>JARYHS010013631.1:135920879-135998783 GCA_031002005.1 Vandiemenella viatica | reverse complement strand
TAGATGTGAGTAAAGTTTGGACCAGTGTGAGTAAGAAATCTGAAAAAAAAAAAATAGTGCTAGGTCTCAGCATGTCAGACCATGAGAGTCATTTTTGTAAAAATACGCTACATATCCCTGTCATAAAAATATGCATAACTTGAACTATTATATCCTAATACTCTGTGGAAAGAAGAGGCCTATTATCTGATCTTTTTTACACATCCAAGAGTCATTTGTGTTTATTTTCGATTGTAAAATTCAAATAGGTGCATGAGTCTTTTCATTGAGAGGTGTGTTTTGATAAGTAGGCCTACATGTACATAAACGTACATCTCCTAATAAACCAAAAGGCAGGAATGGTAGAGGAAGATTAAAGAAGAGGTTAGATTAATTCTTCGAGAATATTGTAATAAAAGAGATTTCCTGGCAGTTATTTTTCATTAATTACTAAATAATTAATATTGATCTAATATTTAATTACTTGTGAAAAATGTGTCAATTTATGAAGCATATCTATACGAGCCATAATCTGACCGTTTATTGTGGTAAGTAGACAAACATGTATTTAACGTAAGGTATATTTATTCACAATAAAAAGCAACACTCAGTCCTACACCAGGAGCTGTTAAATACTAAAAATCTAATAAAACATTACATTCAATTTTAATACGACTTTACAAAAATTGATCTCCTCTAAATAGTAATAAAAGGACATAAAACATAGACAAGGATGGTTTACAAAGCAAGTATACACGCTAGGTGATTGGATTCGACGTTAATTATGTTAATTCAAAAGCATGACTGCTAAAATTCATTTTCGACTGTAAAAGTAAGACCTCATCTCCTACGTTGAAAAACGACTTTTCATTTATCTCTCCCTCTAGTGTTCTATCATCAACTCACAGGAGGATTTCCAGACTCTTCATGTGAACAGAATTGCAAGAACACCAAGTCACATGTTTTAATATAAGATTTTTATTGGGAATACACTCTCTCACACATCCATGTCACCAGAATTTCCAGGTTTTCCTCACGGAGAATGGCAAATTTTGTTCGGATTAGATCGAGAGTAGATCGGGCATTTTCAGCCTGTTATGGCCTTTCTCACAAATTTTACCGTATCTCCCTCCTTGCTAGCAGGATATTCTTGTAATTGACGACTGTAGCTATCCGGTCGTAAATCCCCGTGAATTGGCCTGTTCATTCAAGGATGACCTGTGCTTACAGCTACTGGATCGCTCACCCCTTTCCATTCATAATGGTGGCTACCCACAGCCCGTGGTTTTCTATGCCGCGCCATGCAGCCTAATTATGCGGATCAGCACTCGCCAAAGGCTAGTCCTCGCCATCTCGCAGCCACCTCCCCACCATGTTGCCTGGTGTCATTTCAACTACCCGGACGTTTGATGTTTACCGACTGGATGATGGATAGGAGCACTATATTAGCTAGACGATGCGGCTCCCTTTCCACGGTCTGCTGTTCATAGCTGGACCAGCGCGGCCGGCAAATGCACGGGCCGTGGGAACACACCTTAAGAGCTCATGTCGTTGTGGGGTCTTCTCATTATTCGCAGTGTGGCGGCTGTTTACGGTATCTCGCCTTCCTCAAAGCTATGAGACACTGTGTCGCATTACTCAACACTAGGTGCAGTTTGCGCGTAATTACAACACTTATTGCAGTCCAAATCCCACGCTGTTCATTGGTTTTAAGAGCTCTGTCTCGTTACAATATGGAGCAGATTGACATGTCAGTTTGGAATTGATGCTGAAGTTATCTTCACATACGTATCAATAAGGATCACTAGGTACAACAACAAATCCTTAGTTGTTTGTTGCCAAATCTGCTACTATTAGTCATATCTGCTAGCCAGATATTGCTGCAAACATGGATTTCGCCCAGCGCTGATAGTGATGAACAGTATGGAGTAATGTTAAAACCATTTACGAGAACTTCCCAACAAGCCTTCACCGACAAAAGAAACATTGTTTCCATAGAAAGTAAAGGCCTTAACTGCAAAGATGGCGAGAGTTGAAATAAAGAACTCGGTTCTCAAGATGTGTTCTGATGTTGTCCAGTTGTCGCGTGGGAACCGAGCGAATAGCGACACTTACCACACTGTGGGTCCGTCCTAGCAATCATTTACTGCCGGCTGAGGTTTTCTTGGTTTCCAGGCGGCATCTATAAGCTTCTGGCTATGATAAAAACACACACACAGAGACTTAATTCACTTAAAAGCAGGACGTGGGTGCTCCTTTAAATTATATTAAGTGTGTTTTTTTATTTGATTTATTGCTGAAAAGTGTTGCATGTTAAAGTTACATGGAATTGATACATAAATCGGAGTTCTCCGATATTGGAATGGTGGATCATAGGATCCAAACATTAATGCAGATGCATTCCGAGCCAGCGGAGGGACAATGATAGAAAGAGACCTAAAATAGTCAATTTGGATAGTAACAGGTCTGCCCTACAAAATTTCACATCGCCGACTGTGTAGCAATGTACGCACCGAGAAGCCAGAAAGTGGGAAATATTCTCTTCTCGTTGGCTGTATATCATGCCGTACAGGCGTGTACTACCGAGCGTGGTAGTGTAACGGTTAGCGTTCTGGCCTCGCATTCGGGAGGACGGTGGTTTGAATCCCCGTCCGGGCATCCAGATTTGGGTTTTTCCATGGTTTCTCCAAATCATTCCAGATGAATGCCGGGATGCTTCCTTCAAAAGGCCATGGCCGAATTCCCATTCCTTGCCCCCCATCCTTTCCCGTCTCTAAAGACCTCGCTGTTAAGAGACGTTAAGCAGTTAAAAATAAAAAGGCGTGTACTTCACGTGTTTATAGGATGTGTGCCTCGTGTATCAGCCGTGCTGGTTGACTTGCTAACAGTAAGGACTGCAAGACCAGCCTCCTTGCTGCTGGTGTCATGTAGAAGCGGTGTATTCCCACACCGTTGCGCTGGCACGGAAACAAGCTGCCTTTCTTACTGCTAAAATCTATATTAGAATTTTAGCCCGCGACACAGTGACTAATCCTTTTAAAGTTCATTTGGTTCTTATCACCTGTCTTTGTGTTTCGACAGTGTAGTTTTAGTACGCTGTTTCTGGTGGGTGAAGGTAGTTTCTGTGCATGGTATTCGGGATGACTATACCGATTTCGTTTTCGTTCAATTTTTAGGTGTAAGAGAAGCTGATTTATTCGTACACACTTACTGATCAGTATTGCGACCAGTCTGAATATTTCGGTTAATTGTTTCCAGGAGGAGCCTTCTGTCGCAGGAGGCCAGGTTCCGCGAGCAGCTGTCAGAGCTGACCGAGCGCAACCGCCAGCAGGAGGAAGACACAAACGCGCTGCGCTACCGCATGGAGGAGCTCTCTAGAGAGGCCATGGTGAAGGGCGCCGGCATGGACCGTGAGTAATACCACTCCAACTACTCTGTTTTTTTTTTTTTTACTTATAACCTTATGAGGTTTTTAGATGGAATGATTGGGTAAAGGAACAAGAAGGAATCTGACCATTGCCTCTTCAAGGATCCACCCCTGTATTAGCCTGGATGATTTTGGAAAATCACGGAAAACCTGGATGGCCTGAAAATGACTCGAACCCCACTCATCCCGGATGCAAGTCCACCATACTCGGCTACTCTTATCGTGGCGTGGTACCTCTCTCTCGATGCCAAGTCGCAATATTGTTTTCGGTGTCATGTAAGTGACTCCAGTGGTCACTCTTGAAACGCTGTAAGGGAAGCCTTGCTAAGAAGACAACAATTGGTATTACCTTGTGGTTTTTGGGGTGTGAGCCTATTTGTGCCGTCCCATACGTTATCCGCATCAGTCGCTTGAGGTGTCAAGACTTACGGGGCGTGACGGACCCTTATCCTAGACAAATCCTCGGTAGACTGCACGGCGTTTACCTTTAAAACTGTTGGTCGACTACATAATCCCAGCATGTGGATAACAGGCGTTACCAGAAGCGTTAGATGTTCGCGCTAGTGTCACCGACCGTAGTTCTTCAAACGTTGCGAGGCAAGCCTTGGAAACAAGAGTGCTAATGGGAGGGATGGCCCATCGGACTTGGACGGTGGCTTCTCTAGGGATTGGCCTCTTAGTGGTAGATAATTTTGTTAGGATGGGTCGTAGGAGGGATAGTAACGCAGGTAGTTCCTATGACGACCCTACCCATACCGGCGAATGGAAAGCTGGAAGAAACGCGTTTTTTAAGGTCTCTGATACTACTGTCCTTAATCGCAAGCCTAACTACATTTATTAGACTTAAAAAAGAAATTGATGTGTTCAGTTTTTTTAAAAAAAAAAAAAAAAGAAAGGATCAGCATTCCTGTCTACTTTTTAAATAAAAAATTTTTCACCCATGAACCCCCTAGCTATTCTTAAAATCGTTTATAGGCAGATTTTATATCATTTTGAACAACGACAACCAATAATCAACATGAATCAACTACTGGTCGACAGAGACAGCAACTCATAATCCCGCGGTGCTTACTATTATAGCCCGTTCAGTTAAAAGAGATAGATCAAGGTCAGTGTGCTCTATCCCCTTCCCCGTTGCCCTTAACTCTACATGCAAAGGGGAAATTTGGCAGTCTCTTACATAGACACACTGATCATCTCGAAGAGATATGGACTGGTGGTGGTAGTGGTGGTGAGTTTAGGAGCGGAAGCAGAGGAACATGACCTTGAGTCGCCAGTTTGGAGTGAAAATGGTATAGGGGAGACTGGGTACGGTTGTGCCAGGTACCGTTGTGACAGTCGTCATATTAGCCAAACTATAAGGAATACCGTAAGGTGAAGGGGGTAGCGAGAAGCGGCGGGCCTGTTTGAACGTGTTTCACAGAATCGCATCAACCATCGCGTGACATTAATAATCGCAGAGGCCTACATTACTTTTTAACAGTCAAAAGTAAGTATTTTTATTACATTTCTTTTAATAATTGTTGTAGTATGTGTACAGATACAGTAATGGGTGTTTTTCCTAGTTATAAGTTCAACATTAGTAGTTAAATAGCGGTGACTACTTTGCAGGTAGTTTATTTTGTAGTGTCATGGCGATTGTTGTTTTGCGAAGGAGTGCGTTGGGTACGGTTGTGACATATTTTCTGGGTAGGGTTGTGACAAGTATTTTTTGTCTTTGATGCCCAGAAAACGCTTGAGGAAGACCGACAGCTGTACGTGGCACATTAGTAGCGGTTACTTTTGCAGCGAATGCCTTAGGAAATATATCCATACTTTACTTATATTTCCACGGGTTAGTTATCACGATCATTTTGTTAGGAGTCGATTGGGACTGAAAATTCTTCAGGATGGATGCAAGATGCATTGTTCCTAGGATTTCTCGTACATTTTAAGAAATATTCGAACGCTTCTCCAACGCATAGAGTTTTGCTAGTGCTGGATAACCATTCCTCGCATATCCACATTAATACATTAGATTTTTTGTAAAGAAAATGGAATCAAATTGCTTTCGTTTCCTCCACACTTTTAGTACAACCTGCAGCACTTAGATCGACCAGTCTTCGAACCCTTAAAAAATCTGTAAATACTACTTCGATAGATGGGGAGTCACAGTGACGATCTACGATATACCAGGTGTTATCAAAATGATCTATAACAAGACTTTTATAATAACTAATGATGTTATAATGCCTTATTAGATATAAGCGATTAAGGTGTTCCCAGATTAATTTCTATTGTTACATAAAAAATTAAATTTTTCCAGAAGAAGATTATGTTACATTATGTTTGATCTTATTCGAAATAAAAGTGATTTTAAACCATTTTGTTGTATTTTTTAACCTGTCACTACCGACCCCAAGCACTGTCACAACCGCTCCTGGGGTGTGGTCGGTTGTGACATTTTTTCTTTTTTTTTCTAATTTGTTGCTATGACTTAACCATTGTAACTAAAGACAAAACTTTAGTATCTATAAGTAGGAAAATGTACATTTTACTATAAAAATCACCTTTCTTCCAGGTAACTGGCATACTAAGAAAATTATGAGCGATCAAATGAAAATTGTCACGACCGTACCCAGTCTCCCCTACTTCTCATTGAACTGACTAAGATACAGACTGATTCACACTGCCTGACTGACTCAGCTACACAGTCTCACAGTTGCCTGACTTACAATTCTTGGCTTTATCACACTCGAGCTCATATTACGGTGGTTCTTTCATATCCACTCACCTCTTGACTCAACTATGGGTATATATTGGCACGAATATACTGAAGATTCCCAGCTGGAGCTTTCTGATAACACCTTCATGCTCCAGAGAGGACCTAGGGTAACATCCATCTCTCCACTTTAAGTCTACGTCGTCCAGCCGAAGACATATGTATTTTTTGCTGTCGCCTCTATATAGGATTAACCCAGCCGGAACCAGATGCTGGATGGGGTAGTCCTGTCTGTGAATTCAAAGGTAGCGGTACTGACTATCACTAAATGATAACGCTCAACGGGCATATGGCCAGAATGCCCGTAACATTACAAGCGCACACGCCGAACCATTTCACGTGTCGTCAGAGACATTAACTACCGGTAATTTATAAATACTTCAGTGAATGTGAACTAAGTCTAGGAGACCACTGTGTATGGAACGATCTCTACAGCAATTCCTCGGTAAATTTTAACTGGCTTACTTTCCGCTGGGCTTCCCCAGCGTGAGAAATGTTACCAAGAGTTCCTTTAGGTATGATATGAATGATTGTGTTAATGAAAGAAGTAGTGAGTGAAACCACGTGCTTGCTCTTTCGAAAGACTTCGATAGGTGCTGCAAATTTTAGCATCCATATTAGATTTACGAATAACGATTGACAGTATCGTGTCCTTTTCTTTCATAAGCACTGTAATGAAGTTGGGAATCAAGCCAGAACTTTGGTGTTGCTTAGGTATTGTACATCACCAACCGTCCTACCCTACTGTCTAGTTAAGGATGAATATTTAGTCACCCCCGGTGATCAAACCAGCTAATCTCATGTCGAGCTGCAAACGCAGTAATAAATGCATCAGGGACCTCGGTCACCGGGTGGATATGACATACCATGCGAGAGTGTAATTTCTTTATTAATCGCACGTTATTATTTCTCAATGTTTAACTAAAGAGGGTAACTGTGGTTCCATCAGGAGCCAGCTTCCCACAATCTTTTAAGAAAACATGATTCGGGTTACACATTTGCAACCAAGACGTTGGGGTACTAAATAACACTTCAATGAAAAATTCCATTACTAGATTTTTAAACGTTTTCTGACATCAAAAAAATGAATTACATCTGCTGAGAAAGTTGTTTCTTTTCAGAAAATCTGATAAGCTGGAAAACTATTGCTAATCCACAATTTAATAGTGTAAACTGAAATTATAGAATGTTTTTAACATGGGAATCGTCACAAAGAATTATAACTACAGTTTATACTACAGAAGGGGAATCAGTAATAACAGTGGCTTAGCGATTAAGATTCGAATCTTAGTTTTGGCCATAACTTTAAGTGAGCCATTATCGGACTTTCATTGTTGTCAAAACTTTGTTTTCTTAAGTTGACGTATGGCAGACCGTTCCTTTTTTTTAATTCCATTTTAAACTGTAGGTTACCTCTCCCTTGTGTCATTACCTGATCAGGTTGAACCACATCAGAAACGGATTCTATAATGATCATATATATATTATTTCTAAAAGGCGTTTTTTTGTGACGAGACACTCATGTTCGTTCTTATCTTACCAAAATATATAAATGAGATATCATTTTAAATATTATGGTCTCCACTTTGGTAATCAAGAAAGGATTTTTTTTTTTCAAAATTAGGCCTTTAAAGGGTAAAAATATCATCGTTTACTAAAAGGTTTTTTTGTTTTTTTTTGCGACGAGTCATTTATCCCGCCTCATATCTAACCGAAATGAATTAATGAGGCATCACTTTAAATATTAAGGTTTTCGCTTTGATAAAATTATAATTTTTAAAAAATTGTGTGAAGTCAATCCGTAAAGAGGAAAAGTATTAACTATCAAGGTCACGCGTATAAGACAGTTCAGAGCGAAGCCGCTAGGCTTCGCTGCTGTCGGTAAAGATTGATCGAGTTACTGCTAGATAGCACCACCACATATTACTTAGATACCGGCAAACTGAGTGTGTTTTCTACAGTTTGCAGATTTTCGGATATTTTTTCTGTTGTCTAATGTTTTATTTAGTAATGTGGGCCTAGATTACTAGGATTTTGTGTCATATGTATGTTTTTTATAATTATTTAGTAAGGCGTTGTAAGTGTTTTGTTACCTATTTCAGTTGACAAATAAATCATTGTTACAAATAACCTGGTTCTTCTTCCATTCTACTACAGATCATTGTATTTTAATTGAAAAGTTCCCACACGTGTCATATAGTAATATTATAAATGCGAAAGTATCTCTGTCTGTTACATTTTCACGAATAAACGGGTAAACCGATCTTTATGAAATTTGACAATGAAATACTGTGTATCATTAAGAAGGAGTGATAAATAATATATTTTGTCATGTAATTTTAATAACTAACCAAAAGGTGACAGACAGACCGACAGCCTGCGTAAGTCTCTGTAATTTTGTGTCGGTCACTCACGCTTTGTTTCTATCGCAGTCAGTTCGTATAAAAAATGAAGTTGCAAGTGCCAGGCGAAATAGTAGTGTATCTATTTATCCATAGACAGTATTATGGATACTGTACACGTTACCTCATATCCCACAGAGTTCATTAACTTTTTGGAGTTATCTGCAATGCCTTCTTCTATATAAATAAGAATGAATCACCAAATGTGTTGCTAAGCGCAAAACTCGAGAACGGCTAGACTAATTCGCCGAAATTTTTATCATATTTTCGTTAAGGCACAAGGAAGGTTCTTATGGAGAGAAAAAACGAAAAAAAAATTGCGAGGAAAATAGTAAAAACAACACTTTTCTTTTCCATACAGATCAGTCAATCAAAACAAAGGCGCGTTAGTATTATCTGTGGTATGTCTTCAAGTTGATTAGGTTGTATGGATATTATTCTATGCCTGCCAAAAATAAAGTTCAAAGAAAAAAAAGGGTTTGCGTGTGATCAACGAAAATAATATTATTGAAGTACGTGTCATCATTACCTCCTCTATGCGAGGCATTTTCTTGGATGTTTTTAAATTTTCGCTTCCCTTAAAAACCAACTGTGTGTTTATTTGTTCAGTGTGTTTACATTTAGACCCATGCCGCCTATAAGACGCGGGCGCAGTAATTTGAGTGGAATATCTCGAAACGCTACAAACAAAGCGAATTTTCAATCTATTCGGACTGCTCAGCAACGTGAAGAGCGAAATAAAATTGGAAGGATTAGGATATTACAATCACGTGTAACGCATGGAGGAAGGAAATATATGGAGACGACGCAAGAGACCTTCACCACGCATTGAAGTGAAGCAGGGTGAGGAGGAGTGGGGGGGCATGGCCGGAGTGGAGGGGGCATGGCCGCTTCCATACAGACACGGAGAATATGTACAAAAACCTCAAGGGGACTCTAGGATAAAGGTGACGCCGCAATCTGGTGATGGATTATTATGTAACTCGATATGACAAATAAAAAATGAATAATAAAATTTTTTGATATCCTGCTTAGTTTTCGAGATATTCCGTCCCAAATGTGAAATGGTTTTGGTTGAAATTCAGAAGAAAACATTGGTCAAAGTCAAATTTGATGATGGATTCTTATTTAAAAAGACGAGGCAAATGAGAAATAAAGAATAAAAATTTTCGATATCTCACCTAGTTCTAGAGATATACTGTATCAAAAGTGAGGTTGAAATGGAGAAGAAAAATTTCGCAAAAGTCAAATTTAATGATCGATTCTTATGTAACACGACGAGACAAATCGAAAATAACGAATAAAATTTTTCGATATCTTGCTTAGTTTTCGGGATATACTGGGAACATCGCAATTGTTTGGAAGCGCAATATCGCCGCTGCCGCCAATGCGCATGCGCGAGCCTGCTTCACCAATTTAACGTCACTTCTCCTCCATATATTTCCTTCCTCCATGGTGTAAGGCGTCGTTTTCAAGCTGCTTTCAGTGTTTCACGGGTGGCTTTCAGTTACGGTGTTTAAATTGACTACAGTTCCTACCAATGCGGTGCTATTGGATCCATAACTCAGTTTGCCCACATTGCAATACACTGATATACAAAAATGAAGCAAATTGTGTTGCGCAAATGGCAAAATGAAACTAGTAACATTGGTTCCGCCACCAGAGTCATTGTACTCATCGCTTCCAGGAACTGGAACGGATTCCATACATTTCCTTACTAACATATAACAACTGCTTCCAAATGACTTCCTTTGTGGTAACAAATATACTTCGCGACAATTTCATGCCAACTTTTAAGGTAGCAAGACTTACTTAGTTTATTTCTTTTTAAGTTTTTGTGTACAAACTATAACTTTTCTGTTTAATTTGCAGATACAAGGCCAAATATATCACAAAGCAGGGTCGCTGTTGCCGGTGTCAGATTACGACGAGCTATATTAGCTGCCAAAAACACGGATGTAAATGAAATAAATTTCAAAATTCAAAATGAAATTGTCCGTGAATTAAGGACATATAAATCAGTTGATTGCGCAACTACCCAAAGTGATGTCGTCAAGTATCCACCAGAATTTTTGAACTCACTGGATTTGGCAGGATTGCCACCTCATTCAGTTAAAAGTAGAATCGGTGGTCATAATGTTGCGAAATATCAACCAACGGCGTCTTTATAATGACACAGGGCTAGCAGTGAAAAAATTACTGAACAATTTGATCGAAGGGAAAATATAAGGGAAAAGATGTGCTGATACCTCGCATCGCAATGGTACCAACTGAAGTACCATCTGAATTTAAATGACTGCAATTTCCAGTGCGGCTTGCTTTCGCTATGAGCATAAATAAATCCCAGGGACAGTCCTTGAGTGTTTGCGGCGTTAATCTTGAAAACCCATGCTTCTCTCATTGACAGTTGTATGTTGCCTGCTCCCGCGTTGGAAAACCGTCAGCTTTATTTGTTTAAGCTCCAGGTAATCAAACAAAAAATATCGTGTACCATAACGCATTACAATAAAAATATCATAACGTTATTACTAACGTCCTGCAGTGTGCGAAATAGAAAACTTATTTTTGTAAGTAATCGTTGATTATTATTGAGACATTAAATCAATAAATAAAGTGATCACTCTGAAATACGTTGTATTTATTTATTTTCTCTATTGGACTACAACAGGAGTATAACTTTCGACAAAAAGAAGTCTGTCGGGGCAGCTAGTATAAATTAAAATTAAAGCTGGTGTTCCCATACTACTGATGCGCAACCTCCGCGTACCGCGATAGTGCAACGTCACACGCCTATAAATATCACAAGAGGGCGCATCGTAATAAAAGCTGTGATCATGACTGGAGTAGCAAAATGTGATGATCTATTGATTCCTTGAATCCCGTTAATTCCGACAGGCCTACCATTCCAGTTTAAAAGACCACAGTTCCCACTAAAATTAACTATCAATAAAACTCAGGGACAGACGCGAAAATAGCAGGAATACACTTAGAAAAGACGTGTTTTTCCCATGGTCAGTTATATCTAGCTAGGTCACGGGTTTCCAATTCTCAAAGGACAGCAAAACCAGAACGTTATATACAAAAGAGTATTGATATGAGATGTCCCCAGAAAATGACAGTATATTAAAGCACAAACAAAGATCTGCCGCAGGAATTGTGATGGGTAGTTTCCAAGTTAACCCCCGCCTCTCAGTTTGTTGCTAGTTTTAACATGACACAGGTTGAATGGTAGAATGGTATAGCGATGGCCTCCCCGTCATATCATCCGGTTTCCGTGCTTTTTGAGACGCCTTTTACGTAAGTTACAACTTTCTATATATAATCCTAGCAATAAAATTTCAAGTCCACGCGTACGAAATCGCGGGTAATAGTTAGTAAATTATGTAACCAGACTCTATCAGAACTTCGTTGAGATCATGCGCCATCGGTAGATCACAAACAATGAACAAATGAAGCCGGTTATTAATTTGTGCAATGTGGCTGTTGTCGTAGATACATATATACAGTGACAAATTACAACGTGGGGCAACAATAACTCGAGGTAAACTACATTTTAACATAGTAATTATTGTTTAATAAATACGCCAGTACAACTGTAGGATATTATTTATTTTCCGGACGCGTTTCGCATCTCGTCGAGGGGTCTTCAGCGTACAGTTTTCCTGTAATATGTGATTGGTTAGTGACTTTTGATTATAATGATTTTTACATTTAACGAATTTATTCTTACATAGGAAGCATAATATTAGTTATATTTACATATCAGTTTTGGATTATCATGCAGGACGTTTTGTTTATATAAGTATACTAAGATAGGCTTTATATTGCAATTTACATTTACATTTGCGTTTTAAGGTGTGGTCGTTGATCGCCTGTGACCTCATACAGCATGTTGTTTTTTACACTATTGCACTTGGTTTTACAATTTTGGTATAGTTTTGCTCTTATGACTCGACTAGAAATCAATTTTGAAGCATAGTTTTCGATGCACGACATTGTCAAACTTTATTTTTCGTTGAAGATACCTCGACGAGAGTCGAAACGCGTCCGGAAAATAAATAATATCCAACAGTTGTACTGGCGTATTTATTGAACAATAATTACTAGTTTAACAAGCAACTGTAGAAGAAATGGCCTACAATAACCAAATAAATTTAAACAGTTTATTTAATTCTACACTTTACAGAATTTTACATTGCAAGTAATTCACCCTCTTTCCGAAGACTGTAGCGTTATATCGAATTGTCGCAGGTATAAAAGACAGGATGACTCGGTGGGAATCCCGGCAGCACTTTGCGCGTCTTCCAACCAGCATCCTGAAGCAGTTATTTTTGGTCCTGTTACGATATTCCACTGCCCAACGAATTAGCGGCTTGGTGGTTCTAACGATTAGTTCGTTGGCATTACCGAAAGTGTTACCGGTTCAATTCATGCCAGAATAATTTTATTTAAAAACGAAAAAACAGAAATCTTTATGTTCTCAAAGTACTGCATTAAATATGTCCGAATCATTAAAAATATAATAAAGAACTATCTTGATATATTTTCACAATACCAGTTCTTGTATTTGTTTTCACCATAATGCCTATACTTCTGTACGTGATTTTTTTAAAGATAATACTGAACAACAGAAGCTTGTAAGGACATAGCACACATCTCCGTGTCGTATCCGTGTGGAGCCATTAATGTGGAGATGTGAAATAAGAAGAAAAGTAAGCATTGGCCGCCGTCACACTGACGTCAGAAGCCTCTAGAAATAGAGACGACACGTGTTTTCTGCTGTGCACAATGGCCGAGATGGGTGAGGGCGGATGGGGTTTCAACTTTCCACGCTGCTCGCTATCCGCTTCCACATCGCAAAATGATTTTACTACTTAAATCACTTTGCTAACAGAAATTTTCTCTAAGATCCTTCCTGATTCCGTTTTAACATACCTTACATTACCGCTCCGTTATATATAGTTGACAGGTATAACTTATACTCAAGTCGTATATTTCGCTCGGGGGAATCGCCATTTCATTTCCAGCTTTTGGACTGATATTTCTCTTCAGAATCATTTCTGAAGTTGTGGAATGATGATAAAACTAAACTCATTAATGTATAATAAAAATAAATTTAACTGTAACGGATCGTAATTTCCGTACACATTTATTTTAGATTTTATGAAATTTTATTTTAAATTCCTTCAGTGTTTGAGGTAATTGTTCATACTAATCATCGTTAATTCACTCCAGTCCCTCAGAACCATATTTCCAAACAAAACGAACATGCTGGGTGAGCGGTAACGCTCTGACCACGCATTAGGGACGCCTTAAGTTCGAATCCACGTCCGGCCAAACAGTTCGGTTTTCCACGGTTCCACGAAATCACTCCAGGTGAATGCTGGGATGGTTTCTTCAAAAGGCCATGGCCAAATTCCTTACCTTTCCTTCCGTCTCTAATGACCTATAACCTTTAAGAAAAAAAATACATAAGAAAATTTTCCCACTTTCGTTTGCTTCAGATCAAGTGCTAGTTTATGGCCATGGTTATCTCTTTCCCTTAAGACTGTTACTAATTCTTCTATCAGTATCCAATATGTGCTTTATTATCTCGAGCACACGCTTCACCGCCTCCTGGCGTCCAAAGACTCCCAAACAATCTCCTTAATTATATCAGTTAATGATTGTGTTCTATGGAAATTCGGACAAATAAATCTAGCTGCCCTCCTTTGCACCCTCTCCAACTGTATTTTATACTCATTATATAGCGTGTAGCGTCTGGTAATGAGATAAATTAATTAATAAGTTAATTTGCAAAATTAGTCCCGGGTAGGCGCCAAGGATGGAAGTGTCCTCTATCAGAGAGAAGCGACATTCCAATTCTGAAATACTTTTTATCAAAGCAATTGTACTTTTGAAATTACCATTAAAAATACATATCTTCATCTATTCAAATGATATACTGATATATTGGAAAGGAAGTTATTGAAAGCAGCGTTTACAACACCTATTATTTACTTTGAATATAAAATTGGTTGATTTATTGAACATAACTGAATATTTAAGGAGTTTACAAAGTTAAACATCTCTTTTAAACAATTCAGAGCGTTGCTTAGGGTTGAATGACGCAAAAGTGTCTATACATCACCGGAGTTCTTTACCGTAGCAGATGAGGCGCGGAGAAAACAGAAGGACCCTGTTGATCATCTTGGCGCGAGGCCGGTGATGGCTGCCTCAGGTAGAGGCGGCTGGTCCCTGGAGAATTCGGCCTGGCGGGCTCTGTCCCCAGTCGAGGTCATCTCCCTTTCCGACCAGAAAACAGAGTCTCCCGTGGTGGGCCGCTGCGCGCTGTTAGCCGACCAGAAACAGAATGTCTTCCTCCTCGCTTGTCGGCCCCGTCGAAGGCTTCCAGGCTCCGGTGTTTTAGCTGGCCCGCGAAATTCCAGCCAATGGGAGCGTTTTGCGGGGCGTCCTCGATCTCCATTGGCATTCCTCATGCAACATAAAACTTATGGTTTATAAAAGTTCGTAATACACAGTTTGATTCGCTGGTTCCGAACAGAGGTGGGTAAAGCACCGGGTCCCGATGGTATACCAGTAAGAGTATTTTCTGAATACGCGGAGGATATTGAACCATTTCTGTCAGATATATTCCGTAAATCACTAGAAGAGAGAAAAGTACCTTCTAGCTGGAAAATAGTCCAGGTAATTCCCGTTTTTAAGAAAGGAGATCGGAGTGATCCTAGGAATTATCGACCCATATCTCTAACATCGGTCTGCAGCAGAATTCTGGAACATGTCATATGCTCGAACATAATGAAGTTTCTAGATGAGAACGAGTTACTTACACCATGTCAACACGGATTTCGGAAGAAGAGATCGTGTGAAACACAATTTGGCCCTATTTTCCCACGACATAATGAAAGTTATCGATGCAGGTTCGCAAGTTGATGCGGTTTTTTTTGGATTTTCAGAAAGCTTTTGATTCTGTGCCACACAACCGACTTTTAGCGAAGATTCGAGCTTACGGTATTTTGGCTCAGATTTGCGAGTGGATACGTGATTTTCTAACTGGTCGATCACAATATGTCGTTGTTGACGGGGTAGCCTCTTCTAAGATAAATGTTACTTCGGGCGTTCCTCAAGGAAGTGTAATAGGTCCACTTCTTTTCTTAATATTTATAAACGATCTAGGTGACAACGTCAAATGCTGGTTGCGATTGTTTGCCGACGATGCGGTTATCTATAGGGAAATAAGGTGCTCCGACGATTGCTTAGAAATTCAGCGTGATTTGGATGCTATCTTCGATTGGTGCCGTAAATGGCAGCTTACACTTAATTGCAAATAGTGCAAGGCAATGCGGATAAGTAACAAGAAGAATCAGGTTGTTCACGAGTACAAAATAAACAATTCACCTGTTGACACGGTTGATTCCGTGAAGTATCTGGGGGTGATAGTACAAAGCAACATGAAATGGGACATGCACATAACTTCCGTCGTAGGCAAGGCAAATTCTAAATTACGATTCATAGGTCGTATTTTGAGGAATTGTAATGCTCAAACAAAGGAGTTAGCGTATAAAACACTAGTGTGACCGCATCTGGATTACTGTTGTGGGGTTTGGGATCCGTATCGCAAGGTTCTGATTGACTCAGTTGAGAGGGTGCAGAGGAGAGCCGCTAGATTCGTGACTTGTTGTTACAGCCCTTATGAAAGCGTCACAGAATTGATACATAGATTGGGCTGGGATAGTTTGGAAGACAGACGACGTAGCTTGCGTTCGAATTTATTGGAGAATATGCGAAAAAATTTAAATTTCGAGTGCAATGAATTATTTCTTCCGCCAACCTATTTAGGTCGCAATGACCGGAGGGATAAGATTAGAGAAATAAGATGTCGTACTGATACTTATATGTATTCCTTCTTTCCTCGCACTATTCGGGATTGGAATGGGCGGGTTTAGGATTGGTGCTTAGCACCCTCTGCCACCCACAATGTTTGTGATTTGCAGAGTATGGATGTAGATGTAGATGTAGGTGTGCCGCAACCTGACTTTTTCTCAGAAGTATCGTTTCTCTAGTTTCAACTTTCTACTCTACCAGGAAACCTTCTTTCGGCACAGGTCCAATACTGTCCTTTGAATTTCCTTGAATGCGTAAAGCTTTTAACTTTACAGCCTGCCATAAATCGTTCGGCCTTTCAGCGCAGCTAGGAGTCACCTGGCTCTGGCCGATGACAAAGAAATGTAGAGATGGGTAGGTCCGGATGGATGCAGTTCCGCGGACCCGTATCACTTGCGCGAGGGATGGATGTACATCCGAGCGCTTGTCGGATCTGCTTCCAGCCGGACCTGTAACAGCGCCACAGTTCTCGCGTGGCCGGAGGTTGAACCACGGCCGGACCCGCAACGCAGAGCTGGAACGCAATTTTTCATTACAGTTCTGATTTGAAATCTGTGTTCTGAAGAGTTTAATGTCATTTACTGTACGATTGGATTACAGTTCTATTTAAAGATGAGATTATAAATGAAAAACTATTTCTTAATGTCTGACTACTAGTAGATAATTACAATAACTATTAAATGCCATTTTTATTGGTCGGGTTCGTGCTTCTAAGGTGAGGAGTGTTTTACGTGCTAAATAAGCATGGACTTATAATTTAACTTGTAATTTTAATGCGTTGTAGTATTATTAAACTTCTAACGTTCAGTTTGATTGATCACAAAGTCTCTAGAATTTTTAACTTTCTCAATTATGTTGGCTTAAGGACAAATCAAACAATACATTTAACATCTCTTTATTGCATAAACACGGTTCGTAGAGTTTCCAAGGAACATTATACATATCTATACTAATATAAATGCGAAAGTAACTCTGTCTGTCTTTATGTCTGTTCCTTGGGCTAAACGGATACTCCGATCGTGATGAAATTTGACAGGAAGATGCTGTTTGACATTAGGATCGAGATGGGACACTA
Source organism: Vandiemenella viatica (assembly GCA_031002005.1). NCBI lineage: Eukaryota > Metazoa > Arthropoda > Insecta > Orthoptera > Morabidae > Vandiemenella > Vandiemenella viatica. Next base: position 135,981,255 of record JARYHS010013631.1, on the reverse strand, counting down.
TATTATGTATAGATAAGAACATATTGTCATTAAATTACGAAAACTATCTCAACTGTGAAAGACAAACGCATAATATCTATGTCTATTTGTAATGCGCAACTCTTTCCAGTAATGTTAGGGTAGCGTAGTGGTAACGAGTTTGCTTTTTATTTATTCCTCCAGCGTTGCTCCGGGTTCAAATCCCACTGGGTGCAAGTATTTCTATTAATTTTTTTTCATAGTTTGAGCCAAGAGTAGGATTTTATAGTAAGGATACCATGTTCTGGCAAATCTTTGGCGGTAGAAAGCGTTAACATTATTCACGGTATACTGGTTCCACAAGTAGTTTTTGTGTGATCTAAACTAATAATATTGTATATGCGAACGTGAGTATCCATCTTTTTTTTTACGTTTTGACGAATATATGTGTATACCGATGACAAGGAAATGCTTTGTATATTTAGGAACGAAATAGGATACTTTTTCCGATATGAATAACAGTTTTAGTTATGAGACAGGTGCGAAGAGAGAATGGTATATCAATGGCGTTCCCGTCATATTATGCCGACTCAGTGTTGTTTGGGACATCTTAGATAATTTTCAGCTTTGTATATCCAATTCTAGCAATCAAATTCTAAATCCACGCGTGCGAAGTCGCGGGTAAAAGCTAGTAATATATATAAATGATTATGTGGCATTATTGCGAGCGACTCTGCTGGCAGCTTTTACAGAAATATTTTATAATCCAACATTGAAAAAGAAAACGTCACATCCAGCCGTTTCTAGAACGTCTAGCAATGGCTCAAACAATCGGTTATTATTACTAAGAATTAAATCTTGCTTAGAAATACTTTCAACTAAATTGGAAATAATATTAAATAAAATTACAAAGAAATTAAAAGTTTCTGAAATTGCACAAAATAAAATAAAGATTTTGAAAGCACCAAAAACACGTAAAAACATAAATATTACTGTTTGATTAAAATGCATTGTATCGCACTCTATTTAGCACTCACGACAACGTTTTATTCACTCAATCAAAACAGTTTCACATAGTATACAGAGCAAAACACTATACATAATATAAGAACAAATCTCACGTAATTTCTCGCTCACAATTTAAAATAAGTTATACTTGAAATTTTGTTTTTGTTCATTTATAATAAACTGTTTCTTAAGCTGGTATATTGTGGAAAGGCAATAATTATCTCAAAATGTTGAGTCTTGAATAATTTCATTTTTAGTAAAAAAAAAAAAAAAAAAAAAAAAGTTAACAAAGACTTACGAATTTTAAAAAATTTGTTTTAGTAGTACTAAAACATTATTACGAAATGGTTTCATTTTATTCTTATAGAAGCCCACAGTAATTTTACTTTTACTTTTATCATTATCAAGTCTGATTATGCTGTGATTTTATAATATTATGTGCAATTTTGAGTTTCAGACAAAAATAAAACAAAATTATCGGAATTAATATTCTTTCATTTCATAAATTAATGGATGAACACGATGTAACTCTTACTGCAGTTCTCCTTGGTAGGATTTGTATCCACCATAAGCTCGTTTGTAGATTCGGACCCATACAGATCCGCCGGACACGTAACTGGATGTAGGTCCCTACACATCCAGTTCCGCCATACACTCCGCCCGCCCGATTGTAGAACCGGACCCCATACAGGTCCGGACACGGAACCTGGATGCAGGTCCGCAGCGCTGGATGTACATCCGGACCCGAATCCTTTAAAATCTCGGACCTGCCCATCTCTAAAAGAAATGTGGATTGTTTCGGTCCGCCCGAAACTGGCTCATTCACACGCACAAATTTCCCATCACCAAGGGGACATTACAACTTAAAATGAAATTAAAACGCTGTAGTTACAGAGGACAGACCTTTTGTTGTTTACAAACTGATTCTAGATTTTGCTCATGTTGTAAGAGCTTACTGTTTCTCAGAACAATTTGCATAGCTATATCTTTCGACAGAATCTCGTACAATCGTAACAATCCAGAAGGTGGACGTATCTATTTGTCAGAATGTATAAATTATTAAGGAATTGTAAATACTGAAAATAAAGAATACGCATTTTTGAAAAGCTTCCAGATATGATCGTATCACTCAGGTGAACTAGAGCTGAAACTAATGCAACAAGCATAATAATAAGTTTGTAACCTACCTATCGGAGCAATCTGTTAGTTCGGTTGTTAAGCCTCTTGCTTTTAGAAGTTCAGGGACCGATCCTGGGCTAAAATCCCGATGTGGCCTGGAATATTTAAGAATTGTGTTTGATCTTATGAGTTACGCCAGGTCGTTCCGTTGTTCGGATTCCACTTTAAACTATAGGGAAGGATCGAAAGAACCTTCGGGTTGTGGATTAAGTTAAAATATATATCGTTCTACCTCAACACGGAATCCAACTCGGCAAAGGTATTCAGAGGGCAACGATTCCTATACTTCTATATGCAACAATCAAGCGTTTTATTTCGATGACGTGTCTTAAACTAATTATTATTAACTGACCCCAAAGCCCGTAACAAATGACGGGTTTAACGGAGTGTTATGGTAATTTATTTCTCTGCAGTTGCTTAACTAAATAGAATTGTTATTAAATAAAGCTCATTGTAATTTATCGTCCCTTGAGCTGCAGCAAAAAGCTACAGTTGTCAACTTGGTCCAGTTTACATCTCAGCCTAACCACAATATCCACTAATATTGCTGCTAGAAAAACAAAGCTTCGATCACGCGCGAATTGATACACTCCCTGTATCACATGTCTGTTTCATCATTCATCACGATATAAACTTGATCCCAAATCTTCACAGATTTTTACACTTTTATTTCTTAGTACCTTTGATGAAGATCGATATTTTAACGACTGAGACAGCTTAGATCGGCTGAAATAATGACCTCAGTTAAAACGAAGGATACTAAAAATAAATCTTAACAACTTATGCTATGCCACGTAATATTTAATAAATTGTGGTTTAGACCACATATATCGCGATCAATTTGGAACTTTCAAACCATGTAATGATTTCAGCAAAAGAACTTATAGTTAATTTGCCAATTTAAACGAAATACATAATTTTCTTTCAGTGTTCTGGCCTCGCATTCGGCAGGACGCGGGTTCAAATCCCCGTTCGGGCATCCAGATTTGGGTTTCCCATGGTTTCCCATATCATTCCAGGCGAATGCTGGGATGCTTCCTTCAAAAAGGCCATGGCCGAATTCCTTCCAGTTATTTGTCCCCAGTCCCACCCCGCTTCTAATGACCTTAGCCGTCGACGAGGCTTTTCTATATGTATATAAAAAAAAATTTCATGTCTTAACTATTGCTTAACTACCCTAGAATTGTTATTACATAAAATTCAATGTAACTCCTCGTGCCTTGCGCTGTAGCAAAAGGTTTCCGTTTTCATCCGTGTTCAGATTGCATTTCAACCTAACCAGTTCTACGATAAACTTGAAGAACAATACTGCAATTTCACGCATATTAATATAAGAACTGTATCGCGTTTTAGTGGCAATAATGCATAGCGCTATAAATTTGAACAAAAATCTTCAAGGGTTTTTACACATTTCTTTTTTGTTATCCGTGATTCAGACCGATATTAAAACGTTTGAATGGCTGACACAGTTTCTGAAATAATTTGCTCAGTAATATTACACAGTGAAAGCAATGAAAATTAAAATAAATCTTATAAATTTACATTATGCTACGCTTATATTTGTTTTAAGTGTAGTTGAGATGCACAGATCACACAATCAGTGTGCAACTATTTCCGTTCAAACGAATTAACCCTCTATTGCCCAAATTATTATTTCATGTAGAAAGAAATATTTATATGCACAGAATGTTAAAAAATAATGTATTTAACACATATAAGGTGAATTTTTTATTTGGAAATTATTTTTTTTTTTAAATAGTTCTATGACTTTGAGGTCACAGTGGGTAGTTACATTTTTTTTCAGTCTTGTAAAATAATTTAGTATTTCTATTTCAAGGCAAGAATGCAGCTGCATGTTACAATAAAATTGGAAGTAAGTAAAGAATAACGAGATAACAATTAATTACATGTAAAAATATACACAATTGGTCTGATATGCAGCGTTTCCCACAATTTTATCATCTAACAGCTGTCTAAAGTAGACCAAAGGTAGACGATGTTCTTCCGGTGCACAAGGGAGAGAACTCTTCCATGGTGGAACAGGAAGAATAATACGATTGTTAGAACGTCTCCAATCATAATTGACTTGAGATTCATCACTAACATTCTCGTTATCACTTTCATTATTCACAATTACACCATTATCACTGTCCTCTGCACTGTCATTATTACTCTCGGCTATAGGCTAATTATGTCACCTTGACGATTTTCTACTTCCTCAATATCGTCCTCACTATCTGAAGCCAAGACAGACTTCTGATTCATACCCCGGAATATGCCTAACTTCATATACTTCAACTTTTCTACGTTTCCCATAAAACTTTTTGGAGTCCATGACTCTGTAACAAAGTGAGGTATGATTTCATTATTGCCCAACGTGACTTCAGAGAAACGGACCTAAATTCACTCATAACACATGCAATATTTATAGTAACATGAAATGCATTGTTTATAATGAAGAATGATACTTAAATTTATCATTAAATATTTTTGTTTCTTGAAAAATGAATATAGTATCCAGGTTGCAAAAAAAAAAAAAAAAAAAAAAATGCACTTACATTAATTTATTTACTGCCATTTGAGGGAAATATCACAAATGATTGGAAATGTTGGCCATGCAGATACTATTCTGGCGCCCCTTACGCTCGGTAAACCTTCACTTGCGTTATTCTGTTTTCCTTCTCCCCCTTCTCTTTCCTTTGCCTCCAACCTTCCCCCGCCTTTCCATATTACACCGATAGTTGACTTAAACATTTCACTAATGTTGCTGAATGATATCGAGAGATTGTAAAACATAGTTATTCTTGGCAATGATAGTTTCAATGTACTAATTGTTAACACAACTGTTCTTGATACATACTACGGAACGCAACACCTCTTTTGCTCACTTCTCAAACAGATACAAGTTATCGCCAGGAGGCAGTTGAAGATCGCGAATCCTCCAGTCACAGAGCCATTTTTGACGGTAGTTGGACGAGCGAAAATTGTGGTTTGCTAGTGTAATTAATAAGTGCTGAAATTATAAGAACTTCCTGGTTAAAAATATCTGAGAATCTGGGCCTATAAGACAATTATGGAGCTGAGCTAATCCGAGCGTCAACTAGCAGAGACAAGACAGCCAAGAACGTGGATAGGGACCAGAAGAAGTGTAATTAATAGTGGATTTTAGTGACTGTTGATCACGACATCTATGAGATTTGTAATTTATTAGTTTACCTTTTCGCCACCTGCAGCGCCACCACGCAAAGTATGGTATTGTTAACTTCCAGTTGAGCATTGTGCGTTTGTTTCCGTTTTTTTTTTGTTGGGCAGTCTGTGTACAAGAATTTAACTGTAAAAGAACTGAATTGGTCACTTTTCAAAGATGGGGCATGTAATCTGTTGAAGTGCACTACACCAGAATTGAATAATAGGTAAAAATTTACAACAGCAAAACCGTTGAACCTACCTTTTAATTAAGGCTTCTTGCCGGCGTTTCGCTCCTTGTTTTTGAAATAAAAACTTCTATAGGCATGTTACGCAATGTTTGGCCGGGGGTAAATCTGTAAATTCGCTAAGTCGCGTCACCAACATGCAACCTGTAGCGCTTTGCCACCTGTTACGCGGTTACGCGTTTCATGCGCGTTGGACACTATTTGGAACATACAGTTCTTGTCAGATTCTGATGGAACTTTCCTACGCATAGATTAAAGCAAATATATATAAAAAAAACGGTTACGTTTGATTTATAAAAACGTAAACCCTCTCCTCCTTTCCCATTTCAGCTTAATTTTTGTCAACGTTGATCACAGAAACCTACAGTGTTTAATCCCATTTTTATACTACTTAGCATACATAAACTTCAAAAGCTCAGCGATTAAGGCGCTTACTTCCGAAAGTTCTCTCTCCGGTCACGGGTAAAAGCGCGCGGTGAATAGGAATTGTATTTCATTATGTCAGCTACGCCGGGATGTACCGTGGTTCTGATTTCATGTTAAGGTCCGCGCTCACTAGGGCGCGCCGCATCGCATCGGGTCGCATCGCATTGAGCGAAAATGCTGCAACGCACATCTGGACGCAGCGAGTCGCATTTCTTTTGTCACCGCCTTCAGTTCTCGACGATTACTCAGCCGCTTCTGCACTACAAATGGACACATCAGACAAAGGGCTCTTATTTTTAAATATTCATTGAAGAAAATTAAGCAAAAAAAGGGAATGGGTTTAATGTGAAAAGGAATTTTCGCATTTCTTAGGCACATTAAATGGCAAACATGTTACAAAAGTTCTACAGAATTGCGGTTCTCTTTATTTTTAATGCAAAAAATGAATGTTTTTCATGGTTTTAATAACCCTTTCAGTTGCAGTTGTATTTTGGTCGCAGGAGGATTGGAAAAAAAATTAAGATGGCAAAACATTTAGCTACAACAATTTAGGCGAGGCAATGGCTGCAGGAAAACTGAATTTTCACGTTGACAAGTGAGATAAAATGCAGTATGTAATAGAAGTAAATGAAGCTTTTCCCCTTTCGAGATGAGGCCTATTTCAGAATATCAGATAAAATGAAATGAAGAGAAACGAACTTTCAATTACAGACTCAATAAACTATGGAGGGTGATCCATAACTGCTTTGATGTTATAGGTAGAAGGTTTCAAATCTGTGAAAGAAGAATGTCGGTGTTACCTAATAAGATAGGCTAAATAAAGTAATACTAGCCACGTGCTGCATTCACAACCTTTTGATTAACAACTTTTGAATTGGGTTGCAGAAAGTAAGAACGAAAATGACAACAAAGAAATTTCAATAGGTTGACTTACACAGGTTTCTAGGTTACATCAGAAATCATTAAGATTTAGAATAATTTCACAAAATATTTTTAAACAATTAGGTTAATTGTTAACACAAAGCTTTAGAAACGTAATTTAAAGAAAGTGATAGAAAATTATAATACACACGTAAAATAAACAAAAAATAAAATACGAAACATGACATTATACCTGGTTATTTTAACTAGTTTAATATTTCCTCCCAAATATATATATTTTTTGTTATTATATTTTGCGTCTATTAAATCATAAAACTCTTTGAAAGTCATTACTAATTAGATGCAGTACTCTTCATCCATTACGTTTGAATAGTTTAAGTTAAAACATACAAGCAAAGAACAAGTGAGCATGAGCTAGAATTTTTTTGATCTTTATTAAATTTCATAAAGTAGTTAAATTTTCAGATTGTAATTACTTATATTTTTTCAGAAATCATCCACCATCCTGCGTGCAAATTTGCAGCTAATTTTGTTGAAGTAATGTAGTTAATTCATGGAATTAGGAACACACAAGTTACAAAAGTCAGTCAGTGTTGTTGGAGCTCCTATCGCAAACCCGGTCGTGACTGAGCGCATCGAGGCGCACAGGCGGAAAAATACGCCTGGCCAAGCGATCCGGCCGTGCGACGCGATGCGGCCCGCCCCGCCCTGACTCGACCCGCCTCTGGTGTGCGTTACCCCATTAGAATCAATGTAAGCGATTGCAGACGCATTTCTGCGATGCGATGCGACGCGACGCGATGCGGCCCGCTCTAGTGAGCGCGGACCTTTTAAACTGCAGGCTTCGGAAGAAAGGAATTAACTTTCTTGCCCCTGACACAGTAGCTTGGTACATCTCCTTCGGGAAGATTCGACCAACCTTCGGGTTGTGGTAGGTGCGTTCGACGATTTTTGGATTGATAAAGTCTTATGAGTTCGCGTCAGCGACATGTTAATGTTAACACTATATCCGCAGGGATCTGGTGGCTCAGTGTCTGACTGGGGAACGAAAAGTCTCCGGTTCAAATACCTGTCTCAGTGGGGATTTTCATAGACCCCTAAACCGACCTTCACCGCTGGCACAGCTTACTGAGCTAATGTGGAGTACGCCAGAACGCATTGTTATTAAACAGTAGGTCCCAATAGAAACCTTGTCACCAGGTCATTACGACCAGACGGAATTATTGAAGCGATAAGTTCTTTAGGCGCGTTGGGTGATTTTAGGACTATTATTATTATTATTTAATTGCAATGGAGCACAGGCTCCGGTGGCAATTTCCCGACACACCCATCTTCCCCCTATCCTGCACCCACATGCATTTGCCCTCTACAAATTTTATCTTTAAATTTTTTCAAAGTTTTCGGTAAATTATTCATCATTTCTCTTGGTAACTCATTCCAATCCCTGACACCCTTACCTAAAAAAGAGAATCTTCCCACACCCTTGTGCCTGAAATCGAGTGCCAGCTTGTGGTCATGGTCATATTTTCCCTTCCATGCACTACTTTTCATACCTATTGCAATATCTTTCCATGCCTCATCGCCAGTATATGCCCTGTACACTCCCATGACCCTCCTCATCCTCCTCCTATCTTGCAATGAATCCCATTCCAGTTCCTTTATCATATCCGTCACTGATTGCATTCTGCGATAATTTCCAGAAACAAATCTAGCAGCCCTTTTTTGCACCATCTCCAACTCCTGTATTTGATACGTAAAATGAGGGTCCCATACTACACTACCATATTCGAGCAATGGTCTGACTAAAGTTTTGTAACCCAATTCCTTTACTTCTCTCGTACATCCCCTCATGGTGGTGCTAAATCTATGAGTTCGCGACTTCCCGTCACCAGTATGGTATGAACTGTTGCGGTTTTGACGCCTTTTTGATGGGTAAAATCTTTTGAGTTCATGTCACCAACATGCTGTAATAGCACTATGTCTGTAGCTATAAGTATGACGTATTGCGCTTATGATATTCATAGTTTTAGTTTTCACTTCTGTCGGCAGTCCATAATGACTGCCAATTAGATTTTTTTGAGCCGTTTCAAATCATTTTAAATTTTATAAATGTCTGATTTTATGCCGAAGTGTAACTTCTTTTTGTAAGATTCTTAAAAATAGCCTCCTGTCTCCTAGACATAGCTTACGAAAAGTTATTGGTACTTTTGATTTTATTATAAATGGAAACGTTTTCCTACGCCTTCATTTATTGGAAGAGTGTGTGACTAAGCTGAACGCATAGAGACCGAGCGGGGCGGTGTAACGGTTAGCGTTCTCGCCTCGCATTCGGGAGGACGGCGGTTCGAATCCCCGTCCGGGCATCCAGATTTGGGTTTTCCATGGTTTCCCCAAATCACTCCAGGCAAATGCCGGGATGCTTCCTTCAAAAGGCCATGGCCGAATTCCTTCCCATTCCTTGCCCCCATCCTTGCCCCCCATCCTTTCCCGTCTCTAAAGACCTCGATGTTTAAAAGAGACGTAAAGCAGTTACAAAAAAAAAAAAAAAATGAACGCTTAGAAAAACTTAAGTTATAATCAAATAGACATAAGATTTCCATGACGGAAAATATTCGCAACTGAGTATCGTTACTCGAACTTGTCAAGGAGAAGATTTCATTGTGAATAATTTCAGATGACAGATTACCTTAGCAGACGTTGCTGAAGGCAGAGATTACGCCTCACCCTGCCAGACTTCCTTCCTGCTATTGTTGATACTGCTCCTCCCAAGAGCTCTCAACAACCGGATGGATTGCTGTCATCGACGAAGTTACGAACAGAATACATTTGACTGTTCTCTTGATACCGTAGAAATATCGAAGGAAACATGAGGCTATAAACAGATAAATAACATGACCTAGTCAAAAAGTGTTAGTAAATATACAACTCACCGCCAAACATCAAGTAATACGCGCGCAGCTACTAATGTTAGTTACATTTATATCAAATGAGTGGTAAAAACTAACTATACACCCCATTTAGTTTTCTGTATCAAACATACCTTAATTTTTTACAGTTTTATTTATTACAGATTACTACTTTTCTACAATGTCAAATCAGCCGGTAATTACAAACTGATTTAAAATTTTAAACGTTTAAATTTTCAGATTGCTTGGAAAGGGGATTAAGTACGGAAGTTTTATTCTTATCTCTACGTTTGATACTTATATTTCTCCTGGGTATTAAACTTGTTTTTAGTTTTATGGTTAGCATGGTGATGCAGTTTCCTGGTATTGTAAATATTTAGTATCTTTTAACACATTATAGCACCACATCCGGCAGATTAATAGACACAAAATAAATTTCACGGGAGATCTAATAACAGAGCGAAGAATGGAAGTATCATACCATTTATTGTAAATGTATGGTCTTTTGTTCCTGGAGACCTGTGTGTGTTGTTCGAGTCGCCTTGAGTTTGTTATATTTCCGTGTCTTCCGGGGAAATTTAACCTAATGGGATAGCTTAGGTTTTTTTTTTTTTTTTTTTTTTTTTTTTTAATGGCTTTCGGCGACTAAGCCATTCAGCCAGCTCAATGTGTTTTTATGATCTCTCATGTGAATTTTTTAGTTTATCCATTGCGTTTATGCTTCCTATGTATAGACACCACAGGACGAACAGGACAATCACATAGACACACAACACTTAAACATCCATGCCCGCGGCCGGATTCGAACCGGCGACCTTCGTCACGTGGAGCTAGTGCTCTAGCCCCTACGCTACCGAGGCCGGCTAGCTTAGGTTTCGCAATATATCTCTAAAATGTGTAATGTAGAATATTTGACGAGGAGTTTCGAGTTACCCGCTGAACATTATTCCTAATGGGGATATTAAGTAAATAAATTTAACTATGTTCGTTCTAGATAAGATGTGATACCGTATACACAAAATCTCAGGAATTTAGAGAAATGTTCTTCAATAATTGTTTTGCTCACATTTCCTAAACAGGAATTTATTGGTATTGAGCTGAATCATCATTTTGTTCCCTGTACATGGTTCTTGAAACCATATCTTGTTTCAGTGTGTTGGTTCTAATTTAAGTTGTAGCCTATACGCATGAGCTCAGGGACGTTGAAATATGTTCTTCAATAATTATTATTGCTCTTTTCACTTAATTCTTTCTCCATACATTTCACAATCAAAATTTTACTGGTATTGAACTGCATTGTCATTTTGTTCCCTATATATTTGGAGTTTTGCACGCACGGTTCTTTAATCATACGAGGCGCGTCCAGAAAGTAAGTTCCGTTTCAATTTATCTCCGCTGCAGCGCTGCGATCATGGGCGCCGGCAGGATTCCTTTAAGGGAGGTGCATCTGTATCTTCTTTATACATTATATATAACACTAATTAACTATGGATACCGAATTTATTGACAAGGTGTTGAACAAATTTGGACAACAACATAAGTGCCTTAAGTTATTATTGAAACAGTGAATTTAATAATAAAATTTTTGTTTCTTAATCTTTTTCTTTTATAGCAGGGGGGGTGCAAGTGCACCCCCTTGCACCCCCCTCCCGGCGCCCATGGCTGCGATTGCAGTTGCGCACATGCGCTGTAGACGATGTGTATCAAGGGGAAGAACGTGCGCCATTTGGAGATCACCGTCAGTTACGTACGCTTTGTTGTGCTTGTTTGAAATGTCGGCGTTGATTGAAAATCCCGCCGCCTGTGAAATCAGGTCTGTGATTCGGTTTCTGAATGCGAGGAAAGTGAAATCAAGTAAAATTTATCGGCAAATTTGCGATGTTTACGGACCAAATGCGATGAGTGATTCGATGGTGAGAAGATGGGTCCGACAGTTCAATGGCGGGCGTAGTGATGTGCACGATGAAGAACGAAGTGGGCGGCCACCTTTGGTTACAGAAGAACTGGTTCACGCGATTGATGACAAGATCCAGGAAAACCGTAGGTTTACAATTAGTGCTCTCGCTATGGACTTCCCCCAAATTTCACGATCACTCATGCATGAAATTGTTACCAAACAACTGAAATTCCGTAAACTTTGCTCACGTTGGGTACCAAAGATTCTCACTGAGCAACACAAAACATTACGGATGGGTAGTGCACTTGAGTTTTTGACCCGTTATGCTGAAAGCGGCGAAGAATTTCTGAGACGGATTGTCACAGGAGATGAAACGTGGGTTTCTTACGACACCCCTGAGAGTAAGCGGCAATCAATGGAATGGAGGCACACTTCATCCCCACCAAAGGTTAAGCCGAAGCAAATCATGACACCTCGGAAAATCATGTGCACAGTGTTCTGGGACTGGAAAGGCATCCTACTCATTGACTTCTTACCGCGTGGTCAAAAAATCAAAGCAGATGCTTATTGCGAGACACTTCGGAAATTGCGCCGTGCAATTCAGAATAAGCGCCGGGGACTGCTGTTAAAAGGTGTTGTTTTGCTTCACGACAACGCGCGACCACACACTGCAAACGTGACGAAAAACCTCGTACAGTGATTTGGCTGGGACGTGTTTCACCATCCTCCGTACAGCCCTGACCTCGCTCCTAGCGACTTTCATCTGTTCTTACATCTCAAGTCTTTCCTTGGCGGTCATCACTTCACCAATGACGACGAGCTGAAAGAAACTGTTTCCAACTGGTTGAAGACACAGGCGGCAGATTTCTATGAAGAAGATTACAAAACCTGGCGCCACGCTATGACAAATGCCTGCAAAATTTCGGCATTTATGTGGAAAAGTAAGAGTTGTAGAATTTTGTGCAATAAAAATTTCTTCTGTATCTGTGTACAATTTCATTTTATTACCAAACGGAACTTACTTTCTGGACGCGCCTCGTATCTTGTGTCGTCACTTTCACTTACGCTAGAGATGAATGGAATGGGGTTTTCTACCTTGCATATTAACAATTAAGAATAGCAGCAGAATATGAATTATTATTTTTATTGTTGTAATCACTATGGAGCTGGCGCACCATTCGAAATTTTCCTGCACACCTACTTATGTTTTACGCATACCTTTCCTTTAGATTTGCACTAGCACAAGAGGTTTTTTAAAATTATATTATATTAATTTTCTGATATGAAAGTTTATGTTATTCTAATATTTTAATCAATGGGAGTGGAATTTCTTGTAATTAATTTGCAAAACGGTATTTAAATATGATTTATCAAACAAAACAAATTCTTTTTTCATTTGAATTTAAAATATTTAAGGACGACCGATATTTTTTTTTTACAATTGATTTCTCCATGTGGGTACAGGGTTTTTTAACGCCTGCTGTGGGACTAAAGTGTCATTCGCGTCCTATTGCGTCGTACCGTACTGTGCAATCTGCATCTATACTCTGCAGTCCATAAAATTCGGAAGAAGTATTTCTTCGCACTCATAAATGAAAAGTGTTGTTCACATGTTTGCAATAAATTCAAACGAAACCTACGTCTTCTGTCAGCTAGATAATCACAGCCCCATGTTTGTATCACTTTTGTGACGCTTTCGTAAGGACTGTGCCAAGCAGCTACGAATCGCGCGGCTTTTCTCGTCCCTTCTCTATACCACAATCCCGTGCGATACGGATCCCAAACGTCAAAACAATAATTGGGTAGTTGACTAAATTTGAAAAATAGGTTAATACTTCACCTTATTATCTATTTTACTCAAAAAACATCTTATTTTGTAAAGAATCGAACATTTACATTATGTATTTTGCATTTGTAAAAGCGAATTTAAATTTAGCTCAAAAACGCTCTAGACTGTCATGGCGTCTTGGACGACGTCATAGCGTCTGATCTGAATGTAAACAGTCGTGTACGTATATGGCAGGTATAGATTTTCTTTAGTTAAACATGAGTTCCTCGTTTTATAAGTACTGTGTAGTGCCGAAGTGTAGAAGCACAACAATAAAAACACCAGATAAGTTATTTATATATGTTCCAAACAATGAAAAATACGGAGAAAGTGGTTAAAACTTGCAAGGAGTGAGGATGCTCACAGTTTACCTGCAGACAGAAGTATCTATTTTTGTGAAGACCATTTTGATGTAAGTGTTTGTGCATAATATATTTCTAAATCCAAAGCAAAAATGATGAATTTTGCAGAACCACTACTTTTCAAGTAATGATAATGGAATAAAGTACCGTATGAGTTGAGTTTGTTTTGGTTTTATGTGATAAAATCTTTCTTTAGTGCTATTTTTCATAGAATAAACATCATTAAGTGGCGCCACAATCTGGTGATAGATTCTTAAGCAGCTTGACGAAACAATTAGAAAATAAAGAATAATTGTTTTTAATTTCTCTCTTGGTTCTCGAGATATCGTAACTGAAAGATGATGATGTTAGGCTGATATGAAGCTTACTTGGGAACCATCAGACCTGTTCCGAACGGATTTCGATCCCCCGAGTATATGTTGAAAGGTAATAACTCCATATGTCTGTATTATAATAATTTCTTCAAAATGAGTCCTAGGTAATGAGATATTAACGCGCAAAAATTTGTGAATATTGTTTAAATTTTATAATTTTAGTGTATTGTTTCGCAGTTTCAGCGTGGCGTATCGGTAGCGTGCTTTGCTTAGCATTTTGCGAACCCGTGTTCAAATCCCCATACTGGAAAATATTTTTATTTCTTTTTTTATATGCAGAAATCATTAAGCATTGATTTTATTTCATTTACGAATTTTTATTATGTGAAATAACTTTTAAAACAAAATATTACAGAATATACAGTCCCAACTTTTTTTTATATAATCATTATTTCATTGTTTATTGTTGATTTTTCTACAAAGGAAATGGAACTTTAACAGAATATCTCTTTTATGGTCGTAGCATTGTAATAAAAATTGGTTATTTTATCTATTGTAAGTAATTATATTACTGTAAGTAATTATATTATTGTAAATAATGTTTTAATAGTTATTTCGCATAATAAAAATTCGTAAATGAATTTTAAATGAAATAAAATCAATGCTCAATGATTACTGCATATAAAAAAAGAAATAAAAATATTTGCTAGTATGGGGATTTGAACCCGGGTTCGCAAAATGGGAAGCAAGAGCACTACCGATACGCCACGCTGAAACTACTAAAAAATATGTTAAAATTATAATATTTAAACACATATTTATATATAAAAAAAGAAACATATCTTAGGCGTGATGCAGCTGAAAAGTTAAGACACGGCACAGAAATAATAGTACCGAACAAAGAACTATAACTCATTTTTAACGTGCTATATCTCGAAAACGAAGCAAGATATCAAAAAACATTATTCTTTATTTACGATTTGTTTCGTCGAATTCTACAAGAATTCGTTATCAGATTGCGACGTCACGGTAATTATAGAACTCCCTAACAGTTGCTTATACTTCGCAAAAGTAACATCAAAACCATATCAATTAACTTATAAACCTACGTCTAAGCAATAGATTATTGTTTACGAAACTGATTTCAGCTTATAATATATATTTGACACTTGTATATGTTTACGTGGAAGTTTTACATTGCGGAATTCCGACGAGCAGAAGTCTATGTTTGAGGCGAAAAATCTTCCAACGACTACGGCGTCAATTTTGGGCAAATTATAACTGGTTGCTTTGCTAAAACCTTGTTCCATAATGAATTAGACTTCTCTTTCGCCAAATAATTAACAATAACTAAATTAGCAACACAGAAGTTGCTACAAACGAAAAATTTACTACGCAAGGTGTTCTATTACATGTAAATGTCAACCACTTCTGTGGCGCAAGGGACGCTATGACGTAATGCTTTCTCTTTGGCGTTCGCGGTCACGTGTCACTATGGCTGATTTTGTCGATTTTATTTTCTATAAATAATTATAATCTTTATCTTTTATATTAAATAAGGTTGTTTTTTGTTATCTCCTTAGCATGATTAATCATTAAAAACTACTATACGCCCGATTTATTCTTAGTGGAAACAAGCCAATTCTTGTGGACGCTTGAGGGTTTTGTACACTCTCCTTTGCGCACGGCTTACAGTTCTTCTAAATTAGACCATTTAATCGCACCCTAGATAGAATTAACTCTACCTACGACTGAAATACAATACATTCATTTTCCATAGATCCAGATATAAGAGACTGGTTTTATGAATATGGAAAGTTGTCAATGTTGCTTTGTTACGCCCAAATGTTTCCGGGTATCAACCATGTTAATAGCCAACTGTTTACTTTGTACTTCTGAACAAATGGATTAATTATGTTAATTGCATTTTTTTTTAAAAAATTTAGTATAAGTTGCCATTACACCATGCAGAAATAACGTCCACATACCGTTGAATTTTTTAGCAGTTGGCCGAATTCCTTACGTCTGCATTTCATTTTCATGAAACAATCTCAAACTGCAACTTGTCTCTGAGGTCGTTTATAAAAATTAAGAAAATTAGAGGTCCTATTACACTTCCTTGAGAAACGCCAGAGGTAATAGCTAGCTTAAGTAATGCTGGATTCGAACCTTGGCAAAGGATTGGCAGGCCTGCATGGATATCTCCCAAGACGCTGCCAGATGCTCGCTACCATGGAGGAAGGAATTTCCTCCATACTCGCTACCATGGTAGGAATGAATCCTCCATGCTCGCTACCGCAGTATATTGTCTCTGGCAGTAGCCTAGTCTTTTGTAGATTGTCTCTGTTTTGTAGGCTGTCGCTTTGGATATCAGCAAAATTTGTCATGGGTCGTCTCTGGTCACAGCGCTCGTATCTCGAAACTACAAACTTATCGTCTCCATGTAGCTGCTTTGGCGTATCTCACATAGACTCGCTTATATATATATATATATATATATTATATATATATATACTTCGGGCTTTACGGCTCTTTGACGTCCATCTGCAAATAAGAAAATTTTAGTACTTAAACACTTGTTAACTAATGCCTGTCTCTCATGATTCTCTACTTTTATTGTAGAAACCTGAGTCATATAAATTTTTGACCTCAACATTTTATACCTGATTTATTTAAGACTTTGGACTCCTTTTCTCATCTGATATTACAAAGTTTTTACTGATTTCATTTTTTTTTTTAAAGTCCACAAAAGCACCCTTTTTTCCTGATCTATCCTTCCAATAATAATTTTGAAACCAGGATTGCTCCCCAGACTTTCCTAAACCTAAATCGATCTTCACGTAACATATCTTTCACTTACCTTTATATTCTGTATATTATCGAAGTAAGTAATTTTAAAATGTATTAGCTATGCTAGACTTGTGCGAAAAGTTAACATTTATCAACTTGTGATTTGTTAGGGACTTGTGATACTTTTATTAAATCCGTTCGAATCTCTCCTCTTTCATAACTTTCTGATGTAAGATTGACGATTTTAACAATTACGTAATAAGTCACCAATCTTTTCTGCCGTTTTTGCGTTCAAATAATTTAAAGCTCTGCAAGTTTCCTCATTGATTTCTATTTTCCTACCAAATTTTAATTTCAATCAAATGAAGATTTAAATATTCAAAACATTGTTTTTTGTTGTTTTTCTCATCATCAGTTTCAAGTATTAGGCTTCATAAAACTGATTTATGTTCAAGGTTTAAAGAAATTGACTGTTGTATTTTTTATGTGGTTGAGAGTTATATTGTTTATTTTTTTTATATGCATGAGGATGTATGTTTGAATTAATATTAACAATTTCTAGAGTAAATACACAACAGTACCTATTCCAGGATCCTATATGGACTGTTAATAAATAGGGGAGAGTGGGGAGGAATGGGACAATTTGTGTTTGAGTTCTTTTTCAGGGAGCTGTGGGAACATTGGAAGTATATGAACTATGTATATGTTGAGTACATGTATCTGACTATATACTGTATAAGTATCTTTTCAAAATACGCTATAATAGCAAGGGAATCTTCAATTTTCGGAAAGAAGTGACATTGTCTCATTCCTCCTGCGTGCAGGAGGAATGGGACTAAGTGCAGGAGGAATGGGACAGTAAATTCATTTTTAAAAAAAAGTACCAACAATGTTATTCTTGGACAAGTTTAATATTAAAAAAAGATAATTTAGGTTTAGAAACTGAAAAAATTGTGGCTTAACAAGAAAAAATGTTGCATACAAAATTCTTTATCGTAGTGTAGGAAATTTTACACTTAAATTTATTCCGAAGCGAAAAATCTTGCTAGTTCTCTTGGTTCCTCCAACGACGGGAGCTGGCATCTTCAAAATTATATCATCTCTTCTAGTAACACCCACATCTTCTACATTGGGATAAACGAATGTCATTGACTTGCCTCGCTTCCGCAGAAATTTGACCAGCAAGCAATTGTTTTCATCCCATCCGGATTTTACTTTTCCAATGTAGTGCACGAGAGTTTTTCCTGTGTCAAATTTTACAAGAACAAAGTCACCAATTGTAACATCTTTGATCTCATAATTTAAGTCTAACTCTTGCTCGTCGTCTGATGATTCTGTGAATTCTTCTTCACTATGTGATGTTTCCATTTCCTCACTTGATTCTGAAGTTTCTTCTTCAGACATTTTTCTTGTTTCTTTGGAAGAAACAAATGCAGGCCTAGACAGGGCAATGGACTGATGATCTTCGCTGTTTTCTTTCTCAACTGTTCTTCAATTTCAGTTTTTCTCGGGTGTGTCAGTCAAGATCCGTGTTCTCCCAGGTTTTCTTCCTCTTCCTGTTGTTTTTCTTGCTGCAGCTTTCGGATATGGTCGTACCATCTCTGGTGTGACGGATTCTCGAGCTGAAGTCGAAGGAATTTCTTCTGTGTCTTCTTCATACTCATTTCCCTGTGGAGGCCTATCAGTTGTTGGAAGTAGATTCTGAGTTGTGTCTTGTTCTGTTGTTTGTGGAAATGGACGGTCGGTGACTGATGACATCACTAAAATCATAATCTGTAAAAATCTCCGAATTAAATGGCCAAATACCAGTTTTTTCAAAACCACTGATGATGTTTTCTTTAGTAAAAGCTTGAAGAAATGCGGAATTCACTAGCTTTGCAATATTGTAGATGCTGATTGGTTTAGCAAGGTTTTGCTGCATTGCCATCCAGTTACTACATGCCATGTTGTACCTGTTTTTGAACGAACTATACACTGACACATCTAATGGTTGAAGGCGATGACTGCAATGAGGGGGGAATGTCACAATGATAACTCCATGTTCTCTCGCAGTGTCTATGATTTCAATATTTATGTGACTATCATGATTGTCAAACAAAAGTAGAACTGGATCTTCCTTTGAGCATTTCACATTTTTAATGAAGTGATCCAAAACTTTCTTAAAGTTCTCTGCAGTCATCCATCCACTTGGATGAGCCAAACCTAAGCTGCCTTCTGGAGCACCATACAGCATATGATCTTTGAAATTCTTCCGTGGAAAAACAAATGCAGGTGGTGCTGTATTACCTGCTGCATTAACAAAGCAATAAACTGTAACGAGTTGACCACGTTCAGCTGATGTCACTTGCCCTACTTGCTTTGTTCCTTTCTCCGCAATCACTTTTCCAGGCTTGTGAACAGTTGTAACACCTGTTTCATCACAATTCCACACACTATTTGCACTAAAAGAGTGGCGGAGGAGAACTTCTCTCAGATTGTCGAAGAACTTCATAACATTGTTCTTATTGAAACTAGTAGCCCTTGACAGACTGGTAGGGGATGGAGAACGTAATGTCCATATTGCGTTTCATAAAACCAAATAGCCACTCCCTTCCTGCTGTCTTCTTTTCTTCCCAACCAAGAACATCTGGAATTTTCTTGGCCTTAGCAAATTGGTACGCAAATTTGCGAGCCTGAACTGTAGTTAATCCATAATGCATGTAGGAGCAAGTTATCAAATACAACTTCAAACTTCTTTCTTCTTGAATGGTGAAAACTTGTCGTACATTTGTATTAGGTTGGTAGCAATATTCATCTCCAATGGGTAACAATTTGGCTTCTTTTACATATCTGTCAAGTGTAGACTTGCTCGAATCAATTTCCTTGGCCACATCTCTTAATGACCGATTTTTCTCAATTATCTCAGAGAGAGCATACTTAAGTTTTTCCTTTGTTAACCTCTGACGTTTAGTTTTTCTCTTATAAACACGAGGCATTGTGAAGACAAAAGTCTGAAAAAAATGTAAAAAATGAAAAGCTTCTACATTTATTGGACGATGCACAATAAATTTCAACTTATTTTTCATACAATTTAGTTTACATAGTGCAGGAGGTTTGGGACTTGTCCCATTCCACCTGCAAACCATTGTCCCAAACCTCCGGCAGGCAACCATTTTGAAATTTACGTGCATGGAAGACAAACTACTGATCACAAAGCAGAACTTTTTGGTGTTAAATAATCTTCAAATTATATGTTATGCCCACATGTTAAAGCATTATGACTTTCTCTGTTCTATTAAAAATAAGAAAAAAATTCATACAACACACTAAACTTACTTTTAAAGGCGAAAAACACTTTTTTCAACACAAAATTTAAAGTCCACCACTTTCAACGATATAACTCCACTGGCTTATAGGGCACTCCTAGCGCTATCTATGATGAACATTTGAAGTTAGTAGACGCGGTAGTTTTGAAAATATCACAGGTGTCCCATTCCTCCTGTGTCCCATTCCTCCCCACTCTCCCCTATAGTTTTGTAATAGAGAGTTTAAGAAACAGGAAAATCTAATTCTTGTATATTGGCACCTTATTTTCATTCAAAAACAGTTAAATCATTTTTATGAGGAACATTAGTCCCTCATTTTTCCTGAATGAATTTATACTATGCCTTTTAAAGCATTAAAAGTGAATATATGGGCTTATTCAAGATTAGGTGTATGCCAAAAAGCATGCCAAATGGTAATCAGGTAAAGAAGAGGAGTATAATTAATAGAGAAGCAGTGTGACATAAATGAGCAGTCAGAAATTCACCAAGATCTCACTACTCTTGTCCCATCTTCAGATTACATTATACTGTTGTAATATTTAAGGCAATATTCATTCTTGTAATATGTCTAATTCCTCTAGCTTGATATTCATGTAATTCAACCAATAGAGACAGTATTCCCAATCTTTGCCTAATTAATATTATTATACTATTGTATCAGTATTATTATATTATATGGAGATTTTTTTAGCAATTCTAAAAGAGAATTAACTCTAAAAATCTACTTTTTGCTTGTGTACAGTAATGTTTGTTACCTTAAGTGAGAATAATTGCAATAGATTTATGAAGTAATTATCTTACAATTCATGCAGAAAATATTTAACACAGTTCTACCAAAACAAATTGTCAACAATACTTTTGTCCTTCTTATACTTCAGCAAATGGCTGGCACGCTTCAGACTGGTAAAAGAATAGTGTTCTTGATGATGTCTTTGCATGTCTGGAGCTAATACTTATTCAGACTCTGCTGGTAAAAGAATTTTCAAGTACAGAAATATTTTTATCAGGATATCACAGTCTACTCAGACTGTTGCCATTTTAAAATCATTACATCTGCGGGTATGGGTCAGTGGTATTTTACAGGGATTTATTTACAAACAAAAATGTGGTGTAGAATCATAACAAAAATGAATAAAGTGATGCTTAATACCTGACAGCATTTTCATTGTCTCTATTGTCGTAGGTACTTATATTTGTGTGAATCAGCTTCCTTGATGATATACCAGTTTCAGTTGTCTCCAAACTTCTGGTTGTATCATAGAAATTTTGTTGAAATTGTTTACATTTATAAACAAGAGGTCAATCACATAAAGACCCATAATTTCATGAACACCTCAAAGTATATGATTTGGCTTCACATTTAGGAATGAAATCCAGGACTCATTTTGACAAAACTTGTTTTCTGGGGTATAGATACAATGTGAAGGAAAATAACCATTCCTTACAGAGGCTGAATCCTGGACTTTCAAGTCTGATATTAGTTTCTATGTTGAACTATTGTGATACAATTACACCTTTATTCAATTAACTACATCATCGCTATCACAAATAAAATGTCAAAGATCTGCAAGGCATGTAATGATCATTTTAAATTTTAACTGTACATATTTATTGTTCTACTCCAAAATTTTCTCTTATTTCTTAGGACTTCAAGCAGAGCTTGTTGCAGCTAACAAGGACTCTGATAGTGTTCGTCAAAAGCTGCGTCAATTGGAAAATGAGCTTACTTCATATCGTCAGCAGAATGCTGAGCTTTTGGAGCAAATGACTAAAAAGAATTCAGGTCAGTTGTTTTGTTTCAGTATTAATTGTACAAAACAATTACTCATATCAAATCAGTTTTTAACTAACATAAAACCAACTGTGATTATCAGTTATATATTTTTACTGTGGCAAGGGAAGACCAACATTACTTGTCCTGGTGGCAGATATGACACCAACAAAGATATGTTACCTGACAAATTTTTAGGTCTTTTGTTGGGTTCCTCTGTTAAGTGCCAACTTTAGTTTTGCTGTGGTAGGTGATGAACATTTGCCACTCTGAGTCACCTGTTCAACTACCAACCGGAGAAGATAATTCACAGTGTACGTGTCTCAATTCCACACTGTCTCCTTTTGCTGATTTAGGATTTAATTTAAAAACTTTCATGTACTTGTGTTGATTAATACTAATATGTTGTCCTTATGCAGCAAGCAAGGTAGCATTTCTCTGTGCCTATTTATGTAAGACTAGTGTTTCCAGTAGCTCAAATCATGTTTAATATGTTCATTATCATCACCATCTGCAGCAACAGTTTCCAGCCACTGGCTGGGTCTGCATTAATTTAATTTAGTTGTTCTGGAGTGCTTGCTCCAGAGGAAATATTCCTACACCACCCATTTTCCTCCTTTTCCTACCTACTTTTTCACTCTACCAATTTCAACTTTAAAGTCTTTTAGCGTTTTTTGTAAATTATTCATTGTTTCTATTGGTAATTTATTCAAATCCCTGACTCTCTTACCTATGAAAGAATATCTACCCACAACCTTGTGCCTGAAATCGAGTGTCAATTTGTGGTCAAGGTCATATTTTTCCTTCCAAGCACTATTCCTAATTCTTCAAGCTATATCTTTCCACACCTTGTCACCGTTATACACCTTGTACAATCCCATGATTCTCTTCACCTTCCACTTGTGTTCCAGTGAATCTCATTCCAGCTCCTTTATCATATCAGTTACTGATTGTGTTCCAGAGATAAATCTAGCATCCCTTCTTTGCAACCTTTCCTGCTCATGTTTCTCAAAATGTGTGTCCCATTCTACACTACCAAGTATATTCAAGAAATGGTCTGACCAACATTTTGTAACAAAATTCCTTATTTCTCTGGAACATCCCCTCATCACACTCTCCAACAAGTGAAGGATTTTGGAAGCTCTTCTTACTGCCTGACCAATGTGTCCTGTCCAGTTAAGTTTGTTATCAAATGTTATGCCAAGGTATTTACATTTCAAGTCTACTACAAGAAATTCTTTCTCTTCCCTATGACCACAATCAATCTTTATTTTTTTATCTGTGTTCCTAATAAGCTGACTTCTTTACACTTATGTTAATCCCGTGTTGACATATACAGCTAGCTATCCTGTGCACCTCATCTTTGCACAAAAGCTTCTCCATTTTCTCCTCTCTTCCCACCAACTCTCTGTCACCAGCTTGGTCCAGATCTCTACTTTCTTCGGCACACCTTCCTCCACTCCTCCTAACCACCTATCCCTTGGGTCTTTCTGTAGGCCATTTACTTTGTATCTTCATTTTATGTATTTTCCTTGGTATTCCCTGCTCCTCCATGCTCTTAACATGGCTATACTATCTTAATCTAGCCCTCTCTATTATTTCCTGCAGGAGTTCCTCTTTTACTATGATCCTAATCATTTCATTCCTTATTCTGTATATTTTTGTAATGCTTCTTAAAAATTTAATTTGACTTGCTTGAATCTTACTGATAACCCACTTCTTCAGTGTCCAGATTTTTGGCAACATACATGAAAACAGGAACTTGGTCATCATCTTTCAACAGACCTTTTCCACTTTAACAGCTTAGGCCTGGTATTTCCTCTTTCCAGAGGCTTGTGCTAATTTTGAAAGTATATTTATCAGTAAGACTACTAGGCCTGTCATAGTCGTATGGGGAAGCAGATGTGTTGCCATCTGTTTGTGAAATGTGTAAACTATTTATGTGTGTAGTAAGTGTACTTTTTGTTTGTGTAATGCAGGGGTGGCCAACCCGCGGGCCTTGGACATCCGGCCCGCGAGATTCATCACACTTTTACAAAATATTTTTTATATTCCATTTTTAGTGTTTTATATTTCTTTACAATGTGCGTCTGGTATCATTATTATTATATTATCTATGTTTTCATGTAAGAATAATAGTAAACACAATAATAACCCATGTTTTAATTTTTCACTCCAAAAAAAATGTCTCTAGTGGGGATATATAATTTTATATGCGGCCCGCGGAGTTATGATGCATCTCCAAAGTGGCCCGCAAGATCATTTGGGTTGGCCAACCCTGGTGTAATGTGTAGTTTATGAGGTTGGCGAATGGGAACAATAAATTAATCCCTTACTTCACTGTTGCATATCCTTGTTCCATATCAGGCTTCTGACACTTATTAAAATGTTTCTGCCTGATCCCTATTTCACTTAACTTGCCATTGTCCTTTCCAATTTATCACTCTTCCCACTATTCATTTTCTTAAGCCATTCTTCTGCCTGCTTATCCTGTTCTTCTTTTAGTATGTGACGATATACTCACTTTTCTTCACATTAAATTTCATACCATATTCATCCATATTATCCACCCAATCATTCAGCTGCCACTGAACTTCTTCCTCCTCACTTGTGCCAATCACCAGGTCATTCATGAAAGCTGTTACCTCCATATCTTCCTTTCCCAAACTATCTGCCACCTTTTCCATTATATCATACATGACTAAGCTGAAGAATAGTGGCGAGAGTGCACTTCCTTGTTTTAGCCTTTTCTTTGTTCCATCCAATATGTTCTTCCTTCACTTATTTTCACATAGCTCACATATCCTTGTATAATGCTGTCACTCTACTGGTTGTATCTTTCAGACTCCTTTGTTTTCCATGACCTTCCATTCCTTTCTTCTGCATGTGCAATCATATGCTTTCTCAATATCAAGAAATACAACAGCAAATCCTTTCCATATTCATATGGCTTTTCCTGCTGCTGTCTCATTACAATAATATCAAGTCTGCCACTGATGTCTAACAGATTATTGTTATTTTTTGTTACATTTTCTAATGACTTCCTTACATTCTGATCAATTTTCATAAGCATAGTTATTCTGAAAAATTGCTTCTAACTTTAAATTTAATTATTTGAAGATAGATACTAATGATATAATGCAGGAGCATAAATGTTAATGTGAATGCCTGTTTCGTCGCCTATAAAAAAGCCTTCAATTGTAAGAGACAAAGTAAGATGATAAATATTTTAAGACCAACTGGTTTTTGCCAAAACAATTTGTATATTATCAGTGTGCTGATTGCAATCAGACCGCAGATGTAAAAACTGGCCAAGGAACAGCAGAAGTATCTGTAATCAGGAAAGGGGTTCACCAGGACTATGTACTTTCACCTCTCCTGTTCAACATTTATCCTGAGGTAATTTTCAGAGAAATTGACGATGAAAGAAAACAGTTGTATCATTACTAATGGAAAAGTAATCAACAAAATATCAGGTATGCAGATGACACTGTTGCCATAGCTAGTGACCTGCCTGCACATTAATGTATGATAGAAAACTTAGTCCAGCACAATGAAGAGTTTCGACTGTTTGTCAACATTTCCAAGACCAGAGTTGCATTCTACTCCAAGAGAAAAATCCAAGTAATCCTATCCGTAAAAGGCAATAAGAATGAACAAATATTCTCCTTCAAATACTTCAGCACTATAATAGGTCATTAGTGTGATTGTAAGAAACAAATAAAATCTAGAATAGAACAGATCAGGAGACAATTTACCAGAATGAATTTTTTTATGTATATAAAATTTAATCGTAGTGTGCAACTGAAAGTGCATGATTTGTTGTTACATGTTCTCCATTTTTCTTAAAGCTGGAGCCTTGACCATAATGTAGAGAAAATAATTGATGCTTTTGAAATGTATCTGTACCGTCATCTCTTAGGTATACCTTGGGTGCTGAAAATCTGAAAAGAAGAAGTACTTCATTGGATCAAGGAGCAAAAAGAACTACTGCTCACTATATACCAATGGAAAACTCAATGTCTAGGACACATTACGAAAGTTGTAGCGTATCACCAGGGGGGGAGAATTATTAATTAATTCTTAATTAATTACGCTATACAGGATACTATAATTGAATATCAAAATGTAAATTATTCAAATGAGAATTGGATGATTCTGGGATTTGAAAACTGTCACAAAAAGACATTTTAATAAAGATTTTTACAATGGCATCTACAAATCTGAGCGTATTTACCATTACGTTAATAAACAAGAGGTTGTGCAATTTTCTAAGCAACGCTCAGACGTACAATGAGCCCTTTAAATGCAAGCAAACAAGTATAGTTGTACTTTAAAAATCTCACAATTATTCTAATACAAAGTATGTTACCAGTTATGATGATAGCAAACAGTAATGAATTTTAATGGGTTGGGATGCCACGAATGATTAACCTGTCATTCGACAGTTACATAGTCTAGCTTAGTGGTTTTATCAGATCAGAGCAAGGATCTTTATCTCAGATGCGCTTAAGGGTACAGTTTCAAAAGTGAGTTGCAGGGTGAATGGCTTCGTAGAAACACATTACCGTTCCACAGCAGGTAGCGCTGGGCGGAGATGACCGCCTGGTCGATCGTCGTAACTGGCCACGCCAGCAGTATGCGGCAAGTCGCAAGTTATAAGTGCCTCAGATGGTCTCCAGGACACAAGTCAGCCCAGCACACATGGACCCCAAGTCACCAGTGACTCGTCTGGGCTCCGGAATGGAATGATCCTGGCTGGCCTTCCGACTGGAAGGAAGTCAGGAAGGAAGTGAAGTTCGTCTTTTTCTGCCGCCATGGAGGTAAACTCTGACTCCGCCTCTTGTGGCTCGAAGACGACATAGAACATAAAATTCCCCGAATCTTAGTACTATGTTCCCTGTGATTGGCTGACCATCTGACGTCATGTGAATCTGTATCTTCTCTTCGCCACGTTAAGTTTCGGCAATCCTCGAGAGCTGATGTCTCCTTCGGGAGGAAGGAATTTTGTTTATGGCCTGCCCGACAGAAATCCCTAATCCTCTTAACATTCTGCCGAAAAGGCGCCAGCCAGACTACCCTTCACTGAAGCGTCAAATCCTTGCCTTTCACCCTTTCAAGCGCATCTTACGAACATACAGTGGACATCCCAAGAAATGGAAAAATATTCTATTCCTTTACTTTATATACAATAAAAAAGTGATATGTAACGGGGAGCTTAGCGAATCGTTACAGATGAGAGGTACCAGCTATTGCAATTCATCATTAGAGGGTAAATAAAGGAGAAGGAGAAGGAATTTGTGGCTGTAGGACATTTGGATACAGTACAACTGCACATCAGAAGAGGCTTTCCATGCTGTAATATCATGTCCAGAGTTAGCTATGTGGACTGCCAACCTCTGACAGAAGAAGGCACCTTAAAAAGAAGAAAGATAGAATACACCACAACATAATTTTAATGGAGTTTATTATTATCATAAAAACTTTGTAGCACAACACTGCCCTTGTCCTGTTTAAGCAACTATTGGTTATTTATTTTTGATACTATTTATTTCTGGAATTACTTTCATTATTTTCAGTATTAATTTACTGATATATGTCACAATCTAATTACTGGAAATGATTTAGTGATGGCTTTTCTGGACACTGAAAAGGCATATGGCAGACTCGTCTAGAACAGAATGTAGGAAGTAATCAGTGAAAAGTCAGTAAAGAAGGAGATTGTGGTAAGAGTGAAGGTGTGTATGAAGGTAGCAAGAGCTATGTCAACGTGGGAAGGGATAAAACTGGATGATTCTATTTGAAAAGGGAACTGAGACAAGAAAGTGCCCTATCACCCCTGTTATTTATAGTGTTTATGGACAAAATTTTGAAAAATGTGATGCAGAGTATTAGGAAAGGAAGAAAAAGCAATGTTATTCGTGGATGACCTACTAGTTTTGGGAAGATGAAAGAGAGAAGCAGGATCAGCTCGATGTGTGGGAGAGAGTAATTGCAGCATATGGTATGAAATTCTCTGCAAGAAAGAGTGAAGTAGTGATCGCAGCAACAAAGACGAACAGGAGAGCAATAAAATAAATGGAATGTTTCGATTATTTGGAAAGCTGGATTGAAGAAAATGGTGGAAACAGGAAGGGGATAAATGAAAGAGGAAAGATGTGCTGATAGATTTTTAAGAGTTTTAGAGATGGAGAGTAAGGAGGCAATATATAAAACGTACTTTATACCAATTTTAACACTTGGCTTGGAAACCTGAGCAATGAAGGAGAGGGACAAAGGGAGAGTGCAAGCTGCAGAAATGAAATTTAAGAGGAGTAGAGTAGGAGTAACAAGAAGAGATAGAATAAGGAATGAGAGAATCAGGAAGACGATCAAGGAGGAACCGCTAAAACAATAAATAGAAAAAACTCGGCTACAGTGGTATGGACATGTAAAGAGAATGGGAGAAGAGAAGATACCAAGGAAAATGCTTGGCATGGAGCTGAAAGGGAAGAGTTCCAGAGGAAAACTGAAGGACAGATGGGTGAATGGTGTTTAAAAAAATGTGGAAGAAAGGGGAGGAAATTGGGCGACAGTAGAAGAAGAGAAGGGCAATTGCTGATTTTGTTCTATTCTATCTTCCACAAACAAATCTAGCTGTCCTCCTTTGCACCTCCTTCAAATCATGTAATGTCCAAAATGTTATTCCAACAGACCCCACAATTTCAAGCAATGATCTGACCAAGATTTTATAATCCGATTCCTTCACTTCTTGGGTAAATTTCCTCATCAAGCGCTCCAATAAACCAAGGGCTTTAGATCAAGGAAATGAAGGTCTTTGAAATCTCTTAACACCACCTACCTAATGTGTCATACTGAATTGTGTTTTCTATCAGATATTATGTCAAATATTTACACTAAAGCTCTTTGACAAGTAATTCCTTCCCCACCATATAATTAAAAAATTCTTTAGTTCTTTATTTGTGTACATTAAAAGCTGACTCTTTTGCAGTCCTCTATTAAGAAGCATACCTGCAGACTCAATCTAAATAATATTTCAGGGTATGATAGAGTGGTATAACCCTGCGTCTTTAATACATCAAAGGTAATAAAACTTACAGCAGTCTTTTTGTGCAATTTTAGCTTACCTAATTCCCAAAAAATAAACTCAGGATCTATTTCCAATTTTTATTTTGCTCATTTCTTCCTTTGTTGAGAAGCACCTGCCCTTATTTTTGTCCATGCATCCCAGAATGATTGTTCTAAATGGTCTCATTAAACCAGTTACGTAATTTCTCTGAGCTTTCATATCTGTAACATCTTCCTCATCCAGAACTGTCTTAAAACCATTTCACCCTTATTTTTCTAACAGAGCCATAGAAATCATCAGTGTTGCCCCTATACCCACAATCACTACATATATAATTCTGTTAGCTGTCATTTCGTAGAGATTTATTTTTTAAGATATTACTCAAATTCTAAAGAACTGATTTGGTTGGAAATTTCACAGTTTGAAATCTTAATATGTAACTTAAAAAACTATGATATGTTTAGGACTTTTCTTTAACAATGGAGGGAGAAATAAATGAGAATTTGTTAATTTCAAGTTATATGGTACTGTTGGCCAGGAGATCCAAAGAACTGTCAAGCCACTGATTCCATCTCTTGTAGTGGCAACCTAACCTAGTAACCCTACCAAGTATATGGAACCTACAGTTTAACGTGGAATCTGTACCTTGGAAGCAATTTGGTGTACTTCACATCACATGGAAAGCTGTGCCAGAGGTGAAGGTCTGGTTAAAGGCCTTTTAAAAACCCAGCCGAGTCCATGACCTTTCAACCTGCCTTAACCACTGAGCCACCATACTGCCTTAACCCATTAGTAAACTGAACAGGTAGGAGCAAAAAAATCACACTACATCAAAGATAAGCACCATTTGGATTCTCTTTTATCATTGTTGACTAAAAACTATGGTTATTTATGTCTTCATATTAAAATGTATGGAAAATGTAAATCACACCTTTCGGATAGGAGCACTCAATATACAAAAATAGTTAAGATGATGGAAACTTCTTCATGGCATTTAATTCTTGTTGTTGTTGTTTCCAGTTACTCATGGTTAATAATGTCTTCTCTCAACTGTACTTGTGCTCTCCTTCCAGATACTAAACCTTTCCTGAAATATCTCTTCAGTTCTGTAATATGTGCTCTTTTATAATTTTACCCACAACAACCTTTAATTATTGCCAAAGGTTTTCTAGAACCAATTAAATGCATCTGAACTGTATAATAATAACTTAATCCTTCTGTCACCTGAGACCCGAAGAAGTAATCTCAGGCTCTGTTAAGGAAATATCCAACAGGTTTGGTCCCATGATGCACAGATTTACCAATTCTGTAAACTCTCCTTCTCACACTAAAGCTTTTTCAAATCCCTATTTCTTTGCTTTACTGATTTTATTTCCTTTCTGCTCATACCTAGTCAATTCAAGCCCCCACCAACAACTAACATTCACCTCTGAAATCTGAATAGTTCCATTTCCCACAGCCATTCTGTTCAACTTCCATGCTCTTATTCCTACATGATAAAATTTACTATTTTTTTTAAATTTAGTTGGGCCAAAAAATAAAAAAAATCATAATTCTCTATAGCACAAAACTGCCTTACACCTCTTTCTCTTGTAACACACCTGCATCATGCTCGTATTTAACATTGTTTTTATCAAACATTCCATTGAAAATAAATATCCGGAAAATGACATATGCAAGGCATTCTTGCTACCTGTCTTACCAAGTGTGCTGGATGACCTACAAGGATCTGGGAGGACGCACGCTCAAATCCCTGTCCGGCCATCCAGATTTCTGTGTTCCATGGTTTCCTGAAATAATTCCACATGAAAGGACATGGCTGACTTCCTTCCCTTTCCTTGCCCAAAGTCCATTCCTGCTTCATACCTATTCCGTTAGTTCTGTATTCTTTCAATTGCTTAATTTCTTGTCTTTGAAATGCCAGTTTTGTTATAATATTTAAACCACTCAAACTTTCTAAAACCCCTAAAATCATTGTCAACTTTTTACTGCTGCAATCTTCCCAACTTACTGTAGCAAGTGGAAATATCCAACACAACCTGTATTTATGTTTTGCCTTGATTCATTATGTTTTCAGTCTTGTTTTTACTGGGGATCTGTAAGCCCTGCTGACAACTTTACAGATGGATTCTATATTTGTTATTTTTTTTGTTTTCACTCATCCTAATGCTATCCGAAACCTTACCATGAAGGCAAGGAAGACAGAATTCTTTTAGGTCCTGTCACATCAGTTTTTTTTAATGCATACAACACTGTCCAAAACAACATATACTTAGCTCATTATAAATGAATATTGGGTTTTATGATGGTTTTTAATCTTTGAATTACTACCTACTGTAACAAGAATTTGTAAATTATGACTATTTTTATTTTCTGTAGAAGATAATGAATTGACAAGGAAGCTGGAGGAAAAAGTAAAACAGTTAGGAGAGGAACTTCAAAAAGTAAAAGATGAGCGTGATCGTTTGGACCAGCTCCGTGCACAGTTGGAAGCTGAAAGGGAAGAAGAAATGAAGATAGTTCAAGAGGTCAGTAGCTTGAAGCTAATGTGGCATTTTAGTTTGTATTAAATGTAATTACTGCTGAAAATTCTGTTTTTGTCATGTTTGCCTCATTACCAATAAGGTTTTTAGAAAAATCTTTGTCTGAAACATTAATCAAAGTATTTATTATATAATTGTAAATAAAACTGAAACAGTTTTATTTATTAATTTATGTAACATAATGGGTGCAAAGTAGCAAAAATAAATTAGGATGGGGAGATGAACCATCTCCCTACCTTAGATGATGGTTGTGGGACGTTAACAAACGTAATGCATATGGTGATGTCTGTTACTTGTGTTCATGCCACACACCAATCATCTAAAGTGGAATAAATTAAACATTTGGGTAGGAGATTAACCACTGCTTGAAGGTTGTAATGGTGTTAAGACACATATACACACATTGAAATTTTCCCTTCTTCAACAATTGAGACACATACACGCACATTGAAATTTTCCCCCCTTTAATACTGGAGAGAGTTAGCTGCATGATAGTGGCTGACTGGCTACCAACTCAATGTGTGTACGTGTGTTTTGGCACCATTTCAGCTTTCAACTTTGGTAAGTGGTGGTTATTCTCCTATCCAAATATTTAAATATACAGTAACCAGGAAATAATAGGTGCTTAGTAGTGGAAAGGAATTTCAAAATAGGATAGCAAAATGAACCACCACTTACCTTAGGTGTTGGTTGCATGGCATAAACACATAAAAAAGACAAGAACATAATTAACATTGTATATTTATGGTCTTGGCCCTTTGTCAATAGGAGAATGTTATGGAGGGTGGATGTTGTAAGAGACTGTCTCACAGATTGTTAGTCAGGAATGTGGTGGAGCTAAGGAATATGGTGGAGCTAAGGAATATGGTGGAACTAATTGAAACAGAGGACAAAAAGAGGGGGAAAGTGAGTTGGAGATAGTACCCAAGCAATGAAAAATGTTGCAAAAAGAGAATAATAATACAGTAAAGTCTTCACAATATGAATCTGAGTAAGGAAAAAAAGTAAGTAAATAAAAAATAAAAGAATCTCTGCAGTTAATCAATACCTTCAATTTGGTGGTTGAACTTATTTATTTATTTTTGCTTACTCAGATTTAAACTGTGCAGATTTTACTGCACTATTCAGCTCTTTTTGCAAAATTTTGCATTGCCTGGTTACTAGCTCCAATTTACCATCCTCCTTTGCCTGTCCTCTGTTTGAATTTACCCCCAACACGATCCTGACTAACAGACATTCTGTGAGACAGTCTCATACAATAACAATCCTCCATAATGTTCTCATGTTGACAAAGGACTAAGACCCAAAATATACAATGTTTTTTGTGTTCTTGTCTTTTTTATGTGTACACGCCATACGATTAAACCTGGAGACTTAAATGAGTGACCTGCAAATATTAGAGAGGATAGAAGTCTGGTTAAGACACTTGATCTCAGAACTAATAGCCCTGTGTTCAAATTCCACTGGGGTTAGGAATTTTTATGAGATCTGCCTAATCATTTGAGTTATGCCAGGATGTTGCATGGTTCAGATTCCACATTAAACTGTAGATACAGCTGTAACAGTGGCAGAATGTGTGGCAAATCAAAACTGTGTCACTATGTCGAAAGACTGCATGAATTTACTTTACTTATTAGAGGAAAGATAATGGGATAAGAATGACAGATTAATTTGACCTCTGTAGTAGGTGAGTTGATGAAAATCTTGATATTCGACCATATTAGAAACATCTGTGAAGAAAGAGAGAGGTATTTAAATCAGCAACATGGATTCTTGAGTGGTTATTGTGAACTCAGTCAGTGGTTTTCATGCATGATGTTTTGGATGAAATGAGCAAGGTAGGCCAGGATGTAGCTTGGAAATGGATCTCTCTGAAATAAAATGAGCTGTAAGATAGTGGCAAATAATTTCAAATATTGGAGTGAATCAGTTGGTTTTGTAAGATGGGAGATATCTTAAGGAATACGATGGAAAGTGTAATGATAGTAATTGCTTGATCAGGAGAGTTGGAAGCAAGAAAAGCAGTGACAAAGTGTAGTGTACTTCCTAGTATACAGATAGTATAATAAAGAGGTGAAATTTAATTGGAATGAATATTAGTTAATAGATGAATCAGTTAGCAGAACATACAGAATCCTTTATAACCTGCAGGGATCTATCAGTGGGGTTTTGGTTAATCATGGTAGAGAAATTGTTCAAAGAAGTGTATGGCATTTGTAATACTGTTGTGAAGTAGCAATTGATTGATTTCTGTCCTTGGGAGCCAATAACAAAGCCTGAGTAACAGCAGCGATTTTTACTTATCTGTTTAAGAAGTGTTATGTTCCACCAGTATTAAGGTAGTAAGTAGTAAGTTGATATATGGCCATTCATAGTCCTCAAAACTAGATCGACTGAATTCTGGAGTCATGTTTCTGTCAGCAAATACTACCTCACTTCCACAGCCATTAGGTCAAGGGATTGACAGTCATACAAACCTGGAAAATTATATTATGAAAAGTCTCATCAAAATCAGGGATTGACGATATTAAATCTTGTATGATAATAGCTTGTTGGCTGAAGTTTATGCAAGAATCTGAAAGTAGAACTCTGGATGAACATCAAACCCCATTTTTGAGATAATAAAAAACATTGGAGAAATGGTTCTTAATCATAATTATGAGGATTTAACAGTAGAGGAACTGGAAGCTATGAATGAAGGGACAGTGTTAAGAGGATGAAGTGGAAGCAAAAACTGTTGAGCCATTTTTTTATATTAAAATTTGTTTTTTTTACAGGGTGCGGCAAAATGATCTGACGGTTTTTGCCGCCGTATTGTCGAACGAGTAGATGGTGTGGGGTGGTGGGGATAGGTGCAATCCAGAGCCCACACATGGACATTTGTGGTAGCCATGGAACAATAGTTGGATGAGCACCGTGTGTTTGTTGTTGAGGCATTTTTTAAAAGTGGCAATTCGTGCGTTGCTGTTCAGTGGCAGTTCCGTAGACGATTTAACGTGGGTCCAATAGGAAGAGTCCCAACTCGTAACACAATTATGCTATGGGTGAGCACCTCACCTTCAGAGCTACTGGTTCAGTGTTAAAAAAGAAGTCAACAGGTCGACCAAGGTCATCTAGGACGCCAGAGAATATCGATCGAGTAAGAGAAGCTGTGGAATCCAGTCCTTGGCGGCCAGCCCGCAAACAAGCTGCTGCTTTGCACATGTCTGACCGTTCGGTAAGACGAATTTTGCTTTTCAATCTGCAGTTCCACCCGTACAAATGGCTATTGTCCAGCAGTAAAAGCCTTATGACTATGCAAAGCGTAAAGCATTTGTAGAAGAGATGATTGCAATGCTGGCTGATGAAAATTTTTTAATGATGAGCGACGAGGCACATTTCCATCTGGATGGTTATGTGAACAAACAGAACTTTCGTTATTGGTCGGCTACAAATCTGGAACAACTGCGTGAACGTCCTCTGCATAGTCGTAAGTTTACCGTGTGGTGTGGTGTAACAGAAAGGTGTGTCATTGGGCCATACTTCTTTGAAGAGGGTGGTCGAACCGTTATGCAACGTTATTTGTTGTTGCTAAAAAACTTCATGATCCCTGAACTTAAGAGAAATCATTTAGTGTGCTTTAGGATATGGTTCCAGCAGGATGGGGCAACTGCCCATACAGTTAGTGAGGTTATGGACGTTGTGCGAAGCATGTTTTGTGGTCGAGTGATCTCGTGTTTTGGGAACATTGAATGGCCAGCTCGCTCTCCAGACCTTAGCGTTTGTGATTTTTTCTTGTGGGGGCTCCTTAAAGCAAGAGTTTACACAAATAAACCCCACACACTGGACGAACTGAAAGAAGCCATACGCCAAGAAATCACCAGCTTGCCTTGTGCATTGTTAGAGAAGATGTTCAACAGCTTCAGTGCAAGGCTGGAAGAATGCTTGTTCAAAGACAGGTGTCATTTAAAGGACATTATCTTCACATCTTAAATGGATGAAATTGGTTGTCTGATGTTATTGCAATTAATTTGCATGAATACCCTTCGGTAATTAGCAATAAAATATTTTGTATCACTTTTATTTTTCATGTTGTTTTTACTTTAAAAACATCAGATCTTTTTGCCGCACCCTGTATATTAAAATGTTAAAGAAGATTTTTTTCTTTATCTGTACTTCTAAGTGATTATACTATATTCTAGATTAGGAACATCTTACTGAAAGAGTATTGAAGGTCAAAAGATGGCTTCAAAAATAATTACAGCCCTATGAAGATATAAATAAGAAAATGGAGGAAAGGATTAAATAAAGCAAAATAACAAAAAATTTTGGTGGCTTATTAACGGTGTAAATGATCATTAATATGTTTCACTAATATGATTGTAAATGTATTATGTAATTGTAATATTATTGTGAATGGGTTTCATATTTATTATTTAGATAAGAAATTTTTGTAATTTTTATTTACTGTTATTTCAAGTTCAGTACTTCAACCAACTCTTTTATACAGTTATTTGCAGTATAATTACTAACACAACATTTTGGAAAGGTAGACTTCACAGATAATAAGCTCTATTGAGAATAGATTATACTGCATACTTATTGGTAGCCAATTAACAATATTAATTAGCTAAATC
The DNA here is from genome assembly GCA_031002005.1 of Vandiemenella viatica. NCBI lineage: Eukaryota > Metazoa > Arthropoda > Insecta > Orthoptera > Morabidae > Vandiemenella > Vandiemenella viatica. Next base: position 135,944,967 of record JARYHS010013631.1, on the reverse strand, counting down.
AGAACTGCATTATTTTGTTTTTGGGAAAAATGGAATTTTAAAATAATCATTGAAGTGTAGCTTCAGATCCTAATTAGTCTTATCTTAAATTTATTTCGCACTTGTAGGAACCAAATAGTTAAATCTGTTATCTTTAAATCTTTTTTATAAGGCACTGGATGAAGCACAGCAGGAGAAAGCTGAAATGCAAGCACAGTTTGAGAAACTTCATACAGTGAATACAAATAGGGAACAGCAGATGCTTGATGACTTTGAATGGAAGCTGCGTGAAGTGGAACAGGCATGCAAAAAACGTTTAGCTGAAAAGGATCGAGCTCTTGATGAGAAACTCAAGGAGACTATCAGCAGATTAGAAAAAGAGCATGAAGCACAGGTATTATTTTGATTTTCTTTAGTGTTTGGAGCTGGTTGGCAGCAAACAAATATTTAAAAAAGATTAACAGTACTATTGCACATTTGCTTCAATTGTGTTATGTAAATTTCCAGATAGGCAATCTTAAGTCCTACGAGGCCGAAGTGTTACAGTTGAGAGGTTTGTCTCATGAGCAGCAGCGCTCACTAAGAGTTTCCACAAGGCAAACTGAGGAACTTCAAGTTTCAGAAAGACTGCTAAAGGAAGAAATTTCTCGACTGAAAACTGTTATTGAGACTGAAAAAATTATGCAGCAACAATACAGGTTGTCACATTTTTTTCCCCCTTTCTGAACAAATCTTTATATATATTCCTTTTTTTCAATGCATTATTTAAAAATATAAATGTGACAAGCCTGACCAAAATTCAAAGCTGATAGAGGAAACGCCTTAGTTGTAAATTTGACTGAAAGACACTTGCATGATTTTTTTTTAATTATCTTTATTCATCTTTATTTTACATGTAGCGGATTTCATCACAAAATACATGCATCCACCCATTCGTAAATCTATGATTATGTAATTGCATAACAAAACATAGTTCATATCAGTTACTTGAATTACATAATTTATTTCTTAATCACAAATGATGCTTTACCAGTTAAATATAGTAAACATTGTTATTGATGCTAGTTTATGGAACATGGCTACTTGAATATAAAGTTAGCAAAACAAAAGATCTCCAGAGTGTAAAAGATTTTTAGAGTGTAATTAAATGTTTTCACTAATACAGAATCAGCTGGAACAGGTAATAAATGGAGGAATATTATATTGTGTTTTATTCACCCTTACAGATTATGTATGAATATTTTTTCTTGCTTTCCAATTATATATATATATATATATGTGTGTGTGTGTGTGTGTGTGTGTGTGTGTGTGTATTGATTAGCAGTTTCGTGGCTCATGAATGAAGATCAAACGTCTTGGTTCAAATCCCTGTTGCAGCAGGGATTTTGAAAGATCATTAACCCATCCTCCACCTCTGATACAGCTTGCTGTGTAATGTGCAGTATACCAGAATGCTTCCAAGGTTTTGATTCCACATTAAACTCTAGGTTCCCTATACCCAATAGGATTACTAGCTTAGGTTAAGGCTGCTATGGTTTAGACGGAATCCGCAGCCAATAAAAACCCTATGACTTCACGAACCTTTTACTTACTGTTTCTCTTGGTTTGTATTTGTTATGGTTTCCTTTCATTTGGATTAGAGAGCTTAGAATATAAAAAACATGGTCTGGTTAAAATTTCTACATTTTTAAAACATATTCAATCAAACATAGTGTTTGTTAACATTCTGAAAATACGCAGGACTGGTTCTTTTTCAAAGACCGTTTTAGCACTGGCAGAATCTCTGAGTAGCAATACATAATATGTTAGTGGCAATAAAAGGAGGCATAATTCAGTTTCATTGAAAGGTTGTCACACACAATCTATGTTTTTAAACAAATACAAAACTTGATAATTTTGAACTTATGTTTGTTTCCCATGTTAGCTTTTATCAGAATGTATACTAATTAGCTTTACTGATGTTTGTTAATGGTAAATGTGCCTTAAACTAAATAGAATACTGATACCTTCAATTTTACTATGATTTATCGATTGTTAGCTAAATTTTAACCAAAGGTGACACCTCTGTAAAAATTCCACTTCTCTGATGCTTTAGTAAGTAAGTATCCTTAGCATATGAAATGAAGGTTTAAAAGGTATAAAACTTGATGTATATTAATATAAATAATAAATAGTTGGCATTAAAGCAGACAGCTGGTGAGAACTACCTTTTTTAAAAACAGATATTAAAAATTCATTGTTAAATATGAGTATGTTTTTCAATTATTATATCTTATTCAGCTGGGGAGAATGACCTTCGTTAGAGTTAATGGATCTTAAGTTCATTGATAAATCTGAGTTTGTTTTTTAATTATTCTGATAAATTAATATTTTATTTTAATTTACAGAACATTCATGACAAACATGTTGCAGAGGCAGAAAGAAAACTCCAATCCCAACTTCAAATACAGAAGAATGAAATCAATGCCCAGGTAAAAATATTAGAATCTACTTATAAAATGTTATAAATCACTTCCAAAATGTTGTTCAAAAATATAATCTTTGGCATTGATAAGGCATTAATTGATCTGTGAGTTAACTGCCTGTCCGCTGAGGAAAATGCCACAGAAGCATTTAAAATGGTTCATATTGTTTATGGTTATGAAGCAGTGAAGAATGATAACATTTCTGAGCAGTATGCAAAAAAGAGAGAAATCTATAAATTGATTCAAACTATTTATAGTTGTGAAACAGTGGGCAATAACATTTTTAACTGGTTGTAGAGAGAACACTGGAAATGAACCGTGTTCAGGACAGTCATTAATATTTTTTACATTAAAGAAAAATGTTCAAAAAGTGGTTGAAATTCTTTGAAATGGTCTTTGTACATCTACCAGATTCACCAAGCAGCTCACTTGAGTTTCTAAATCCACTGTCCATCTAATTTTAAGAGAAAATTTGTGCAAGCAGGAAGCCTGTTCCTACTTGATGCTACACACACTGATTGAAAATCAAAAAATGCAGTGTCATGCAAAGAGTTGCTGATAAGGACCCAGATTTGATGTCAAGCACTGTAACAGGTAATTAAAATAGTGCTTACACTTATATAAGGCACCAGAGTTCAGAATGGAAGTGCCCAGAATGATCAAAATTGAAAAAAAAGTGCATTCAGAAAGTTAAATCAAATCCTTGCTCAACTCACTGTTTAATTCGAAAGGAATATCCACAAAAAATCATACCAGAAAGCATGAAAACCAAATCTGGAAACTATGCATATGATTCAGTTTTTAATGCACTGGCACATAAAAGCAAGATTGTTTGCAATTTCAAGGCAAAAAAAAAAAAAAAAGGATCATGATCCCTCAGTCATTCTCCTTAATTAATAAGCTCTTCTTGGGCTTCCAGCCATGAATAAATGTCTAAAGTTTGGGATGTTTTGAAGCCATCTATCTCTGCCCTCATTTTAAACCAATTGTTTTGTTTATGCAATGCCGTGGAAATGGCGGAAGACGAAAGCTGGCCCAGCGTGATAATGCCATCCACTCTTCTGCTCCTTAACAAGGCAAAGCTGTTTCACCATTTTGATAGCTGCATTCCAGCCCACACTAAGCTGGTATCCAGTGTCCATGGTTTCTAAAGAATCAGCGGTTCTGATTTCAACAGCTTCTGTCATACTGCTGTCCCAAAAATCTTTGACCCAGGCTAAAATTCTAGTTTCTTCAGAACTAAATGTACGTCCCTCTTGTACTCTGTGTTTGGCCACTGCTGATTTCTCTTCTTGCACCAAGTGAACATTCCTTACGTGCTTAACACACCGCTGCATTTGTACAATATAAGCATGACCACATTCGCAAGGTATGTAATAAACACCAGGAGGATGTATTCCTAGGTCATCCTTAATGCTGCCAACCAAGTTTTTAATTTTTGTGGGTGGCCTGAAAATTGTCTTGACTCCTTGTTGAGACAACCGTCAACTTACTTTTGAACTAAGCCCACCCACACACAGAAGAAAGGCAATACCCTTTTTATCAATGTGATCTTCCTGTCAATCTTCCTTCTTTCTAAGCACATGATTGATCTGCCCCTGATTGTAATCATTATTCAAGAAAGTTCTCTGGTGATTGTCCATTTCACCCGCAAGCTGTCTTTGTCACAAACACTTCATGCTCTATGCACCAAGGTGGTTAAAACAACATTTCACTGTGCAGGATGACAAAAGTTGTTGCCATTTAGATAAAAGTCAGTGTGGGCAGGCTTATGATAGACAGAATGTTTAAGTGAACTGTCATCACATTTTATAACAAATACATCCAGAAATAGCAGGCAACTTTCTTCTTCCTAGTCTGTAGTGAACTGAATATTTTGATGGACAGAATTCAAAGACAAAATATTGTTCTTCCAGCAGTCAAAAGGTTGTTTTGAGCAAGATGAACTACCATACTAAAATGATGCTGTTTTTGGAGGACCAAGCATACAAGAAGATTAACTGATACCGTACGTCTAAGCTGACCAACTTGACTTCAAAGCTTATCCATTCCTCAGTACTTCCAGAAGATTTGAAGAGACACTGTCAATCTTGCACTCCTGTGCCTCATAGGCTGTATGGTCTACGAAAAGTACATGAAGTAGGAGTGCCAATGTGACCTATTGTAAAAACAATTGAAACTCCTGTGTACTTTCTGGCTAAATACATCAAAGATATTCTTAACCCATTAGCGAGGAATGTTCATCGCCACATTCAAAACTCCAGTCAATTTGTGGAAATCTTGGACAACATATTTCCACTTTGAAGGAGAATATTATGAGCAAGTGGACGGAGTGGCAATTTGCTTGCTATTGTCTCCAGCTGTTGATAATTTTTTCATGAAAAAAAAAGCATTTATCAATTCTCCGCTCAAACCAAAGCGTTTTTACAGGTATATTGATGACACTTTTGTGATTTTGCCACTTGGTAGAAACAGCCTTGACTAATTCCTAGCACATTTGAATTCTGTCCATCAAAATATTCAGTTCACTACAAAATTGCAAGAAGAAGTTTGCCTACTGATTCTTGATGTGTTGATTATAAAACGTGCTGACAGTTCACGTGGTCATTCTGTTTATCATCAGCCTACCCATACTGGCTTGTACCTAACTGCCAAGTGTCACCATCCTGGACAACAAAATATTGTTTTAACCATCTTGGTGCATAGAGCATGAAGTGTTTGTGACAAAGACAGTGCATTAAGAAAGAGGGAAGATCGACAGAATGATCACATTGATACCAAGGGCCTTGCCTTTCTTCTATTTGTGGGTGAGTTTAGTTCTAAAATAGGTAGACTGTTGTTTGAACAATGAATCAGGCCATCCACAAATATTAAAAACTTGGCTGGCAGCATTAAGTATGACATATGATTATGTACTCCTGGTGTTTATTATATATCTTGTTAATGTTGCTATGCTTGTATCGGACAAACGCAGTGGTACATTGTGTAGCAGTGTGTTGAGCACATGAGGAATGTTCACTTGGGGCAAGAAGAGAAATCACTGTGACCAAACACAGTGTACAAGAGGCACATACATTTAATTTTGAAGAAACTAGAATTTTAGCCTGGGTCAGAGATTTTTGGGACAGCATTATAACAGAAGCTGTTGAAATCAGAACAGCTGATTTTTTAGTTAACTGCGACACTGGATACCAGCTAAGTGTGGCCTGGAAATCAGCTATCAAAATGCTGAAACAGTGTTGCGTCGTTATGGAGCAGAAGAGTGGATGACTGTATCATGCTGGGTCGTCTTTTATCATCTGCTATTTCTGTGTATAAACAAACAGTTGGTTCAAAATGAGGGAAGAGATAGATGCCTTCGAAACATCTTAGAGTTGTGACAATGGCTGGAAGCCTGAGGAGAGTTTATTTAATTTACAATGCTGTGAAAAGCTACGTTCGTACATTCCCCTTAGCTGTCTGATTTGACTCCAAGTGATTTCCAGCTATTCTCAAAACTGAAATTGGGAATGAAAGCAGGGGTGGCCCTGGATGCAGTGACACTGTCCTGAAATATCACCACATACTAATCAAGAATAAATAGATAATAAATAAATGTAATGAAAGAAAAATAGATATTTAAAAATGTGTCATTCTAATATACGATAATTTATTAAAGCTAGGGGAAATATTGAACACCATCTGTTGACCACTTCAATGAACTCTTTCATCATTATGGAGACAAATAGCAAACGATACAAATTATGCATTCACACTGGCAGCTCTCAGGAAATCGTAAGGGAGGCAGACCATTTGCAGGTGGTGACTTGTAATAGCTCCATTCTGTCTCAAGGTGGCCCTGGACAGTGGCCAGAATCACATTATCAAGCTCAAAAATGTTAGCAACACTGTTGGTAGAGCACAGCAGCAACTGCGATTTTTGTCACATTCAGCTATACACCATAGAAGCTTTGTCACTGTGATGAAGCAATATTGTTTCTATTCCTCTGAAGTAGTATTACACAAGTTTATGAAGACATTTAGAAAAAAAACTCTAAAACAAAAATTCTGCTGTCAAGGTCACTGAATACAGTGCCAGACTAAGAAAGTATGGGGGTCTAGGCACTAAAAATTTTTTGGTCCTCAGTTTTTTTTTTTTAACAAAATCTTTATTTCATAAGAACAAATAAAAGGTTTCATAGGTGACTAATTGAATAGAACATATTTTTTATTCAATTAAATGAATTTTACAATTTATGATATTTATTAATTTTATTTAATTTACACTGCAGTGAAACCAAAAAAAAAATCATTTTCATGCTTCCCATATTAATTTTATTATTTTATTTTGGATGATTTTATTAATTTTTTATTATTTTTATTTTATGAAAAAAATGTTAACTCCCATTAGGCTTTTAACAACTGGGGGCTATAGTCATGCCTATTGAGTAATACAGCAATGCAGATAGTTCAACTGGTCATTTTTAAAGCATTTATCATTGATTCCTTCAATGTCAAAATCATTTCTTTAACCTAGCTGTACACACAGGTATTGAGACATTCCAAAATTGAAAATTTTTAAGTTTCAAGATCCTTAGTCAACTCTGATCTGTTCTTCCGAACCCCTTCCACTTCAACAATGAAGATCAGTAATCCATTGAAAAAAAAAAATCAATGCTGTTACTACCTGAGCAAATCCCTTTGGTTACCACTGATTGAAGGGAAAGAATTTTTACATAGTTTCAGTTTATACAGGCCTTAAATACAGTATATAATAATCCAAACTAGTCCATTTAACTAGACTAGGGCCTCTTGAATGAACATTACTGCACACTTGTTGTTATCTAAGTAAATTTGTTGAGATCCCACCATCTAGAAAATTCTTTACCAAGTAGGTCCTATACAAACTCTATTGATCCCATAGTGTTTCACAGTACTTGACATGCATTGAAACATAAATAGTGGCAAACACATCAGTTTTCCTTACACTCTTGTTAAGTCTTATGCTAGAATCAGTATCCTTTAATAGTATCATACTTCAAACCAATATTTAATATGTGTAATTTTTGCAAAACTTCTCTTTGTTTTCCTACTAGTATTTCAAATTAGTGTATTAGATCAATACTTTATAATATTCATGGAAGAAGGACATTCACATATGCTGTTCTTTTGTTTATCCTATCCTTTTAAAAAAAAAAATCAAAATCTGTTAGCACCTTGTTTAATTTCCCATTCTTCCATTCTTTCTCAAAACAATAATAAGTAAGCATTGTTCTTTTCACTTTAAATCAAACATAAAATTGCAGGATTTTTATCATCAACAGAAATAAAAATAAATATATTTTCTCCAACATAGCATTTTCAAGACAATCTGAAACAATTCCTTTAGTTATAATTTTGCATTTTATTTTTTCACTTCTAGTGCTGAAGAGGTTTGTAAAGAAACTTTAATTTTTTTAGTGGGAAGAAAGAATGCAGAGAGAGTTTTCCAGGCTTAAAAGTGAAATGGACAAAGTACATAACGAGGAGAAGAAAATGGCTGTGCAGTCAGTAAAACTACAACTAGAAGAAGAAATAAAAAGGATAAGAAAGGATATGGATAAAAAGTTACAAGACAGTTTGAAAGAGGTAAGAAGCATCCTTGTTAAAAGTCTGTGCACAACAATCAGTGCATGATTTTTTTTTCCCCCCCAATTTTTTCAGAATCAGCCTAAGACAGGATCAATTTCCACTGGCGCATTCACTCCAGGGCCATTAAATCAAATTAAATTAGAAAGAAATGGAGCTTGACTTGAGTAGAGAAAATAAAATATCCAAACTGCATAAATAGACAAACAATAATAAAACACAAAACAATTCTAGAAAACAGGAAGTTGGTTAGGGAAAGAAAATCCATCACTTATCAAATATCAAACAGGGGGTTGCAGTCACACAAAATATTTTCTGAATCATTCGAAGGAGCGTTATCAAACAGTAATGGTGATGATGAAATTGCCGTTGAGAAATAAAAATAAGATTGGATAGGCAAAAATACCCATCACTTACCACAAAGGCAGGAGGGCCAGATGAACAAAAAATAAAAAAATACACACTTCACAATATTTTGGTTTGTAGCCCTAATCATAGAGGAAGTGGGACATATGGCAAGGGGGAGACATGTTCACATTAGGACCTACTATATGAATGAACCAATCGTGAAACAAGAGGGAAAAGTGGGGATTAAACCAGTGGAGGGGAATAATGAAATAGGATATCATCTGTGATAAACAGTCGAGGTACAATAAAAATTAAAATTTTGAGCTGTTAAAAAAGTTAATAAAATATGTATGAAAATTATTAATATATATGTATGGATAATGGTGACAATAAAACTGCTGTTAACCACTGAAAATAAGATGGGATAGGGAAAAATAACCCGTCACTTACCAAATATGAAGGCAGGAGAGTCAGGTGTCCAAGAAAACACAAAACAACGAACATGCTATACAGTATTTTGGTTTGCAACCTTAATCTCATCAGAGGTGAGACATATGGCAGGGGAAAGATGTGTACATATTGGGACCTACTATGTGGAGGAACCAATGATCAAACAGGAAGGTAGAATGGGGATTGAACAGGTGGAGGGGGAAAAGTCCAACATTAAACCAACATTGATGATGGGAAAGAATAATATCTGTGACGATCAGTTTAGGTAAAATAAAATAAACATGTTGAAACAAAAGAACAAACAAAAAACATGCAATATTTTCGCAGTTAGCCTTATTCTTGCAAAAGTGAGACACCAGGTGGAGTCAGATGTGCACATGATGGTGGCCGTCTGGTGAATGACATGGCTGGCATAGGTGGTAGTATAGGAGAGGGGGAAGTGCGAATCCTAAGTTGATATATATGTAACAATGAAATCAAAGGTGTTAAGTAGCGAAAAGGAATTAAATTAGGATAGGGAAATGAGATGATGGATATTGGGAGCGAACATGCAGAAAAGGCAAAAATACAACTGATATATATAAATTTAAAAAATATACACAAAAATAATTTAAAAAATATACACAAAAATAATTTTAAAAAAAACGAAGACTTTATGAAGTAATCATCACCTTAGGCTAGTGGTGGTTCAATATAGATGTAGAGGATTAAAAAAGGTAAACATAAGTAAAAATAATTATAATAATGACCTGGTATTATCTAAAGCTGAGACCAGGTGGTTGCCTTGTGCCCAGTTGGTATTGGTAAGCAGATTCCCACCTTCTGAGTTCAGAGGAGTTGCTTTTATTAGGGAGCACTCTGATAGTAAGGACCGTGAAACAAGAGTTGAAATTTTTCGAGTCATGGGTGATGGCACGGGCAGCAACTGGTTGCTTTGGGTTCCGTGTGAACACTGTCTGTCAGTGGACATTTATTCTTATGGAAAGGGGATTTGTGGTCAAACCTATATATGAAGCCAGGCAGTGGTTGTTTGTTAGTTTTACCATGTTAAATTTACCAGTTAACATGCAACCACTGCATGGCTTCATCACTACCTCTGAAATCCTGTCTCCCATCTCTCATGCGCCAACTATAACACCTCATTCAAACTCACTTAAATCATGATAACCTGCCATTGTATCAGCAGTAACTGATCTAACACCTGTGCCAGACACCTGTTGTCTTATATAGGCGTTGCCAACCACAGCACCTTACTCTGAGTGTTTACATATCTCTGTGTTTGTGTACGTTTGCCTATACCATTTTCTTTGGCTCTTCAGTGTATTATGCTGTATAATTATTTTTATGTGGAACACTGAAATAAGAATGATATATATATATATATATATAATGGTGATGCACAATTTAAGTTTTTGATTAACAGTTCTTGATGGAATTTATCAACTGGAGTAATCTTATCAAATAAATAATTGTAAGTAATGGAATCAGGAAAAGGAAAATTTTATCAAATGGTTAGTTCTATGAGAGCTTCAAATCAATTACGCTTTTCCATAATTTTGTAACACTTATTTCATATTTGTGTGCAGGGTGTAGTGACAATTGGAGAGAATGAATGTGTTACCTGAAAATGCAGGAATAGGATTACCTGATTCTAAGATTCAGGGTATCAAATAAAAAGTTGCAGTGATATGCCAACTTCCATCTGTGTACTTTGGGATCTGACTTGCAGTAAGGGGCCATCCATAAATTACGTGACAGGGGGGATATGTCATAAACTTTGTGATATCACATAATTTGTATCACTTTTTGGCTTGTGGCGGTCGCACAAATTCGCACCGCTGTACCTGCAGTGTCTTGCGTAGGCTCCATTTCACATAAGCCGAAAGGCCAATACTGCCATTGAGGCTTTAATAATGGCCACCGTTGCCGTGATTTCGTCTATGTTCAATTGTTTATATCATTCAGTCAACACTTGCCTTTCGCTGAGTCATGGATGAGTTTTTCTTAGTCTTATTATTTTCTGATTTTCAGCTTATCTAACAAATTTATAATGAGTAAAGTTGATTTGGGTATTCTTTACCTCAAATTATATGAAGCATACAGTGCAGCTTATGCTGATAAAAATAAACTAAATACACAAGATGAGGTTAACACCTTATTGCGAAGTTTGAAAAGTAATGATAATGTTGAAGGTAAAGTGAATTCGAAAATCAAAGAGTTGCAAATGAAATTGATAAAGAAGAAAGTGGCACTATAGATTTTTAAATTTTTTTTTTCAAAAAATCCTTTGTTATCAAAACTATCAGAACAACTGGAGCCCATGAGCATAAAATTAAGTTCAAGTTTTATATTTCGTATTCTGTGACTGATTGAAAAAAGGAACAACCCAACCGGTTTAGTTACATTGTTATTCACTACTTATAATTAGACCTCGGATTTTAGGCAAAAACTTAATTTGTTTCTGACTGAAATACACGAAAATAACGTTATGTTAATATAATTTATGACTGTTGTTTGTGGTTTTATAGTGCCTAATAATGCCTAAATTGTCGTTACGACCAGTTTGTACCTATTTAATGAAATTTTCTTTATAATATCAACAAAAGTGTTTTTAGCTCAGAAAAACACAAACAATTTGCCAAGTGTTTATTTTATTCAAGTGAATGTGTACGAGTTCATTATTTCTGGTGTCCATTTGCAGGAGAGTCCCACAAATGTGATAATCTTTGACATGGGGGAGGGGGGGGGGAGTCCAAAAATCATGGAATTTGTGTGATGTACGAGGCATGTTTTTTTAAGTAAGTACAGTTTTGAAATTAAAAAAGACGTGCAAATATATGTCAATAATTTTATTTTTACATGAAAGCCTGTACATTACTCTACTTTTCTACATAATTCCCTTCAATATTGAGGCACTTGTTATAACGTAGTACCAGTTTTTGAAAATCCTCCTCATAGAAGTCTGCCACCTGACTTGTTAACCACTGCATCACAACTGTTTTGACTTCGTTATCGTCTTCAAGACGCTGACAGCCCAGGTGTTTCTTCAAGTGCAGGAACAGATGGTAGTCACTGGGCACCAGATCAGGGCTGTACGGAGGAAGATCTAGAGTTTTCCATCGAAAAGATGTGATGAGACCTTTGGTCTGATTAGCCACATGTGGACGGGCATTGTCATGCAGCTAAACGATGCCCTTGCTCAACTTGCCACGTCTTTTGTTCCGGATTGAATGGCGCAGATTGTTCAATGTCTCACAATAAGCTGCTGCATTGATTGTCTCATTACAAGGCAAAAATTCCACAAGCAATACTCCTTTTATGTCCCAAAAAACTGTGCACATGATTTTCTGGGCAGAAGTCATTTGCTTGAACTTCACTTTTTTGGGTGAATCTGAATGCCGCCATTCCATGGACTGTTGCTTTGATTCAGGTGTGACTTAGGCCACCCATGTCTCATCGCTCATAACAATTGGACTTAAGAAATCATCACCATCATTGTGGTACCGCTCAAGGAAAGTCATTGCTCTGCCTAAACGTTTGGTTTTGTGCACATCTGTTAACATTTTCGGTACCCAACATGAGCACAGTTTTCGTTAATTCAAGTGCTCAGTCACAATGCCATACAAAACACTGCGAGAAACATTAGGAAAGTCATCACACAAGGAGGAAATCGTAAAGCGTCTGTTTTCTCTCACCTTATTGTCCACTTTCTGCACCAAACTTTCATTAACGACCGAAGGACGCCCACTCCGTTGTTCATCATGCACATTTGTGCAGCCATCTTTAAATGCTCTCACCCACTTTCTCACCATTCCATCACTCATAATGTTTTGTCTGTAAACTGCACAGATCTTACGATGAATATCGATCAGTTTTAGGCCTTTAGCACAAAGACATCTTATAACAGCCAGTACTTCACAGTCGGCGGAACTCACGATTATCGGAGGCATCTTAAACACTCAGTGAACAACGTAAACAAGGAAGAATTAGACTGTAATGGCATCAGTGCTTAGGCAAGAGATGCAGGTACCCAGTGCGCATGCACGGAACGCCGACCGTAGCGCTGCAGCCACGGTGTGACAAAATGGTACTTACTTAAAAAATACACCTCGTAATTTGTGGATGGCCCCTAATGTGAGGTAAATATTGAGGTAAATTTCAATTTAGGAATTGAGTTTACCAGTAACTTGATGAATTGACTACTGGTCAAAATTATGTGCCTGTGAACATTGATCAACATTAAAAAGCCTGGTAGTGATGGTGATATGTGAACTGAATAATTATTCAAGAAGAGTTGACATATCAAGATGATATAGATGCTAAAAAGTAGTGGTGCTGGGGTTTACATTGCAAAACTTGTAGTTTGTCATCATGCAGTGGAAGTAAGCTTTGGTGGATACAAGAAATTTGTGTTTTTGTATTCTGTGCACATGACATTTTATAAGCATGAAGTTTCTGAAGCATAGGTGGAGTCTGATTTATCATTTTAAAAAAGCAGTCTTAAAATACATACTAACACAAACATTTCATGAATCTTATATCAAACTACTAACTGTTGTTACTTAAAACTTAAAAATGCTGATTTACCCCTAGAACTTAACTTGTGGCTTCAATCAAAATTATTTAAAGGTCAGCATCAGAAGTGAAGGCTGAGCAAATTGATTGTAGGTTGGGTTTGTAAGGAGAACTGAGCTCTGTTGAGTAGAAGGGCGGCAGTTTATATAGGGAGGAGCGGGTAGAGAAGAAAAAAGTAACATCAGTAACATATGGATCAGGACAGGAGAGTGGTTCTATTCTAGGATATGCTATTATAGTATTTGGTATACATGGAAGTAAAGGATAAACCTACAACAGAGAGAAATAAACTTTTAAATAACTATGTAATCAATGTAGGAAAGATATAACATCAGTAAGGAATTATACAAGGTGTATTCCAAAACTAAGGTCTGTTGGGTCATAATAAAAACATCATTCATGAGACAAGTTTTTTATTGACAGTAATATGTGACTACATATCTAATTTACTTTTCCACATAATTTCCATTCGCATCTATACACTTTCTGTAACACTGCACCAGCTTCTTTAACTCCTTGGCATAAAATTCTGCCACCTGGGACCCAAACCAGTTGGTAACGCTTGTCTTGAGTTCATCATCGCTTTGAAATCATTGTCCACCAAGCCTCCGTTTCAAATTCAGGAAGAGGTAATAGTTGCTTGGTGCAAGATTGGGACTGTATGGAGGGTGGTCAAAGAGTTCCTAACGAAACTCTTGAATCTTCTCTTTGGTTTTGGCAATGGCATATGTGCGTGCATTGTCGTGCAGGAGGATGATGCCAGACAACAGTTTCCCGTGGCGTCGATTTTGTATCGCACGTCTCAGTTTGGTGAGCATGTCAGCTGTAATGGTTGTCCCATGGTCCATGAATTTGATCAAAAGGATGAACTTTTTGTCCCAAAACATGGAAGCCATCATTTTGCAATTTGTGTACGGTGGTTGCTTACACTTTTTTGGTTTGGGTGAACTGGAATGGCGCCACTGCATTGACTGTTGCTTTGACTCTGTGTTGGTGTATGCTATCCACGTCTTGTCTCCAATAACAATGTGGGAAAACAAAGTCTCCATCTTGTCTATAGCATTCCAAAAACTGTCATGCACTATGCATTCATTGCTCTTTGTGCTGCCCAGTGAGCAGTTTTGGCAATCGCCTTCAAAGCTTCTGATATCCAAGCTCTTCAGTGACAATCCTGTAAAGTGAGGTTCGAGCAACATTTTGGAATTCCATAGCCAGACCACTAATCGTCAAACGACGATCACTTCGAAGTTTTTGGCTAACTTGATCAACAATGTCGTCAGTCCGAATACTGGGCCTGCTACTCCACTGTTCATAGTGCACATTTGTGTGGCCATTTTGAAATTGACGAATCACTCATTATGTCTGCTAAATACACTAGACACAACTCACAATGGATGTCCGCAGCTGACAATCCTTTTGCCAGCAAAAATATAATCACACCACGCATTTCACAACTGGCGGGAACTACGATTGTCATGACCATTTCAATCTGCTCTCATTGACAGCTGTATTTTTGCCAGGAGTTGGTAGACTGATCCAAGCCTATCATCTGTCACATATTGTTCCCAGACCTTAGTTTTGTAAAACACCTTGTATCATCTTGAAATAGGGTAAACCCGGGATAGATGGCCATGATTTTTTCAAAAACCAGTTTCACAGCCTAATACACAAGAACAACCTGAAACTTTCCATAAATTGCCTTTTCAATTCATAAAAAGCAAAAGTTGACTTCGTTTATAAATCTATACCAGATTTCATACGAGCTAAAAATTATTAAAAAAATATGTAACACTTGGCCATCTCACCCGAGTATCAGGGTTAGATGGCCATACATGTAAGGGAGAGATGGCCATCGGTCAAAATACTTTAAAATCAAAGAGATAATTATTTTAAAACCTTTTTAACACTTTAAACATGTTTTATAGACTTTCTTGATGAAAAAATATTTTATAAAGATATTAATTGCTGTTAAATTATAACTTAACCAAAACCTCATTTGCTCGTTGTTTCGAACCGACAGACGGCGTTCCCTGGTGTTGCAGCTTTTCCCCAACAGTCTTGTAGTAGCTCGCCAAATTGTAATCTTCCGATCTGGGTGCCATTTTTCAACGACATTGTAAAAATTATGTTTAAAAAATTTTGAAGACAGATCGGTCCAACGGTGGCAGATAATGGGTAGTATGGCTGGGGAGGCACATAAAAATGATATTATTAATCTCAGCAAACTTCAACATCTGTTCCGAGCTAGAGAACTTCCTTGGAATATTAAACTCCTTGGAAGCTTTTATCACAGAATAACCATCATTGTTTTCTTAATTAATAGCATTTTTAAGTTCTTCTTCTTTCCATGATCCTCTGACAGAGCTGGCTTTTCGAATGTACTTATTTGGCATCTCTAAAAAATAACGATACCGTCAAAATTTAATACATAACACGTTTATGGGATGGCCATCTATCCCGATACTGATGTGGCCGTCTCTCCCGATCGGCCGGGATAGACGAACATAGCGCGTCATCAAACATGGTGGACGCAAACTCAATCATAACCTATGTACCTTAATGCATTTAGACCAAAACAACTCTAAAACTAAAGTTTCCGTAGTTACTCACTTCCTAAGTTATGTTTAAATCAAAAGGTTGTGACATACTGTATAATTTCAAGGTATATTGAAAACTAAAATCATGAAAATTACTTACTTCCAGTTGAAATAAAGAGTCATGCGGAACAGCGACACACACTTACATTATTAACTAACTACCTACTGACCGGCAGCGCTGTACGTCGGATAGTCAAAAAATTACAGTCGTTGGCCATCTCTCCCGTATGGCCATCTAACCCGGATTTACCCTACATGACTTTCTGCTTTTAATTCAGTTGTGCTTTCAATTTCCCAGTGTAACACAACAGGAATAGTTTTTGGATTGATGTAGAATATATAATTTTCCAGGGCAAATTATATTTGGTTCTTTAAACATGGATACAGTTGAATAGCAATTGGTCTTAGGAGACAAGGAAAAAAAGAAATTTTGGGTGACCTTGGTGAGAGATATACAGCAAGTTTTGATCAGCATTTAATGTGTACATGAGTTAGCACTAGTAATATTACAGTCATTGCTAAAAAGAGAAACTGGCATTTTGGATATCTTATCTCTTAGGTGTAGTTCTTTAGGAAGAAAAACTAAAGGATGTTAATAAAGTTTGAACAAGTGTAAAAATATAAAAGACAACCTTCTTTATTTGTGGGCACCAAAGAGTAAGGCAAATTAAACCAGATTTATTCCCTGGCAGCCATAATTACTAAAACATCTAGAAGTTACAACATGATCATTTGTAATAAGCATTAGGTTATACAACAAATAAGTCTGATAATTATACAACACCAGGAACATGAAGAGCCAAGTAGACAAATAAAATTTCCTTTTATTTAGAATATTGGTGGAAAAGTCAATAATGTTTGATTACAATAATAATTTCCTTATTACTGTCTGAGATTGTAATAGTTATTCATTTAGACATAAATGTGATGTATTTCTAACTTAAAATATGAATGTATATTAATTTCATAGTTGAAGTTTAAACAATTTACTGTTGTCCTTATCTGAACAGGTTGAGTCACTCAAAGCGACAGTTGCTGAAAAAGAGAAGTACTACCAAAAGGAAGTGGAGAAGACGCGTACAAATGCTGACAGAGACATTTTTGAACTTCGGAGAAAACTAGATAAACTGGATATGTCCTATCAAGAGCAAATGGAAAAATTAACTGAAAAACATGAAAAAGAAATTGGTTGGTATTTCTTGAGTATTCAAGAAGCTTCATAGTTCAGAAAAGACTTTTATATGTTAAAATCTCTAAAGCATTTGCTTTTTTATATCTGTCTTTCTATTAATCTACATTTCATATTAACATCAGCTATAATAATGCAGAAGTATGTTAACATTTGTAAGGTTCATAATATATTTCTCCATTCAGAACATTTAAATGAGGAAGCAGAACGAAGGGTACAACAACTGGAGCAGAATTGGCAGTTACAAATTAGCTCGACAAGAACCACACTTGAATTAGTAAAGGAACAGATGGAACGAGATGCAGATGAAAAACTGGAGAATCTTAGACAACAGTATCAACAGCAGCTAGGTTTGTAATTGATATTAATATCAGAAGCCAGAAAGAATCAGTTTTTAGGTTTCTTTGCAGATATTACTACTGAACATGAAAAATCTATTATCCTAAAATGAGGCCAATTTTTTGGTATTCTGTCATTATTAGAAATTGAAATCAAATTAAAGTATTCTGTATTCCTTTTATAATTTAAAAGGCATTTGTGAATTTTATCTAAAATTATTGTGCTTAATACAAACCTCATATCTTTATATTCTACAATAGGTGCACATTCATTAGCCAACCAGTTTTGAATATTATGTATATAATAACCACAGGTTTGAAGAGAAGTGAGAAAAATTATCTTCTAATTAGTTCCCTGTAAACGTTAGATGGACCACTACAAAATTCTTTCAAAACAACAAATTGAATTTCATGGAAGATTTGTGACTCTAATTTTGCAAGAAATCACTGCAATATATGCAACTATAACACATACCTCACAGCAGATGTTCACAGATCAGTAATCAATAAAGTCTGGTCCATAATTTTCAGTGATTCAATTAAGAGCATCAGCAGCTACTGGATTACTGAATGAGATGTTAGAGTAATAATGGAGAGGATGTTTTCATTAATAAAAAATTTACAGTGTTGGATTCCCTGCCATGCACTTCAGACATTGTTCCCATTAATCTTCACTTGCTGCTTTATATGATGATATGAGGGGGTACTAAAAAAAATGAATTATTTTTTAAAAGCTATATATTTTCAATTTTTTTACAAAACAACCTTATCCCCTTCAAAATACACTCCATTACAACCAATATTATTTGTCCCACCAGTGCTTCCACTGTTGGAAACATTTTCTGTAGTGATCTTCAGAAATGGCTGACAGCTCGGCCCTCATTTTTTTCTTGACCTCTTCAATGTTGTCAAATTGTTGTCCTTTCATGTCCCTTTTCATACGTGGAAATAAGAAAAATTCACATGGAGCCAGGTCTCATCACCAGTAATGACCTATGACAGAAAATCTGGATCAATTTCAAGCTGTTGTTTCAAAGCACAACATGTTTCAACTGAATGTTCTTTTTGATTGTCAGTCACAACCTGAGCAACAAACTTGGCAGCAACCCTTTTCATTCACAAATCTTTGGTTAAAATTCACTGAACTGAGCTCCAAGATAACCCACTAATCTCTGACAGTTGATCAATTGTCTATTGATGGTCTGAGAGCACAAGCTGTCAAATTTTTTCTAAATTTTCATTGATTATGGCAGTTGATGGACGTCCAGAACAAGGTTTGTCATCGATCAATATGTCACCATTTTTAAACCGAGCAAACCACTCATACACTTGAGTTTTTCCCATAGCGTCATCTTTGTAAGCAATTTAAACATTAAAACAGTTTCAGCAGCATTTTTACTGAGTAGAAAACAAAATTTCACAGCTGCACATTGTTCACATAAACTTGCCATCATCAAAAAATGAAACAAGAACAAGTCAGCGCTAACAAAAATAATCACTGCAGATTAACAGAACAAGCCAGGTCGACAACACAGGTGGCACTGAATGAAAACGAGTTGTGCTATAAATGCCTAGTGGCAGAAACATGTACTACACACACTCCACTCATGGCAATGCTATTCAGGTTACTTTTGGGTAGCACCTCATACATATCCATAAAGAAATGCTTGCTAGAAAAAATGGTGTAAAATAAGAAGATAGTACTTTATGTTCAATCACAACCATTTGGTTCTGATGACAGCATGTCATTGAAAACACACATATGAATATATAAATTTTGTTGCAGTGTCATTAAATGTGCAGCATTCATGAAATATAATGTGTTGGTTTTTTTATTATTATTCACAAAATAAAAAATACTACTTTGTTTAATCTCAAGTACATGTGTTTGTTTTCACAAAATAAAAAATACTACTTTGTTTAATCTCATGTACATGTGTTTGTTGCTACACTATGTCAGCTTTTAGCAAGCTTAATTTCTTTTCCACAATCAACACTCACTTTGTAAATCTATATAACAAAGTACTTAGCATTAGTGTTTTAGAATCTTAACTAATATTCCAAAGTAGTTCTTTAGTATATAAATAATTTTCTCGGGTGACTAGCCGAGTTATATGAGTGTTATAGTTACACGATATTTCGGCGCTCTCAATCGTCGGCGCCGACGATTGAGAGCGCCGAAATATCGTGTAACTATAACACTCATATAACTCGGCTAGTCACCCGAGAAAATTATTTATATTCTCAACGAGAAAAACTACGTAATTATGTAGTTCTTTAGTAGTTGAAACATAGGTATTAAAAAGTTTTACACACGAATCTGAGTTTGTAAACTATATTCAAGACATTCAGGATGAAATAGTCAAGGGAGAATAAATTAATAGTGTAGCAATCGATCTTTCCAAACCATTTGACAGAATGAGGCATAAAATTGTGATTTAAAACAAAATCGCTTACAGTTGATGAAAAAGTGAGTTGCTGTGTAAAGGAATTTTAGAGGGTAAAAATCAAATAGTTGATGTAGGAAATGCAATATCAAAAGAGGTGAAAGTGAAAATAGGTGTGCCACAGAGTACTGTATTTGGACCATTGATATTCATTATTCAAAACAATGATTATGTTACAGATTTAGAGTCAGAAGTTAGGCTAGCAATGGGAGAAAACTGGACAGATTTTGGGGGGCCTAAGAAGCATATCTAGCAGGATAGGTCAACAAGGAATGAATATCAGTGCCAATATGAGATTATTAAGTACAAAGATAAAAAATCTAAAAGAACTTTTATAATTATACAGTGGGTAAAAAATAGCTTGTTGAAGATTTTAAGTTTAAAGTGAGGGGGGCATGTGCAGATAAGAGAGGAGAAGAGAGGAGAATTTAGTTACCAAACTTTGGTCAGACAATTGCTTGAATATGGTGGTAGTATGGAACCCACATTTGGGATGCAAAGGGAAACAGCTAGAATTGTTTGCAGAAATTACTGTAGAGCACAATCAGTAAGTGATTGGTAAATGAGCTGGATTTGGATTCACTGAAAGACAGGGGGAGGATGAAGGAAGTCCTGGGAATTTACGAGGCATATAGTGGTGGTGAGGGCTGGAAGGATATTGGTAGGAGAACTGGGAGTAGTTAATAAAAGACAAGAGATGTTCAAGACCACAAACTGATACTCAATTTGAGGTAAAAAGGAGAAGGGAAATTTTTGTTTGTAGTTTAGGAAGTAAAGGATTAGAATAAATTACCAAGGGATGTGCTGAATAGTTTAACAAAAACCCTGAAAGAATTTAAAATTCATAGTGGATAAATATAGATGAGTGGGGAAATTATCCTCAAATAACTAAAAATAATAATAAGAAGAAAATAGGAATGTAGGAGAATTCCCACTTGAGCATGTGCTCCATTGTAAATAAATTAAATAAGCATGTAATTGAATAAAATTTCTTTTGATGTACATTTCTGTCTCATTTATAACCATACGGTCACTATGTCTTCATACAGTGGAAAGTAAGATTCAGTCCTGGAGAAGTGGCTTATCATTTACACATTAGAAATCTACATACTTGGCAATACTATTAACAGAGTAAATATGCAAATGGGGAGTGATGAATAATTTACCAAACATCCTGAAAGAATTTAAAATTAAAGTTTGTAAAGGTAAAAATAGGTGGATGAAAAAATTACACTCAAAGAATTTAAGACAACAAGAAAGCGGGAAATTGGGTGTGTGTGTGTGTGGAGCTTTCCGCCAGAACATGCTCTCCATTGCAATTAAATTAAATTTAAAATAGAAATATTTAAATTTAATAGTTCATTGTCAGAAGTGGACATGTACATAAAAATTAGAATTTCCCAATAATCCGTCCTGTCCTATTTCTTTAAATTTGAAATGAATAGTAACATTTATGATATTTTCTTATTCTGCACCTATTGGAAAAAAAAAATAAAAGGTGGTAAATCATTTTCTCTCTGCAAAACAGCATAAAAATTTTCATGAATGTTAACAGACAGTTAAATAATCTATGATTAGTCATTTCATAACTGTAAATTGTGTTTCAGAATCTCAGTGGGAGAAGCTGAATACAGAAAAGGAAGAGGCTTTAAAAGCATTGGAGGAGCAACATCAGAATCAACTAAAAAAAGTAATGGAGGAGATGGAAGCAATTAAAACAATCCATTGCACCAGGGAAAAAGAGGTAAGTTGAGTTAGTTTACCACCAAAGCAAAAGCTGTAATATTAAATCCTCTGCATAAAAAAGATGGTTCCTTAAAAACCAAAAGTATTAAGAAATTGCCTTACACATTTTGTTCTAAATTATTTTCTTTCCTGTGTTGGGACTTTTCATAATTTAATAGCCACCTTGTTTTGTACTATAAATAATGACAATCTATTATTTTTTTTATTTTCCTAAGTATATTTTATTCTTTTGTGATTTATTTTTACCTGATACTAATCAATTCCATAATAAGGAAAGATATCTCGAATCATATTGTGAATAAAAATTAATCCACCACCATCTTAGAAGGCAGAACAGTATTAGTAAAATGCAAACACATACTCTTGAAAGCTGCCATAGGAAGATGGTATACCTGGCAATCGTCAGTTGTTCACCTGCTATGAATTTTTTGTGAATAACCATCTAAAAATATGAACATATATAAATAGGTAGCAGTCTGTCTTTGTGGGTGTGTTTGTAATGGCATCACTCAAAAACTAAGATTTTGATGGGATTTTGACAGTTCAAAATCTATGGTATGTCATATGACTGACTCTATGTGATCAGGCACCAGAGTAGGAAACGATCATCTGTACTTAACTTCAATAGACATCCACTACAGATATCTAATACATTTTGAGCCAGAGGTTGCATACTGCACCAAAGATAAACATACCAATAACCCAAAAAATTCTTAACTACATTATTCAAAGTTTTTTTTTTTTTTGTACTAATATTCATTTTTCGTGGAATTACAAAACTATTTTTACAAAAATTTATCAGATTAAACTTTCGTTTTTTGTTTTAACAGAGTTTTGATTATGATTTTTGGATTCCTGGGGAGTTTTCACAGTTTGAAATTTTAGAATCTGACTTAAAATCTGCTAACTTTGCACTTTAATATTAGTTTACTGTCTACCTTTGGTGGTCTAAAAAAATTGCCTCAAACAATATGAAAGAAGTTGCTGAAAAGTTTGCACATTTTGTGGCTAGATTGTGGGCACAACGTGGTGAATTGGTGATATTTTTTTCATGTGTGTAGAGCCGACCCTGTAGAGGGGGAAGGAAGAGGCAAACTGGGGAGCTTTTCCTGGGCAGCAAATTTGTGTTTGAAGGGTGGGAATTTATGCCATCACAATCATGGCAGCGAAACTCAGAGTGACCACAATGGAGGCAGCAAAATATGTTCAAATAGACAGAAACTTCACAGTTTTTTCCCAGGCTCAAAAATTCTTAGATCCACCTCAGCATCCGTGAAACCTAAGAATTGGCAGTAGTAATTCATAGGAAACCATTGACATGAGCACATAATCCAAAATTTGCTTTATTTTTATTTTTTATTTTTTTTTTTTTTTAAAAAAAGTGGGAAAGTTTCCCCATTGAAAAAGGTTCTTGAAGTATATTATCCAAGGAGCTGTTATGAACAATGGTAAAAGTAAAAGGTAAATCACACATTTTAGATAACTGGAGAAATCCCTGACTTAAGAAAACAGCTAGGACTTGACGTTAATTTTTTTGACTGCACTCGATTTAAAGCACAAGGGTGTGGGAAGATTCTCTTTTTTATGTAAGGGCAGAGCCGGATTAAGAGAGTGTGGGGCCTGTAGCAAATGTTAAGAAGGGGCCCTTGATTTTTGCTGTCCAGGGCAAATTGTAAAGCTAAAAATGGTCGCCCATCTAGCCTAGGTGCGGGGCCCCCCTAGGAGGCGCAAGGCCTGTAGCATTTTCTACCTCCTGCTATGTGGTTAATCCAGTACTGCGTAAGGGTATCAGGGATTAGAATAACTTACCATGGGGAATGATGAATAACTTACCGAAAACATTGAAAGAATTTAAACTTAAAATTTGTAGAGGGCAAATGTAGGTGGGTGCAGGATAGGGGGAAGATGGGTGTGTAGGGAAATTGCCACCAAAGCGTGTGCTCCATTGAAATTAAATTAAATTAAATAACATGCTCACAGCTCTCCAAGATAAATGCTTCAATATGGCTAAAACAGATTTGCAGAAGTTTTTTGTGCTACTATTCTTTGTTTATGACATTACAAAGTTCTTGTTACAAAAATTCATTTGATGAAACTATGGTTTCATGATAATTGACTTTGTGATAGTTATTTTGCTCTTTGGAATTAAATGGGATTTTCACTGTTTGTTATCATAACATCTGATTTAAAATCTTCCAAATATATGAAAATCTGTTCTTAACCATGAAGTTATATTTGTAAGTTTCACAATAAAGTTCTTTTAGTAGAATCTCTGCTTTGTTTATCATAGTAACACAGTTATACAGCTCCATGAATTTTGTATATTATTATTAGTTTATTGGTCAAG
>JARYHS010013631.1:135792399-135919879 GCA_031002005.1 Vandiemenella viatica | reverse complement strand
TCATTATGTAATAATACAAATTGTAAGGTAAGAATGGATACTGAATGATGCACTATGACTGTGATTTGATTAAGCTTTTTGCATGTCCATTTTTTTTATTCTGTATGTATAATAATATAGACGCTGAACCAAGAAATGGGAAACATTCCAGCACTTGACTAGTTGCCTATGAAGAGCTACCTAAAGACTGTAATCAGTACAGCTAGGCATGTCAAACATTTTAAATACCTTGATACAAGTTTATATTGGAAGTTCATAAGAAATCAGATAAAAATAAGGTTTTTATTTCATTTTTTTAAATAAAAAAAACATATTTCATGAAACATTCATTGTAATACATCTAAAATATTGCCACCGAAAATGTTGAATACTAGCATAATAGTTTATTTTTATAGGTTTAAATTTTTCTAATTCGATTACTTGTTTTAGGTTTATAAACCTGAATGTGTGATATTTCTTGTGACCTCTAAAAATTGTTGGTACCTTTTGTGATTTTTTTCCCCTATTGAATATATATTGACAGTTATTGAGCATCGACATTCATTCAACTTCTCCCTTTTACATAGAAGATGTCAAACAATAAAAAGTGTAAATTTCTTCTCATCGTCATTAAAGAAATTAAAAAAAAATGTAATTACCAAGTAAAAGGGGCGTTTGTATTTGTAACGTATCTATAAGCTCGCCAAAAGCATTTCTACTAGCTATTTCCAGTACTTACATACTATATAGTTCAAGTTCAAACAAGGACTCCGAACCACGGAAGCGTTTTAGCATACTTCACAATACACAACAAACTGTGTTAAAGGTGAAGGCCGGGTAAAGAGCCTATGAAAATCCCTGACGAGACAGGGATTCGAACCAGGGACCTTTTGCTCCCCAGTCAGACACCTTAACCGGAAGCTTCCTTCAAAAGGACATGGCCAAATTCCCTCCCATTCCTTGTTCCCAGTCCCAACTTCTAATGACCATGACATCGACGAGGTCATAAGTAAAAGAAGTCGAGTTCAACGTTGTTTTAGTGGAACATAGACATTTCAGTTAAAGTAGTTTTCAACCTTAAAGGATTTTTTGCACTGCTAAAACTCATCATAAGAAGCATTTTGAAGTGTATTTATTATAACCCGTAAAACTTAGTTTGAGAGATAATTCAATTTGTTGATGTCTTTCAACCACACAGTCACAGGGCCTGAAACTGAAAATTTGAAATAACTTGGAAACCCATAAAGTTACAGCTGACATTTTATCACCAACCATAGTCAGCACCTTCCAGCATGTTTTAAATATAAAATCAAGTAAAGAGGTAAGGTTAAAGACCATTTTTAATTAGAAAAAAAATCAATATTTAAACAAAAAGAGATAAAAACAAGAAATTAATATCAGAAGATATATAAAATTAAGAAGGTTAAAAATAATATAGGTTCCTGTAGAAAGTTTAAAGCATCTGTGAGATAAATGAGATTTTGGAAATGAATTGTCATGATTGTTAAGGATGGTGCATTATTATTATTTTTTATTTTAATTGCGATGGAGCCAATGCCCCGGTGGCAATTCCCCTAGTTATCTAATTATCCCTTTATACATATATTTTCTTTTATAATTGAAATGTAAAATTCCTCCCCCATTTACTTTTCCAATTTACAAATTTTAATTTAAAATTTCTTAAACATTTTTGGTAAATTTCTCATCACTTCATGACTGATGACATAAGAGAATTTAAAAGTAATTTAACAGAAGACTAAATTATGTTGAAATTGATGCAATATGATTTCAGGAAACCCATGTAAGAATTACGAGTCAAACTATAAAGTACTTTTCAATATATTAATTTTGAAAGGTTTTTGCTGACGTCACAGAATTTCCCAGATTCAATAAATAGACCCACAGACATCTCGGCAGCACACAGTTTCTCAGCAGATTTCAAACAGGGAACTTAGTGCTGTATTGTAGCTCACTTTTTCGGCAAGTTTCGTAAAGTTTAGTTCGTGCCGCTGGCGAAGCGAGTATATCTCAAAATGCCATAGTCGTACTTTCATCTAAGTTAGGAGGCTTGATGAGAGTTTTTCCTCTTGCATGAGTGTGCTTAACCTGCAAATCTTCTGTGGAACTGTTGTCCGATTGCTTTATCAAAATTTCTGGTACCAATATTGTAAAGTAGAACTTTTGGACTTTAAAACAGTGTACAGTGAACTCATTTCTGTTTTCCCTTTCATGTTTGAGGGTATATCAATTGTGTGATGATCGGATCATTTAAATATTCAAGGTACCAGACACTTACGGTCATGAACATTGTTCAAAGTTAAGACCAGGTGTTGGTGAGCCCCCAAGTTAAAACTAAAGGCCTTACATATTCGTCAGCAACAGATTGATCTGTGCATGTTTTGTAAAAAATTCTAAAAATTCCTCTATGAATTCAGAAAAAGAAATTATTACATGTTCAATTTGATTACAGGCAATTTAAATATCACAATTGTGAAATATACTTTAAAGAGTCATTACAAAATTTTATGGGCCACGAATTTTTCCTTTCTTTCTCATGTTGTATTTATGGTTGTAGGAAATGTATGTGGAAAGTGGTATTGTTATAGGTATTTTCAAAGGTTTTTAAATCTCTTATTGCCACTTTGCTAAGTATTTAACATACTTTCTAAGAAGAAGTAAAAGTCTCTAAGTGAATACTATATACTCATTAGGTCATGTAATTTTCAAATGATTTAGTTTCTGATTTGGTATATATATGAACATTTTATATAAAAAAAGATTCTGAGTAAATACCTTATGCAGTTCTGAGCCTTTGTTTTTACACGTACTATTTCTTTACCCTGTGTCATTATCTCTTTGTTTAATACTTGCAAACCTCCATCCAGTAAATTGACATTTCTTTGTAGTTCAGCAATCTCCTTATTCTTTTTCTCCAGTTGATGCTGAAGATTTTCAACTGCTTCCTCGAGCTGAAACACCAGAATTATCAGATTATTAACCATGCAGTCAAATTTATATTGACACTAAGGCTTCCACAGTAAACGAACTTCTGTTTCTTGGCAATTTTGTAGAGTGGATGAACAATAAATGTAGCTTGTAAGGGACGAAGCCATACCAGGGGTAGTAGTATGCCTTACCCTTAACTAGCCTATATGAAAGGCCATGTCACATGACATCTAAAATGTAGTGCACAGAAATTATGTACTTTCGGACTCTCAGATTTTGATAACTTTTAAACTGATAATAAACAACTTTCTCCCTTTTGATGTTTGGCTGTAATTAATGCCCACCTGTTGCGGCGTAGAATTTCTGATGTCACTGGTCTAAACGTGTGTGTGTGTGTAGGTGTATCCGTGATTATACAAAATGCTTGCCTAGGCACCATCTTAAAATTTCTAATTTCAAAAAGGTTATGATGAATTTCTCCAGTTTCCAATACATTGTTTAAAAGTAATTTTATTCCCTGACGCTGATTGGTTTGGCCGTGATAATTTATATAAGCCGGCAATGTGGAACAATGAGACGCAATAAATTTTAGAAATTCCTTTCAGACTTAATTTACTGTACAGAACTACTAAGAAATTTCAACATGATATACAAGAAGAATTTAAGTTTCCATTACAATATCAGCTGGTATCAGAAATGCTTTAAATGTATTGTTATTAGTGTTTGAAACTGCCGATTTGTTTAAATGAATTTAAAATTTGTGTTATCTCACTTTTAAACTGTCTGAAATGTGTTCTTTACTGCTACATTGAGTTTCTCCTGTTACTGCATCGAAAAGTGTCGTAAATGACGATGTTGTCTCATAACAAAATTTAAGTGCTTACAGGCTGGTTTATTGAGGATTGCAATGATTTAGGTTAGTTTAAAGGTTACTTTTTTTTTTATCACTGACGGTCTATTTAAGGCTATTATTACATGTTTGGTTAGTTTTTATATTTTAATTTGCCTTGTGTTCAGATATAGGCTGCAGTATCGGCTTCTGTATGATGCCTGTCCCTCATATCCTGTAGCAAAGAGGTTTAGAATTTAAAAAATTCTGAGGTGCTTACAAGCTACTGATAAAAATAACACCTTAAGTGCTCTGCCTTGCTTGATTTGATTTCACTTAATTTTTATTCTACTCACTGACTGAGAAAGATTAAGGATAACAAACTTCAAATGGGATAGGTACTTTTTCAGGTCTCCTAGCTGAGCCCTGAAATAGTAAAAAGAGGTGGAACAAAGTGACAATTGCTTCAACTGAGAATTTTGTAACCTAATTTGAAAATGTTGACAGTACAATTTTCAAAAAAGTTTCTTTAATGTGGTATATAGCACAAGCAATAAATTTAATATTTTTTTAAAAGAATAAGGTAAATAATTATATGTTAAATTATTCACCCTTCCCCTTTACTCCAAACAAGGAAAAAACCTTTATATTTAAAATATAAGCGGATACTTTCTGAGTTGTTAGCAAAGGCTGTGAGGGAGCCCTCCTCTGGTATTGATGGGGTCAGGACCGTGCCTTTTTAGATTGGGTGCTGCTGGTGAGGAGATGAATATAGATATTCAATGGGATACAAATTGTAGACCCACATCAAGAAAAATAAAAAACAGTAATAGATGAAGCTGCGAAAAAGATAACTGACGGGGTCAGAACTGGGAATGTAGAAGTTAAGGCTGAAATTATCACAAAACCAGTAAGTAGTAAAAGTTTTACTGGTGATCTGTAGAAGTATGATGAACAAAGTAATAGAGTTTGCAAACTTAATAGAGATACATGAATCACAAGTAATTATAGGGGTAGGGTCTTGGTTAAAAGAAAAGTGTTTTTTGGAATAATTTACCTAAAACGATTAGGGAATTTAAAATTACAATTTGTAAATTGGAAAAGTGAATGGGGCAGTAATTCAACACTCCAATTATAAAAGAAAATTTTAAAAAAATTAAATAAAAAGGAGTAATTAGATGACTATGGGAATTGCCACCGGAGCATTAGCACTATCATAATTAAAGTTAATAAAAGTAATAATACAAAAGTACTAGAGGTTTTTCCTGATGGTTACAAAGTGTACCACAGAGTCAGAGGAGCAATTGGTGGAGGGGTATTCATACAGGTTAGAAAAGACTACTACAGTTCAATGGTATTTATAGATCACATCTATGAGTAATTTGGATAGATTTCTGGGGGAATAAAAAGAAAAAATAGAGGTGTTGGCTGCTTACCACATTGGAAGAATGACTGATGAAGATGAGGCTCTTTGGGGGAAACTAAATTCATACTCAGAAGTGAGAGCAGAATGGTCATTATTGGTGGAGATTTAAATTGACCAGTTGTCAGCTGGGTAAGGAATAAGACGAATAGCACAAGGTAACGTAGATTTGAAAATACCTTAATAATGGAAGGACACTTTACACAATGGGTATAACAGGGCCAAAGATTTTGGATAGTTTCCTAATAAAGACAGATGATAACCTTGTGGGATGTCAAATAACTGAAAGAATAAGTGACCATAAACCAGTTTTGAAGCATATTAGACGATTCAGTAAACCAGTGGCCTAAATTGAAGGCAAAAGTAGGTATAATTATAAAAAGGCACAATTTTTTAAATTGAAGAGATATTTCAGGAAAAGTTTCAGAAAATGGAAGGAAGGCCCCCAGTACAATGGAGTGAAAGTAGGAAGAGTTCAAGAAGATAATAAAAAAGGGCGAAGAAATATTTATTCCAAAGCAGAAGGTAAAGAGAAGTATAGAATCTACTATAATAGGGAGGTAAGGCGATTAAAGAGGTTGGCGAGAAGAGAACATAACAAAGAGATAGCAAGACAGTAGGGAATACTTGCAACAATTAAATAAGGAGTTAATAACAGCAAAGAAGGTGGTTAAGGTGGGTTTCTGCAGAATATTATTGGCAATAGGGGTCCACTGATAGATACTTCTAGAAATTTCTATAACTATGTTAGAAAACTGAAGGGAAGGAAGGATGTTAAAACAATTATAGTTAAGGATGGAGAATAAGTTACTGATGATTTGAAAAAGGCAGAGATTTTGAGTAACTGGTTTACTGAGACAGTTAGGGATGATGAATCAGGAATGTGAGGGTGTAAATCAGAGAATGAGCTTATCCCCACAATAAGAAATGAGCAGACTACAAAATTTGAAATTCATCCTGAGAATATCATAAAAGTACTAAGAAAGTTTTTTTTCTTTAAAAAAAAAAAAAAAAAAAAAAAAAAGAAAAGGGGCTGGTGTGGATAATATTACTACAGATTTCTTAAAGTTAGCAGGATGTGACATTGTATCTTATGTTCAAACATTATTTAAACTTAGTATTGATACTTGCTGTTTACTAGAGGACTGGAAAAGTGCGATAGTAGTGCCGACCCTTAAAGGCATGGTTACAGGTAAGGTTTAAAATTACAGGCCAAACAGTTTAACATCATTGGTAGGTAAATTAATGGAGAGATTGATATGCAACCTCATCAGAGGAACCTGTGAGGAACATAAGTGGGTTTCAAGTCGACAGCATGGCTTTAGGCAAGGATATTCATGTGAATCTCAGTAGGTTATATGCAAGATGTTTCAGATGAATTAAGACAAGGGAGGTCAAATTAATAATGTAGCATCAGATCTTTCAAATGCTTTTGATAGAATGAGCCAGAAAATGGTGCTAAATAAAGTAAAAACTATTCAAGTTGATGAAAAAGTGATTTAAATGGTAGAAGACTTTGAACAGTTGCAGGATGATCTGGACAGAATATCTAGATGGGTAGGTCAACATGGTATGAAGATAAATGAAAAGAATATTCAGTTTATTAGGTACAGAAATAAAAAATTAAAGGTTGATCATGTTTATAAGGTGGGGAAAGAATTGTTCGTTGAAGACTTGAAGTGTAAATTTCTTTGCATAGCATTTGATAAAAAAAAAAACTCAACTGGGCAGGATACATAGTAGGATAAGGTTTGAAAATCCTTCACTTGTTAGAGGCAGTAACGGGAGGATGTACTAGAGAAGTAAGGGAATTGGGTTACAGAACGTTGGTAAGAACATTTCTTGAATGTGGTAGCGTGGGACCCACATTTTGTGTATCAAATACAGGAGTTGGAGGGTATGCAAAGAATAGATTTAAAAGTAAAGTTAGAATATTCCTCCTCTGATGATATATCTCTATGCGTTTATAGTTCATTATTAACTATGAAATAACACCAAACTACAAATATGACTGAAAAATTGTAATGTAAGACTTCAAAAATATTATTCTGACTTCTCAAAAGTAATTCTTGCAGAAGTTAAAATGAATGTCTAAATTCCTTCAGAATCTTGAGCAATTAATTAGATTAAATGCATTTATTTTCTTGTTTTAAGTTAATTACTTAAAAATGGGCAAGTTCTATCTGTCTGGAAATTTTGTTTTTATTAGCGACGATTAACTTTACTTTTACTCAATAATAAACTAAGTATCTGTCAAAACCAAACAGTTGAGTGAAAAGAAAATCTGAAACGATACAAAGAATTGATGCAGTATAATTCCATAGTTTTTAATTTAAAACTTTAAGACAGTAATTTTTCATGTATCTTCATAATCATGAAAAAGTGTTAACTGATATTACAACTTACTCAAAAGTAATAAGATTAGTTACAAAAAATTAATGGATAGACTTATTTGACCAATTGGAGAAGATGTTTGAATAGTTGGGTGAATTAAATAATGCTAAACTAAAAGACTATAATGCTCTCTGGCCTGGCATTCAGGAGGACATGGGTTCAAATCCCCTTCCATTTTCTCCAAATGACTCCAGGTGAACGCCATGATGTGATGAAATACACCAATTAGTGGGTGCTACTTGCATTTCACCTTTCTTTTCCATAAGTCAATAACTGAAATGTTAAAGGAGCTAGATTGGGAGTCATTGGAAGACAGAAGGTGGTTCAGAAAGTGCCGGGAGTGTACAAGGCATATGTTAATGATGTAGCTGGGAGGGAAATTGGTTGAAGAATTAGGATTAGTGCATGGAAGTGAAAATTTGACCATGAGCACAATCTGGCATTTGATTTTATATATAAGAAAGAGGGACAATTTTCTTTTGTGGTTCAAGGTGTTAGGATTGAAATAAATTACCAAATGATGAATAATTTATCAAAATACTGAAGGAACTTAAAATTTGTAAATGATAAAAGTAGATGGGTGAAGGACTTTAACACTCTGGGTAAATAGATGACTAGGGAAATGGTCCCAGGAGCATGCACATTAATTTTAATTTTATTAACTAATATAGATGCTGATGATATTCGATTAATAAGCACCCCACTAAAAAAGGTCAAATTCTCGTTCGAAGTGTAGCAATGAAGATGGCACTCACTAATCTTGATGTAGAGGTCAAATAGTACAAACACTACAATGATATTCTCCAAATAGCTAAAAACCTATCTTCTATAGAGTTTCATCTACACAGAGAGTGAAATGAGAGTATGCAGCAGATCAATATTGTCATCTCCAGCAATGCACAGTCTACTTTTAGTGGTCATTGCTATGAAGATTGGTGATGCTTTGTGATTAGGAGCATAAAAGTGGAGAGAGGAAAGAGACAGATTATAATATTGTTTAAAAGGTCTATATGCATGCTGTTCGTAAGTGTAACTATTTAAATTCAAGCTGCAAACATTTTATTCATATGAAGATGGCAGTGCCCACTATAAATTCATTCTCTTTTGTTGTGCTGTCCAGAAGCATCCCATAAAGGTTTCATTGCAGATGATACATTGGAATGGGCCATTCCTTACAGCATAGAGAAAAATTTATTTAATATTTAAATGCAGTAGTTTATTTTAAAAATAAATCAATTTTATTTATTATAAGAAGTACCATGGAGTATATAAACAGAGAAAATAAAGTAAACAGTCTCATATTTCACTCACATCTTGAACCACAATATTATGAAAATAAATGCATTATTTTATACATCATAATTTACAAGAAATGAGGAAAGTCACAGTACAGATATGTAATTTTTTGCAGTCACTTGTAATTTTCAGGGTAAAAATAAAGTCCTTTTTTATTGATTATTTTATACCTAATAATATAAATAAGTCCATGGAGTATTTACACTGCTACATCAAATATTAAGCAAACATGCTACTTTAAATCTAATAGCTTTCATGTGTTGTTATCTTGAAGCATTAAAAACTCTATTAATTCAACCATAGAATTTACTAAATAGCATTTACTCAAATAATTTGAATATTTACTCTTTCTTTGTAAGTATGAGAATTAGAAGTTTGAAAATAAGGAAGAGTAGGGAAAGTAAACGAATCACTTACTATAAATGTTAACAGTCATGAAAACATGAAGACTAACTAAAACAGTTTACAATATTTTGGGGTAAAACCTTATTCATGTAAAATGATGAGACACATGGCAAGGAATCAGAAGTGCACACTCTGAGTCTCAACACATTACTGTCAAGTGGTGAGGCACGGAATATGCATTCTGATCTCTACCCATGTGCTCATTTCCATATCTCAGTAAGCTTTTATACTGAAATACTTTAAAATATGTAGTATTTAAATGTTTATTTTTGCCCTCCTGCCTTCTTCTATGGTATGTGATGGATTTACTTTCCTTACCCTTCCTTATTTTTATTGCCAAAAAGCATTTCTTTCTCATTATTAGCATAAAAATAAGATGTTTGTTATAGTGAAGGAATAGTATTATCTGTAGTTTACATCATAACTGCAATTAATTAGTTTTTTTCCAATTTTGGACTATGATGCCCTGTAATAATTATTTATAGTTAGATGTTTATCACATTCCTATTTACAGCAAGAATTTGAAGAATTGTGCATTCATTTCTTTTGCAAATTTTCTTGTTTAGGATTTTATGACAAGCAAAATAGAATACTTACAAT
The DNA here is from genome assembly GCA_031002005.1 of Vandiemenella viatica. Classification (NCBI taxonomy): domain Eukaryota; kingdom Metazoa; phylum Arthropoda; class Insecta; order Orthoptera; family Morabidae; genus Vandiemenella; species Vandiemenella viatica. The sequence goes on along the minus strand of JARYHS010013631.1, from coordinate 135,910,007 downwards.
AGTGTGTCATGATGTGAATAGTAACAGTTTGTAAATTCTATTACTTAATACATCAAGAAATAAAATGTCATAAATTAGGCCATACTGAACAAAACATGTAAGAGCTTATTTACTCTCCTTCCAGATTTTGTTGTCAAGAATCTTGCAAATCTTGAATGAGTACCAATGAAGCTGTGACACAAAGGGTAATTTTGAAAAGTTTAACACTAATTATCTGGCGTATTGTTTGATATGTTCTGTGAAATAGTCAGTCTTTCTTTTCAATATTACAAAATAATGCAATCAACTTAGAAATTATTTGCAGACCCAGAGACAGTTGCAGATTTCTTTTCATACATCAGGCATCATTAAGAGAGAATACAAATACTAACAAATGAGTTTGAATTGCTGAAACATAATATATACCTTGGTTAAATGCACCTCAGTTTAATCAATGTTGATTCATGGTCGAATCTGTAGTTATAGCAATAATAATACTAATAGTAATAACAATTAAATTAAAAGCGCCTCTTTTATAACATGAAAATGTTCATCTTTCATACAAAGCAATTGTAACTGATGAAAGTATTCATTCTTTGATACCAATTATTTGTAATGACAATCTACTACATCGCTTCAACAAGCCTGAATTTTATACAATGTTTTCAATGCTGGAGGAGAAGCACTTTTCCTTTTAGCAGCACAGTATCATGATATTATACATTTTTCATTAGTCTTCTTTCCGTCCATGGTATATCCTGATGTATTTCGTCTTCCTGCTGGATTGAGGCTGTTGACCTGAAATACCCCAGTCTATGTTCCTTCAAGTGCAATGACGTTACCCATATATGCTATAATGTATTCTAAAAGCACATCAAACTGAATGTTGAAAATTACATATTGGTATTCACAGTGAGTCTTATGATATTAAGATGTATGGTAATTGATTATCTGTTTGTGAAAAATTACATTTATTAAGTATATAAAAACGATATTTAGATATTTAGATATTTCTACATGGTGGAATTCTGCCATAAGAACAAATAAATAATTAAGTTAATTTATCTCAAAAAGAAACCACAAAAATAATTTCAGTAGTTTTGAAATTTATTGATATGTTGTCAGATCTTAGTTTCATATGAGCCATTAGAAGGGAACTGTTATCTGATAAGAGAGCAAGATGCTAATTGAGCAGCAAAGCATTTGGTACAATGCATTGAATAATTTATAGAATTATCTGCAGTAAGATTGTCTCCAAACTAGTGGTAGAAGATACCATGGAAATGGGTTAAGTGCTGGCAGCAGGGCCGGTTTAAGGCTACCGCAAGAACCATAGTAGCAGGGGGCCCCAAGCTTGAGGGGGCCCCGCCATGATCCCCTTAAAAGTTTGCCCTTGCTTAATGAACAATTTTCCTGCTAAAATAAATAATATACAAATTTAGAATGTTAACAAGCTGCGTTCACAATAGACATTTCCGAAGCGTGGAGTTCCACGAGATGTTCTTCATCAGATTTAGTTTTGAGAATGTCGTATCTGATGTAATTACAATATGCCTATATATTTAAAGGTGTGCATTGCTCTGAACCTGTTTCAGCAATTTATGTAATTTCGTTCGAATAAACTCATTCATCTTTTGAAGTTTCATATAAAAAGTTATTGAATTAAAATGTGTATGCCTGCTCACGTGTCTCCATCCCCAAAAAACTATATGTACTAGCAAAGAAAGGCAAGAAAAAGTGTACAAAAAGTTTTTTATAAATATAATAATAGCTATAAAATTGAATAAAAAAATAATTTCATTTGACACAATGGGCAGCAGGGCTTAGCTAGAAATGAAAGTGACAGTAGTGGTGAGATCCATATGAGATGCATTGATAAAACACCAAAGACTCGGCGAAGTTGGTCCCGTCCAGCTAATACTGAATAAACTGCTGGCCCGTTTGTACACAGATTTAGAGAAACCTCAATGCGTCTCTATTATCGAAAGTGTAGGCAAAAGTACATCTAGAAATGAAGTAGGGGGGCCCCGAAATTCCTTAAGCCGGCTCGGCTGGTAGCGTGTTTTAACAAATTTCCTGAATAATTTTAGCTATGTCTTCTGAATATTGAAAGTTCAGACAATTACTGAAATCTATTACACAAGTAATTGTTTACAACAATGGAGTAGAAAGAAGTTGCATGAGGCAATATTAATATGGAAAGGATAGATGAAATAAACCCATCAATCACCAAAATTGAATGGAGGAGGTCTGCAGTGACAAAAGTGCTTATTTTAATCACTTCAAACATCCTCTCTTTGATGAGAGATGGATTTATCTTATCTTTTGTTATCTTTTCCTTATTAATATACATTATTTTATAGAGATACTAATCACTCATTGCTCATATAGAATATTACATGATAAATATTATACATCTGTGGCTATCATAAAGTTTTATAACTTTGGCTATAACTCAGGTGGGGGGGGGGGGGGCAATACACATGCCAAGGTAGGCTTTCTCAACTGCGCAGAAATACACATTTCAGCAAAATATCGTTACATATTTGTGTTGTAACAAAAATGCACTTAAAAGAGTAATGTTGACATGTTATTTATGCCAATCTACCTAGCTCTCTAATTTTGTTTAGATACAATCAAATGCTAAGTTGATTGGTAGGATTTCAATATTTCATATTTCCCTCAGTTATGGAAAAAAATTGGTTTGTTTATATTATTTATAGTTTTTGAGGTTGCTACTCTTATGTAAAAGTGAAACCAAAACCTATATATAAACCGCAGTGAACTTTTCATGATTAATAGCTTTTCGGGTTATGCCGCGTTGTTTATTGCAATATCTGAGCTTTCGGCTGGTATCCTACAGCCCTCTTCATGTTTATGTTGACATAACAACAATCGCCAAGCATCACAGAGTAAAAGGCCGCTATCTTCGTTGATGTTGTTGGTATTCCTTAAAATTTCTGCTGCCTATTTCACACATCGAGGCCACCACTGATGTTCTCTCTATAGCAGTAATTTTAAGGAATACCAACAACATTAACGAAGATAGCGGCCTTTTACTCTGCGATGCTTGGCGACTGTTGCTATGTCAACGTAAACATAAACAGTATCTCTGAAGAAGGCTGTAGGATACCAGCCAAAAGCTCAGATATTGCAATATACAACGTGGCATAACCCGAAAAGCTATTAATCATGAACAAAGACTGCCACGGAAGTCTTAGGAATCAACTCTTCATGAGTTTGTTACCAGATTGTGTCATAAAAACACCAGATTTTGATGGTTAAGTCTGCCATATTCATCACCTAATGAAGACGACAGAACTAGCTGTCAAAATATCAGGTTTTTACAACAGAATCTGGTGATACAACTATGGAAACTTCATTGTAATCATACACTGGGAAAATCTATGATATTACTATGTAGAAATGGTAACACATTTTTACCATCACAGCAGTTAAACTTTAGTTTACATGTAATGCAGATGTTTTGCCTTGGTATCCTAAGCAGGAGAGAGACCAAGTGAACAAGGCAACATCAAGCTAACTCTAAACTAACAATAAAAACATTTTGAGGACGATGTGTATTGTTCTGGGAATAATAAAGAATAAAGTAAACTTCACATCCCCTCTGAAAGTTTGATAGTCTTACCATATTCTAAGGAATTCATGTTTTAAAGCTCAATATAATGGCTCCGTTAATGGTTTGTTCAATAGTAAGGTAAAATCAAAATCAGAAAAGTAATATTGTAATAACCTCATCATTGTAGCAACATAATACCTGGGTACAGTCAATAGAACATTATATATATAAAATTAAGGAAGGATCAGGAAATTCAACCTAACACTTACTGTAGATGATGGTGACTGGGAATGACGAACGCAAAAAGGTATTCACATGTAACACATTAATGCAATATTTTGGCATTGAACCTTATTATTGCCAGTAGATGAAACATTTAATGAGGCCAGATGTGATCACACCAATGCAGGTAGCATGACCCCAGCTGCCCAGGCCATGCTACCTGTGCCACTGAGCAGGCATTGGTGTGATCACATCTGGCCTCATTAAATGTTTCATCTACTGGCAATAATAAGGTTCAATGCCAAAATATTGCATTAATGTGTTACATGTGAATACCTTTTTGCGTTCGTCATTCCCAGTCACCATCATCTACAGTAAGTGTTAGGTTGAATTTCCTGATCCTTCCTTAATTTTATATATATAATGTTCTATTGACTGTACCCAGGTATTATGTTGCTACAATGATGAGGTTATTACAATATTACTTTTCTGATTTTGATTTTACCTTACTATTGAACAAACCATTAACGGAGCCATTATTGAGCTTTAAAACATGAATTCCTTAGAATATGGTAAGACTATCAAACTTTCAGAGGGGATGTGAAGTTTACTTTATTCTTTATTATTCCCAGAACAATACACATCGTCCTCAAAATGTTTTTATTGTTAGTTTAGAGTTAGCTTGATGTTGCCTTGTTCACTTGGTCTCTCTCCTGCTTAGGATACCAAGGCAAAACATCTGCATTACATGTAAACTAAAGTTTAACTGCTGTGATGGTAAAAATGTGTTACCATTTCTACATAGTAATATCATAGATTTTCCCAGTGTATGATTACAATGAAGTTTCCATAGTTGTATCACCAGATTCTGTTGTAAAAACCTGATATTTTGACAGCTAGTTCTGTCGTCTTCATTAGGTGATGAATATGGCAGACTTAACCATCAAAATCTGGTGTTTTTATGACACAATCTGGTAACAAACTCATGAAGAGTTGATTCCTAAGACTTCCGCGGCAGTCTTTGTTCATGATTAATAGCTTTTCGGGTTATGCCACGTTGTATATTGCAATATCTGAGCTTTTGGCTGGTATCCTACAGCCTTCTTCAGAGATACTGTTTATGTTTACGTTGACATAGCAACAGTCGCCAAGCATCGCAGAGTAAAAGGCCGCTATCTTCGTTAATGTTGTTGGTATTCCTTAAAATTACTGCTATAGAGAGAACATCAGTGGTGGCCTCGATGTGTGAAATAGGCAGCAGAAATTTTAAGGAATACCAACAACATCAACGAAGATAGCGGCCTTTTACTCTGTGATGCTTGGCGATTGTTGTTATGTCAACATAAACATGAAGAGGGCTGTAGGATACCAGCCGAAAGCTCAGATATTGCAATAAACAACGCGGCATAACCCGAAAAGCTATTAATCATGAAAAGTTCACTGCGGTTTATATATAGGTTTTGGTTTCACTTTTACATAAGAGTAGCAACCTCAAAAACTATAAATAATAAAAACAAACCAATTTTTTTCCATAACTGAGGGAAATATGAAATATTGAAATCCTACCAATCAACTTAGCATTTGATTGTATCTAAACAAAATTAGAGAGCTAGGTAGATTGGCATAAATAACATGTCAACATTACTCTTTTAAGTGCATTTTGTTACAACACAAATATGTAACGATATTTTGCTGAAATGTGTATTTCTGCGCAGTTGAGAAAGCCTACCTTGGCATGTGTATTGCCCCCCCCCCCCACCCTGAGTTATAGCCAAAGTTATAAAACTTTATGATAGCCACAGATGTATAATATTTATCATGTAATATTCTATATGAGCAATGAGTGATTAGTATCTCTATAAAATAATGTATATTAATAAGGAAAAGATAACAAAAGATAAGATAAATCCATCTCTCATCAAAGAGAGGATGTTTGAAGTGATTAAAATAAGCACTTTTGTCACTGCAGACCTCCTCCATTCAATTTTGGTGATTGATGGGTTTATTTCATCTATCCTTTCCATATTAATATTGCCTCATGCAACTTCTTTCTACTCCATTGTTGTAAACAATTACTTGTGTAATAGATTTCAGTAATTGTCTGAACTTTCAATATTCAGAAGACATAGCTAAAATTATTCAGGAAATTTGTTAAAACACGCTACCAGCCAGAGCCGGCTTAAGGAATTTCGGGGCCCCCCTACTTCATTTCTAGATGTACTTTTGCCTACACTTTCGATAATAGAGACGCATTGAGGTTTCTCTAAATCTGTGTACAAACGGGCCAGCAGTTTATTCAGTATTAGCTGGACGGGACCAACTTCGCCGAGTCTTTGGTGTTTTATCAATGCATCTCATATGGATCTCACCACTACTGTCACTTTCATTTCTAGCTAAGCCCTGCTGCCCATTGTGTCAAATGAAATTATTTTTTTATTCAATTTTATAGCTATTATTATATTTATAATAAACTTTTTGTACACTTTTCTTGCCTTTCTTTGCTAGTACATATAGTTTTTTGGGGATGGAGACACGTGAGCAGGCATACACATTTTAATTCAATAACTTTTTATATGAAACTTCAAAAGATGAATGAGTTTATTCGAACGAAATTACATAAATTGCTGAAACAGGTTCAGAGCAATGCACACCTTTAAATATATAGGCATATTGTAATTACATCAGATACGACATTCTCAAAACTAAATCTGATGAAGAACATCTCGTGGAACTCCACGCTTCGGAAATGTCTATTGTGAACGCAGCTTGTTAACATTCTAAATTTGTATATTATTTATTTTAGCAGGAAAATTGTTCATTAAGCAAGGGCAAACTTTTAAGGGGATCATGGCGGGGCCCCCTCAAGCTTGGGGCCCCCTGCTACTATGGTTCTTGCGGTAGCCTTAAACCGGCCCTGCTGCCAGCACTTAACCCATTTCCATGGTATCTTCTACCACTAGTTTGGAGACAATCTTACTGCAGATAATTCTATAAATTATTCAATGCATTGTACCAAATGCTTTGCTGCTCAATTAGCATCTTGCTCTCTTATCAGATAACAGTTCCCTTCTAATGGCTCATATGAAACTAAGATCTGACAACATATCAATAAAATTTCAAAACTACTGAAATTATTTTTGTGGTTTCTTTTTGAGATAAATTAACTTAATTATTTATTTATGTTCTTATGGCAGAATTCCACCATGTAGAAATATCTAAATATCGTTTTTTATATACTTAATAAATGTAATTTTTCACAAACAGATAATCAATTACCATACATCTTAATATCATAAGACTCACTGTGAATACCAATATGTAATTTTCAACATTCAGTTTGATGTGCTTTTAGAATACATTATAGCATATATGGGTAACGTCATTGCACTTGAAGGAACATAGACTGGGGTATTTCAGGTCAACAGCCTCAATCCAGCAGGAAGACGAAATACATCAGGATATACCATGGACGGAAAGAAGACTAATGAAAAATGTATAATATCATGATACTGTGCTGCTAAAAGGAAAAGTGCTTCTCCTCCAGCATTGAAAACATTGTATAAAATTCAGGCTTGTTGAAGCGATGTAGTAGATTGTCATTACAAATAATTGGTATCAAAGAATGAATACTTTCATCAGTTACAATTGCTTTGTATGAAAGATGAACATTTTCATGTTATAAAAGAGGCGCTTTTAATTTAATTGTTATTACTATTAGTATTATTATTGCTATAACTACAGATTCGACCATGAATCAACATTGATTAAACTGAGGTGCATTTAACCAAGGTATATATTATGTTTCAGCAATTCAAACTCATTTGTTAGTATTTGTATTCTCTCTTAATGATGCCTGATGTATGAAAAGAAATCTGCAACTGTCTCTGGGTCTGCAAATAATTTCTAAGTTGATTGCATTATTTTGTAATATTGAAAAGAAAGACTGACTATTTCACAGAACATATCAAACAATACGCCAGATAATTAGTGTTAAACTTTTCAAAATTACCCTTTGTGTCACAGCTTCATTGGTACTCATTCAAGATTTGCAAGATTCTTGACAACAAAATCTGGAAGGAGAGTAAATAAGCTCTTACATGTTTTGTTCAGTATGGCCTAATTTATGACATTTTATTTCTTGATGTATTAAGTAATAGAATTTACAAACTGTTACTATTCACATCATGACACACTATTGTAAGTATTCTATTTTGCTTGTCATAAAATCCTAAACAAGAAAATTTGCAAAAAGAAATGAATGCACAATTCTTCAAATTCTTGCTGTAAATAGGAATGTGATAAACATCTAACTATAAATAATTATTACAGGGCATCATAGTCCAAAATTGGAAAAAAACTAATTAATTGCAGTTATGATGTAAACTACAGATAATACTATTCCTTCACTATAACAAACATCTTATTTTTATGCTAATAATGAGAAAGAAATGCTTTTTGGCAATAAAAATAAGGAAGGGTAAGGAAAGTAAATCCATCACATACCATAGAAGAAGGCAGGAGGGCAAAAATAAACATTTAAATACTACATATTTTAAAGTATTTCAGTATAAAAGCTTACTGAGATATGGAAATGAGCACATGGGTAGAGATCAGAATGCATATTCCGTGCCTCACCACTTGACAGTAATGTGTTGAGACTCAGAGTGTGCACTTCTGATTCCTTGCCATGTGTCTCATCATTTTACATGAATAAGGTTTTACCCCAAAATATTGTAAACTGTTTTAGTTAGTCTTCATGTTTTCATGACTGTTAACATTTATAGTAAGTGATTCGTTTACTTTCCCTACTCTTCCTTATTTTCAAACTTCTAATTCTCATACTTACAAAGAAAGAGTAAATATTCAAATTATTTGAGTAAATGCTATTTAGTAAATTCTATGGTTGAATTAATAGAGTTTTTAATGCTTCAAGATAACAACACATGAAAGCTATTAGATTTAAAGTAGCATGTTTGCTTAATATTTGATGTAGCAGTGTAAATACTCCATGGACTTATATTATATTATTAGGTATAAAATAATCAATAAAAAAGGACTTTATTTTTACCCTGAAAATTACAAGTGACTGCAAAAAATTACATATCTGTACTGTGACTTTCCTCATTTCTTGTAAATTATGATGTATAAAATAATGCATTTATTTTCATAATATTGTGGTTCAAGATGTGAGTGAAATATGAGACTGTTTACTTTATTTTCTCTGTTTATATACTCCATGGTACTTCTTATAATAAATAAAATTGATTTATTTTTTAAAATAACTACTGCATTTAAATATTAAATAAATTTTTCTCTATGCTGTAAGGAATGGCCCATTCCAATGTATCATCTGCAATGAAACCTTTATGGGATGCTTCTGGACAGCACAACAAAAGAGAATGAATTATAGTGGGCACTGCCATCTTCATATGAATAAAATGTTTGCAGCTTGAATTTAAATAGTTACACTTACGAACAGCATGCATATAGACCTTTTAAACAATATTATAATCTGTCTCTTTCCTCTCTCCACTTTTATGCTCCTAATCACAAAGCATCACCAATCTTCATAGCAATGACCACTAAAAGTAGACTGTGCATTGCTGGAGATGACAATATTGATCTGCTGCATACTCTCATTTCACTCTCTGTGTAGATGAAACTCTATAGAAGATAGGTTTTTAGCTATTTGGAGAATATCATTGTAGTGTTTGTACTATTTGACCTCTACATCAAGATTAGTGAGTGCCATCTTCATTGCTACACTTCGAACGAGAATTTGACCTTTTTTAGTGGGGTGCTTATTAATCGAATATCATCAGCATCTATATTAGTTAATAAAATTAAAATTAATGTGCATGCTCCTGGGACCATTTCCCTAGTCATCTATTTACCCAGAGTGTTAAAGTCCTTCACCCATCTACTTTTATCATTTACAAATTTTAAGTTCCTTCAGTATTTTGATAAATTATTCATCATTTGGTAATTTATTTCAATCCTAACACCTTGAACCACAAAAGAAAATTGTCCCTCTTTCTTATATATAAAATCAAATGCCAGATTGTGCTCATGGTCAAATTTTCACTTCCATGCACTAATCCTAATTCTTCAACCAATTTCCCTCCCAGCTACATCATTAACATATGCCTTGTACACTCCCGGCACTTTCTGAACCACCTTCTGTCTTCCAATGACTCCCAATCTAGCTCCTTTAACATTTCAGTTATTGACTTATGGAAAAGAAAGGTGAAATGCAAGTAGCACCCACTAATTGGTGTATTTCATCACATCATGGCGTTCACCTGGAGTCATTTGGAGAAATAATGGAAGGGGATTTGAACCCATGTCCTCCTGAATGCCAGGCCAGAGAGCATTATAGTCTTTTAGTTTAGCATTATTTAATTCACCCAACTATTCAAACATCTTCTCCAATTGGTCAAATAAGTCTATCCATTAATTTTTGTAACTAATCTTATTACTTTTGAGTAAGTTGTAATATCAGTTAACACTTTTTCATGATTATGAAGATACATGAAAAATTACTGTCTTAAAGTTTTAAATTAAAAACTATGGAATTATACTGCATCAATTCTTTGTATCGTTTCAGATTTTCTTTTCACTCAACTGTTTGGTTTTGACAGATACTTAGTTTATTATTGAGTAAAAGTAAAGTTAATCGTCGCTAATAAAAACAAAATTTCCAGACAGATAGAACTTGCCCATTTTTAAGTAATTAACTTAAAACAAGAAAATAAATGCATTTAATCTAATTAATTGCTCAAGATTCTGAAGGAATTTAGACATTCATTTTAACTTCTGCAAGAATTACTTTTGAGAAGTCAGAATAATATTTTTGAAGTCTTACATTACAATTTTTCAGTCATATTTGTAGTTTGGTGTTATTTCATAGTTAATAATGAACTATAAACGCATAGAGATATATCATCAGAGGAGGAATATTCTAACTTTACTTTTAAATCTATTCTTTGCATACCCTCCAACTCCTGTATTTGATACACAAAATGTGGGTCCCACGCTACCACATTCAAGAAATGTTCTTACCAACGTTCTGTAACCCAATTCCCTTACTTCTCTAGTACATCCTCCCGTTACTGCCTCTAACAAGTGAAGGATTTTCAAACCTTATCCTACTATGTATCCTGCCCAGTTGAGTTTTTTTTTTTATCAAATGCTATGCAAAGAAATTTACACTTCAAGTCTTCAACGAACAATTCTTTCCCCACCTTATAAACATGATCAACCTTTAATTTTTATTTCTGTACCTAATAAACTGAATATTCTTTTCATTTATCTTCATACCATGTTGACCTACCCATCTAGATATTCTGTCCAGATCATCCTGCAACTGTTCAAAGTCTTCTACCATTTAAATCACTTTTTCATCAACTTGAATAGTTTTTACTTTATTTAGCACCATTTTCTGGCTCATTCTATCAAAAGCACTTTGAAAGATCTGATGCTACATTATTAATTTGACCTCCCTTGTCTTAATTCATCTGAAACATCTTGCATATAACCTACTGAGATTCACATGAATATCCTTGCCTAAAGCCATGCTGTCGACTTGAAACCCACTTATGTTCCTCACAGGTTCCTCTGATGAGGTTGCATATCAATCTCTCCATTAATTTACCTACCAATGATGTTAAACTGTTTGGCCTGTAATTTTAAACCTTACCTGTAACCATGCCTTTAAGGGTCGGCACTACTATCGCACTTTTCCAGTCCTCTAGTAAACAGCAAGTATCAATACTAAGTTTAAATAATGTTTGAACATAAGATACAATGTCACATCCTGCTAACTTTAAGAAATCTGTAGTAATATTATCCACACCAGCCCCTTTTCTTTTTTTTTTTCTTTTTTCTTTTTTTTTTTAAAGAAAAAAAAACTTTCTTAGTACTTTTATGATATTCTCAGGATGAATTTCAAATTTTGTAGTCTGCTCATTTCTTATTGTGGGGATAAGCTCATTCTCTGATTTACACCCTCACATTCCTGAGTCATCATCCCTAACTGTCTCAGTAAACCAGTTACTCAAAATCTCTGCCTTTTTCAAATCATCAGTAACTTATTCTCCATCCTTAACTATAATTGTTTTAACATCCTTCCTTCCCTTCAGTTTTCTAACATAGTTATAGAAATTTCTAGAAGTATCTATCAGTGGACCCCTATTGCCAATAATATTCTGCAGAAACCCACCTTAACCACCTTCTTTGCTGTTATTAACTCCTTATTTAATTGTTGCAAGTATTCCCTACTGTCTTGCTATCTCTTTGTTATGTTCTCTTCTCGCCAACCTCTTTAATCGCCTTACCTCCCTATTATAGTAGATTCTATACTTCTCTTTACCTTCTGCTTTGGAATAAATATTTCTTCGCCCTTTTTATTATCTTCTTGAACTCTTCCTACTTTCACTCCATTGTACTGGGGGCCTTCCTTCCATTTTCTGAAACTTTTCCTGAAATATCTCTTCAATTTAAAAAATTGTGCCTTTTTATAATTATACCTACTTTTGCCTTCAATTTAGGCCACTGGTTTACTGAATCGTCTAATATGCTTCAAAACTGGTTTATGGTCACTTATTCTTTCAGTTATTTGACATCCCACAAGGTTATCATCTGTCTTTATTAGGAAACTATCCAAAATCTTTGGCCCTGTTATACCCATTGTGTAAAGTGTCCTTCCATTATTAAGGTATTTTCAAATCTACGTTACCTTGTGCTATTCGTCTTATTCCTTACCCAGCTGACAACTGGTCAATTTAAATCTCCACCAATAATGACCATTCTGCTCTCACTTCTGAGTATGAATTTAGTTTCCCCCAAAGAGCCTCATCTTCATCAGTCATTCTTCCAATGTGGTAAGCAGCCAACACCTCTATTTTTTCTTTTTATTCCCCCAGAAATCTATCCAAATTACTCATAGATGTGATCTATAAATACCATTGAACTGTAGTAGTCTTTTCTAACCTGTATGAATACCCCTCCACCAATTGCTCCTCTGACTCTGTGGTACACTTTGTAACCATCAGGAAAAACCTCTAGTACTTTTGTATTATTACTTTTATTAACTTTAATTATGATAGTGCTAATGCTCCGGTGGCAATTCCCATAGTCATCTAATTACTCCTTTTTATTTAATTTTTTTAAAATTTTCTTTTATAATTGGAGTGTTGAATTACTGCCCCATTCACTTTTCCAATTTACAAATTGTAATTTTAAATTCCCTAATCGTTTTAGGTAAATTATTCCAAAAAACACTTTTCTTTTAACCAAGACCCTACCCCTATAATTACTTGTGATTCATGTATCTCTATTAAGTTTGCAAACTCTATTACTTTGTTCATCATACTTCTACAGATCACCAGTAAAACTTTTACTACTTACTGGTTTTGTGATAATTTCAGCCTTAACTTCTACATTCCCAGTTCTGACCCCGTCAGTTATCTTTTTCGCAGCTTCATCTATTACTGTTTTTTATTTTTCTTGATGTGGGTCTACAATTTGTATCCCATTGAATATCTATATTCATCTCCTCACCAGCAGCACCCAATCTAAAAAGGCACGGTCCTGACCCCATCAATACCAGAGGAGGGCTCCCTCACAGCCTTTGCTAACAACTCAGAAAGTATCCGCTTATATTTTAAATATAAAGGTTTTTTCCTTGTTTGGAGTAAAGGGGAAGGGTGAATAATTTAACATATAATTATTTACCTTATTCTTTTAAAAAAATATTAAATTTATTGCTTGTGCTATATACCACATTAAAGAAACTTTTTTGAAAATTGTACTGTCAACATTTTCAAATTAGGTTACAAAATTCTCAGTTGAAGCAATTGTCACTTTGTTCCACCTCTTTTTACTATTTCAGGGCTCAGCTAGGAGACCTGAAAAAGTACCTATCCCATTTGAAGTTTGTTATCCTTAATCTTTCTCAGTCAGTGAGTAGAATAAAAATTAAGTGAAATCAAATCAAGCAAGGCAGAGCACTTAAGGTGTTATTTTTATCAGTAGCTTGTAAGCACCTCAGAATTTTTTAAATTCTAAACCTCTTTGCTACAGGATATGAGGGACAGGCATCATACAGAAGCCGATACTGCAGCCTATATCTGAACACAAGGCAAATTAAAATATAAAAACTAACCAAACATGTAATAATAGCCTTAAATAGACCGTCAGTGATAAAAAAAAAAGTAACCTTTAAACTAACCTAAATCATTGCAATCCTCAATAAACCAGCCTGTAAGCACTTAAATTTTGTTATGAGACAACATCGTCATTTTACGACACTTTTCGATGCAGTAACAGGAGAAACTCAATGTAGCAGTAAAGAACACATTTCAGACAGTTTAAAAGTGAGATAACCAAATTTTAAATTCATTTAAACAAATCGGCAGTTTCAAACACTAATAACAATACATTTAAAGCATTTCTGATACCAGCTGATATTGTAATGGAAACTTAAATTCTTCTTGTATATCATGTTGAAATTTCTTAGTAGTTCTGTACAGTAAATTAAGTCTGAAAGGAATTTCTAAAATTTATTGCGTCTCATTGTTCCACATTGCCGGCTTATATAAATTATCACGGCCAAACCAAAGCCAGGGAATAAAATTACTTTTAAACAATGTATTGGAAACTGGAGAAATTCATCATAACCTTTTTGAAATTAGAAATTTTAAGATGGTGCCTAGGCAAGCATTTTGTATAATCACGGATACACCTACACACACACACACGTTTAGACCAGTGACATCAGAAATTCTACGCCGCAACAGGTGGGCATTAATTACAGCCAAACATCAAAAGGGAGAAAGTTGTTTATTATCAGTTTCCCTAAAAGTTATCAAAATCTGAGAGTCCGAAAGTACATAATTTCTGTGCACTACATTTTAGATGTCATGTGACATGGCCTTTCATATAGGCTAGTTAAGGGTAAGGCATACTACTACCCCTGGTATGGCTTCGTCCCTTACAAGCTACATTTATTGTTCATCCACTCTACAAAATTGCCAAGAAACAGAAGTTCGTTTACTGTGGAAGCCTTAGTGTCAATATAAATTTGACTGCATGGTTAATAATCTGATAATTCTGGTGTTTCAGCTCGAGGAAGCAGTTGAAAATCTTCAGCATCAACTGGAGAAAAAGAATAAGGAGATTGCTGAACTACAAAGAAATGTCAATTTACTGGATGGAGGTTTGCAAGTATTAAACAAAGAGATAATGACACAGGGTAAAGAAATAGTACGTGTAAAAACAAAGGCTCAGACTGCATAAGGTATTTACTCAGAATCTTTTTTTATATAAAATGTTCATATATATACCAAATCAGAAACTAAATCATTTGAAAATTACATGACCTAATGAGTATATAGTATTCACTTAGAGACTTTTACTTCTTCTTAGAAAGTATGTTAAATACTTAGCAAAGTGGCAATAAGAGATTTAAAAACCTTTGAAAATACCTATAACAATACCACTTTCCACATACATTTCCTACAACCATAAATACAACATGAGAAAGAAAGGAAAAATTCGTGGCCCATAAAATTTTGTAATGACTCTTTAAAGTATATTTCACAATTGTGATATTTAAATTGCCTGTAATCAAATTGAACATGTAATAATTTCTTTTTCTGAATTCATAGAGGAATTTTTAGAATTTTTTACAAAACATGCACAGATCAATCTGTTGCTGACGAATATGTAAGGCCTTTAGTTTTAACTTGGGGGCTCACCAACACCTGGTCTTAACTTTGAACAATGTTCATGACCGTAAGTGTCTGGTACCTTGAATATTTAAATGATCCGATCATCACACAATTGATATACCCTCAAACATGAAAGGGAAAACAGAAATGAGTTCACTGTACACTGTTTTAAAGTCACAAAAGATGTATATTCTACCAAAAGTTCTACTTTACAATATTGGTACCAGATTTTGATAAAGCAATCGGACAACAGTTCCACAGAAGTTTGCAGGTTAAGCACACTCATGCAAGAGGAAAAACTCTCATCAAGCCTCCTAACTTAGATGAAAGTACGACTATGGCATTTTGAGATATACTCGCTTCGCCAGCGGCACGAACTAAACTTTACGAAACTTGCCGAAAAAGTGAGCTACAATACAGCACTAAGTTCCCTGTTTGAAATCTGCTGAGAAACTGTGTGCTGCCGAGATGTCTGTGGGTCTATTTATTGAACTGGGAAATTCTGTGACGTCAGCAAAAACCTTTCAAAATTAATATATTGAAAAGTACTTTATAGTTTGACTCGTAATTCTTACATGGGTTTCCTGAAATCATATTGCATCAATTTCAACATAATTTAGTCTTCTGTTAAATTACTTTTAAATTCTCTTATGTCATCAGTCATGAAGTGATGAGAAATTTACCAAAAATGTTTAAGAAATTTTAAATTAAAATTTGTAAATTGGAAAAGTAAATGGGGGAGGAATTTTACATTTCAATTATAAAAGAAAATATATGTATAAAGGGATAATTAGATAACTAGGGGAATTGCCACCGGGGCATTGGCTCCATCGCAATTAAAATAAAAAATAATAATAATGCACCATCCTTAACAATCATGACAATTCATTTCCAAAATCTCATTTATCTCACAGATGCTTTAAACTTTCTACAGGAACCTATATATATTTTTAACCTTCTTAATTTTATATATCTTCTGATATTAATTTCTTGTTTTTATCTCTTTTTGTTTAAATATTGATTTTTTCTCTTAATTAAAAATGGTCTTTAAACCTTACCTCTTTACTTGATTTTATATTTAAAACATGCTGGAAGGTGCTGACTATGGTTGGTGATAAAATGTCAGCTGTAACTTTATGGGTTTCCAAGTTATTTCAAATTTTCAGTTTCAGGCCCTGTGACTGTGTGGTTGAAAGACATCAACAAATTGAATTATCTCTCAAACTAAGTTTTACGGGTTATAATAAATACACTTCAAAATGCTTCTTATGATGAGTTTTAGCAGTGCAAAAAATCCTTTAAGGTTGAAAACTACTTTAACTGAAATGTCTATGTTCCACTAAAACAACGTTGAACTCGACTTCTTTTACTTATGACCTCGTCGATGTCATGGTCATTAGAAGTTGGGACTGGGAACAAGGAATGGGAGGGAATTTGGCCATGTCCTTTTGAAGGAAGCTTCCGGTTAAGGTGTCTGACTGGGGAGCAAAAGGTCCCTGGTTCGAATCCCTGTCTCGTCAGGGATTTTCATAGGCTCTTTACCCGGCCTTCACCTTTAACACAGTTTGTTGTGTATTGTGAAGTATGCTAAAACGCTTCCGTGGTTCGGAGTCCTTGTTTGAACTTGAACTATATAGTATGTAAGTACTGGAAATAGCTAGTAGAAATGCTTTTGGCGAGCTTATAGATACGTTACAAATACAAACGCCCCTTTTACTTGGTAATTACATTTTTTTTTTAAATTTCTTTAATGACGATGAGAAGAAATTTACACTTTTTATTGTTTGACATCTTCTATGTAAAAGGGAGAAGTTGAATGAATGTCGATGCTCAATAACTGTCAATATATATTCAATAGGGGAAAAAAATCACAAAAGGTACCAACAATTTTTAGAGGTCACAAGAAATATCACACATTCAGGTTTATAAACCTAAAACAAGTAATCGAATTAGAAAAATTTAAACCTATAAAAATAAACTATTATGCTTAGTATTCAACATTTTCGGTGGCAATATTTTAGATGTATTACAATGAATGTTTCATGAAATATGTTTTTTTTATTTAAAAAAATGAAATAAAAACCTTATTTTTATCTGATTTCTTATGAACTTCCAATATAAACTTGTATCAAGGTATTTAAAATGTTTGACATGCCTAGCTGTACTGATTACAGTCTTTAGGTCAACTAGTCAAGTGCTGGAATGTTTCCCATTTCTTGGTTCAGCGTCTATATTATTATACATACAGAATAAAAAAAATGGACATGCAAAAAGCTTAATCAAATCACAGTCATAGTGCATCATTCAGTATCCATTCTTACCTTACAATTTGTATTATTACATAATGTAGAGTATTTTAGTAAGAAATAAATAAAAATGTGTTAGTAGTTTATGACATTGTGTTATGCGAAAATTAAAAATGTTCTATGTGTACTAGTTTATACTTTTTCTCATCTAAAGTTTAAGAGACTGAAGTATTAGTAAAGACTTATTATTATGATTGAGAATACACCACTACCTTATTTGAGAGTATCTTGCTACACTAATATAATCATTATAAGTTCTTCCAGCAGTTAACACGCATAAATTTTAATTTATTTAAGGTCCAAATAATACAGAAGAAATCTTAAACTTCTGCTTCTGGATACAGTTTCCTAAAATGAAAGTCTTACAAGGGGGTACCCAAAAAAAAAAAAATTGAATTATTTTTTAAAAGCTATAATTTTTTTACAAAACATCCTTATCCCCTACAAAATACTCTCCATTACAACTAATACATTTGTCTCACGGGTGCTTCCACTGTTCAAAACATTTTCTGTAGTCATCTTTAGAAATGACAGCTCCAACCTCGTTTTTTTCTTGACCTCTTGAATTTTGTCAAATCAGTGTTCTTTCATGCCCCTTTCCATGCGTGGAAATAAGAAAAAGTCGCACGGAGCCATGTCAGGTGAGTAAGGTGGATGGGGCAGCAGAACCATGCCAGTTTTAGCCAAAAACTGTCTAACAGAGACAGCTGTGTGTGCAGGTGCATTGTCGTGATGGAAGAACCAGTCTCCTGTCTGCCACAAATTGCCTCTTTTTTGACGAACACTGTTGCGTAATCTTCTTAAAAATTCAAAATAAAAGGTTGTATGCTGGTCTGATGTTGGGGCGCTAACTCTGAATGAACTATGCCCTTGGCATTAAAAAAAAGCAAATGAGCATTGTTTTGATGTTTGATTTGACCTAACAACATTTTTTTTTTGATGTGGTGATAATGACATCTTCCATTGGCTTGGCTGTTGCTTTGTTTATGGGTCATAACCATAGCACCAGTAATGACCTTTGTCAGAAAATTTGGATCAATTTCAAGCTGTTGTTTCAAAGTACGACATGTTTCAATGTTCTTTTTGATTGTCACTCAGAGCCCGAGGAACAAACATGTCATCAACCCTTTTCATTCACAAATCTTCGGTTAAAATTCTCTGAACCGAGCTCCAAGATAACAAGATAATCTGTCAGTTGATCAATTATCTGTTGATGATCTGAGAGCAAAGCTCTCAAATTATTTCAACATTTTCTTCGTTTCGAGCAGTTGTGGCTGTCCAGAACGAGGTTTGTCATAAATCGACATGTCACCATTTTTAAACTGAGCAAACCACTTGTACACTTGAGTTTTTCGCATAGTGTCATCTTTGTAAACTGTTTTCAACATTAAAACAATTTCTTCGGCATTTTTACGGAACAGAAAACAAACTTTCACAGCTGCAAGTTGTTAATTTAAACATTCGATCATCAAAAACGAAACAATAGCAAAACAGGGCTAGCAAAAACAATCACTGCAGATTAACAGAACAAGCCAGGTAGACAACACAAGCAGCACTGAACTGGCAATGAATTGTGCTACAAACGCCTAGCGGCAGAAATGTGTATTACACAAGCTTTGCCCATGGCAATGCTATTGCGGTTATTTTTGAGTACCCGCTTGTATAAACTTTTCTTTTAATATGTGAAAAGAATACATGAGTATTTGCATTTAGAAGCTGAGGTGTAGTGTGGAGAGGATCGACTTTTCCCTTATGTAGAATTCATAAGGTTCTTCTACTTAGAACTGAAGCCAACAACTGATTAATGCCACTCACATAACTAAACTGAATATTTTATTTCACTTCCCTTATGCTAAAACAGAGGGATAAAATGTTTTCATTTCATTTACACTTACTATAATGAAATACTTCTTGACATCCATAGCAAATTAAATATTTTTTCTTTGACTAAGCAATAAGCATGGTACCTACATATAAATATGTGAATAGTGAGATTCGTTGGATCACTGGATGAAGCATTTCATTAAATTCCTTATACTCTGGTTATAATATTGAGCATTAGTGCTGCTTACGCAATGTTTAAAGCATGAAATCATTCTTAATTGCAACATGCTTGATTTCTTTTAAACATTCATAACTAACTTTAGTTGCACTGAAAGTAAGAGATGAAACAGTTTATTATCGACATATTATTAACTGTTTGTTCTAACTGTCTGCAATGCATGTTGATAAGCAGCACTTTAATAAACCATAATCAAGCCCCTAAAAACACATTATTATTTTCTATATTATCACGTATATTAGCAATATAATAGATTACAACACATTAGTAAATGATTAAAACTTTCATTGAATACCTAGATTATTCTGCTAAAAAAATTCATGTAAGCTTAGTATTTTCTCTTCTTTTTATTTTTTGTTATTCATGAAAAATCAAACTGCAAGATAGAATAAATTTTCATCATATAGTTGCTTACTGAGCGTGGTTGCAAAATATTCACTGTAGTGATCCATATTCTTTTGAGAACTTAAGCATGTAACGTTATAATCCATAGTCTATGAAAACAGATATATAATAGGTATAAACTGCATGAAATATGAGTAAATATATGTTAAATATTTTCTTGAAATAAAAGAAGTGTTCACATTTCTATAATAAGCCACAATCAATAGTAAATAATGAAAATGAACTATTAAGCAATATATATATATAAAGATGAATGTACATATCTTGTTTGTTTGTTTTTATGTTGGTTTGTTTGTTCTTCATACAAATCCACAGTTTTCATCTGATTTCGCTGAAAGTTTGCACAATTATCCTTCAAAACAAGGAGAAAAGTACTGTCTACATTTGGTTGAAAAATTTTCTGTTTAAATAATACATATTGCCTTATAATTTCGAAAAATTACTGAACTGTGATAGACAGACGCGTAGATTGTGTAGGTCTCTGTACTGGCTTTCCATATAGCGGTCTGGTAGCTCAGTGATTAAAACGATTGCTTACTGCTGTTTAGATCATGGTCTCTGGTTCAAATCTCCGTGCAGGCAAAGATTTTTAAAAATTGTTTTTGATCGTAAGAGTCACGCTTGTGGTGCCGTCGGTTATTTGGATTGAATGTTAAACTGTAGATATCACAAATTTAGGGGTTCAATGCAAGGCAAATCATAGGTAGTCTTGCAATACTGTAGGTGTACACTTTTTTACGTTATAATGATCCCTCAGGGGTTGTTCGCAGTCAGTGTGTGTATGTGTGATCTGCAGTAATAATACTGTAAATGAGGAAGTAAGTGTCTGTCTTTTTGTTACATTTTTATGACTAAATGGCTATATCGATATTGATGGAATTTGACAAGAAAATCTGTAGGAAGAACACAGGACATTTTTTTTAGGTACGATTAATAGTTGTAGTCACAAAATTTTTAGAACTTATCGAATAGTGACAGAAATATGTTGGAAATTGATTCACTTCAGGGGACAGGTTCGTTGGTAGAATGATATAGTAATAACTTTCCTGATATATTATGCCATCTCGGTGTTGTTTGGGACCAATCCTACATTACCAACAACTTTCTATATTCAATTCTGGCAAAGAAATTCTTAATCCACGCATACGAAGTCATGGGTATCAGCTAGTATTTCAATAAACAGAAAATTACACTTATTTTCACTCAGGGACAGAATTTAAACAATAGTAGAATGTAATACTGTGAAGACTGTATAACTGGTACAAATAGAGAAATTTCACTCAAGAAGATGAAATAGCAAATGGATATGCAATTCTGAAAAATATAGTGTCACTTTGGCATCTTAAAATCAAAATACTGTAATCTAATCAGTCAACTATTATGTGAAGTAAGCACAGGAAACAAAACAATCAACAATTTGAAACTAAGAGCAATTTTCAGTTTCAAAAGTTGGAGCTGATGGAGCTATTAGATTGACTTGATTTATACTCTAATTTCATATCTAGAATACCAGTTGTTGTCATGCTTGGCGTAAACTGATATCTTTTCTGTGAGAGTTGTGAACCTCTGGATTTTAGTTAGTGAATATCTTTCTGCCTTCATTTTATATTACTTGTTATATTCTTCTTATCTCTGAATCAGTTGATGGCTATTTAGCATTAATTAATATTAGATTTAAAGACACTGGTAATACTGGAGAGTATGATGCCACCAGGACTATCTTATGGTTCACAAAGTAAAATGTCATAAACATGGGGCATGTGGCATTATACTTCAAACACATAGAGAAAAATACACAAAAATATACAGTTTTTCGTGTTTAAACTGTTACATTGCAAATATTATTGGCCGAGGGATAATATCAAGCTATCCACCTATTGTTTTGCAGATTTTCTTGCAATGTCACTTCCTTTGAATACTGAATATGAACAGCACCATGTTACCAATAATGGTATTGTTGCACATGACAGAAATTAGTTCCAGGTGCATCATACATTTCAGTAGAGCCAAAACACTGAGGTCAGAATTTATGTAAATGACAACATAGAAGGAAGCCACCACTTAACAAATTTTATGTGATGGGTATGAAGAAACATAATCTGTCAGCATATTTCTGTTTTTTTTTTTTTTTTTTAATTATTTTGTAATTCACCTCCTCCACTTCCTCAGTTCGCCTTTTCAAGTACCTGTCATCAGCTTCGTAGGTGGCTTCTTTCTTTGTCTTCATCTTAGATTTTTGTTAATGTGATTATTAACAATAATGTAAAAGCCTTATATGTCAGTAAGACAACTTATATGCTTTTTAAAGAGAAACTCTGTTCTATAGCAACACAGAAGACAGCAGTGGTGGAAACATGCCTGCTGCGCTCTCTGTATTCCTGCTTCCATTCCTTTCATGGATCCTTGTGGGTTCCTTCTCTCTAACAATGTCATCTCTTCTTCTAGCTGTGGCAATCCTGCTTTATCTAGGTATATAACATACTACGATTTACCTTGATTGCTGCTTCATTTTTTTTACATTCCAATCAATTAGCAACAATTCAATTAATGTTAATAAAAAGTGTGCATTTATATCAGATAAACATTTTTGGGAATGATAATCCATATTGTTGATAGATAACCTAAATTAAATAAGCAAACAAAACAGCACCACAAATTTATTGAGTGCATGCACATTTAATGCAAGAATGAAACTAAGCAAAGTTGTGATATTTTAACAATATGTTGTTTTTTTATGCACTGAATTTTTATCTACATTTTTCACTTTTATACTGTGATACTAAAAGTACTATTCCATATATTATAAATGTATATGAATGTTTGAGGAAGATGTACAAAAATATGTTTTGATCAATTATGAGATGTTAACATCCTACGAATGAACTTCTCGTGATTCAAAGATCTATATGCTATCCTTCATTTACTTTAAGCCCTTACCAATGATCTTCATTGTTTGGGACAGAAAAGCTATAGAAGTACTAAGAAAAACTGGAGGATTTGAAATTATTTATGATTTTATTTTTGTGGTTTTGTATCCAATGAGATGCTTATGCTCTGCTGTCTGTCTGTCCGATTGAAATATGATTGAGCGTTCAAAATTGAACATATTATATACTTCGTTGACTTGAAACTGAATAGCATGTTTAAATTTTGTAAAACTATATTATAGTGGGGTTACTTAGAAATAAATTTGGTCCAAAATAAACTCTACCCAAGCTTGTGGGATTTTGATGTTTACAGGTTGTCAAGTAGAGGACTAATATATATATATATATATATATTTTTTAAAAATTATTCTCATTGGTGAAGGGGGAGGGAAAGAAGGGCCATCGAAGTTGTTAAATTTCGTACCTTTTTTGTCACACAGGTATAAATAGAACCTAGGAGCTTGAAACTGTTGTCAATATTGACTATAATTTATATTCAGACTGCAATATACTTTGTAAGTTGTTAGAAAAATAGCCAAAAGTACTTATTTTGAAGTTACTTTCCCATATATAATCCTAATTTTATTTTAATTTAAAATGCTCAAGATTCAAAGTGATTTGCTTCCTAAATGAGTCTATAATAAATTAGATTGTAACTGAATGACACCATTGACAATGTGGTGCGGCATTAGAGTGGATTCTACACCTAACCTAAAAACATGTCAGTCATTGATTTTTGTGCCAAGTGACTGCCATCTGACCTATCACATGCAAGATATGTGTTTGATCATCAGAGAACGGAACCCGAAATGCATTAGGCATGACTTGTACTTTATAAAAAAAAAAAGTCTATATGGGGGAAAATAATGCCAATAATCTCTATTACATTACTTAGTACACATTATCTTTTCTTTCTACTCCATTTCATCTGAGATTTTTAATATAATTTCATACATGCTTAACATGTATTGGAATTTAAAACAATAACGATTATTATCGCCACCTTGATGCCATTTTATCTACGGGCTGAAAATACTAAATGTGTATTTTGATAACAATATGTGTATCTCAAAAACTTTTTGAATTAAATTCTTAGTCAAATATGCAGATACATTTTCCAGTTCATTTTTTCTGATGTCTTATTTAAACTGTTTATTGTTATAAGTGAAAAACAAGGCTGTAACAATTAATTCAGTATGTTGTTGTAATTTTAGAAAAATAGTCCAGAGTTGTTAAACATTTACAAAAAAGTAATGAAAGTAGATGCTGTGGTTTGTGAGAAGAAACATTAGTAGATTTGTTTATCGCAATGGCATGGATACAGAACTTGGATTACATTAACAAAGATAAATGTGTGATTCTATTTTTGGGACATAAGGAGTTAATTTTCCTACTTTACTGGAAAATTCTGAACTGATTTATTTTCTGCTGGCAACAATTACTTAGTGGGATAACAAGTTAGACATTGTAATGTGGAATTAATATAACCATTAATTAGTACATCCGAAAATTATCATTGTTAAATAACAAGTAATGTGACTGGTCTGCAGCATTTTTTATTTAAGTTTAACTTTATTTCTATCATTAGTTCGCCTTAGTACCAATACTGCCTGGTCAGTGAGTAGTAACAGATATGAAATTCACACCATATACTTTCGAATATTTCTGTTCTTCTTAAACGTTTCCTTTTCAAGCAATAAATATACTAGTTTTTTCCTTAATCATTTTAATTTTTTTGCTGACATACTAACTTCAATAATAACAGTTAAATATTATTCACTACACTATTTACAACAACACTAATAATAGAATATATATCCAGGTCTAAGTACTACTATCCTGCTCAACTATTAAGCAAATAATAATTCTACCTACTTAATAGAATGTCTCAGAATGCTTTTATATGCTTTAAAACTTCCATAGCCACAACTCAAGAATTTATACAATACACTAATTCAGTCAAGGAGAATGCATAACATGTTGAATGAAATGATGTTTTAATATTCAAAACATAATCCTCATAGCAGAATTGCAGTGTAGAGCATCAATCTGACAAGCACTGTTGTACCTCAGTTTTAAATTCAGTCACTTTGACTATGTCCTTTGTTCGACTGCTTTCCCCTATTCCATTAAAAGAGTTTCTACAATAGCACACATTCTGTGCTTACCAAGGGCAACACAAATCAAATTTCATCTAACTCAAAATTATTTAGATATCTGTCAGACACTACTACATTGTTAACTTTTTTGACAGTTATTTACAGTAGAAGAAACAGAAATACCTGGAATTTGGAAAATAATAATGCCTTTTCATCTTAGCATTTAAAATTTGGCATTTAATTTTTAATGTCTTGCAAAATTAACAGAATATTTTCTGTTATGTGATTATTGCAAAATTATTTGTTGATATATTGATTTTGTCTCAAGAAGATTTGCTTGATAAGTAGATAATGAAATAGCAATTCTACATATTAATTGCTTTTGCACAGTAAACTGACTAAAGTACCTACCTCTTTCCCTTTTGCCTCTTTCCACTTATTTTCTCGTCTTTCCTTTCCAACCCTTACTCGCAGGGAGCGTGAAGCTAGACTGCTGGAGATGAAAGAAAAACACAAAAAGGAAAAGGAACAGTGGATAAAAGTGAAAGAAGAAATGCAAATGGAAATTTGCCGACTCAATAATATGTGAGTATTAATAGTTAATTATAGAATTAAAAATTGTTTTCTGCAGATTATTTGATTTATGTTACCACATCAGCTATTTGCTGTATACAACTTCATATTTATTTGTTAACTATAAGTGACTTCACATTAATCCATACAATAAAGTTGCAGAAAAGTTTTACCTGTACATGAAATTTATTTCAAAAATTGTAATTGAAATGTACAATAAAGCAAAAACTGTAAAGTTTGTAACTTTTCTCTGTCCGTATGCACGTGCATCATGCAGAGAAATTGTTGCAACACTGTTTAAAAATAGAGGAAACAACTGTGGTGAAATTTCTATTCAGCTATGGTACATCATGTAACACAGTATTGTATTGAGTCCTTTGGCCATAAAAAAAATGCACACAATGTAGCTATACCTGAGTTTTCAAATTTTGAACAAAATAATATATGTTTTATATACTTTGGCCACAAATATTTATGTCCAGCTAGTATCATCATAGTTAGAAATAAGTATTATAGGACCCTTCCATTTAATAGTTTTAGAACTGGAAAACTTGACATTATTGGGAAACGGAGCTCCCTCCAAAAACCTTTTCAGTTCCATATCATACTTCCTCCATCAGTCATAGTAGAATTCTTCAAAAACTATTTGCCTTGTGATGTTCTCCCAAATTTTGAAAAGCAAGATCAGAAGGTTTTGGTTCAAATATTGCATACTTATTTTTAGAATAATCTAAAGGTATATTCATAAATGAACTTTTTCCAACACCCAATAAGCCCCATAAATACCGAACCCTATCAAAACCATGTTTCAGCTCATCGTTCCACCGGTTTACTAACTCTCCCACGCAATTTCCAAATGATAAGTCCATTGGTCAAAATCTAACAAAAGTACATTATTGCTTAGACCAATAGGAAGCATGATATTCAGCAAAGGTATCATCACACTCCATGTGTGGATTCCTCTCAGCCCATTTACGTAATCTCAAGTTAAATGACAACATTCCTTATGAAGCATTAAAAATACAATCAACATCCTCTTTTGTGCAATACTTTACACATGACTTCACTGATCTGCATGGTTGTAAATCAAAAGCATTAAATATTGTTCATAAATAGGCATTATTACAATAAGCTCAAAAGTTTTGATAATACAGAATCCAAAGCTGTACGTTTTGAAATTTTCAACCACGTCCACATATCACACTAAAACGAAACGATGGATTTTAATGAAACTGCCCACAGTGATTGCTTAAGTTTGAATCAGGATACGGAATACTTTTAACCTGACACGTTACAAAATTTGCAAGGGTAACAGGTACATAGCTGAAAATTTTGGTCTGTCTCTCCATTCAACATGCACAACATAATGGAAGGATTTTGATGAAACTGGACATAGTTATAGCTTGTGTCACCAAAGAACATACAGGATACTTTTTATGCAGATTATGTGGCTTCTTTTCAATCATTCATCATTTCATATCCATTGGAGATGAGAAATATAGAATGGTTTCACAGGATGATGCTACTCCATTTGACATATAGGGGAGACTCAGAACATGATACCATGTATTCACCTTTGACAGTAATTGCACAACATATGGGGAATACTTTCCTTGAATATTTTAGGCTAACTGATGCACTTTCAAAACTCCACAGGATAGTTGATCAAGTGCATTTTACTTTTGTGCAGATGCTAGGTAATGTACCTGTACATACAGTCTACATTAATATGGAATGGTGTGATAAAAACAGTAAGAGGTGTGTTCAAAAAGGAAAGGAAATTTTAAAATTTCGCAGGTTATATTAGTTTGATTGGCACAATTTTTTCATTGTTGTGTTGGCAAAAATGTCCTAAACATATCTATATATTATAAAAATGGAATTAAGTGTAACAAATTTTTAGAAATGTTAAATATTGCTTTTGGTGAATCTAATATGATCAAAATAAGGGTTTTATGAATGATATAAGCATTTTCAAGATGACCGTGAAGATGACGATCATACGGATCGCCATAGCACATCAACAACCAATAAAACATGGGAAAAAAATGAAAGAAATGGTTACGAACAATCGCCAAATCACAATTAGAGAAGTTGCTGATGATGCTGACATTTCAATTGGCTCATGCCAGGAACTTTTTCATCTGTTTTGGCTATGAAACATGTTAGAATAAAATTTGTTCAAAAGTATTGAGTTTTGAACAAAAACATCAGCGAATGGAAGTTGCTCAGGAATCACTAAATGAGATCATCAATGATGCAGAACTATTGAAATATGTCATAACAGGTGATAAAACATGGGTTAATAGGTATGATGTCAAAACTCATTCCAGTGCAGGCATTCTGGATCGCCAGACCAAAAAAAAGTTCAAGTTCGATTTTAATGGCATAGTACACCATGAGTTCTTGCCATACGGTCAAATGATCAGTAAGGAATACACCTTCAAGTTCAACACTGTTTATGTGAAGCAGGCTGAAGAAATTGCCTGGATTTGTGGCAAAACAATTCATGGCTTTTGCATCACGATAATTCACCTGCTCATGCATTGTTGATGAATTTTTGGCAAAAAAACAATGCTGTAATGATGCCCCAACCTCCATATTCACCAGATATGGCCCCATGTGACTCTGTTCTCTTCCAAAAAATAAAGAGAACCTTGAAGGGCTGTCATTTTACAAGACGAGACAAAAAGATGCATGACTGAAAGAGCACAAAGCTATCCCTAAGATTGAGTTCCAGAAGTGTTTTGGGGAATAGAAGAACTGCTGGCCTAAGTGCATAATATCTAAAGGGGGCTATTTTGAAGAGGATAACATCAATGCAGACGGATAAATAAAATTCTTTCCTAAAAAACGAAAATTTCCATTATTTTTTTAATACACCTCGTACAAATGTTTCTTTGTTGCAGTAGATCGTGCTCTATTGTGAGAAATGTCTAAGAATAAGACAACAGGTGGCAGGTTGAACAATTCTAAGAATGGACAGGATGCAGACATTTTTGAATGCCCTGAAAACTTGTCCACGGAATTCATATTTGATGCATGATGTAATAGTAGGTTTCTGCAGTCAATGGCCTCTTAACCAGTAGCTCATGTTGTTTCTTGTGTTAATGTCTTCATCTAATCATACCCCTTACCTTCTATGTCCTCAATTAACTGCTTCATATATTCTAATCTCTGTCTTCCTCAACAGTTCTTATCTTCAATCGTGCCTTCCACTAATAAATTAAGCAATCCTGTATATCTTAAAATGTGACCCATGATTCTGTCTGTAACACTCTCGCACAAACTTCTTTATCACTCATCATTTCCAAAAAAAAACCTTCATTTCATTCCACTTAATTTTCAGCAACCTTCTAAAGCTTCACATTTCAAATGATTCCATTTTCCTTCCTTCTAGTATTCCTAGAATGCTGTGCTCCACACATAGCTTTAAAAAGATTTCTCTTTTTCAAGAAGGCTTTTTTGGCTAGCGCTATTATGCTTCTAACATCATTCCCGCTTCAGTCACCAGTTGTAATCATATTCCATAAGTAACAGAATACACTAACATCTTCTACTGGATCTGACCATATTTTTATATTTAATCTACTAGTATTGCTTTTCATTTCTGCTACATGTCATCACTTTTGTCTTGTTTTGGCTTATATTTAGTATAAAATCTTCCTTCAGTATGTTGTACTTTCCAGTCAGTAGCTTCTCAATATTTGTATTTTCTGCTAACAGGACAAGGTTATCAGCAAATCATAGCATACTGATTTTTTTCTCCTTGAACACTTCTGCCACATTCAAATTTTTCTTTTACTTCCTTTATTGCTTACTTTACACACAAGCTGACCATTAATGGGAGTAGACTATAGCTATGTCTCACATACTTTTTACCTGATGCATGTCTCTCAAGATACTCTACTTTTATAGTAGCTAATTGAGTCTACTGTCTTGATTTTAAACTACTTTAAAATTTTGAACACATTGTCCCAACTAACATTATCAAAACTTTCTTTAAATCAACAAATGTCATAAAAGTTTCTTTGTTTTTCTTTATCTGCCCTTCAAGATTTATACAGAACATGATTAAAATTTTGAGACACCTCTTATTAGATCAATAAGAAATTAAAAATTAGATTGTCATGTTTTATTTGAACCAGGCACATAATTGGGCAAACAATCCTTCCATGCCTAGGTTACTTCTAGTATGACTGTGTTGGCATTACCATCCAGTAACAGAACATTAATGGGATGGCTTGAAGTATTACACATAAAAAAGGATTGTAATGAACAAGCACAATACTTTCATTGCTATAGTCTGAATACAGCTCATGTTCACTCATACCTTCTCTGCTGCATGTGCAGGAAAGAGAGCACCTGGTAATATGATAGTTCATGCACAGACGTGCTTGAGTAAATTAAGCCAATGGTCGGCATCATGGGGAGGATAAGAAATAAGGTGGAAGGCAAAGTAAATATGTTCATTACTGCCCTCCTATGTTTATCTGTAGTAAAAGATAGGTTTATTTTTCTTATCCTTCATTATTGTTGTAATATTGTGAATTTAGAAAGTAAAGTAAAGTGTTATTGATCGAAATATCAATTAAGAATTTTAATAGCATGTTATAATAGAGATAAAATAATTAAATGTCAAAGAAAATAGAAAAAAAAGCTGTATGGTACACTGATTTTCTTTGAACATTTATTTTCTAACTCTCCACAATTTTTAAGGATCTGACTTTGTATGAGAGACATATATGAGGGGAGACCCAAAAATAACCGGCATTGTAATACTTCGCATCGTGTAATTGTAGTGCCAGGTTGCACCGCCAGAGGGCTGTTGTAGGACCTCTGCCAAGACTAGTGTGGTTTCTCTGGAAGTTCTTTGTAACTGTGTACAGTGCTGATGTGACATGAAAAGATGGCTAATTCTTACGAACAATGTGCGGCTGTTAATTTTGGTTTTTTACTTAGCGAGAACACAGCGGAAACTGTTGTGATGATGCAAACAGCTTACAAATAACATGCTCTTAGTAAAACTCAAATGTACGAATAGTTTTCTCTGTTTAAAAAGGGCGAAATGACCATTGAAGATCATACCCATTCCGGTCGCCCTTCAACTGCTCGAAGCGAGGACAACATTGGCAAAATAGACCTGATCAACGAAGATTGACGCAGGACAATTGACCAACTTT
Organism: Vandiemenella viatica; assembly: GCA_031002005.1. Classification (NCBI taxonomy): domain Eukaryota; kingdom Metazoa; phylum Arthropoda; class Insecta; order Orthoptera; family Morabidae; genus Vandiemenella; species Vandiemenella viatica. The sequence continues at coordinate 135,878,939 of JARYHS010013631.1, read as the reverse complement.
ATGACTTATCCGAGTTGTCATAGTGTTCAATTCAGCCCATTTTGAATGTTGATTTGGGGATGCGAAGAGCGGAAGCAAAGTTCGTACTGAGACTTCTCAGTGGAGATCAAAGAGATCATTGCATTGAAGCATGTCGTAAAATGAAGGATGCATTCAAAGACATTCCAAATTTTTTTCAACAAAATTATCACAGGCAATGAGTCATGGTGCCATGGATCGGACACAAATAATTTGTCCCTAAAAACCAGACAGTAAACCAACAATTCTATTTGTAAGTTATGAAAAGGCTTCGCAGAAGTTTTGTGGGAAAACTTCCGGCTTGTGGAATTCCAGCGAGTGTCTCCTGCGTCATGACAACACTTCCGCGCATACGGATTTTGGTGTTTGCCAGTTTTTGGTCTCAACGAAAATGACTACCTTGACCCACGCGCCCTATTCGTCAGATTTAGCACCCCTCAATTTCTTCTTGTTTCTGAGGATGAAAAGTGACTTGAAAGGGAAGCATTTTGCTGATGTCGAAAAACACAATGTCCGGAAGGCGCTAGCAGGTATGAAAGGGGATACACACTGGAATGAATGTGACAAGAGCATTAATGTTAATGGAGAGTACTTTGAAAGAGGTTAAGGTTGTATTTGAGAGAGAAAAAAAAAACAATAAAGTAAATGCTTTCTATAAAGAAATTCCAGTGATTTTTGGATCCCCCTCGTATGTGGCAGCCTCCTAAAAAATAATTAATTGGGGAACTTTTACATGGCAGCATAATTTCACTCCATTCTGAAATGAATGTAAGTAAATCAACAGTGTGCTTAACATAAACTGCAATCTGAGATGAACAATAATTCAAAAATTACATATTTATAACCATAGATTTCAGTTAAAATATAATTACATTCATTATCTTACAATTTTTTCAAATAATAACTACCTTTTCTATTTTTAGGCTTCAAGCAAACTCAAGACATAGTGCCCAAAATGGAGTTAGTGAAGAAAACCTTGTCATCATAAAAGATTTGCAGAAAATTCTTGCTGAACGAGACAATGAACTAAAACTGCTAACAGAAGAAAAAAGATATTACCAACTTCAGCTCGGCAAATATGCATCCCAACCTGTTAACAGAATTTCAGATCCTTTACAGGAACCATACAGTCGTAAAGGGGGAGGGAAGATTTGTAAAAATTCTGGTAGATCCTTAGATGAAACAAAACGGTGTTGGTCGTTACCATCACCTTTAAACATTCAAGTTGATACAAAAAGTCAAGCAGCTGCATGCCGATCACTATCACTTGGTGTTGCAGCTAACATCACCTCCTCCAGCAAAGGAAGTTGATATAAAGAGATTCAAATGTTATTCTTTTTATAAAAAGATATAATGTGGCATAATTCACCAATTATTGTCAAACAGATTCACTGTTATACAACTGTGATGAGATTCACTGCTGTTATTGTGGTACATTAATTGTACAGAATGCATAGCTTTAAGAATCAATCACTTCTAATACTATGGTTATGATAACTAAATAAATTATTGATATATGGTAACATTCCTATGGTGAATGTAATAAATTGTGCATTGACAAGCTGGCAGTGGCTTTACAAGAGTGTAAAATGCACTGTAAGTGCTAATATTAAAATACTGTCTTAGCACTCATTATTCTGTAAGACAACAATAAATCATTATGTTATGAAAGAATTGAATATCACATGTTTTTTTTTAAATACATGTAAAACATGCATAGATATTTTTTATACAACTTCTCCAATATGTATGTGCTCATACTCCACTATCAGAATCAATAAGTTTTTACTATGGAGTGTAACAATAAAACAGTGTAACTTATCCGAGTGAAATATGTTCAAGTTAAATAATAATTTACATTAGAAAAATAATTATTATCTAATCCTGCAGAAAATGATATAAATCTCATAGTGTTCATTAAACAACAACCAATCATTTTACTATATACATTTGAAAGGGACAATCTTAAACTATTTTCCTACATAGTAGCTTTTAAATTGAGGCACTTATCATAACAATGCACAAGGTTTTCAGTTCCGTCTCTATAAAATGACGCCTTAGATTTTAACGATTGGTTTACACAAGTATGAAGTTCTGCGTCACTGTCAAAACACTGTTGCAAGCCAGGTCTTCATTGCTGAAAAGAGTTGGCAATTCCTCGGCACCACATCTGGACTGTATGGTGGATGATCAAACGCCTGCCATACAGAGCCGTCAGGTACGATTAGTCAAGTGTGGACATAAACTGTCGTGAGAAAACAACACATTTGAGCTGTTTTCCCTGATGTGTGTTTTGTATCGTTCATCTATCTTTTGTTAATGTTTCACAGTACATTTCTGAGTTAATTGTTGCATCACATTTAAATAAATCAACAAGAAGCATTACCTCAACAGTGCCATTTCTAGCTGACAACGTTTGCAAACATTTTACTGGTTATCTGGGAAAACTCATATGCCCCCATTGCATGGACTATATTTTTGCCTCACAATTGACCCCATGTCTCATTACAACCTGATCAAGAAGTGTGTTACCATACCTGTCATAGACTTTGAGGAAATTCAATGATTCAACAAGACACTATTTTTTGTTGTTTTTCATCAATATTTTTGGCATCCATCTTGCATAAATGTTGTGATAAGCAGGTTTCTCAGTTACAGCTTCATGCAGTAAACTTCTTGAAATTTTGGTGAAACAAAGTGAGAGTTCCGTAATCATAAAGCAGTGATTTTCACTAATTTTATCAGTGACTTTTACTGTCAGTTCATCAGTCGCAAGGCTAGTCTGACCACTGCAGTTCTCATTACAAACATTGGTGTGACCATTTTTTAAAATGAATGCACCAATACCTCATTCCACCTTCAGTCTTTATTCTGTCATATTGTATTGTCGATGAATTTCATTTGGTTTGTGGTTTTTTGCTAGTATAAAGCTAATCACTGAACATACCTCACAACTTTTCTATTGAAGCACACATTTCAATAATTCACAATGAAAAAAGTAGAAAAATCACAGTCCACATGCTACAGCAGCTTGATCCATACCGAGTGTAGAAACGTTTTGATGCAAAGACGGCAGCTCCATCCCCACCCATCACTATGTTATGCAAAAACGTAAACTTCTTTCTGGAAAGCCCTCATAATTTTTTTTTCAGTATTCTTGGTAAATTATTCATCACTTCCAGTCAGGGCCGCATTTAAGTATAGGCTACATAGGGGCCCTGACTATTTGGAATGTTGGTATAGAGAAAAGTTACATCAGTGGAGACCAGGAAGGATTCTGGAGGTAAGTACCTCCAGATTCGGTGCCCTAGAACACTACCTAGACCTGCTACCACCACATAGCCTAGTACATACTTCCTTTCAACCTTGGCCCCTATAGTTTTTTCCAAAAATTTCTTTATCTTCAATTCTAAAGTATATCACCAGATCCCCGGTACTGTCATGGGCCCCCACATGGCCCCATCCTATGCCAACTTATTCCTTTGTCGTCTGGAGGAACATTTCTGAACCACACTCCCTTGAGTGATAGATTACTCTCCTGCTTCTCCGTGGCACCTCTTTATTCCATATCAGGCTTCTAATGCTCCTTAGGAACGCTTCTGCTTGTCTTCCTCTTTTTATCTCGCCATCATTTCCACCACATTCCTCTAATACACTCCCTACGTACTTGAACCTGTTTACCTTCTTTAGTTGTTCCCCTGCCATCACAATTCCCAGGATTAACCTATTCTTCCTTCGGGCTGTTACCACGTTCTCACATTTCTTTACATTAAATTTCAGGCCATACTTCTCCACCCTGTCTGTCCATACATCCAACTGCCGCTGCACTTCCTCTTCCTCACCTCCCCAGATCGTCCGCAAAAGCCATCACCTTCATGTTTTCCTCTCCCATCCTCACTGCCACCTGCATTATTTCATCCATGATTAGAATGAAGAGTAGTGGTGATAGAGCACTTCCTTGTTTTAGTCCATTCCTTTTTTCCAGCCAGTCTGATCTTTCTTCCCCTATTTTAACATAGCTCACACTTCCTTGGTACAGTTCCGTCACTCACCTGATGGTTTCTTAGGGAACTCCTCTCTTCTCCAAGGCCTTCCATGCCTTACTCCTGTGTTCACAGTCATATGCTTTCTCAATATCGAGAAATACCAACACAAGATCCTTGCCATACTCAATGTTTTTCCTGAATCCTTCCCTTAAATATTAAGTAAAAATAAACATTAAATGAATGATGGATGAGAGTGGAAAAATACTATTTGTTATCAGATTTGTTTAAGAAGAACAATCAATGAAACAGCAAAAACACCAATTATCATAGCTTCCATGAATCAGTGATCAAAATTATTATAGTAAAAAGGCTTAAAATGGTAATTAAATTTTCAAGTTATTAAAATATATGCATTAGATACTAAGTAACCTGGTATTCAGAAAGATTTTCACAGTAAAATCTTTTAATCTTCATACGGGCAAAAAAATAGTGATACAATAATTGCTTTAATCCTTAATTTGAGATTCGGCCATGCATTTCCAAAATTAGAATATTATTATGCCCATATATGTAAATAAGAATGTTACATCAAATTTATATCTTTACATTTAAACTATCCCTGAAGTCTATAAGAATGACAACATATTTCATACAAATAAATACAACATCTATGGATTGATTCAGTTTCTACAGTGAAAAAATACACAAGCAAACACACGAAGGCAACATTTGCCCGGGCTAGGGTATCGAGCAAAATTGGGCACACATTATGTTTTGATGTTAACACAAGCAATGAGGACAATATCATTATACAAGCATTGATAGATCAATCAATAAAATTATGAGATGGTAATGAAAGAACAGATCATGTGGAGGTTATTTGCTGCACACATTACCATTGGTTCTGCGATCAGCTGTTACTGGACATGGCTTATGCTTTTAGTTGGACTACACCAGACTGCTCTCAAGACAAACACTAAAATGAGTTACATCCAAAATCTAGATAAGAACCAGAATCAGCCCCACCCAATATCAGGACTACCACCACTCAGCACCCCCCCCCTCCCACCATTCTTGCAACCTCGCTTGAAATTTCAATTCACCAATTGCTATAATTTTAAGCGTTTTGCCTTTTTGTGTTTTTTTGGGAGTAGAACAACTATTTTAATCCACAAAAATCATGTGCTCCTTCAGTAATGCGGTATGCTGCCAGAATCATCGCCCTCCAGACATACTTCCAGAATCTTGCAGAGTGGTGAAAGAAAGTCGTGGTTTCTAGCATCATCTTTAACTGCCTTTCCACTAACAGATGCTTGCTTGGACTTAGGGCAGCAATGTCTTTCTAATTTTAATCACTGATTCATGTATAATAACTATGATTATCAGTGTCTATGTCACTCCATTAATTGTTCTTCTTAATCAAATCACAAATATTTTTCCACTTCCGTCCATGATTTAATAGATGTTTATTTTGGTTTGATTCATTTTTATGGGTGTGGTTCAATTTCAATTACCACAAACATAAAACACTAACACAATTAAAAGAGTAATCAGTCACGCGTTTTAAATTGCTCATGAAAATAACAACATTTCACTTGGACATTAAACAATTTTGTAGTTTTCATTACAAGTGGAGTTGTAAAATAATCCACTATAATAGTGTAAAAAGTACATACAGGAGATAAGCTGTACTATACATAGGCCTGGAAGCCAACAGTTAGTACAAGAACACCATATCCTAGTTGGTTGCAACTAGTGTTTTAAAAAAACAGTTTTTTTTCCGACGTGAAAAAAACATGAAAAAAAACTGAAAAAACCATGTTTTTTTCTGGGACATGTTTTTTTTTTCATAACTACTAAATTTCAAATTTTTAAGGCATTTATCATTTAATATGACTGTTTTAGAGTTTATACTAAGTACTTATCTTACTTTTAAATCTACTATAACCTTCTGGTTCAGTAGAAAAAAAATTACAAAAATATTGGTAACATCGACTGAAGTTTTCTTTTACGAAAGGGGACTTCCCGAAAAGGCTAGGTTGTGCGAGAAGGAATCCCCGTTCGGCCGTTCCCCATTGTTTGGATTGATACTCGCTATTTGAACTAGTGCTGCCAGGCCCTACAAATTTATCTGTAGACCTACGAATCTTTTAAAAAAATTAGGAAATTTAACTACGTTTTTTTGCCTCTTTTTATTACTTGTTGTGCTTTCCTTATATTCGTATACTTGTTAAACTCGCAGCGTATAGTGATAATACTGAGTCATTGTCAGTAATTATGAATAATTTCCTTGCAATCGTTGGCGTAAACCAACGATTGAAAACAAATAAAGCTCCTATTTTGAATGATAATATATTAAATTCAAACTTAAAAGACCGTAATACAGAACTATTGGTGCAGTCTTCATTCACAGTGTGTACTTTGCTCACAATTTAAAATTGCAATCTCAAAAGCTTTTGCATGCAATACAACCAGTAAAAGAAAATGTAACTATTTATGAAGTTATGGATCTAGAGGGGACAGAAGAAGAAACAGAAAATTCCAACTCCGACCGAACTAGTGTTGGTAGTACTGATACTAGTGAATGTGGTTCCGACATAGAAGATGAATAAAAAATTATGTTACCTATATAGATACATTTATGAATCATTATGTAAGATATTATATGCTTTAGTAAGGTTTAAAACACACATGTAAGTTCCATAAATAAAACTATAATTTATCAAATATATAGTTTTCTGAAAAAAAAAACCAAATTTAGAAAAAAAAACGAGGGTGCTAAGTTTTTTTTCACAAATCTGAAGAAAAAAAAATTGTTTTTTTTCAGTTTGCAACACAAACTGCTATTTTGAAAAGAAAGAATGCTAAACTGTTCTACAGATTTCTCAGAAATTTTCATAGTAGCAGCACATTAATGTTTCACACTGTCTACGCATTTTTAGATGTGGAAAACGAGGAATTTTTGTCTACAGTACTAAATCATTAGTGGATACGTATCAATACATATCAGTGAAATTTGAGATAGGAGTAAAATATGCAAGTTTAACAAGTCTTCTATATATCCAGACATTATTTCCATCCAACTTTTTATCACAGTAGCATTTAAAAACTAAATGTTTCAGACAAAAAACTAAGGAAGGATATGGAAAGTTAACCCATCACTCTCTACACAGTTAAGGTTTAAACTGAAACAATGTGTGTGTGTGTGTGTGTGTATTTTTGTATTTTCTGTGGCGCTTGATGGGTTTGCTGTTCTTAATCTTGCTTATTTTCAAACAGCATTTCCATTGTCACCATTATCTGTTGTTTAAGACATGATATTCAACCCTTTGCTAGATTGCCTAACAGAGCCCTCGCTGAGTGCTCCTTTGTTGTCGCCTGAGCTGTCTACCTGCGCTGAAATGACGCGGTCGACCGATACCTGCACTGCTGAGTTCGGCACTTGACCCGGACCGCTGTGTGCTGAATATATCTGGAGCATTGTGTGTGACGTTCTTTGGCTGTCGCTCTGCATTTTGAAACCCCAGATACAAAATAAATGCCGTTAATCTGACATCTAAAGTTTTTCAATTTAAAGATCCTCTAAAAGTGAAAGTCTGCATAGACAAACATACAGGTACTTCATATACTAAATAGATATTACAGGAACTGAAATGTGTTTGGCTTTTTTGTTTGTGAGCACAGTAATTCATATGGAGAGAATTTTTGAAGTTTAGTGTTTGAATACCTTTCACAAATTCTGCATATATTTTCCATTCTTCTTTTGGATCCGGGCTTTGAACCAGCACTGGCAAAGATAAAAATATATTTTTATATTATTTTTTTGTATTTCATTTAGTTTTAGCAGCATATAAATGTGATGCAATTATTACTGTGCATTTATCCAATTCTTTTTTGTGTGATAAGCCTCGAAACATGGCACAACACACAGTGGTAAGTTGCATGTTCTGCATTCGTACCTGGTTTCTCGATGCACTTTCTGTTTCCAACATACAGTGCTCCTACCAATTGGTGTGCTCATCTTCGAATTTTCAATATGAATAATATTTGGAAAATGTCTCCCAGTAAATCTTGGAGGATTTTCGTCAGAGCATCTTCCTTTGCCAGGTTTTCTCTGCTTTAATCAGTTCTCTTACCAGATGCAGATGAAACTCTGCAACTGGAATTTTTTGTCCCATTACTACTCGGTGAAGATAATGAGCATTTAAAATGCACAGATCAAGAACGTGGAAAAATAACTTTTTAAACCACTTCATAGTGTCCCGCACCGATTCAACTCAGAGGCATGACAGTACAGCCAACTGTCCCCATACTTGAGTTATAATCAATTAACACACTGAGGGTTCTTGATTCTTTGACCAGTCTATATGTCAGTCTTCTCAGTCTGAAACATTTCTGCAGCATTACAAGTGGTCAATATGTACACTTCTCTTTTATTGCACCTCTTCAAGGCGAGCATTATATCAGTGGACATAAACTGCATTTCTTCTCGTTTGTTCTCCAGTTTGAGCATGTTACGTCTGTTCCTGCAAACAGTACCACGTGCATTTGTACCGTGGTTATGAAGCCAAAGGAACAGGTCTGGGTTTGAATACCAGTTGTCGACAAAGTGTGTGTCCCCATTCCAAACATGGCCTCACGAGTGTTACCACTATGTCGCCACTTTTCCACAAACTGTGCAAGCCAATTTCCGTGGTTGCGCCGGTATACACAATAAAATCTAGGACATAACCAGTCTGACAATCACACAGTACAAATATTTTTATTCCAAACCTACTTCTTTTGGACGGAATATACTGCTTGAAAGATAATTGACCTTTAAATAGGCTTTTGTCAATGTGGAGCTTTCAATATGGATGAAATACATTCTGGAATGTTGTGCGAACTTATCCACAATGTTTCTAATTTTGAACAACCTGTCTACTCCGTTACTGGTTGAGTTGTCACTAAAGTGAAGCATTCTCAAAATTAAAAGGAAACGGTCTTTGGACATAATTTCGCCAAAAACTGGTGTGTTTAAGAGTTTGTCCTGGGACCAATATTCACTAATTTTCAGTTTTTTCACACAAGCCATAAGCAGACAAACAGCAATGAAGAAATAGAGTTCCTCAAATCCAGTTTCCTCCATCTACAGTGAACTGATTCTGGCGTATTTGCCTTGGTATATAAATAAAATCTATTGGTTTCATCAGCAATAGATTTCATAAGATCTTCTGTTAGAAATATTCAGAAAAATGACAGAATGCTGGAAATTTGACTTAATCCACACTTGTGTCCTGCAGCTGAATCATCACAAATATATCGCACAACAGGTTAATCGAGCTGGAAGCGAAAAGCATCGATATTCTAAAGCATAATGCATAATATAAAAATTGGGATTAAACCTTTTTGAAGTTTACAATAAATGCAAAATACTATTAAATTCAAGTAATACTCTCTATAGATGTCAAATAAAAATATCCACAAAAGGAAAAAAGGAAACAATTTACTCAGTTCAACAAAGATACTCATATATAGTTATTAAAAAATGTTTTTAATTAATATTGACATATTTCATGGGTTTGTAACATCAGAAATGAAAAATTATATCCCGGCCTATAAAGGTTCACATCTTGCACTTAACTCTCACTGAATTGTACAAACTTTGGAACATCTGGAAGGTTAATTTGATATAAATTCACTCTCCAATATAACAATCTCTTTTGTAAAGTGGAGCATATTTAATATGTAGTAGCAGTAAAGTAATAACAGTAATATTTTGGTGACAGAAGTAATATCTTGGTAACAAAAAATATCACAATATTTTACAGAAATTTTTGTTTACAAATCAAAGCTTCAACAAGTCACTGAAATCATCTTTGCCAGTGATGCTAGTGTGGAAATTCATCTTTAAATGGATAGTGTTTGTGGTCTCTGATCCTGTAATTTAAAACATTTAGATTAGTAATTTACACAAAGTAAATATACAGATCACTTAACACATTACACATAAAATACCCACTCGCTCAAATGGCAAACTCTTCCTTTGCAGTCAAATGTATCAATATAAGCCATGTCCTCAGCTGCTAGTTCAAAATCAAAAATTTTGAAATTTTCTTCTATCCGTGACTTTGTAACAGATTTTGGAATGGTTATATTGCCACGCTGAACCTAAAATACACAAAAGAAACTAATTTAGGAAGCCATATTTCATCACACAAAAAGTAAAATTTAATGGATTCTATGTATACTTAAACTTAGCAGCTGAAATATCACTTGCTACTTTTAATATGCTCAAGCTCATCCTATGGATACTATGAGTAAGATGTTTGTCCTAAATAAATTGATCTCTTACTGCAAATGCTATTGTAACAATACATTGACAAAAACTAGCTAAAGAAAGGTAGGTTGAATATAGTACTCCAAGTTATATGTGATTTCTTTAATATATATATATTCTGTACATGTTGAGAATTGTAGTTTGACTGTACTCAGAATTGCTAATTTCCATTATGGTAACCAGAGAAGAATGATATATATACACACACACCTGATATCTAAGTAGTACTTGTGGAACTGTCTTCCCATACTTCTCAGCAACACTTTTCAGCTTAGGGTCATCCATCAACTTAACATCATCAGGTTTGGCCCACGGTCGATCTGGAGAACCAAGTGGGCTGTATGCTGTGATTACAATGCCTTTAGATTTGCAAAATTCCATCAGCTTCTTCTGGTTGAGGTAAGGATGACATTCTACCTGTTCACAAAAAAAAAAAGCTTTAGAAGCTAATCCAAAAATACTTTTAAATCAACCTAGAGAAAGTAAAGAGTGCCTTGAAACATTTTGTGTAAATGTTTACTTTCAACATACTTATAAACAATGATACAAATGTGTGAAAGTGAACAGAAGTACTTAACAAAAATTGTAAAAATTACAGATTCAATTTACATAAACTGTGCAAAATGACATCAAAAAGTATGGAATAACTTTATAAGCCTACACTATTATTTTTCAAAAACATTAGCAAGTAGAAAATATTAAGGTATGCTAGAGGGAGAACAACTTTCATTTTGTAATGTAAAGGTATCAGTGCAATGTTTTCTTTTGATTTTGGATTTTAGGCCTTGTCAACATCATATCAAGCAGGATAGGATTAGAGACCAGGAACAGAAAGAGATAGAAAACCAACATCAAGCTAGCCAACTGGGGATTTGAACACACATCGCCCTGAAAGCCTGGCCCAAGTCATTACCAGTCACACACCATACTCAATATGGAAAATAATAATAATAATAGATACTCTCTTAAGTGACTAAATGTTTTATAAAAATAAGGAAGAATAGGGAAAATAGCCTGTCACCACAGCTGAAGAAAGGAGAACCAAACAGAAACACAAAAACACTTTACACTATTTCGGTTTAAAACATTCATTAGGTTCATCATATTTGGAGATAGGTTATTTTCCCTAACCTATATTATTTTTAATTTAGTTTTTGTTATGATAAAATTCAGTCGAAATTGAAAGTTTAATATTCTGCCTGAGGACAATCTGTCCCATCTTCATGAACCACAAATTGAGGATTGCTGTAATAGATATTTGGTTACATGTGCAGGGAAAAGGAGGGAGGGAGGGTTGCAATTTCAGAAATGGGAGTAATTAGTTTGACATAAAAACAATGCATATAAAAGGAACCTAGGAAATAGACAGGAGAGTGAAATCAACTAGTTTAAAAAAATTTAAACGGATGTTTTGAAAGCAATTAATATGAAGATAGATGAAAGCCCAATAACAAGAGTTTTTAACCAAAACCAGCCTCCCTTTATGTCCAAGACAAAAATGAAATGACTGACATTCACAGTAATGCGAGAATCATTATGTACGATTTGTGCTTTCTTTCTAGATACTTTAATATATTACGGATCACAAAGATTATATTCTTATTTTATGTTACAATATCATGACACTATACTGTTGCCAATTTCCTTTGTGACTGGTTCCTAAAACAGCTGAGAGAAAAGGTACATTGTGAAAGAAGATATTTTGCAACCTCAATAAAAACACTAACAATTCTGGAGGCTAAATAAAATCTATACCATGTGATGAATACACAAAATTATCTAAAAATTGAAGAAGTAATTAAAGAAAAGGGTAAATAGTTAAACTCTACTTGCCTGGTTTGTCACTGGTTTAATTTCTGCTACAGCCAGAACACGGTTTACTTGTTCTTCATTAAAATTTGAAATGCCAATGGATTTAGTAAGTCCCTGTTTCACTGCCTTCTCCATAGCTTTCCAGGTGTCCACATAATCAGCATCACTGTAAAGCATCTTACCATTCTGTGTTGGGAAAATTCCAGACTCCTCCTGCAAGTTCAGATCATGAAAGATGTCTGAATTAACTTTTAAAAATCACCAACATACCTATAAAACAGTCTCATTGGCCACCAGAACATTTCAAACATCACTTAATAGCGACAAGCTTAAAATTAAAAACTCATTTGGGGGCATCCATTAATTACGTGGTGTGTGTGTGTTTTTTTTTAAATTTTGTATATATAAATCCAGACCCTCCCCCTTTTTTTCTGGTGAGACTCAGATCTGGTCAGACAAGTGTTTGAAACTCAAAATGTGGGTACCACACTTCTCAGCCATATTCAAGCAAAGGACTGAACAAGTTATTTATTTCTTTGGTAGATTCCCCCATCAACATTTTTAAAAAATCAGGCATTTATAATACAATACTATACTCTTATCCCTTTTGCTTAGATTTATCATATCGAGCTGAGCCCCACCTATCAATGGTGTACTCAGACCCAATCCTCCTCCCCATCCCCCTCCCAACAGAACCATGCCTTTCCCAAACAGTGCCTCTCTCTCCAATTTTTCCCACATCACAGCTGTGTTCAACTAGACCAAGGCAGCCCAACCACAATTTTAAAATAACCTGTGGGTCTCACAATACTTGCCTAATGAAAGATACAGGCGACACAGTTTAATTACAATCAAAATGTAAAAACCATAAATGCAACCTTTGCAAAGGTCGTTGAGTTAGCATATTCTAGACCACTGGTATAGGCAGGCAAATTCATATGCACTAATCGGCCATACAAACAGCAAAATTAACTAAAATGCTAAAACTAAACTGGCTGTAAAAGGCTATTAAAAAAGTAAACCTTTACAAACATTGACTGATTGGCTGTAATAAGACCAAAACAGTTTAAATGAACATTATAACAACATACTAAATTGTCAGCTGTAAAGGGACAACAACATATGAAATGGCAAACTTAACGAAAGGCACCTAAAACTGTAAGAGACAAAAACACAGTACTCAGACTGAATGTTTGTAAGTAGACCGCCAATCCGCCCAAAATTTCACAAATTGCGATGTACCCAGCAAAAATGCACCTCCGTTCCACAAGATTGGAGGGATCAGAGGTTGTCTGGTATGTTCTGGACCAAACAATCTGTTTGGCACATGTTATCTAATGCCTGAATGCAGTAGAGGGAATCACATGTTACCTACTTCTTACATTTTTCTTTCATATGCTAGAGCAACTTTAATCAAGTGTAACACTCCTCACTCCTCAGTGTATACTCTCCACATGTTACCAAGCAGTAAGTCGTTAGAAGGAATACTAAAGAGCAACCGACTATGTTAGCCTGCTTAGACCCATCCATATATATATATATATATATATATATATATAATGGGGTAAACTCGTGGGGCCGGTTTGAAACCATCGTTAAGTACTGCGATAAAAACATTGCCAGCAGTAAACAGCTTGCTGTACCATGACAGATCTAAAATTATTCTGGGCCTCTAAAAGCAAGGGAGGAGATTTACTCCAACCCTGGTGATATAAAGTGGTCAGCTCATAACAATATTCTTCTAAAATTACCCTTTTACGATAGCCAGGGGTCTCGTAGCTCTACTACGATTAGTGTACAGGCTTTCAAAGGAAATAAACAGAACAGCCAGGTGTTGAGGCAATGTGTGTGTGAAATGTCATACCATGAAGAGATGCCAATTAATAATAAGCAGCGGCTCACTGGCCTCAAAACAATAGCTGTAAATAGAGCTAAAGCGAAACGCACCCCATGGCGAGCCTGATTCCTTCATTGAGGCCACTGTCCAACATCCAGAAATAGACGTCACGCGCCAAACCATAGACAACGCAGCCATACTTCAACTGCAACTGTACAAAGGCTCTACAAAATTGTAAGAAGGAAAAAATTGTCTGCACCCCATAGACACTATAAAACATTCTTAGTCTTTAGAGCTTTCACATCTCCAGCCAACTTGGCCTGCTGTCAAAAATGACACTCAGAAAAAATAAACAGTTTCATTAGTACTTATAACGGTGTACCTCAAGGTGAGATGAGGTTCTCCTAAAAGATTAAGAATAAAAAATACACACAGAATTTTCTCAAAAGAAAAACGAAAACCCGCATGTACTGACAATTCATCCAGCCATCTAGTATGAGCTGCTAGATGATGAGCAGAAAATAGCAAAGTAATTGACAAATAAGGAGTATCGATTTGGACTCATTACTGCTGAAATGTTGTTTGTAGCCACAGCAAAAAGGGTCACACTTAAAACATATCTTTGAGGAACACTATTTTCCTGGGTAAAAAGTTCTCATACTTCACAGCTAACTCTGTAGTGGAAGCAATGCTGTGATAAAACAATTATAAATTTCCCATAAATTCCCATTCATGTAAATGTTTCAAAATACCATATTGCCAAATGGTATTGTATATCCTGTTAATGTCAAAAAAGAAAAAGACACCAACAATGTGTTAGCTGCCGAAGAACATGTCCTGTGTTACCATTTCCAGCAGAACCAGGTTGTCCAAGGTGGAACCGGACTTCCTGAATCCACACTGAAAGCATCTTAGCAGAATTTGGCACTGAAAAAACCAGATGGGGTAATGGTTTACCATCTGCTCTAGTGTCTTCCACATATGGCCTGTCAGGGTGATGCTACAGTAGTTATCCCAGTTTGAATAATAGAGATTTGCATTGCTTCTTTCCACAAGTTGGGAAAGTTTCCTCCAGTCCAGGTATTGCTAAAAACATCTAGAAGGTACTTCTTAGCATCTCTACCAAAATGCCTCAACATCTTGCACTGGATCAGGTCAGGCCCTGCCATTGTGCTTTTGGCACGGTTTAATGCCGATTCCAGCTCCTAAGATGTAAATATTGTATGCATGTGTATCCTGCAAATTGAAGCTTAACACATGTCTTTTGGCAGCAATTCTTCATTGTTGAACTCGAATTGGCAGTGAAGCAGTTGATTAATGCTTCACTTGTACATAACTGCATGCCCTGATCCAGTAATCCAGATACTGGTGATCACGAGTACCTTCCAGATATGTGAAGTATCGACTGCCATACTTTGGACAATGTTGTGGAACAGTTAATGGCGCTCACAAAGTTCTTCCATGACATTCTCTCGCTCTCCTAAGTTGCCCAATGTGCTCTTGCAATTCAGAATGTTACTAGGTTGTCAGGTATTGGTTTCAACCTAAAACAACCCAACATCCTCATGCGACCATGAATAGCAGAATGACATTCACCATTCCACCAGGGATGCAGTGTTCTTTGGAGCATTCCTGAGCTTTCTGGGATGGAAACGGTAACCGCCTGGTGAATTCACTTCCATGAAGTGTTTCACCTCCTCCTCAATGTTGCGAAACAGCTGGAGAGTGACCGTGCAGCAATAGAGTTACCAATCGGCTTTACTGATGTTCCATTTCCTTTCCCTTGTCTAAACTTTACGTACTTATATATTTTGTAACTCCCAATACACTAAAACTGTAATTGGAGCACAACAAAAGGTCGATGGCAGAAGATGAACCAGAAACAGAGGTGATATATGTCATTTGTTCTGTGTTCAAGATACAAATTTCCTCTTGCTCCATCAATCTACCAACCACTCAGCCCCTGGAGCAATGAGTGGCTGAACCCCACAAGCAATACAGATATTGAAATATCTCAAAAGGAGAATGGGACGTGCAAGTCGTCGGATGACAAGCACAGGGCAGCAAATATATAGAGCAGGTATCCCGAGTGGATTGGACTGTGTATTTTCAATGCTACTGTTTGTAATGAGGGGAAAATGTTTGGGATTTCAGACAAAAACAGCCATTCCCCATTTCACTCAATCACCGGTTGTACTCTCGCAACACTGAGTGATGTATAGAGCTAAAATGTATCTCTTGGAGACACAGACACAAAGGACCATGCTGAGAGTTTACTTCCTCCTGGTGAACCTGAAAATTGTTCAAATTCCACTGCAACATGGAAGTCGTTTTATCTATTTATCTTAACGTGCCCCAGTTTTGGTGGGTCCTCATTTGGCGACTATTGATAAATGGGATCAGGTTTGCCCACCAGCATTTTCAAGTCTTCAGTTTCCAAAGACACCTTAAATTTGGTAAAGGCCTCAAAGACTTGCAGGTTTTTCCTCTGCCGAGACCTTTTACCCCCCACTACTTTGTGGTCTGGGAAGTGAAGATGGGTGTTTTACAAATGACGTTGAGTCCGAATGTCAGAACTTCAAAAATCAGTCCTTCTGTTCCATTTGCCTTTTGTTGCTGACACTGCTTCTGATTCTGGTAATGCTGCAGAACTTGCAACTCACAGCTTTTCTGCTACTGATGGCAGAACCAATAAACCTGCTGTTTATGTAGTCGTGGTTGCAGATATGTTTCTACAGACATCTGCGGCCTTTGGTGTTATAACTTTAATGGGTTTGGCAACACATTTGCATTGACATGAGCACATCATAGTTGTGCCCATGTACGCAACATTTTCTTCCTTGACAGGAGTCTTCATGAAGCTAGTTGTGAAGACAGGTGGCGCACTTCTTTGGCTTGTCTAAGAAATTAGCTCCTCAGTTTTAACTCCTGTATCTTCTTTTCTTAATAGGCCTAACTCTTCTTGCTACAGGCACAATATGACCTGGAGCAGCTAATGCACACTAGTGCCACTATCTGGTTCGTGAGCCCCCACGCCACATTTCCCACAGGTGGGATTGACTTGGCAGGTTGATGTTGTATGTCCGCACTGCTGTCACTTAAAGTAGCGCATCAGGTCCAGGTCCAGTACTTACGGCTGAGCATTCAGATGTAGATATCCTGACCTTTGGATAATATGGTTTTATCAAGACTACCATTTACCCTCCATGTAATCTGATGAACCTCTACCACTGTTTTGACTTTTACTCCTTAAGGAGTTCCTTGGACTCTAAATTGATCATATCCCAGCAGGTGATAATGCCCTTGCTACTATTTAGAGTCTTTGAGAAGCTCAGCAAAATGCGAACTCTCTGACTTAAGAAGTATAGAAGCCTGTTTGCTGGTTCAATTTTCCAGTAACAGTGTCGGTACCTCAGCTTCTTCACAATTTTTAGCATTCTTGAAGTCCTTCCAAGTAGGAATATAACGGATATCCACATCCGCATGTGCAGAACTTTCGCGTGAAATCCTACATCCGCAATTTTTAATGCGGATGTATAGCGGATGCTTTGTTTACATGGCAATAGATATTATTCTTCTCTCTTTATTGGAGATTCGGCCAATCGTCGCTTAACTAACAAAAAGTGATTGTTTCTGACGATCTAGCAATAAAAGTAACAATGAACTAAACAGTGTTATTAAATAAGCGATGAATTTGCATGTAAAGTAAAGGTCAGACTACAATAGACCGCACAGAGCCCGCACTGTTACCAACCAACAATTTTCTTATTGTTGTCACTCACTCGACTGAAGTGAGTTCAAACGACACCGCACCATGCGTCGGCCATCATTAGTTTGGTTTAATTTTTGACGGTGCAGGCTGATCAATTGGAGAAGCGTATACAAACAGTTCTGAAATTTCTGGTCCTTTACAACTAAATGTAGTCTTAGCGTTACTGATTGCTTTAGAAAATTGCCCTTTTCTTCATCCTTACTTTGGCAGACATGAATGTCGATTTTAAGGCCTGTGAAAATTGCATCCGAGACCGGATTTTGAACTGGGGCCTTCCATATCGGAATCACACGCTGCAAGCATCTGAGTTTAGAAGTTCTGAAAAATATGTATTCAATCATATAAAAGTACATTTGTGTTTTGGGATAGCAAAATTAAAGGTATAGGAAAAAATTACGTTGATTTGACTATGTTTAAATATTTATTTGTCATTACATACAGATTTGCCTCTTGACTCAGATATGGCAGATATGGATATGGCATACGATTGAGGTACTGAAAGTTCCTGGTTCAAATCCCTGTCTCAGCTGTAATTTTCATGGGTCTTAAAATTGACAGTCATCTCTGACAAAGCTTTGATTTGTTAATGCTAAGATGCTGGGACACTCCGTGGTTGAATTTCACGTTAATCTGTAGGTCTCCTTTTAAAAATAGGTGACAGCGTTAAAGGTGCACTGCGTGGCTGATAAACTCTGTGACTGGAATTTTTAGATGACATGAAACTATTTTAAATTAAAATGTATAACAATCTTATTATTTTTTGTTAGATTTGGGTCTTACATGGCTTCCCAAAATCACTCCAGGCAAATGCTTCCTTTAAAACACCATGGCCGAATTCCTTCCAGTTCCTAGCCCTGACCTTTTCATGCCTCTACTCTAATGACCTTAACGAGGTGTATAGCTATAAGACTAAAAAAAATTGCAAGCGTGGAGATGTGCGGTGGCGAGGCCTTGTGCTTGATGCTTGAATTAGTCTAGCCACAAACTCCACAAAGTTCATATGACAAAAACTGGCTTTTAGACGCGTGCGTAATTATGTAAATAATTTAGTTCACTTGTGAAATAATACCACACATATTTTGTTGGTGAAAGATGAGGCAAAAATAAATCAATATGGCAGTATTATACGGAAATATAATTTAATTATGAAAAAAGATTGATTTTAAATTTATTTTTGATAAAATATTAAAATCTAAATAATTATAAATTTATTTTTCCACATCCGCAAAGGTGACATCCGCAACAACACTACTTCAAAGCCTTTCTGTAAAGAAGAGACCTTTTCAAAAGATCCATCCTTCCTTGCCGTTCTTATGAAGGCATTATCAATTACTCAAACAGTTAACGTCTGTACTCAGAAGGGGAGGTCTCTTGACCCTCACCCGCTTCACAATTCTTTGGATGTTTGTGATACCATGCTGCCCACCCATACCACAGGAACTGTAAATCTCGTTTTTCCACTCATTTTGGTCACATCAGAAAGGTCAAGTGATGTGTCACCCCTAACGTCACCAAGCTTAATACAACAGGAGTGTGCAGGTGCCCCTGACGTTGCACGCAAACAAGTGGTTGGCCTCACCATCCTTACACCTCTTCAGCACAGCAAACCTTGAGGTTGAGGTTTTTTTTTTTAAAAACAAATCAATAATGGTCGCTCCCTCCCTCCCCCACCCACTCACTCACTCATCCACTTCGATAGCTATTGGCTGGAGAACGGTGACGTCAAGCACCAGCAATCACTCACAAATTAACAGTGACCAAAGATTTTTTAGAAATTGGAGTTTACGTATACAATTAAATAGCTACGCAATTGCTACAAAATTAATTGCAAGATTAAATTCAGAATTTCATATTTTTTAAAAAAAATATGCAAACAGCTGACAGCCAAAAACATGTGAATACTTTTTAGTAACATTCCTCTAATGAAAGGAAGATATAAAACAAATTTCTCATGATCTCTGCTGTAGCAACAAATGAATATTCTTAGCCTAAATTTCAATTTAATTGAAACTTCTGTTAGTATTGCTGTTTGTCCAAAGTTCATGCATTACCATCTATTTGCTTTTTACATGTTTTACCATTTCATTGATGGTTTTTGTTCGTATCACTATACCAGAGTTGTTTGGTTATTTAAAGCAGACATCAGATTTCATTTATGTTACCTACATGAGTGTTCTGCCAATTCATTCCCTTGGAGTTTCTTAGCTTTTAAATAAAGCCCATAATCTAAGACCTGTAGTAATATCTCTGAGCGCTATGAATACATTAACCAAAAATTGGGTCACCCTCAAATAAGAACGAGATATTTTCGAAGCATTTTTGCTACGGTTGATGATCACATTCCTTTCAAACTAAATAGAAATTCTTCAGATTTTGCAGCGTGAAACTTTAGGGTCAAATACAAATCAAGTTTGTATTTCAGCTACTTCGAGTCAAGCGACTGCGACTTTTAAAACAAGTATACAATAACATGATCGTCTGTCCACATGTAATTCTTGTATCACTATTCTTACATCCAATCAAACTAAAGAGATATTATTCAGATTTTACAGAGGGAACCCTTATGGTGAAACACAGGCAAGTTCGTATTTTAGTCAAATCAGATAAATCTGTGATGACCTTTGACCCTAAAAATGGAAACTATTCTAGACCCGTGACTAAAAACTGTCACTGGCTTACACTAGTAGTTTTATAATTAAACTAGCATTTGCCCACTGTTTTACATGTGTGGTCCTTTTCTAGTACAAAATATCATGGTGAGGCAAAAAAAAAAAAAAAAAGTTACAATTCTGTGTAGTTAAAGACAACAGATAAGATCTATTTAAAGACGACAAATAGAAAAGATTCCCAATTACAAAAAACATGCAAAAACGGGGGGAAAAGCTATGATGCAAACCACTTAGATTATGTAACCTTCAGTGAGGTACATACGGGTAGATATAATAATAAACACCCACAAATATTTTTTTTATTTTTTTAAGAACGGAAAACAGATATACACCAAGAAACTTTTTATTTTGTATGAACTGTCCATAGTTGAAATGCAGCCTCGATCAAAACGAAAACTGACACTGCTTATTGCTTGTTATTTTAAATTGGTTTTGTTGTAAGATATTGGCTGCCACTTAAAATGCATAAGATTATTAACTTCGTACACACTTCAACAATTAATCTTTGGTACAACATGTAAGCTATCGTTGTTCAATGTTATACATTTAAAAACATTTGTGTGCCAATAATTCTCTCCTACGTGTCACGTGGATGTGGAAGGCAGTTTTTTCTCTAAGAAGAAAGCCTGGGAAACTGCTACAAAGAACATAAATAGGTAATAATATGTATTTCTTGCATAACTTGTTTGGAACTGCGCACGTCTCAAATAGTGGCAGCACAATCATAACTGTGGCGCCACAATTTGATAGTGGATTCTTATGTAGCTCAATGAAAAAAAAATTGAAAATAAATAACAAATTTTTTTAATATCTCACTTATTTTTCACGATACTGCACCTCAAAAATCAGTTGTAGATATTATATCTCAAGAACTCAAAAACAAAATTTCAATTATTTTTTAATCAAGTTACATATGACTCCATCATTAAATTGCAACGCCACATTTATAGTAGAATCCATCATTTAATATATCTTTTATGCTTATAACATACATATTTTTAATGACATCGCCCAAGGAACATGTGTACAAACTTTCATACAAAAAATGAAAATTACATCCGAGATGGTGCGCATTATGGGACTATCATCTGAATTTGCATAAATACGGTTATGTTTAACAGTGACCAGGCTGCATTTGAACTTACATGCAATCAAATTCAGATTATAGCATCCATTACATACTAAGATTGTACCCTACTTAATAGCGTCAATGAAAATTAATAATGCTAATATAGTTTATAAATGGTTCAAACAATTTTAAAAAAATATATATATTGCTTCATGTAATGCTTATTTTGCATTGCTATCAAAATGAAGTTGTAATTACTGTAGCTAAACATATCTACACTAAGCTCAAATTATATCTACAATTAAGTTAAGCTTTGTGAAGTGCATATATGAAGCGGTTGTTTGATTAACATATTACATTTATTTTCATTATTCATTCTGTATTACAGAAATTGGAAAATAACAATGTGAAGCTTAGAATAGCAGCATGATCTCTGGTGGTTTTTGAAGTACAAACATGTTTATGCAGTTTTAAAAAATTTTGTGCTTACTATATTTAACCGATATATTCCGATAATTTTGAGGTTTTAAATTTCGGAGAAATGATTAAATAAATAGCCAAAGTCAAGAAACAAAACATAATCCCAAGAGAAGTAGTGTGATCTTAACAATTTTAGTTGAGAGGAGTGAATATGTCAAATACAGTGTGATACATGGCCCAAAATTTTCCATCTACAAAATGATTCCGATTCCTTACCCCAAGCTCGGTACATGTACGTCTTTAGCTGTATCCACAGATTTTGATCCGGACCGTTAACTCTAAAAATTTGAAAACATCATTTAAATTGATGCGATAATTTCTGCATGATACTGGTTCATACCCCTCAGACATGCTCAGCTTGCTTACAGATTTATAACAGATTACCCAGATCCAAAAATATAATGTTTAAAAGTAGAGAAGAGTAGCCATGAGGTTACTCAAGGTGAGCAGATTGAATCAAAGAAGCACTTGTGAACTGCATCATAAGACAAAGGTGTAAAGAAAAAGATTTCAGACAATCTCAGTCTATTGAAAGCTGACTGTATCTGCATACCTTCTCACCAATATGTGCTGCGAGTGCCTGATAAGCAGTTCTTTCAGACCACCCCCCACCTTTTCCCTTTGCAATAAGATGAACATACTGCAACAAATTTCTGTAGAAAGACATTTCTTGAATGGGTGTTTTACGGAGAGGAAGATTTTAGATGTAGTCACACATAATGGCAACTCTGTCCTTTGACTTATTGCAGAGCCCAATCACTCCAACTTATTAATTACATTTATTTGTCTACTGTTATTTCTCCATGTATTTCCCAGTTCATAAATGGTAGGCATTTTCAACCCATCAAAAGCTTTCCTATTTTTTAAAGCTCACTATTAATTGTTTCTTTTTACTCTCACTGGATGCAGCTTGGTTTACAGAATATTTTCCCACTTCAAACTCTATACTGAGAAGAAAAAAAAATCCTGATTGTTTCCTTCATCCACTCACCAGTCCAATTGCATTTTGCCAGGTATGTACAGTAAAATATACAGTACCGATTGTTTCTAGAAACAAAAAATGTTGAGTACGATTACAAAACTGATAGCAGCATATGAAAATTTTTGATAATGGGCCAATTTAATAGAGATGGAGCCCTACTCACCTAATTACCTCTTTAATATGTTTTTTTATTATTATCTTAAATACTTTCAGTGTTAAATTCCTCCAGCCCTCTACTTCTCCCATTTACCAATTTTAAACTTAAAATCCTTCAGCATTTTTGGTAAAATTATTCATCACCCTCCTCGGCAATTTATTCCAATCGCAGACACCCTTAACCACAAAAAAATTTCCCATACTCTTATGGATGAAACAGAGTGCCAGCCAGTGGCCATTTCAACGTTTCTTCTCATCAAATCATGCCAAAAATTTGCAAAACTATTAAATGGAATGTTGAATAATAGTTATGAGAATAAATTTAACATCTTCTAAGCAATTTGAACAGAATGAGTAAACAAATCTCAAGACATGAGTTATCAAAAAATCGTGTCAAATGCAAGGTACTCTTGCGCTGAGGGTTCTCTAAACATACTTTCCATTAAATTAATTTATTAATAAATTAAAAAACAAGCAATCCTTCAAATAAAGTTCTTCACTTGTTTTGCAAAACTGTCATTCAAAAGGTGTATATAAATAAAGAAGTTCAATTTAAAAAAACCCATTTGACCTTACATAATTTTCAAAAATGTATTCTCACAACATGTGTATTATTTTATCTATAAATTAAGTTTTGTATAATAGATATAATTTTTTGCTGAATAAAATGAGCAAAAGTATAAAATTCATTAAAACTACTTATTTAGTTATCCTGCAAAAACCACAAGCCCCGGAAACATCAATATACAAAGTTTGTCTATAAAATTCGGTGAATGGTCTAATATTTCTGTATACAAGTTCGAAACAAGGTCACTCACACGCATACACATGCACAGACATGTTTGGATCTGCCGTTCATCAGGGATTGCACGAGGCTGCTACAGCAGTTCCATTGCACTCATTTCAACAATATGTTCAGAGTACTGTGCGTCGAAAAGCCATGGAGCATTGACAACATTAAATACTACTTCAAACTGGGTAAAATGGCGACAGAAACACACAAAATGTTGGTGCAAGTGTATGGGTAGGATGCGCGAGTAGAAAATGTTTGTACAATTGGTTCGCATGCTTTAACACTGGCAAGGAATCAGTGGAGGACGAACTGTGTTCGGGCCGGCCATCTCAAGCTGGACACCAGAAAATATTGAACATTTGCAAGCGTTGTAAGCAAACGATCGGCAAAATGGGTATTAGCAAAGAGACAGTGGGAAGATTTGGGTAAATGCAAGATTTGTTCACAATTTGTCTCGCATCCTAACAGATGAGCAAAGAGCAATATATTTTGAAACCAGGAGCAATTTAATCAACGTGTGTGATCAAGATCCACCATTTCTGGATTCCATTCTCACACGGAATGAGTCTGTGTAACCAGTATGACCCCGAAATGAAAACACAATCAATGGAATGGTGGTCACCTTCCTTCCAGCGACAGACAGAGTTGCATGCAAGAAAACCAAGGTGGAGACCATGCTGATCACATTTTTCGACAAAGAGGTGATCATTAATAAGGAATTCGCTCCTGCTGCCCAAAGGGTGAATGCTTCATTATTCCTGGAGGTTCTGAAACGATTGTTGCAGCACAACTGGAAACTGGGTGTAATCGCACGACAATGCACCATCGCATTTAAGCAACCTTTCACGCCAATTTTCAGCTCAATGTGGCATGACTGTTTTGCATCACCCACCTTACCTTCCAGATCCTACTACTGCAGACTTTTCCCTTTTTTTTGTTTCCTTTTTTTAAGCGGTCCTTTAAAGGATCACAGTTTGTGGACTTCTAGGGTATTCAGGACCATGTGACAGGTATTCTGAAAATGTTAAAAAAAAAGACTTTCCTAAAAGTTTCCAGAAGCTATACGAACGTTGTCAAGAAGTGTGTTGTGCGTGATAGCGACTACTTTGAAGGCAAATAAAGATATTTCTAATGAGCATTCTGTTTTTTGTTTTTACTATACCATTCACCGAATAATATAAAAAAAACTTCATTGTAATCCCGTATACTTTACAATCCTATGCATCACTGTAAATTTTGAAAGTGCTTTCAAAATAAATGGAGGAGGGGATTATGTTTTTTTAAAAAAACTTGCACAAATCTTGAAATAAAAAGGAATATGCAAAAATTGAGTGTCTGCGGATTGACAGCTTTCATTCAATGACCATGTAATTCAACTACATAAAATTTTCCATTCAGCCCCTTACTAAGTCCCCATAATTATTTTCACCCATATTAAATTTTCCAAATTTTATGTTATAATTGCCGTAAGGTTAATAAGAACTACAGCGACACAAAATTAGAAATTTTAGAGTTTATGGATTCAGAAATTGTGATGTAGTAACAGGCTGATTGAAAATAGGTGAACCGATGAAGGTTATGCCCAACATCAAAGAGGAATAATTCAAGAAATAAATTTACCTTGTAACCCATTGGCCAATGGATAAGATACAGGTCTAGGTAATCCAGTCCTAAGCTTTGTAATGTATTCTTAAGAGCTGGAATAACTAAGTCAGGACGATGACAGGTATTCCACAACTGAAAAAAGTAACAATAATAAACCAAGTAACTGCATTAATAAAACTTCAAAATTTGGGTCTATTGGAGATCGCGATTCCACTACAGCATTTAGCTATGAAGTTTAATACTGCTATAGTCAATCCCAAGACTTATTATAAAACAGTAATTGTTTTGAAGTACATGCTGGACCATTATTTTCAAGCAGAACTTAGGTTGTAATACTGCCTGGACCAGCATGACACCATTAAATGTACTTCAGAAAATATTTCTGGAGGATTCCCGCGTTTAACCACTGCAATATTATGACGCCAATTCCTTGAGGAATCGCGATCTCCAGTAATCCCCAAAATTCCAGTACATCACATTTTAATCAAAATTGAAGTTTAGGCACATTATTGTTGAATAGAAATGTCCCAACTAAAGATTGGAATAACAGTAATAACAGAATGTTTAACAGCAAGTCGGCAGCAAATTACTTACAATAGTTCAGTTATAATTAACACATACTACGGACATATCTCTAAAAAAAAATTGTACAAACAATACCTTGGTACTCAGTTTATTAACCTTATATAAATGGTTAGTATGATATACAATACAATCATTTTACATGGACAATAAAAGATGTCAATTTGCCTCCAATCTGATACAATACAGCTACACACTATCACTTGTCGAAGTGCAATAACTTACAGTGTGAACATTTGCTCAATTACAAAATAATATATTTCAAAACAGCTTCTTACAAATTAAGTTCTTTTGAAGACTATAATTTTTATCAACATTTCTTATGTCTGTGGGACTTTAGGACACAAGCAGAGCTACTAGAGACTGCCAAATAGGGTAATCACCTCAAAATACTGCAGAAGTGAACCACGAGATGTTTTATTTCCAAGCTGCAACTAGGTTGGAATAGACTCAACCATCACTGCAGCATTAGCACTACTTTGGAAAGTAGTTTTGGCAGTGTCATGCTGGGCCTTGGTTTATTGCAATACAATTACTGCTATAATATAAAATGTCTCACTACTAACAACCACCTTAAGGCCCATCCAGCTCAGTATCCAGGATAGCATTCACACTAGTGGTCAGGTCAGATCAAGTCATAGACGAGGCCATTTCATTTCAGTTGCTCATAGTGAACAATGCCATTTTTTACCCCAACGTCAATTAAATTTCAATTATTTTGGATCATGAGCCTAAAAATATGTCAAGATCAAAAAGAGGATGGTTCTGGGTGCATCAGAGTTTCAAGTGCAAACAGATCATGAGAAAAAAGAATGCCAACTACCGGCTATGCCGTGTGAGAAGAGTGGTGGGAAATGCTTTTGATATTTTAGGGCTCAAAGATTTCGAATTTATTTTAGAAAAATTAATTCTGATCCAGGATTAATTGATAACATAATTTAACCAACCTGTTTTGCCCAATTATTTATGGAAGGAAAAAATTTCGTGCCAAGTAGAAAGTGAATTTCAGGATGATTGAGAGTAACCCTATTTTACAAAAATTCTTCGTTTGGGTGCTAACGCTCGCACAGCACAATATCTGTACCTTGGCAGTACTAAAATGGGTAATAATAATTGAATTTATATTAAATTTTGTTGAATTAAGAATAAACAGAAATAACATAGGCCTACCATTAAAATATTTATTTTTTATTTATTACTCTTTTTTTATTGTCAACAAGAATAGTTTTCAGACGTTCGCCGCCAATTTGATCTAACCTAACCTGACCATTGCTCGTTCACACCTGCGGTCAGCTCAGCTTAGGTCTTGACCATCGTTGATCGGTGGCGGTGCAATCTTCAGTTTGACCTACCTTGCCCTGACCTGAGCAGACCGCGTAGTGTGAATGCTCCCATTGGATTACATGTATAGCGATTTTAACCTGAGCTGAGCTGACTGCTAGTGTGAATGGGCCTTTATGTGGTGTAAAGTAGTTCCAGGGATAACATATAAGGCCTACTCCTATAGACCCTAATTCTGTTCTTGCATATTGGCTACAATTTTGAAGAAAAATTCCTGTTAAAAAAATTTATACTCTTTGGAGCTCGTGTTTACATCATAAGCAATAACAGCAATCATTCATATTTATATATAAAAAAGCAAGACAATGGCATATTTAAATATGAAACTGCAAGTTCTGTAGCAATTAATGATCTTTAACATATTCTAACTATGCCTTTCTGGTCAATGGTATAATTTCGTCCAGTTTCAGCATTCTTAACGGTGCTTCTTTCTTACCTTACTAGTAATATATAAATCTTCCCTCTTCACAGTACCATCTGCTATCTTAGCTTTGAGAGCCTTTCCAACCTCTGGTTCATTCTGGTACACATAGGCACAATCAATATGCCTATAACCAACATCAATGGCATGCTTAACAGCTTCCGTTACCTCACCTGGTTTTGACTGAAATTGATGAAAACAAATACATCAGCCCTACCTACAAGCAAAAATTAAATTTCATAAATAAAATAAGTAGTTGTTAAATGTGTTTGGTGCCCATTGAAGTATGGTCTTCTGGAATAAGTATCAATTTTTAACCATATGTTCCAAAGTCTTTTTTAAAACTCAAATAGGTATCCAATGAACAAATATAGAGTTAAATTGAGATTAATAGTCCACTGAAAATACATTCCCAGAATGCAGACTAATACAGTAGTGGTTAATCACAAGACTTATTATTTTCAGGTCGTAACACACTCTGGTCCAGCATTACACATAGGCATTCTTTTCAAGCACGAATTAGGCTGTTATCCACCCTGGACAGGTATGGGTTTAATTCTAAATGGCGATACCACCAATACCAGTGTCGGTGCAAGAACCACATCGACTGTTTATTTTTTTCCTAGCAGGTGCAGTCTGGTTTAAATGCTACCCGGACCAGGAGATTTTTTTTATAAAAGCTATAGAAATGCGATATTCCCATGCAGAGAAAACACTCGATATCCTAGATTCAACGTGGCCCATGGATCTATTATCAAGCCGTGGAAAATATTCTGATATGGTAAATTTCTTGTGAGTTTTTGCAACGGAGGGAAACTAAAATATCATGAACACGCTGCAATAAAGTAATTAACGAACATTTCACTAGATGTGTATTAATTTTGTAGCACTGATGGAATAACGGTATCGCAATCAATAATTAAACCCAGGTATGGCGGTCCAGGATATATTAGAACCTAGTAACAGCCCCTAAATAATACGTCTTGCAATTGACTACCATAGTACTATGACATAATTAGTTCATGTGGATGAAGTCAGTGAATTCGCCACCTCAAGCTAACCCCAAATATCATTAAACAGCAGATCAATGTATATACACCCACACAAGAATTCACAATACTAATAGGGAGCTAAATACACTTGAATCTAATTTGTTTCTTTAAGGTTGTTCAAGCTATGCTTCGTTAATAATGAATTTTTGCACCGTAGAAGTTTCTACTTTCGAGCAGAAATTTTGGTAAAGGTTGTGGTTAGCTTTAAATTCATCCTGAACCAAAATTAATAGTTGATGAAGTAGTATGGTAAAGATGCGCACTAAACTAAACGTTATTTAATAATTATACCCATCTTTCTAAGCATCTGTAAATTGGAAATGAAGTACAGTAAAGTAACTGAGACAGCCAGACTGTTTTACGATAAAACTGACTGTCAAGAACTTCATTAATAAGTTGTGGCATGCACAACAAACTGTGAGAAGGTAATAATAATATCAAAACAATATAATATGAGCATAGTGAAATAACTGATGAGCGTAAAATCTTACCTTCCAGGTTCCAAGCCCAAAAATAGGAAATTCTTGACCATTGTTGAATTTCACTTTAGGAACTTTACTTGCCATTGTGCTTAAACAATTGCCAAATGCCTGCAACCTAAACTGACACAGCACAGACAACGACTCTGCAACAGACCCTCTTAAAGTACTTGACACGCCGGCAGAAGCCTTTATAACAGCTGAAAACTTCTCTAGACTCGCACCGCGGCTAAAGATTCCCGCCATATTGCTTCCCCACCACCATCGTTATCGCAACAGTTTTTCATTGGCTGAACTGTATCGTTAGCTAAAATGGGAATCTTTGCTGGTAAATTAGAGTTGACGGAGAAACTATAAATGTCATTTTACCAGAAATTGAACGGTCAGAAAAACTCAGAAACAAATTTCAGGAACTGAAAGCTGTTTATTCAATTTAATTAAGAACAGAAGTTGTTACGTTTTCACGATACATTTAGTTCCGTTAAATCTGTATCATGTTTGAACCTTATGAGTTTATTATAATCAGATATGTACAAAATAGTTTTAAAAAAGCATTTAAATACAAAATTCAAAAAATTTCTTGTTTTTCTATTTCAAATACAAAATATAAAATGGTTTGAAATGTTGGTATTTAAATACAAAATAAGTATTTTTAAAATACTTTTATTAAAATAAAATACTTTTTATTCACTTATTATCTATGCTATTTATTATACTAATTTGATTAATTTTAACACTACTTCTTGTCCATACAAGTCTTCCTTCATGATTAGTCTATGAGACATTTTTATTATAAAGTTCTACTGGACCAGAACTAGAAAAACTAGTATTTTTTGGAAGACTTTTTTTACTGTTGGATTTTTATTTAAGCAATCTAAACTATTGTTACTAACAAGGGCGTATCCAGGGTCAGAACCAAGGGAGGGGGAGGGGCAACATCAGAATTAGGGGGGGCAACTCATATTTTTTTTCGAGGAGGTGCGGTGGTGGTCTGCTGAAACTTGATGATTTCTTGCAAAATAAAACTCAAACCTATTGAGGAATCTACTTTTATTATCGATTAACATGGTAATCCAAGGACCTACCACGCAGTTAATCAAGATCGTAACTCAGTTACAGCTCTTTATGTAAACAATAATCGTTTCGTATTCTCAGAAAAATTTTCAATAACTTTATTTGTCAATATCTCACGGGGTACTTTCACGAAATTTCGATGCACACTCATCAGGAATAATCCGCTCAATCTTTCCTCTCCCATAGTGCTCCTGAGCCAATTCTTCACTCGTCCAAGCGTACTGAAGGCAACTTGATTTTTCTTCTGGGGAGGGGGGGGGGGCAGCAGCCCCCTCCCCTAGAAGAAAAATCTGCCCCTCGCTGGATACGCCCATGATCACTATCCCTTAAATACTGCAGTGTTTTTAGGTCTATGGCAGAGTTTGCACCGACCCTAGCTACAGAAGAATCTGAGCACTCTACAAATATATAATAAGATACAGTCTTTTACTGTTTTTCCAAGTTGGATTATATTTGTTTTGAAGTGTAGCACTTTTTCTTTCATATTTTATGATCAATGCAATAATCCATCATACCCAGATAGCTTGGATGAAGAATAAATATCTGTCGTGGTACGTGCACAACCAATCGCTTTTAAAGCTAGTTTTGTGTTTTCCTTGTATTCCATAAATTCTTCAGCAATTTTATTATTGCAAGTGTGACCGCACATAATTTTTGGTGGTTTGATATTTACTGAGTAACATCTGCAATTAGAGCCCTAAATTAATAATTTTCTACAGTCCATACTGGTAGCAGAGAGTCATCTACAAAATTCACAACTAACTTGTCACAATTAATTGACTTCGGTAACACAATTACTAGTTTGAATTTTGAGGTTTGAATTTTTAGTACTACTCTTAAAGACCACCATCATCTTTTCTCCAAAAATAAATACATAATATGTCTTTTCTTAAGCTCGTTCACACTCGGATACTTGTGCCGAGACTTGAATCGGGATTTATTGGTCAAGTCGCGGCTCTTTACTTCTTGTCTTATTACCAGCACAACTGCATTCAAAACAAACAAAAATACTTCTAAGTAGGTATTTGAAGCACTTGCAAGGCCGGCATTAAGGGAGTTGTGTGTGTGTGTGTGTGTGGAAAAGAGGGGGGGGGGGGGGTAAGCGGGGAAAATGTACACCGGGGCCTCCACTGGTTATCACTGCTAAGAGCGACTACTCGGTGCCCGATAATCCTAGCACGGGTCCTGGGCACTTAATTTTTGGTACTGGTACTCAAAACAAGAATAGCAAATAAATTGAATTCTTATTATATGGTTGAAAAAGTTTCTAGTAGCAGTATCGTTTCCTTTAAGAATTTTGGACATATCTTATAAATAGACATTTTCCATATCTTTAAACATTGCTTCAATATAAATTAAATGTTTTTGCTGTCGTCCCAAAAACAGTGAAAACTATTATTAAAAATTTTACAAATTGTAATCTGAAGAATCCGCAAGAATTAATCTAACATCGTACAACAGAGGTGATTAAAGTGGGAAAATAATTAAGTTAGGAACAGTATGTGTTTTGTATGATGTGCAGTAGTAAATAAAAACTTATTTTTGATGTTTTACTTACATTGTAATAACTTGCATCCATCAAGCCAAATAAAACTGGCATTAAAAAAAAAATCACAACATGTAAGTCGACGGCGGCATCTTTAGATGTATCAGTGTTGTTAAATTCATTGTTATTTGCCCAACATTCCAAGTTGTCATTTGACTTTTGTTTGGTAATGTTGCCGATAGTTTCAATGAGTTAGTAAATCAATATAAATGATATAATATTAAATTAGGTTGTCTGGATCCTCGTAAAGAAGGCATACTAAGCCATTGTATCAGAGGTAGGACGCCCAGTTCCTTTCCTCTGAGACCTACAATTTAACACGGAGTCCGAACCACGGAACGAACTTGCATTGGTCATATGACCAAAAACAACTCTTCAATATTCCAGACCTCACAGGGATTTGAAACAGGGACCAGACCATGAGCTTTTGAAAATAAGAACATAAACCATTTAGCTACCACACCACACGTATTCATGATATATGCAATACCGTCAGTAAGAAATGAAGAACCAAGAAAAGTATTTTGCTTTTTTCAAATACAAAATATACCTGAAAAGTATTTCAAATAAAATACAAAATACTTTTTGTATCAAAGTATTTCAAATACAAAATGAAAATAGGTATTTTGTATTTGGATTTCAAATACATGTACTTCAAATAATACACTTCTCTAATTATTATAGGTTATACATTTTCTCTTTATTCGATAAAAAGTGTTGCTATTTCTTGACCAAAAACCGGTATTATTTTTAATTTTAAAATGGTATTGGTTGATTCAAAAATCTTAAAGTATTTATATTGTATACACAAGTGTATTAACAAATTTTTGTATCTAACTTGTAAGAAACATATATCTGAAACTACTCTCGGTATTAATCAGACCGAATCGCGAACCTTTCAGTGTGAGGAGTCCAAGGCGCTAGCCAAGAATTTGATTAATCACTCTCAGGACAAACAAATGAAAATGGAAATTAAAAAGCGAAGTGGATACTTGACCTCATTAAATAATTAAGGCCTATACTTCGAAGATAATATCCATAATGAGGATGTTTATTACTTTATAAAATTGCAATAGAAGTAAAAAACAATATTAGTAAAAACATCAACTTTAATTTTAGCACAATCTATATATGTACTTAACTGTTATATAACACATGGTAGTAGTTTAAGTATTTATGGAGTAATGGCATTTTCAGTACATAGGAAAAAAAGGAAAGCTTTGACACCAGATATAGACATAAAATTTGCAGGCCAGTAAATTCAAGAGGTAGAGAGTGTGAAATTTCTAGCTTAGTATATTGATCACAATTTAAATTGGAAAATACATGTTTCTGACTTATTAAAGCGATTGGGTGCAGCCACATTTGCAATTCATACAATTTCAGATATAGGTGATCTCCGTACGAGGCAGCTAGTTTATTTTGCTTATTTTCACTCCTTATTGTCATATGGAATAATATTCTGGGGCAATTCTACCCATAGAGACAAAGTGTTCAGAGCCCAAAAGCGTGTAATAAGAATTATGTGTGAGGTTAGCAATAGAACTTCATGTAGAGAGCTGTTCAAGAAGTTAGGGATTTTAACATTAGCATCTGAGTGTATATACACATTAATGTCCTTTGTAGTCACAAATTATACTTTGTTTGAAACAAATAGGAAAATACACAATTATGGCACCAGAAGTAAAAATGCCCTTCACAAGGATTATAAGTCATTGTCATTTATTCAAAAAGGGTTCCGATATTCAGGGATACATATCTTCAATAAGCTGCCAACACATATTAAATGTCTAGCAGATGATAAGAATAAATTCAGGGAAAAAATTGAAAGAATTTTTAATTGACAACTCCTTCTACTCTGTCGAAGAATTTATTTCTAAGGTATCTAGAAAATAACTGTCAGTAGCTTGTGTAAATGTAGTTTACATAATTAATTTACCATGTATGCTATGACTGTACATCTCCTGGTGTATGTATTTATTTTGTTACGCAATTGTTTACGGTACCATGTATGCTATGACTGTACATCTTGTGGTGTATGTTTTATTTTTTTATGGATTTTTTTTTAATGTACCATGTTTGCTATGACTGTACATCTTCTGGTGTATGTATTATTTTGTTATGGAATTGTTTAATGTACCATGTATGCTATGACTGTACATCTACTGGTATGCAACTGTTTATCTGTAAATTAACAACTTTCCACATCCCACAGAGCCAGTCTCTTATATTGGGATCAATGGAAAATGAATGTATTGTATTGTATTGTATAAACTTCCTTCTTTAGTTTCCTTTCTCTGATCATCTTTCAGAAGTGTTCCACTAAGACACTACGAATGACAACCGCTCAGTTGTATCAAATTACCGTCCTGTTTCATAACTATCAGCCTTCTCCAAAATTTTTGAGAACGGAATCTACAACACCTAAAAAATAAAAATATTCTCACTAAATCACAATTTAGTTTTCGAAAGGGTCAATCAACAGAACAGGCTATATTTGCATTCATTGAGAATATTTTAGCAGGAATAAATGATAAATTAATGCTTGTTGGAACTTTCTGTTACTTGTCTAAGGCATTTGAATGTGTTGGTCATGAAATTCTGATACAAAAACTAAAGTATTATGAAATATACGGCAATTTTAATACATGGCTTAGTTCTTACTTTTTGAATAGAAAACAAAAAGTCTCATTGTAATGGTGCAACACGTGGTTCACTTTTTTCTGAGTGGGATTTTATCAGATGTGGATTACCTCATTGTTCTATATTGAGGCCACTATTGTTTTTAATGTATGTAAATGATCTACCCTGTGTTAAATCTAAAATTCCAAAAACTTGTCCAATTTGCAGATAACAAAAGCATACGAATTAAAAATACTCATGATTTCTCTACCAAACATATTTCAAATTATATCTTTGACCTTATTAATACGTAGTTTACTGCTAATGTTCTTAAATTTTGATAAAACGCAAAATATTCAATTCAGTACATCACACAGATTACCACCAAACATAGATACAACATTTGCAGGGTAGTCCATTCAAGAGAATATGAATTTTCTAGGTTTGCCTATTGATCATAATTTAAATTTGAGTGTGCATGTCTCTGACTTACTGAAGCGATTAGATGCATCCACATTTGCAATTCGTACAATTTTTTTACCTATAGGTGATCTTTGTATGAGGAAACTAGAATATTTTGTTTATTTTCACTCCTTATTGTCATATGCAATAATATTATGGGGCAATTCTATTCATACAGAAAAAGTATTGAGAGCTCGAAAGCAGAAATAAGAATTATGTGTGGGGTCAGCAGTAGAATTTCGTTTAGAGCGCTGTTCAAGAAGTTAGGTAATTTAGCATTGGTGGCCGAGTATATATATATACACATTAATATCTTTTGTCGTCACAAATAATACGCTATTTGAAAAAAGTAGTAAAATCATGTATATTATTTCTAAAAGGTGTTTTTATTTTTGTCACAAACCGTTATCTCCCTTCATACTTAACCGAAATCAATGAATGAGATGACATTTAAAAGCTTATGGTCTCCACTTTGGTCACATCATATTTTAAGAAATGAATTTTTCGGAATTCGACGCTTAAAGGGCAGAAATACAATTATATCCATAACATATTTTTTTGTTCCGAGCTATTTATCTCCCTTGATTCCTAACCGAAATAGAGAAATGAGGTATTATTTTAGAAATTAATGTCTCCACTTTGGTGTAATCATATTTTAAAAAAGGATTTTTTCGAGATTTGACACTTAAAGGGCAAAAATATTAATACAGCGCGATTTCGTGTCACGAGCCATTTATCTCCCAGGATATCTAACCCATATAGATATCATATTAATGATTAAGGTCTCCGTTATGGTCACATCATATTTTAAGAAAGGAATTTTTCGTGATTTGACCATTAAAGGGCAAAAATATCAATATTTCTAAAATGGGTTTTTTCTGTCTCGAGTAGTTTATCTCCCTTGATAACTAAACAAAATTGGTAAAGGAGGAAGCTTTTTAAAGACTGAGGCCTTTGGTTTCGTTACACCAAATTTTAGAAAAGGAGTTTTTCACAATATGACCCTTAATGGGCAAAAGTATTAATATTTCTACAACGCATTTTCTTCCACGAGCCTTTTAACCGAAATCGATTATGAGATCTCATTTTAAAGATTAAAGTATCCATTTTGGTCACATCTTATTTTCGGATAGAACTTTCTCCAAATTCAAGCCTTTAGGGGCAAAAATATCATAATTTCTATTTTTTTTTTACCTTGTTTGATAACCAACCGAAATCGATAAAGACCAAGATGACCGCTTTGGTCAACCATATTTTATAAAAGGATTTTTTTTTAATTCAACCCTTAAAGGGCAGAAGTTTAATATTATTTCCACAATGTGTGTTTTTTTTTTTTAATTACTAGCCATTTACCTCCTACGATACCTAACCGAAATCGGTAAATGACATATCGTTTTAAAGCTTAAGGTTTCCAATTAGGTAAAATCATGAATTAAGAAAGATTTTTCGGAATTTGATGCTTAAAGAGGTAGTGCGTATGAGACAGTTCAGAGCCAAGTCTCTAGAGTGCAGCAGCAGACATTACAAAGATGTCAATAAACTGTTTATATACAATAAGTAGCTTTTCGGATATTTTTTCTGTTGCGGAAATATATTTGATTTGCTATACAATTCCAATGTAAGCATTTTATTCTCACAGCAACAAATATCACAGAGTTGTTGACATGCTGTGTGCATTTGGTTGAGGTTGGTTGTACTCTGTTAAGGTCAGTGACAGTTTGTCGTAAATACATTGTTTTAAATTTTCATAACTGTTTCGTAATACGTTTTAAGTATTTTGATGAGTGCCTATTACACTAAACAAATAAATATTTGTTTCAAAAGTGCAGTTCTAGATTTCATTATACTACAACCATTACACCTCACTATTCATCGTATTTTATTGGCGAAATTTTGGCACAGGTCGTCTAGTACACAATTATGGCACTAGAATTAAAAATGATCTTCGCAAGGATTACAAGCCATTGTCATTTGTTCAAAAAGAGACCCGATATTCAGGGCTGCATATCTTCAATAAACTCCCAACACAGGTAAATTAAGGAAAAAGGTTTAAAGAATTTTTAATTGATAACTACTTCTACCCAATCGAAGACTTTATTTCTAAGGTATCTACAAAATAATTGCCTGTAGTTTGCGCAAATGTAGTTGACATTATTAATGTATATATCATGC
The DNA here is from genome assembly GCA_031002005.1 of Vandiemenella viatica. Classification (NCBI taxonomy): domain Eukaryota; kingdom Metazoa; phylum Arthropoda; class Insecta; order Orthoptera; family Morabidae; genus Vandiemenella; species Vandiemenella viatica. The sequence goes on along the minus strand of JARYHS010013631.1, from coordinate 135,841,690 downwards.
TGTGACTGTGCATCTTTTGGTGTGTATTTATCTATTTTGTTATGAACAGTTTATCCATAAATTGACATTCACATTCCACACAGCGTCTCTTATACTGGGATCCATGAAAAATGAATATATTGTATTGTATTTCCCCTAAACATACACACCTCTAAAATAAGTTATGGTAAAGACGCGGAACATTCTGTTGAGGACTGTCTGGCCAAGTTGTCAAGAATCTCGCCGGATATTCCTTTCAAATAATGCTGGTTGCATCTTAATTAGGTCTTCATTTAACAGGATTTTACAATCTGATCGCCAGGTGATTGTACCGTTCATCAAAGGATAAAAATTAACACAGCCTCTAAATTGAAATATGAGTTCAACGAAGTAACAAGTACCATTTCACAGATTTTTTTATTAATTTCGACGAAACCTTCACAACAAACTTATACCGATACGGCACAAGACTCGTCCAAAGTCACTGAAGCATATTAAAAAACGAATCCAGCTATTAAACTTCAGCAAAAAAAGCTGCTCAAAAAGAAATACCAAAACTTCTGATAACGCCATCTCCACTCATTTAAATAGGCGCTAGAGAAACCTGAGTGCCGACAGACGTTCCTCGAACATTTACAATTACGTTGACAACCAAGTTCATATGAAATCAATGAGAACTAGTACAGAATCAATTACACTCATTATAAAACACTTTAAAATAGAAATTAAGCTATTTATACGCATTTAAACATATAACTGACAGTATCAAAAACACCAAACAGCTGAACTTCAACCTTAAAACACCCTTGCTTATACAAATTTTATAATTCCAAGATTTTAAGTACTATTTCAACCATCATTATATTTCTGATCATATTACACATCATTTACAGAATTTCTTTCCACAAAAGCAATATTCATTTACATATTACATATAAAATTAATAATTAATCAATGTTAACTTCTCTATACTTAATTCTTAAGATTAAAATTCATAAAATACCTCAAAATCTCGTATACATAGTCTTCCAGCGGGTGCTGCTGGGAAATGCGGTTTTACTGGACATACATTGCACCTGAACATGAAAGAAAGAGTTAGATTACTTTAAGAAATAGCAGAAAAAATAAGGGAGGACACCATGCATGTTAATACTGGTGACCGTGCAGTACTTGTTTTTGATTTATCAGTATAAAAAAAGAAAAGCCAGATCAAAGTTTTGCATCAAAACTCTCCAAAATTATAGGTTAGAATCTGTATACAAGTTGTCAGTACCAGTATTGTAACTCATCTCAACACAAAAATTTCAATCAAAATTGTATCAGTGTAAATAAAATGTAATTCTAAATTTGTTAGAAAACAATAATGTATGTTTATGAAATAAAGCCGACGTAGGGATAAATGGGGTGGTTGGATATTGGAAAAAATGGTAAGACACTAAAACTAGAAATCTTGCTTTTATTAGTAATCTTGCTATTGCCCGCATCTTCGTTCGTCTGGATTGTAATGTACATATTCGCCCTCTTAAACCATTCTCAAGAGCTACAAAGGCCACGTCTCATCTGACACACTGAGCGCAAAATCTTACTGCGTAACAAACAGATACTTTAATTGCTCTGAATAATACGATGACGCTCGTTCGCGTAAATCACTATGATCATTTCTACCAGAGACAATATATTATAATATGTTCTACTGCGAGAAGCAAGTCATCTATAATGCATACTGGTTAGTGGACAATTATTTCAATTCCCTTGGTTTCCGACGTCACATAAAAAAATCTTATGCTTCACATGGGACAGCGGGATTTCCATTATTCAAATCCCATCGAAATCCGGCCAGTGATTTGGTGTGAGTTACATTTAACAAAAAATTGTCTTAAATTTGTTAGCTTTCCAACATCATAGTGTACAAGTCGTATATTGGTGATGAGGCATGGAAAGAATTAAAAGTAATGCATGGAAGGGAAAAGATGACCATGACCACAAGCTGGCACTCGATTTCAGTCACAAGGGTGTAGGAAGACTCTCTTTTGTGGGTAAGGGTGTCAGGGATTGCAATGGGTTGCTAAGAGAACTGATGAATAATTTACCAGAAATGTTGAAAGAATTTAAGGCAAAAATTTGCAGGGGATAAATGTAGGTGGGTGCAGGAAAGGAAGAAGATGGGTTTGTGAGGAAATTGCCACAGGGGCGTGCGGTCCATCGCAATTTTAATTAAATATAAAAGGAAGCAACCCATTTTTCCCGTGCCACCAAGGGCTATACAGTAATCGAAACCCTATCAATATACAATATTTCTGTGAATCCGGTTCAAGAAAAAATATCATTAATATCTCATATTTTGACTTCACATGCAAATGAAACAAATTCTATTTTATCACTTACAATAGTATTCCTTTTTATAAAAAAATCGTGATTAATATAGCCAAACGCTTTGACCCGGTCCAAAAAAGTTTCTACACGACGCATTTTGTTATTCAGTTTCTCAAATGTGTTATTTGAAAATTATATTACTTTAGTAACTTGTTTCGGAGAATGTTTCAAACAATTCTATAGTAAAAATGGAGCAATTTTAGTACGTATATTTGTTTTTAAACGTGTGAATACCGTTTGGTTTTTCGGAAGGTAACCTAGCAATCTTCAAATGTGATCGAAGTCGTTTTCTTTTATTGTACTGACTGTACCCACTGATATCGGAGTGATTTATAGAATAATAGAAAAATAAGTGCAGTGAACTTAAAAATCTGCTTCTTTGAATTATCTTGATATTCTTTAGTGGTGATAATAAGTAGTAACTTTATTAACAAATTTCATTCACTTGAGTTGGCGGCCGTAAATGCTGGGTAAGAGCGAGCAACGTTAAGAACTTTAAACTGCATTATTATTCTAATATTATGATCGCCAGTGCTGGCAGGGTTTATAGCACAGTATCACAGCTGTTAAATATTAATGGTTAGTGAAACCATCCAACTACAGGGAAAACTGCGACAACCTCGGAAACACTTATGAACTTCCGTTGCATTGCCTTTATCGACTCTACACTTTCTTTCCTCTTGTAGTTCATTTGAAGTACTGCAGCTTTGTGTAAAAGAAGTTCACTCTTCCTGTGTGTTGTAAATATGTAATTAGTCGTTCTTCACAAATTTTAATTGTTTCGAACAGATCTTAATTCCTCTTTGATTTTTGTCCTTTTCTACCCGGAAAATATGACATCAAGTTTTCGTACATTGAACTTGTCTCGTTCTCCTTTATTCCAAGGCGGTCGAAGTGGTCGCAGTCAGTTTTAAACTGACCACCAATTCTTCCTTTCATGCAGGACACATGCAAATCTATCCATACTTTTAAGGAAACTAAAACTTGATGAAATTTCTGCTCTCAAGGAACTAAGATATTTCTTTCTTGTATTGTGCAAACAATTACCGCACGAGTGCGACACTAGGATCCTGTGAACTCGTCCTTGTACTATCAGATTGTATTTGTTCCTTTCGCATATTGTAGCCATCCAGAACAACAGTTTCTGACATGTTTGTTGCATCATATCTTTCCGAATTTTCGGCAGCATGATCAATCATTTCTAGACGCTGACAATCCGACACGGTATAATACCTTCCCCAACATTATTTCGCTCTCCAAAATTTTTCTACAAGTCAAACTCCATAGTACAGTCGTTCCAAAAAATTTTAATCGCGTTACATTCTTCTGCGATAACTAATTCTTCTTCTGACCGCAATTTCGTGTAATGCAATTTTAACTGATTAGGTTTTCAGATAACATGCAACTTTAGCATATAAATTCCGTAACCTTAATCCCAACTGACTTCAAATCGCGATGAACTGATAAATTTCGAACATATTCTGATAATTCCGACTAACTGTTCCACATCACTGCAGATGCAACACCGATGGTAGATGCGTCACATTTATCTACTCCTCATAACAATTCAGATGTAATAACGATGACAGATGCAACATACCTACATACATAAAACAATACACATATAAAATAGCATATCCGCCTTTCTGTACCTGCAATTTATTAGATGAAGTGTTATATGTATTCATATCTGTTCACATTTATTCTGCAATAGAGCTACAACAGTAACGAGAAATTAAGTATCCATATGTATTCGTTACTAAACCAATCAGTACTTGTTACTCGTTAATTTTGGTACAATCGAGCGCTAGCATGAAGCATTCTGTCGAGCCGCACCATGTACGGGACGAATTCAATACTATCGTATTGTTTCGTTACTCGTTACTTTTGATACAATCTAGCACTAGTATGAAGCATTGCATCGAGTCACGTCGCGTACGGCTTACAAAATGACTTCGTTCATTCTCTGCAAAGTTTAAATAAATTGCTTATTTTGTAAGTAAATTTATATAAAATTTGCATAGTAAAATAAAAGTTAGAATATCACATTTTATAATAAACGCATTTCATGAATGTTTGAAATAAATAAAATCCCACTAAGGTAAAACCATTAAAAATAAATAATCCTCTCAAATTATCTATCCAAATATTCTGTTTACAAATTATGCTCTGAAAAGTTTAATGTTAAGCAAAAGCAAACCTACAAAATAACTTTTTATGTTGTCAAAATTATTTACCTCGTTAAAAATATCAAGACCTAACAGTAAATTATATTAATTGTATTGAAATAATGTACATGCAACATGTTTTTACTTATACATTTTCCTTTGTAACCAGGGCCGGTTTAAGGCTACCGCAAGAACCACAGTCGCGGCGGGTCCCAAGCTAGAGGGGGCCCCACCATGATCCCATTCAAAATTTGTCCTTACTTAACGAACAATTTTCCTGCTAAAATAAATAATAAAATTTAGAATGGTAACAAGCTGTGTTTCCGAGGCGTGGAGTTGCACGAGAAGTCCTTCATCAGATTCAGTTTTGAGAAAGTCGTGTATGATGTAATTACAATAGGCCTATATATTTAAAGGCGTGTATTGCTCTCAACCTGTTTCGGCAATTTATGTAATTTCTTTCGAATAAACTCATTCATCTTTTGACGTTTCATATAAAAAGTTATTGAATTAAAATGTGTATGCCTGCTCACGTGTCTCCAGCCCCAAAAACCTAAATGTACTAGTAAAGGAAGGCAAGAAAAGAAATTTAGTATACATAAAGTGTATTATAAATATAATAGCTATAAAATTTAATACAAAAACAATTTCATTTGTCATAATGGGCAGCAGGGCTTAGCCACAAATGAAAGTGACAGTAGCTGAGAGATCCATATGCATTGATAAAGCACCGAAGACTCTGAGAAGTTGGTCCCGTTCAGCTAATACTCAATAAACTGTTGGCCCGTTTGTACACATATTTAGAGAAACCTCAGTCCGTCTCTTTAATCGTCGTTTGAACTCTACACACGGATTACATATATATATATATATATTGTGTGTGTGTGTGTGTGTGTGTGTGTGTATGCGTATAAAGTCACGAAAATTATGAAAAGTGTAGGCAAAAGTACATCTAGAAAAGAAGTAGGGGGCCCCGAAATCAAACTTCGCATGGGGCCCCGAAATTCCTTATGCCGGCCCTGTTTGTAACGAAAAAAAATAAAATTTAAAAAAAAATCTAATTCAATCATAATTCCCAGAAATACGCGACACAAGATGTTCAAATGTTCAGTCTCTCACTCTGATTCATTTAGTCGCTGGATGGACCGTTCCAGTTCCCGCACATTGCGTCGTATTCTTTTTTTTTTTTCTTTTTTTTTTATCGAACCAAACGTACATGCATACGATAAATGTAACTAAATGAATTTGTGAGTACCGATTCGGTACTTGGAGTCACGTGATGTACTCGTTACTCAGTAACGAATACATACGGTTTGTTACAGCTCTATTCTACAAATGCCTGTCGTACCATGGTGGCCGAAACAAAACATGCATGCACAAGAAACTACAGGGCGTTCGCCGGGAAACGCTACCCTCCCAGTCTGTTGCCGTCGGCAACTTGCTGGGACAGTGGGGCCAGCAACATCCGCCACATAGCGCCGTGAATCACCGAACTGTTTAACACTTCCGCTGCCCCAACAGTGCAGTGACGCAGTATAATGGGACCCTTACATTGTTAAGAACGGTTTCTTTGCATTGTAGCTAGTTTGTGACTTCAGTCTCTTATTAATCAGTGTTGTGAATAAACGTTTCTTTGCGGTTTGGCTGGTTTGGGGCTTCATACTCTTACTAATCTGTACCGTGTTTGAGTGTGAGTAAAATTATGGTACGTTACAGTTTGCAACAAAGAATATTTCTCTACGATACATATGTGAAGAAGAAGTCGTTTAAAAAAGTGTCGCAGTAAATTTCGTCGCGAATATCCTGGCGCTTTACTGCCAGCTAAATTCTGCGACTGGTTAAAAAAGTAAGAGAAACGGGTTCATTTTTTAACAAAAAGTGACTGTCCGTCAACCGTATTCTCACAGAGGAGAAAATTGACGATATCGCTTTTCGACTAGAACAGTCACCCAAAAAATCATTAAGTCAGTTAGGGCAGCAGGCAGGCGTATCTAAGACGTCAGCTTGGAAAGTAACAAAGCTAGTTCACTTAAAGCCGTACAAAACAATTGTGGTGCATAAAATGCTTAGCACATACAAGTTTATGAAGCGTAATTATTATGAAATAGTCCGCGGCCGACGGTCGAACAATGCCGGAAGCTGACCGCTCGCTCGCCGGGAGCAGTTTCTTCCTTGTAGCGCTAACAGTGGGTAGCGTTTCCCGGCGAACGCCCTGTATAAGACTATTCGAATCTACCGTCCATCAATAATAATATCAAGTCCACCGTTTGAATTATAGAGATGTGCAAGATACCTCATAAAATGTATCTGGAATACAAGATACTCTTAAGTAATTGATCTGAGATATCAGATACTTTTGAAAATGATATTTGAAATACAAGATACAAAATACGTATTTTTAAAATACTTTTTCAAGATAAAATACTTTTTTACATAACGCATTTTTATTTTGAAACATGTTTCTTTGTCTACAATGTACAAGATGTTACCGAAAACTTTGAAAGAATTTAAAAATAAAATTTGTAGAGGGCAAATGTAGGTAGGTGCAGGATAGGGGGAAGATGGGTGTGTAGGAAAATTGCCACCGGAGCCTGTGCTCCATTGCAATTAAATTAAATTAAATTAAATTAAATTAAATTTTAAATGAGACTTAAGTATGATAAAACCAGTTCTTCAAACATCTGATCGCTCATTTTTATTGTATAATTGTCTTGAGAGTAACACCATCAGTTATTTACGAATCATTATTATTATTATTACTGGCAAGTAGTTATTTTAAGGTTTCAGAACTAATTAAATAACAAACTATTATAATCTAAACGGAACAGTTCCTACTATAGGTTATAATACGGTAATCTCAACAGTTAAAACTATACAGTTAATTCGATACCGTATATAAGAAATGAAATTTGTTAGATACCTTATACCAAAATGTATAGTGTAATATTCTTAATAAACTAATTACCAAGCTTTCAGCTACCTGTAAGTCAATAAAACTTGCGATAAACAAAATATCTTACAACAATTACGCAAATTTGAAACTTATTTTAATATAAATAATTCTTCTCGCTAACAAAAATCCTAACAATTTAATTGGCAATTTAAATGTTTTAAAGAAATTTAGTCTAAAAATTTAGCTAGTTTGATAGTAAATAGGTGTTTCGTGGGCATCCTTCACACAAGCTACCAACTACCAAGCAGTTCCTGCCAAGTGAAATCTAATTTGGATATAAACTTATTTAAATAAAATAAAAATTACCATTATTCATTTATTTGCGTTTCAATACCATCGTTATGATTCAATAATAATAATTCTTCGTAACACAAAACATAATTTTACATTATAAAAATTGGCGAGGAGTAAAGACAAGGGACAATAGGTAGGCGGGTCAGTGTTTGTTTATGGTTTTCATAGTTCTTCACAATAAAGGCAGACAAAGGTAAGTAGACCATACAATCTTGTCCTTTGATATAGATTAATAATGTTTACGAATGCGTTCTCACTGTTGTCTATGTATTTTTTATATCGTAAAGTAAAAAAAAAAAGTGTGTAAATAGTATTTCCAAAATACAAAGATAACGAAAAAAAGTATCTAAATACAAGATACAAAATAAAGATTAAGAAAAGTATTTCAGATACAAGATGAAAATATGTATTTTGTAACTTGTATCTGTATTTCAAATACTTGTATCTCAAATAAGTCACATCTCTACTAATTTATAAAATGTCCATATTAGGATTAACCATTTATTTGGTGTACCACATGGTTAATTTTGATGCGACAATTTAATGAAATATTAACCTGGCATGATTAATAATTGCGATGACCACGTTCGATTTATAAGCTGGATTTGGCGCTATGGAGATAATACCAAAAAATCTCTTTCAGTGCAACATAAAATGAAATCGACAAAACAGAAATCCATTACCAGGAAAGAAGGTAGCTTATTGTTAACATGAAAACTAATTTTAAATTGAATATAATATTTATTGACATGAAAACAAAGGGAAATGATTGAATTTATTTAACACAGTAAAATAAAATCCAATGTATGAGTATGATATCTAACACGAAGAGATGAAATAATTCAGCAGGTCATTTACAGTTTCGGCTTTTGCTCAGCAAATTAGAACAGACAGCATATAAAATTCCAACAAATGACGTTAGTCATCAGGGCATTTAGGATGATCAGTATTTATTGTGCACTATAGGAGAATTCAATGATGAGGTTACCATCTGAATACCTCTGCAGACGTCGATATGTAGACATACAATTAACGAACCATGTAGGCTACAAGCACGTTATTGAACGGTATTATGGTTCGTCTTTCTTTCATCACTGGTGTGTCATAAATGTGAAGCGAACTGCCTCAGTATCACTCATCTGTTTACAGCATAGTATCAGTGTAACACCTTCTAAAATAATCAATATCGTTCACGATACCCCAGAGTCTGTCTCTAAAACTTGAACAGAATGTTTGGAACAGAATGCAAGTCCTAACAGAGTGAATGAATGACATCGAATAACTGTTCTGCGCTGAATCGATGTCCAGATTGAAACGAAAGCTCGGAACAGAGTGTAAAAGTTCCACTGCTCGGAACTGAATCGAATGCCAGTTCCACGCATTGCTTGTCGCCACGAAAACTGTCACGGCTCCATCTTTTTGATTAAGAGCCATGGCGATCAATCCGAGAATCAGGCAACCGTGAAGACTCGACGATTACCCACAAAAATTAACAAACTCTAATGTTAGTTTATATTAACTACCGTACTACACTCTTCGCTATCCATATTGGCACATCCCTCCTTTATACTGTCGTATGACTCATTGCCCTGTATGTAACCTGAGATTTGGCATTCCCTCTCTCACGAGTCAATTTTTCTCACTCCCTGTAATTGTCACTCCAAGATTTATCGGTGAGCTGTCACTCTGACAATTTCCTGCGTGTATCAACTCACATTATTACCCTTTTGTAGCTTTATATCGATAGTTTCAAATTTTCACTTAGGCAGCACACTCATCCGGCTATTTCCTCGGAAAGGAACCCCATTAGTAAACATTCTAATCAATTTCCATTATTTGCCTGAATTCCCGTATACCTGTTTTAATCTTTGCTTTGTCCGTGCACACAGGAGTCATTGCCTCTTGATGTTCCGTGAAAATTGTTACCAATATTTAAATCACTGCTAATCATAATAAAATATTCAAATAGAAAATGTAAGATTGATATGGCATGTTAAATTTTTTAAGTGCCATGAGTGCCCTGAAAATGGTTGCAGGTGAGTCATAGAAATTCCCTTTTTCAGTCATAGAAGTGTATCGCCCTTCCTCCCGTGTGGCTGTTGGTCCGCATTTGGTGTCATTCGTCAGAGCATCCCAAATGTCTTTTTTGATTTCCGCAAGCCATCCAACTGTTTCCGTAGCATGGCCGTACCTTCCTCTTTTTTATCCAGTAAGTACTCTTCGCTTTCTTACTTCCCATACAAGTGGTCAAACGCCGAACATAACTGCCAGTGCATTTCTGGACATTGTTCTGTGCGTCCCAATTAATCTGGGCGAAATACCTTGCTGCGTAGCTCTTTCAATTTAACCTTCTCTTGCTGTTAATCCAGTAATAATGGAAAGTAATGCTTCATAGTATAAAGAGCAGTTACAATTTAAATCATCAGTACTTATTTGATTGTTCGTTACCTATGTAACTCTTCCTCATATCTGCTCCATATGAGACAAAAAGTGCAATCGTTCATTCAGATTTACACCAAGATAACTGAATACTGGTTTTGTTTTAATTATATTTTTCTGGATATTACATACAGGATTTCGTTGCAGTTTTCCCTTTATAATCATGCCAGTCGTTTTTTGCAGAGCTTGGTTTAGTTTACTTCCGTACACCACTGAGGCAGTCCACTTCAGTTTTGCAACTTTTAATTTTCAGTCTGGATTTCTGGATTTGATATATTTGGCATTCTTTGACAGATTTTTAGCACGATTTTTACCTGCATATGATAAAAACGGCTAATTGTAAGGTCTTTCTCTAGTCTCTTCTTGAGCATGGTTTCTCCAAAACGTTTGCACGAGGCGGATGTTTAGTTACAATATTTATTAATATATAATAACAATACCGTTTGGTCGCAATGACTTGGTTTCTATTGGCTGCGCATTCCGTTCCAGTCGTAACCGCCTTAGCCTAACCTGCCAATCCTACCGGGTGCAGGTGACCTATAGTTTAACGTGGAATCCGAACCACGGAAGCGTTCTGGCGTAATTCACGTTACACAGCAAAGCTGAGCATATGTAAAGGTCAGGTTAACAGCCTATGAAAACCCCCGCCGAGGTAGGGATTCAAAGCGGGGAACTTTTGACCTGCAGGCAGACACCTTAACCACTGAGCCTCCAGAGCACTCAATATTTACTAATATGAACATATTCGTGACGTTATAGATTCTTTGGTGCACTGTGCTGCCTTTTGCAGCGATGGAACTCAATTCTTTGTTGCATTATTTTCCTTACTTCAGTATCTACTTCCACATTATGGACAGATTTTCTGATTTTGGGACTTATTCCAAATTTCTCCAGAAATAGGTGTCTTTCTATTTTTCCTTCAAAATTTTGCTCGTCGACTTTTCTGGGATTAGCTTTGGCTCAACTGATGTTGTTACGTCGTATTTGCTGTTTTTTCTTCTTCTATTTTTGTCTCGATTATGGGTACAATATCTGATTTTGTGCGTGGTGAGAGAAGTTTGTTTCTGCTTATTTAGTTATTTCTCTTCTCCTCTAATTGTTTTCCTTTCTTTCTTTATTTCGTCCCTCTGTATAAGAAACAAGTTTTTCCTTGAGTTCCCCTATTTGACTTGAGTCATATTTTGGTCCAGCAAATCGTTAACATAATCAACGCGTTCTGGTGCTTGCTGTTAACTGTATTATTGCGCTCAGATTCGGAATTTAAACACTGCCATGGATTGCTATAACTGTTACCTTCCATCAGGCCTATGATGTCAGCAAGGTGCTAAGGTAGGCGGCAGGTTTTCTCTCAGCTCATCTGGACACCAGAGTGCTAATAGCGCGCTTACAAAACCAGCATTGAAGTATGGCGCAACGCGGCGCGTCTGTTAGACTAGCGCGCACCAATGCCCCGATTCACAATTTAACAAAATAACCAGCATTTAACACAAGTTCCACAGGCAATTGCACACAGACACATTGCGTTTAGACCACCCGAAACTCGTTTTTAGCCACACTGAGTGCAATGAGCGACTATACTGACGTGATACACAGCAGTGTTCGGCGACCATCTTTTTAAGTCTGGCAGTTCCCAACGGGTGATTTTTGATAATCGTTGCGGTGATTGAGGCGCCTGCCTAACGGTGATGGATTATCAGTGCTAATATCGATGCGGGTCATAGCTTTTTTTTTTTTTTTTTTGCTGAATTTACGAGAAACTTTAGACTGTCAGGTAGTTGTAGGAAATTTATCGATCATAGTATAAACAACAAGGTCGAGTGGCTGGTTAAACGTATCATTACAAACTCCTTTGTGGTACAGAGATCAGAGTATTGTGGGGAGATCTCTTATTGGAAAATCCAATTGTACCTCCACCAATCCCACCCTGGTAGAGAAGTCTTGCGTGCTGTGGTTAAGCATGAAACGACTTTACAGTGAGGATGCGAAGCGTACAAAGGATTGCAATTTCTCGAAATTATTGGTCGCATACAGTCATTTAAAACTGCATGCATTTTAAATGCAGAAAGATAACGCTTAAGTTCATGCGAAAACCGACGATGAAATATGTTGCCTTCATAATATTTTAATGAAAGACCTTAAGCGTAAAGATGTATTTAATGGGATACAGTATGCAATCTCCGAAGTTCAAACGTAAGCAGGTCAAGACTGTCACTCACCTTTAATAAGGAGAGTACATTATCTCCATTGATGAATTAGGGATGCATCTAGAGGAATGGTGACATGCGGGTTTACCTTGAAGACAGAACCTTTCTGTAGTGAAACTGTTTACGATATTACAGATTGTTACATGTCTCATGGTTCCATACAAAAACAAGGTTACAATAAGCCACCACAGCAATGACAGTTGAGATGTGTTAACGCAGACAAAAGCCTGGTCTTATGCATCAAGTGGGAGAAAATTTCGTGGATGATAGTATCAGACACAAAAGGATATTGAAACTGCTGTAAAAGGTGAGATGCCTCGAGTCTGAAATGGCGAGGGCGCTGATATTCTGCTACTTCCATATCGCTGGCAGAGCATTGTGGAATTCTAGGTATTATTTTGATGACTCACGGACTCTCGTGATAGCCATTTTTACTACTGTATAGTAGCCAATTAAAACCAGATGCAGCACGATGCGATCATTAATAGATTTTATTAAGTTCCCTGTACAATTGACATGCAGAATACTCTAGTTAAAAACAAATGCAACACGATGTGATCAAGATGGCATGCTAAATATTTATTTTGATACATTCTACATTATACAAAAACCCACTCCATTAGCATATTTGCGTTTTAATTGCTGCTGAAAAAGCGTTGTTATGTCCTAAATCCACTTTTTCGTAGGAATCTTATTTGCAGACATGAGTGGAAATAAAATTTTCAAGCCTTCTTGATTAGTATTGTACGGCTGCTCCAGTACCGGTATTCATATGGGCGAGGTGGATAATTTTTCAAAATAAATTAACTATTACATCATAGGAAAAATGTGTATTAATAAAGGAAGATCGCATGTCCAATTTTGTAAAGTATTATAATTGTTCTGTCATTAGGGACGAAAAGTACGCTCTTAGACGGTTCGAAGTATCATTGGTTGGAAGTAATTGACAGATAGGGGGAAGAGACTTTTGGGAGGGTGAGGGGCGTACATTGGTAATAAGGGCAATTTTTTTGTTAGATGAATCATGAGTAGTACATGGAGGGGAAAAGATGGGCATGACCATAATCTGGCACGATACTTCAGGCATAAGCCAGTGGTAAAATTTTATTTTTATTTGTGGCTAAGCGAGTTTTAAACCATTTTGTTGAACATTTTGCGCATGTTCAGCTCCTGTTTAGAGATTTCTTGGTTAGTGGAATGCTTAAAATCCATTACACTACTACTAATAAATCTCATGGTCCACTGATGGTCTGATCCGAAGACACTACTGTCTCTTTCAATTTTTATTCCGCTTTCAAACGTTGAATATCTAGCAGAGCGATAATGATTCAACAGTTCAGTCACACGATACGAACATATCACATACCATATGCTGTTATTAGTATAGTTTCTTTTTTTTATTATTATTGTTTCCTTTTTTAAAACAATATTCAAATACATTTTCGCAAGACTCATTAGGTACACTATTACTCAATGTTGCTCTACATTATGTTGCCTCATTTTTTTACGGGTCCGTAAACTGACCTTTACTTCTGGCAAACCTTTGCATTGTTTATATGTAGTGTGCTAGGACGCTTCGTGGCTCGAATTACACTTGAAACTACAGGTTTCTTAAGGTTATCCGCATCATAGGCAGACTGCAAAGCTTATTGAAACTCTGTAACTAGGTGACCAACGATTTTTTGCTATTAAATAATCAAAATTAAAGTGATATATAATTTTATTGTTTGTTCCTTGGAATATTAACTTAATAACAAGTCTCTAGCATGCCGCTGAAAATCATAAGGAACTCATAAATCCGAAGCTGGTGACTGTGGACAGTTTAAGGTATGCTTATCAATACCTTTAATTTATGAAAATTTTAGGAAGTTTGAAGCGTATGTTCTCATATCTTATACATCCTGGTAGTCACTGAACATATATTAATATTTTTAAACATCCCAAAACTGTGTGTACGTAGCAATGTTCTTCATGTAAAAGGGACTTGAAGAATATCTCGAGAAGGAAAATTAAAAAACTCGAAATTTGGTATTTTGGAATAATGTTGTAAAGTGCGAAATGAAAATTCTCTGCAAAAGATGGATGAAGAAAGAAGTCCCAGAACAAACGGGACTGGTTAATTTGTTAGCGGTGGGAAGCGTCGATGGGAATATCTGTTGAGAAAGAGATTAAAATACATAAAGCAGTAGTCTTATAGGTGTTGATACGAAAATATTAGCTCGTCCATCCGATAAGAGATGGAGAATCGCGTCAAGCAAGAGGTGATTCTGATGACCGGAAGGAAATATAAGTTAATGAACCAAAACATTAAGATCACTGCCCACTTTAGACTGTCGTCCGGTGACGTTGCGGGTAATTCATGCGGTTAGTAAAGTATACCAGCAGAGCAGATACGCATTGCGATTCATTTAGTGGCGATACGTGTAGACAATGGAGATATTCCCCGGTATAAATTACTTTGTCAAAGGGCAGATTGTTATGGCCCAGTGCCTCGGAACAAGCATCTCGGAAACGGCGAGGCTGGTCGGCTGTTCGCGTGCTACATCTGTAAAAAGTGGTCGAAGGACAGTGAAACCACGAGTAGGCGACGAGGCGGTGGACGTCCACGCTTCATCATAGAACATGGAGGTCGGAGGCTTGCCCGGTGTGTAAAGCAGACAGGAGACGATCTGTGGCAGATCTGATGGCAGAGTACAATGCTTGTACAGGTACAAGTGATTGGAGCACACCGCTCAGAGCACATGGGGCTCCACAACAGACAGAAGTGTTCCTATTTCGATCTAACATCATCATTTACGATTGCAGTGGGCACTAGATTATGTAGAATGGACCGCGGATCAATGGAAAGGTGTAACTGGTCACGTCCGGATACCAGTGGCGGCTCTAGACGTAGTGGCACTGTGACATGTCACTACCTCTAATCATGAATAAATAAATTAAAAAATAAATGCAGTGAAAGATAAATAAATGTTTATAAATGCGGCATTCTCTACTCTACAGCTAGGGAGAGTATTGAACTCCGTCTGTTGGCCACATCAGTGAACTGTTTCGCTGTCGTGGAGACAATTCTTGGATGGCACAGATCGCGCATGCGCTCTAGCGTTTTCGTGGAAATATTCAAGGTCGGAGGTTCGCTTTGTTAATGGGGAATGGAGACAACTTCGTTCTGTCTTTTTTTTTTTTTTCCTCCTTGGCTGTTAGCCTTGGGCTAATTACGCCATAAACATAGGGTTGTTATTGTTAGGGTTTATGTTTATTTGACTTATATACAGATTTTGGTATTATCTACATATTTGCATATGGTATTGACAACTTTGGTGCAGGGAGTTGCTAAGTTGATCATTAGAGATATTATATCAGTAATTTTTAGCTGTTTTTCAATCAGCTCCTTTCTCATGTCTCTGTAAGTTTTGCATCTAAGTAAGACGTGATATATATCTTCCAGTTCACCACATCTATCACAATTTGGCGACTCTACAATGTTCATGATATGCTTCTTATCCTTTAAAAGGGAGTGTCCTGTACGTAACCTGTTGAATAATGTAATCTTCCTTCTGCTCAGTTCTTTGGTCTCGTACCATGGCGTTCTTTCGATTCTATTGCAAATGGCCCGATGCCACAATCCCTTGGAATCCTTGTTGATTTGCCATTTCATTTCCCATTCTTTCAGTGTTATGGTCCGCGCAGTGTGTCTAAGGTCAGTGAACGGTATTGCGACGTCCTCCTTTTGTGCTGCAACTAATTGTTCTTTGGCTGCCTTATCGGCTCTTTCATTTCCCTGTATACCCACGTGGCTTGGTACCCATTGTAATTGTAGGTCTATCCCTTTAGCTATTGTCTTCGTTATTTCTCTAGCCACTTGATAGGCTATGTAGTTTTTTCCCTTGCCTTTAGGGATTGCTAAGATTGCCTGCAAGGCGCTTCTCGAGTCTGAACATATTACTGCTTTCTTTTCCTCTGTACTTTGAACATATTGTATTCCTTTGAGAATGGCGAAAAGTTCTGCAGAAAAGGTCGAGAATTGGTTCGGCAGTCGAAACGCTTCTACGACGTCGCTTCTAGGTTCCACATATGCAGCTGCACATGCCTCTTCCCCCGCCTTGGATCCGTCCGTGAAGATTTGACACCAGTCTTTCCACTTTGTATTGATTGTTTCAATCGTCCTTTGTTTCGCTTCTTCCTGATTCCAGAATTTTCTTTCGAGCTGCTCTGATGTGATGTACAGGTGCACATGTGAAGCTAAATCCACTTTTTGCCAAGGTTGCTTTTCCGAGTAAAGGTCGTTGTTTTCTGCCGTATGGATATTCCACTTACTAGTTAGCTGTCTGTATGTTACTAGTCTTGGCATTCTGTGAGGGTCTGGAGGTTTGCTTCGAATCTCATGGGCTAATATCTGTAATTTCCTCAACAGTGGGTGTTCTTTTTTGGAGCTTACCCTTAACCAGAAGTTCAACCCTATTTTCTTTCTGCGTATATGTAGCGGCGGGGTTATTGTCTCTGCTTCCATTGCCGCTATTGGAGTGGTCTTAATGAAGCCTCCTATTATCCTCAGTACCGCTGCCTGCAGTGAATCAAGTTTCGCCTGTAGGGTTTTGCAAGCATTATCGTACAGAAAGCTTCCATAGTCCAGTCTGCTTCTAACTACGCTGTAGTACACATTGCGCAATGGGCGAGGATCCGCTCCCCAGTTCATTGAAGCAACTACTTTCATTGTATTGATCCGCGTTAGAGATGACGCTCTCAGATCCATTATGTGTTTTCTCCACGTAAGCTTTGAGTCTAGCCATATTCCAAGAAATTTGATTTCCTTCACCAACTCCATCCCAATACCGTTTAAAGTTATTTTAAGCTCATTTTCTTGATAATGTCTATGGGTAAATATACATATTTTACTTTTTTGTATTGTCATGTCTAATCCTTTCTCTCTCAGCTTTTCAAGGATTGCTGTAACTGCGGCTTGTAGTATTACTCTTGCCTTTTCTTTGTCGGGATGGGAGACATATATCACAAAATCATCCGCATACTGAAGGAAGGTCACCATTCCTGGTAGCTCGGTGAACAGCTTAGCCGAGTATATATTGAAGAGGGTCGGACTCATTGGGTCGCCCTGTGGAATTCCCTGGTAGACGTGTCGTTCAAATCTCTTTCCTTCTGCTGTGTGTATTATATTCACTCTGTGACCCAGGTAATTGCAACACCAAGATATGAGTTTATTATGTAGCTTCATCTCTTCCATGGCTTCCTGTAATATATTGATCTGTATGTTATTGTATGCGTCTTTTATATCCAGGAACGCAGCTAGGAGATAGTTGTTTCTGACAAAATTTAATTGGATGTCCGTAACTAGTGTGCTAATGACATCCATTGTACTGCACCCCTTCCGAAATCCCATGGTGCGGTGATCGAGGTTTCGATGGTGTTCTACATGCCATTCCATCCTGTTCTTTATCATTGTGCTCATTAATTTAGCCATGCACGGGATTAGTGATATAGGCCGATATGCCGATGCATCATTCTTGTCCCTATTGGGTTTCGGCACTGGGACAATTACTACATTTCTCCATTGTTCCGGCACGTAGGATCTGTTTATCATTTCGTTGAATAGGTTCAGAATTTTATGTTTAGCATTTTGTGGCATGTTGTCTATCATTGAATACGTGATACTATCCATTCCTGGTGCTGTATCCCTCTTTTTAATGGCACTTTCAAGCTCAGACATGCTGAAGAATTCGTTATTTGAGATGTTGTAGTTTTCTTTAGGGTGCTGCTGAGCATTCCATACCGTATTCCCGGGAACAAATGCAGGTGCCGTTAATTCTAGAAAATGTTCCGCCAGCTTGTCGTCTGTGTAGATGATGTTTTGGGAAGATCTCTTGGCGTTGAACCATCGTAGCTTCTTCCACATTTCTTGCGTCGAAGTGCCATATTTGATGCTGGAGCAGAAAGGTTTTCCATCCTTCTCTTTTGGTTTTTCTGATAGTGTTTCTGGCCTCTGCTGTTGTTTGTCTAAGTATCCTAAAATTCTGGAATGTCGAGTCTTTTCTATACATTTTGGTTGCAAGGCGTCGTCTCGCTACTGCTCTAGCGCATTCACTGGTCCACCAGGGTTTTCTATTAATCTTGCTTTCCTCGTTTACTTTATATTCCGGGATGCATTCTTCTGCCGTTTTAGTTATTATCTCTTCCAATTCATTGTATCGTTGTTGAAGGTTGCCTGTGTTTGAGCTTAAGTGCTCTATTCTTGTACTGATTCTTTCTTGGTATAAGTTCCAGTTAGCTCTACTGCAGATCCAGCGCCTCTTTGATGTGCTTAACTTCGTTTTCGCCACGGAATCCAACGTGATTTTCAGTATCAGATGATCGCTACCTAATGAGTCCTGTAGCATCTCCCATTTAGTCCTGGTCCTCAGGCATGCCGCAATTAGTGATATGTCGGGTGACGAGTTCCTTTGGAATGGCGTCCCTAGTCGCGTTCCGTGCTTGTTGTTCAGCACGGTAAGTGATGACGAGGTTATCGCCGACGCCAGTTCTTCACCTTGCTGATCCCGCTGTCTTTCCTGCCACATCGGGTGGTGCGCATTAAAATCCCCTCCCACGAAGCTTTTGGGTGGTATCTGATGAAATAGAGCTTCCCAGTCCTCTTCCTTCATGTTAACTTGAGGAGGTTTGTAAACAACAGTAACATTTTCTATCGGATCTTTGTGTTTCAGGTCGACGGATAGCACTTCTAAATTAGCAGACGGCTCTACTATGTCTCTGATGTTGCTCTTCACATCATTTCTGACAAGTATGGCTACTCCTCCAAATCCGTCACCCCTATCTTTCTGTAGATGTTGTAGTTTTTATGCTTTATGTTAATATTATCATATAGCCAAGTTTCGGTGATCAATAGGGCGTGGGGAGCATGTTCCTCAATAACTCTCTGTAATTCATTCCATTTGGGTACCAGGCTTCTGGCATTCCATTGTAGAATTATAAGTTTAGCCCTTTTATCCATTATTATCTGCAGCATCACATATCTCCATTGTGTTTTCACTGTCTCCCATTTGCTTTATTTCTTGCATGACCATCTTAGTGGATTCTTCCTGAATTTTTTCTATCACTTCCTTGGGGATGTTTCCATTTAATTGTTGCATAATGACTTTGGTCACAATTTTCACAATGATGCTAATGCTTTCGACATTCGTTTCCTTGTTTTCATGCTCCGCCATCTGATCTGTACTTGTTTCTCTTCTTACCGCAGGTAATCTTCTTTCATGTATCTCCTTATATTGGTTGGTCTTTTCTCCCATTGCAGCTGCACTAAAGGTTTTGGACTGTATGGGGGGAAATTCTTGTGGGTTGTGTTCATATCCTGCCCTGGCTGGTGTTTTACTGCCAAGTGCCTGTGTCTGCTTTCGCTCCTCTTCTCGTTTCCTTATTGGACATGCTCTGTCGTTTGCTTTGTGGTCTCCACCACAATTCGCGCACTTAACTTCTTCCTTGTTACAGCAGGTTGCATTGTGCTCCTCTCCGCATTTAGTGCACCTTTCTTTCCCTCTACAGTTGGAGGATATGTGACCAAATCTTTGGCATTTAAAGCACTGCGTCACTGGATACACGTATGGAGTAACCTTGAATCTGAGATAGTAGATTTCTACTTCTTCCGGAAGAAACTGGCTTTCAAACGTGAGTAGAACCGTTTGTAATGGTTTTCTTTCTATTTTTCCGTCCAAATGTATACTTTTCATGAATCTTCTTACGCCTACTATGGGAGCGGAAGCTTTAACGTTTCTTATCAGCTCTTCCTCATTCAAGTCTGTAGGGACGTACTTGATTACACCTTTGCACTCTACCCTGCTTGCAGGGATATAAGCCTTTAGTCTTAGTGACTGTAAGAAGACATCATTTCCAACGAAGTTGTTTGCCGCCTCAGCTTTAGTAAATTCCAGCATCATCCGATTTTTTCCCTGTTGGTTGATCCGCTGAAGACCATTAATCTTGTTATAGAGTATTTTGCCTAGTTGTATAGGGTGAGGCAGTTGGCTGTTCATCTCTGGTTCGATTGATACTAGATATGGTCCCTGTGAGTGCCGGTTATACAGTCTGAAACGTTTCAGTGGTGCTGTGTTATTTTCCTTTTGTCCTTCTTGACTTGATCGTGTTGGGTTCAGTTGGTCATTTGTTGATCTGCTCGCAGTCTCTGTGACGTGATATGTCAGCTGCTGCGAAGGTGTTGTCTGCATTAGTTTGATCCTTGTTCAACTTAGGCACTATTTCTGTTGTATCGAAATCTTCTTTGTTGCTTATAGGTATACTTCTTTTCCCGGTAGCTCTTCTTTTCTTTCTAAGATTGTATTTAACTTCTTCTTCACTGTCCTCATTGTGTTCTTCTATTTTCTTTTTTGTTGTCTCTGACATGTCCTTGTTCTGCTTGATAAATGAATGGTTCATTCCTCTCCTCTGCTGCTTTGGCAGTAGCACCGCCACTCGCTTCCGCCATCCTGCCTCCTTCACGATCTTTAAAGTTTCGGATAGATTGATGTGTATCCGAGGTACACTCGCTTCCTTCGAGTTAATTTAGCAGATACTTTATATTCTAATGCTATGTCCACTACGTCTGGTTTTCACTAATATACACACTCGGCGCAAATGCCGCACACTGTTGTAGTCCCGCTTCACTAACAACCACACACGTAAACAGGAAAGGCTCACTCTCGGCTATACACTAGTTCCGCATGCGCTCGTAGCTGAAGCTAAACTGTGACTTCGTTCTGTCACACGCTGCAGCTCGATAAAGTTAATAATACTACAGGTAGAGTGCAGCAGCTGCCATTTTTGTAGCATTCAACTAAATACCCACTGGAACAGTGCTTCAGCCTGTTCGCTGATTACTGTTGGTCCGCGAACATAGTTCAGGAGTTCCACAAGCATAATATCATAAATTCTGGTACCATATTCGTACTGTATAAGGCTGTATGCCCAACATTTAAAAGCCTTGAATATTTCAATGACCCGGCAAAAATGTGGCATTTCCAGGAAGAGATAGAACAGCACTGTTTCTACAACAGTCTATTCACTTCCATGTGGCGTCTAGAGATTAAGTAAATGACGGTTTACTAAGGGTTTTAAGTGGGTATGAGGAACCGCAGTAGGTGATAAGATTGGTAACGCGAGTGGTGAAGTAAATAAAATAAAAGGCATACCGTCTAGCATCTTTTATTTTGGTTTATGTATGTAGGCCGGTGGTATAGTGTAGCGCCCATCCTGTAGTAACATTATTATTTATCTGGTTATTAACATTATTATTTATCTGGTTTGGTCTGATTAACATATAATTAGCTTTTAATAGTTCACATACAGTTTTATATCTGCGTTTTCATAGGATTCAAAACGTGGTTTTAGATTTATTATGTTATAATGGTACATTTTAATAAAAACAAAATAAAATTAGTCCTAGGCTGGAAGACATTAAAAAAGACAGAGGAAAAATTGCGGAGGTAACTGGCGACGGAGGAAGGAAACTCAGAAGAGGAAAATGAAGTTGCGTAATCGTCGTCCATAGTCGGCTGAAACGAAAAGGAGAGAGAGAGAAAAAAAAAATAGGCCTGTGTGAGTTAGTGGCCTACAGCATTATTTTTGAAAATTTACTGGTCCTCGGGTTGAAAAAGGTTTGGATACGCTGCCCTAGAAGCTTTGTCAATGCGACCAGGCAATATTGTTTTTTCTTAGATTCTCTGAAGGAGAATTACATAAGTTTATGAATACACGTAACAGGAAACGATTCTCAAGAGAAATGTGTTCCACTGCCGTCGTGGTCATCGAAGGCAGTGCCGGATAAGAAAGTATGGGGTCCTAGACACTCTCAAAAATTTTGATTCCCTCTGTTTTTGAAATTAATTATATGTATTTCATAAGTTCAAAGTAAAGGTTTTGTAGATGACTAATACAATTTATCATATTTTTATTCAATTAACAAACGAATTTTACAATTTATAATATTTTGAAAATTACTTTTATTTATCGTACACTACTATGAAACAAAAAATTAATTTCCATGCTTTTCATACTATTTTGATTGTTTTATTCTGGATGATTTTTTTTATTATTATTTTTATTTAGTGAAAAAAGTGAACTTTCAGGGAGCCTTCAAAAATCAGGGGCTCCAGGCTACTGCCTAGTCGTGCCTGCCTAGTCCTACCTTTTGGGTAATCCAACACTGCTTGTAGATCAACTTGTAGGTTTTTGGCTAATCACTAAATGTTTACCGTTTGGTTAATTTTAAAACATTTATCATTGATTAATTTCAAAATCATTTAATTAATCCGGCAGCAATTGCAAGTAATGAGACTTTCACAAGTTACAAATCTTTATATAGCGAGATTCTTACTCTGAGCTGTTTTTCACCTTTCACTTCAATGATGATCAGTAAGCCGCGGAAACATTCAGTGGCGGATCCAGGGAAGGAGAGGGCTAAGGTGCTTAGGCGCCCCCCTGTTCTTATAAGGGCGGCATTCTGGAGTAATGAGCCCCCCAAACCAAATCCTAGCCCCCTCCCCCCCCCCCCCCAATCAAACCAAAGTCCTGGATCCGCCACTAGAAACATTTTGTTGTTGTCATTACCTGAGCAAATCACTTCGGCCGCCACTGCCGGATACGTTTGTCTTCCAGGAGAATGGCTGGTCGTAACAGGTCCTGGCCTGTGGGAGCTGTATTATGCTATGTGGGTTATTCATCTGATCTTCCATGCGACCTGTGGTAGTGATCGCAGGCACTATGATCGCTGAAGACAACGTGAAAATTATTGCGTACCACCTGATTCTCTTCATGTTTTATGTCTTCCAAGACGACGATTGCATCTTTCAGCAGAATAACCAGAATCGTGCTGCAGTGATTCGAAGAGCATTGTAGTGAACTCACATTGATGTCTTGGCCACAAATCGTTTGATCTCAACCATATACAAAACATCTAGGACTATCGGGTGCCTACAAGCAACCATCTCGTAATTTAAGAGAATTGTCTGACCTGTGCTTTGACATCTAGTACTAGATACCTCCGTAAATTTATCAAGGACTTTTCAAATCCGTGTTATGCCGAATCGCTGTTGTATTGCTTTCAAAATTTGGTCAGGGCACTATTAAGTACGTGGTCATAACGTTTTGCTTCATCAGTGTATATCAATTTAGCTTAATTTTTTTTAAGAAGCAATTATAACTACAAGAAATGCGTGACGCATTTTAAATATGAAGATAGTTATTGTGGGTGAACGGTTAACGTTCTGGCCTCGCATTCGGGAGGAAGCAGGTTCGAATCCCCGTCCGGGCATCCAGATTTGGGTTTTACATGATTTCCCCGAATTACTCCAGGCAAATGCCGGGGATGCTTTCTTCAAAAGGCCATGGCCGAATTCCTCCCCTTTCTTTGTCCCCAGTTTCCGGTCCCATCACGCCTCTAACGACCTTGACATCGACGAGGCGTAAAGCATAAGTAAAAAAATAAAAATAAATAAAGATAGTTATTATATTTGAAAGTGGAGACAAACTAAGGAACGCTTGTTCATGTGTGAATAATTTTAGATTGCTTCCTGTTGTGTGGAAATAATAAGAAATACCGGTATCTAAGCTGAGTCCAGTGCTGTTGGTTAAAAATATTTAAAGTTTCAAAGATATAAATGCCACCGCTGCTCACCTTTAATATTACCATTTCTTTATGCTTAAAACATTGAGCCAAAGAACACCATTAGATTTAAACGCCAAACTCGGTTAATTTAGGAAGCAGATAACATAGCCGAAGGAAAGATAAACACAGATTTTTTTTCGCCAAATATGGAATTTAGGAAGTCGAACAAACAGCAACCTAATAGTTAGTTCCAGTTACAACACAGAAAATCTGACCAAGGTCTGATGAACAAACTGTTTCCATCTGGATATTGTGGGCCATTTCCTCAATTGCGATAGGATCAATTCAAATTGCATTGGCGTTACAATTATTCATAGAATTGAAACTGTTTCCAATTCGCGACTCGGTTATAAGTGAGAGGTCTGTTATATAGAGAGCGAAGGCTGGTTATTATCTCTGCTTAGTACAATCAATGGTGCACTGAAACATCCGGCGTTGCGAGTTTAGAAGACTGTTGGATTTCGTGACAGACTGACACAAGTAACCTTTATTTTTTTGTAACCAGCGATAGCGAGGTTGTAAGGTTCCACTACTATCTGTTTGGGGCTGATAATAATTAACTGCTACCTTATATAACAAATATTTCAAATCCTGTGCTCTTGCTTTTCTGCTTTGAAAAATAACGTAATTCAGTTTGAACAATGCCCTTACTGATGGCACAGAAATTGAGATAGCATTTTAGAAACTCTCCATCTTTTATTGAAAGGCATGAACATATGTCATTGATGGTACGAAGTAAACAGGATGAAGAGTGGGAGTGTACGTGGAATTGTTCTCTTTGTTTTAGGGATAGTAAAATTTCACAACAGGATGAAAAGATCAGGGAGATTGGAAAAATGATCAGGAAGATGGCCGAAGCAATAAGGGTGATCTGCGAATTGATAATGGTCCATATGGCTCAGCCAATTTAGGTGGAGTGGGTTTAACTGGGATGAATGGAAAGGAAAGTTTTCAGATGGCAACAGGTTGTAGGAAAAATGCTGCAAATAGAATGATGGGGCCAGACACACCAGACATTGTGGGGAGAAATAGGTTTAACCAATAACTCCGAAAGAAACTCAACCGAGAACGAATGGAATGCACTGAAGATAGAAATAATCAAATCTCGTAAAGACACCAGGCTTTAGGGATCAAGTCGCCCCATCGTAAATTAGTATTTGAGCATGTCTCTCTTGCCGCTCGGAGATGGTTATATAGAGCCAGTTCATGCGCTCTGTACACAAACTAAAGTAGCCTGTGAAATGTAAGGGGAATCTTGTGTCAGTGTAACGTAAGTGTCTTAGAACTTGTGTCAATGGACGTTATTAATTAAAAGAATAATATTTATAAAAGAACATCCAGTTTTTAATTTCCAGACTATGTCAAAATACCTCTCAATTTCTTTATCCAAGCTGACGGCTTGCAAGTCCTGGAGAATTGGGGCCGATCTCGTCTAAATAACACGCCGTCAACCACTAACGAAGTGGTTAGCTAACACTTATGGTTGGACCTGACTATTTCCGAGGATAATTAGTAGCTTACAAAAATACTGGTGACTAGATTAATAAAATTTTAATAAATGTGTGTTCTCTGTTCACTCCGAACTGGCGCACAGTGGTTCAGGATTAGAATATAGTGGACATTCGATCTAAAGTCATAATATCGATACAAAAAAAAAAAAAAAGCTTTAGATAGCATTTACTGTGATGATCAAAAACTTTTGTGTTCAATTTTTGATAAAAACGAGTCCTTCATACTTTAAAAAAATATGTAAAAAATGTATGGGTGAAAGTTTATATTTTTTTCCACGGCCCTGTATTAAGGTGACAAAGAGAAACCTTATTCAGTATTTAGTACTTAACCTACTTAATATTGCGACATAAAAAATTCTTGCGTATTCATGCAGCTTTGACTACAGGACGCAAGTGAATTTCAGAATTAAGGGATAGTGCACATTCAAATGAAAGTCATAATTTCGATCAAGAAAAAAAAAAATTAGATAGCATTTTCTGTGCTGATAAAAGATGTTCAATTTTTGATAAAAATAAGTCCTACACACTTAAAAAAATATATTTTCTCCCATGCAGTGTTTTTTCTATTTATTATTTTTTTTTTTTAAGTGTGAAGGACTCATTTTTATCAAAAATTGAACATAACAATTTCTGATCAGCACAGGAAATGCTACCTAAATCAATTTTTTTTTTGGATCGATATTATGACTTTAGTTCGAATGTCCAGTATCCATTAATTCTGAAATTGACTTGCACCCTGTAGTCAAAGCAGCAAGAATACGAAAGAAATTTTTATGTCGTAATATTAAGTAGGATAGGTACTTACTACTGCATAAGGTTTGACTTTGAAACTTTAATATAGGGCCGTGAAATAAAAAAAAAATGATTATCACCTATAGTTTTTTCATTTTTTTTTTAAGTATGAAGGACTCATTTTCCTCAAAAACTGAAAAAAGCCTTTCTTGATCAGCACAACAAATGCTATATAAAGCAATTTTTGTTTGGGATCGATATTATGACTTTAGTCCGAATGCCCACTATTTTCTAATCCTGGCGCAATATCATATTCCCCTGGCCTTGCTCCTCACCTAATCACGCCCTGCCGTTCTTATCTCCGCGAGCTGACCTCAGAGTTCAAGTAGTCTAGTGGCAAATTGCCCCTTTTATATTTTATAAGGTTTCCTCCTTATTTATAAATAAACAATGATACTGTATTATTTAGAGTATTGTATCAGTAATAGAGGATTTGTCTTTATCCTCCATATCCAATACTGAGTTTAATATCACGGGTGAAATTAAATTATCTTTTAAATTAACTCAATTATCTTTCAAATATCAACTAAAATAATTTATTACACTTTCATAATAACAATTATTATCCACTTATCTTTGGGCATCATGTTTATAAACATTATAATATCTGACCACAATAGTTATAGTTCATTAGTACAATTATACTTTTCATATGGCCTCGGGCTTATATTTTCCAAAATTAAATTACAATTTTACGTTCCTCTCACAAGAGTTATGGAACGTCTTCTTATTTATGACTTCAAGGAGC
This sequence comes from Vandiemenella viatica, assembly GCA_031002005.1. Classification (NCBI taxonomy): domain Eukaryota; kingdom Metazoa; phylum Arthropoda; class Insecta; order Orthoptera; family Morabidae; genus Vandiemenella; species Vandiemenella viatica. The sequence goes on along the minus strand of JARYHS010013631.1, from coordinate 135,814,570 downwards.
TCTAAACATCTATACCAGGGGTGGCCAACCCGCAGCCCGAACATTTTTCTGGCCCTCGAGATTCATCACACTTTTACAAAATATTTTTTATATTTCATTTTTAGTGTTATATATTTCTTTACAAAATGCGTTTAGTATCATTATTATTATATTATCTATGTTTACATGTCAGAATAATAGTAAACACAATAACAACTTAAGTTTCAATTTTTCGCCATGTCACCAGTCTCTGCCTTTCCATTGTTGGCAGTGATTATTGGAGTTTTGTCCTAGAACATTTTCTCCTATTAACAGTGGTTTTATCTTTCACTTCGCGTATGGTGGGTCTTCATGATGGTGAGTTTAGTGGAGGAGATTCAGAGGTCGTTTATGTCGGCCAATAGTAGGGTCATATTGTCCGATGTTGCGTACCACTGGGTTGTTTGACTTTATGGTGTTTTTGTAGAAGTTCATAGCGATTTGTCGAAATCTCTCTTTGAGTTTAGGAAGTATTGTCGCCTCGTGTAGAGGGTCGGTTGGAAACCTGCTCGGAAGATGCAGGGCTCTTTTTAATGCTCTGTTCTGTATAACTTGGAGCCTTTGTATGTGGTAGTCAGCTGCGTATGCCCACGCTGGGCTGGCATATTCGATTATAGGTCTGATGAGAGCTGTATAGACTCTAACTCCTGCGGGCGGGGGAAGGAGACTGTTTTTGTTTAGCAAAGGAAATAATTCCTGTAGTCTCGCGCTTGCCCGTCGACGAACGTCCTCAATGTGGGGGCCCCACGTGAGTCTCCTGTCGAGCGGTACGCCCAGGTAGCGAGCAGTCGTCGACCAGGTGATGTCATTTCCATCCAAATGTAGTTTAGGCGCTGGTATTACCTGGAACCAGAGGCGGCCTTAGGGGGTGGCGAACAGGGCAATCGCCCAGGGCCTCGCTCTTAGAGGGGCCTCGCGCAGCTATCCAAGTTGATTAAAGTTTATGTTTGAAAAGATTATTTTATCTTCTGCTATTAGTGGTAACAATAAAGTTGGTTAATTGATGGTAAAGTATATATTAATTACTAACCAATCAAAATTTCTCAATTAGATTTATTGAATGTCACATTCGTATAATAGCAGGAGAAACATCTGATATTGATGGACAAGAACTGTATGAAGAAAACGACGGCGGTATCTCAATGATGACATAAATAATAGAAAAAACATTAATTTAATTACTGAAGTTTTTCATGGTTAAAATTATTACAACATATTTGAGGAATTCGATGACAGAAGATTGGTTTTCAGCCCTTTCTATTCTTTGAACTGAAAATGAAATAGCTCATTCATTAGATTCTTGTGCCTTAATTAAATATTTTAGTCTCAGGAAAAGGCACAAACATCATTTTTAAACCCCTGCGTATATCTTCAAAGGCCTTAACGTACTTCAGTTTATCCTTAATGATTTGTCATCTTTATGTTTGTTAAGTTTTAATAACTCTTCTAATATAATATTTTAAAACTCACAGTTTATTTTTATGATGTACGCATTTTTCGTTGATCATCAGAAACACCTACGATTAATATATTTTGTACAAAGGGCAAGGGCCTCGCAAGGATCTTCCGCCCGGGGCCTCGCAATGACTAAGGCCGACGCTGCCTGGAACCGGGTGTCAAGTCTACGCTTTAGCATTATAGCCTGGGTCTTTGTCGCGTTAATCTCTATTCTCCATCTCCTCGCCCAGGATAGGGGGGTTTTCTGCAATACCTCTTGGAGGCGTCTGGTGGCAATAACTCTGCTGCGACTGTAAGTGAAGTATGCCGTGTCATCTGCATACGTCGCGACCTCCACCCCAGGATTGTTAGAAACATCCGGAGTGTAGAGCGAGTACAGGACAGGTCCAAGTACGGAGCCTTGCGGGACCCCAGCCCTGATCCGTCTGCTGGTGGAGAAAGCTTTATCTACGCAAACACTGAAGGAACGGTCAGAGAGGTAGCTCTTCAAAAGTTTAACATAAGGCCCTGGGAACCCCTGTTCATATACCTTGAGCAAGAGTCCCGAATGCCACACTGAGTCAAATGCACGGGATATGTCTACCATTACCAGTCCGCAGTACTCTTTGAAATTGAAGGCTCTAGTCGCCATTTCTACAACCCTCATGAGTTGCTGCGTGGTAGAGTGACCTCTTCGAAAATCCAACTGATGATCGGGAATGATGTTGTTGTCTTCAATATGGGTATACAGTCGCCGAAGCAATATCTTCTCGAAGACTTTACTAATGGCCGGTAGTAAGCTGATGGGCCTGTAGTGTTGGGGGAAGTGTGGGTCCTTGCCACTCTTATGCACCCCAACTACTACCGCGTATTTCCAGCTGCGAGGGTATACTTGATGCCTTAATATTTTGTTGAAGACTTCTGTAAGGTTTTTTCACTCCAAAAAAATGTCTTTAATGGGTATATATAATTTTCTATGCGGCCCGCACTTCCAAAGTGGCCCGCATGATCATTTGGATTGACCACCCCTGATATATTCCTTACTTTTTTGTGTAGTGAAAGTATATTTTTTAAGATCTCTTTTATTTCTACAGATCAACGAAACATATAACACGTGATAATTTGAAGTGTACATATTATTCCGTTGAAATGCTAGATGCTTGTGCCAATCGGACGGACATACGGCCGAGCGTCAGCGATGAAGTTTTGTTTCCCATTTGGTACGGGATCCTAAAAATGGGGGTGACAGTCGCTACACTTAGAAACAGTGGCAATGTTGTGTATGAAAAGTACCTGTCACTGTTAACGGCAATTGTTGTTGTGTTGATTTCAGGATTAAATCAAATAATATGATTTCAATTATAACTGCGCTTAGTACAAATGTGCAGCACATTAAAGTAAATTAGGGCTATTTTGATAATAAAGGGCATAATGAATAAAGAAAATAAAAAGTTCACTTTCCGCATATCGGGTCACTAATACGCATATTCCACTAGTTTGATACATGTTTTTATTGTCGGTTGATAAAATTGGAAGAACCAATACTAAAATATCTTGAATCTACTGACATACAGGGTTATTCTAAATTAGTTATACAAAATTAAGATCTACTTACGAAGAAAGTACAAGTCCTAGTGAATTAAGTGATACAGCGTCGAATTCAGAAGAACTACAAGTTTTGTCTACAAGTATTCACTATGGGTTCCTTTTGACATACGGGGCAGACATCTCACCTGCAAGTGATTTGGTCCAAAATCTTATGAATCATATGACCGCCTATGGTTGCAACTTCTTTTATTCAAAGTCGGAGGTCGTTTAGATTTGCTGGAATAGGTGGAATAAAACCTTTGTCCTTAACGTAGCCCCATACAGAAAAGTCGAACGGTGTCAGGTCAGATGACCGTGGCGCCCAGGCCAACGTTCCACCAATTCAGGAAGTCATGTTTTCATTCAGGTAAAAGTAACTCTGTTGTGGAAATGCGGAGGTGCACAATCTTGTTGAAAAATAAAATCCCGATCTGTTCCATCATGTCCAGATACGAAGTTTGATCGAAAAAAAAACTTTGTTTATCACTTTCACTCAAAGCTTTCAATAATTGCAATCTGTGTGGCTTAAATTTCAGGTGATCGTGCCGGCCAAGCATTTGGAAACGATCGGCTGATAATTCAATCGTTTCCAAATCTGTTACGGAGAAGCAGTTGAACTTCACGATGACTGATCACGGCACCTGGTGACCATAGTTGAAACTGCACGGTGGCACTTGTGACGCCTGGAAATCACACACCCCATAAACTGGACATTAATGCTACCAAGTTTGGTACTCGTATGGTAATTAGTTTCCGCGTTATAACCTGTTAAGTAGGGAAAGTTTAATTATAACCACCCAGTACTATCGTCCCTACAATGCTTATTAAAAACGGAATTACGCCGGTTAATCATTGCATCTAGGGATGTTTGGGCATTTCGATGAAAAATAAGGGTTTCAGTTATCATATTATTTCCAAAGACCGGCGAAACCTTAGGATTATACAATTGCGGCATGGAAAAACTCCATCGATATGGACCCGAGTGTGTAGTCGACATTTTGCCATATCTGATTTTAACTCATCGCTTGAAAGCTGTGGATGCTTGATTCTCACGCTTTAAAATAAGAGTTTGAAGTTATTGTATTAACCTTGTGCGCGCCTCTGCTGGAAATCACTTATTTATGTTGCAGTTGTGCTTACATTACGGCAACATAACCTTGATTTGCTGTGGATTTTTTACCTTTTTCTGCTAGGTTCTATGAGAGAATTATCTTTAAATCATACTGTAGATCGACTGAAAATTTATGTAACTGACAAGAAAGTGTTAAAATAGGTGTGCAAGGTAAATAATTATGTATGTATGAGGTAACAAAAGTGAGTTGCAGTTAAGATATTTCTCGGATGTTGAACAGCATTTTACAGGAAGGTAAAAAAAAAAAATCAGTAGTTAAAACCACAAACGGTTCCAAGACCAAATTTGCCGCCAATCGACGCAAATTTTGCGAACGACCAGCAACAGGGACCGATCTTTTAAATTCAACAAAAGGAATAATAAATTAATGGCTAATATTACGTATCTTCGTGAAATATCAAAAACTTATTTGTAGAGTCGGCACGCAACTCGTTAAACCAAACTTGAGGAAATTAGCGCACAGAACAAGTTCAACTTCTAACAAAGTTTGACTGATATTCAGGAATTCTTCTCTCCTATATTACCTGTAAATACAACAAAAAAACTATTCTAAAAACAAAGATAAAAAACTTTCAGACATTTAAATTTTAAAATTATTTCAAGCTGTTCAAAACGAGGAGCAAACGTCGGCAAGAGGCCCAAATGAAACGGTAACTTCAAGGCTTAACTGGCCTTAATGGTGTTAATTCTTACCTGTTAATCAATTCTTGCTTAGTGTACTTCTACAGACTACGTACTCCGGCTTTAAAATATAATTACTTCAGTGATTTATCTGCAAAATTTTTATACACAGACTGCTTCTCAAACGAAAACAAACGCACAGTGGTCAACGGGAAGTTAACAATACCACCCTTTGGCTGTGGCGCTGTAGGTGACGAAAAAATAAACTAATAAGTTACAGAGCTCTATAGGTTTTACGCATTATTTCGCTGTGTTCATCTAAAGTTCACGACCGAGCTTGACCTCGGTTCCTATGCGTTACACAACTAGTTTCAAGGATACGATTGTGCCAAGCAGTAATAGTCGGCCTTTGAGGTGTTTTTTTTGGTGATATTTAGTCCTGAATTTCTTTTGAATATCAGTGGTCGATCGCGATTTATGAAACCACACGCAATAATGGGAACACTCCACACCAGTATACGAATCCATGATTACTAAATAAAGTTTTATTGTCGTTTGAAACGTAAAAATGATGCGCTCTAGCGAAAGTGAAGTAAACGGGAAATTATGAAACTCACTAGACATCACTACCTCAACTGGTTCGGAAGCTATGGCTGTTTACTTTTGTAAGATTAGATTAGAATAACCCTGTATATAGAAGGGAAAGAGGTATTATTTTTTTGACGCAAAATTGAACCTCAGAACTACAGGTTACGAGCCATTAAAATAGCAACAAAATATAGGTAAAATGGAAATATAGTTGCGGTATAATTAGTGTGATACGATTTGTAGTGTCCTTTTTTTTTTTTTTTTTTTTTTTTCCTCGCTTGCCTCAACGGCTGTGTTTGTGAAGCCCCACTGCTTTGCAGTTTTACTTCTATGGGTCTGATTCGTTGGGGTCGCTATTTATGGATTTTTTTCTGTCAGGGGAAAAACCTGGGCTGTGGTCATTCGAAATGACCTTATTGGTAAAAACCCCTGCTGTGTTCGTGTACTGTTCTTCACAGTTCAGACTGGGTTGTGGATTATACTGAGGGGCACTCTGTACTTGTGCCACGTCTTTGGCATTGTTGTTCCAATTGTCTCTGTTCTTGGATTGTCTCTTGTCTGGTTTAGTCTTTCTATAAATTTTTCAGTTTGTTTAATGATTTCTGCTTGTACTGTGGAGATTTCTGCTTCCCTGTGGTGTGTTGCTGTAGGTGTGTACCTCGGTGCGTTGTATATCATGCGGAGGCATCTGTTTTGTAATCTTTGGATGTGTTGTAGATTCGATCTGCTAGCCAGACCCCATATTTGGCAGCCATATAGGAGGAAGGGCCGGATTATGCATTTGTATAGGCGGAGTTTTGTGTTTGTTCGGAGCTCCTTGCTGCGTAATACTGGAGAGAGGTTCATTATTACCGCTAGACCTTTTTTTCGGCGATCGAGAATATGCTGTCGAAAAAGTAGTTTTTTATCTAGTATTATCCCTAGATACTTGTGCTCACTAACCCATTGGATTTCCTGACCCATTATTGTCAGTGTTCTGTTTAGTTGTGGCCTTTTGTTGGTAAAATATATGCTGGCACATTTCATTGCATTTACTTTCACCTTGTTTTTTCTGCTCCATGTGGTGAATGCATCCAGACCTTTTTGCAGCCTTGTTAGGTTTAAGTCGTGCCTGTTCCCGATCACATACATGCCCGTATCGTCTGCAAATTGTGCCAGCTTTACATGGGGTGGTGTCGGGATTTTATTAACATATATACTGAATAGTGGTGAAGAGATCGGAGCTCCCTGTGGTATTCCGGCTTCTATCACATGTGTTGACGATCTCTGTCCTTCAATTGATACGTAGAATTTTCTATCTTTCAGGTAGTTTCCAATAAGTTTTATGTAACAATTTTTAATTGTTGTTTCGTTTTTTAGCTTCGTTATCAGGTTGGCATGCCAGATTTTATCATAAGCCTTTTCGATGTCTAGAAATACTGCTGCTGTTGACTTTTTGCGATTGAAATTTGCGGTGATTTCTTCTGTTATTCGTAATAGTTGGGTTGTTGCTGCGACGCGGCTCTGGAAGCCGAATTGTTCTGGCCTGATCGTGTTATCCGCCTCGAGGCTGAACTTTATTCTTTTCAGTAGTATTCTTTCCAATATTTTTGATGTTGAAGATAGTAGGCTTATGGGGCGATAGTTGTTGGCTTGTCTGGGGTCCTTGCCTCTCTTAGGTATTGCTATTATCTTTGCTGTCTTCCAGGCTGCAGGAAAATAGCTCTGGAGGAGACAAGCGTTGTAGATTCTTGTTAGGAGTACTATGGCTTTGGTTGGTAGCTTTTTCAATTGTTCATTTGTGATTTTGTCATGGCCTGGAGATTTGTTTTTTGCAATCTCTTTGATTATTTGGCGTACTTCGCGTGGTGTTGTTAGCTCTGGTGGGACGTCCGCCGGTTCCTGCATAATGATTTGAGCTTGACGTTCCGTCTCTTCACTTTCCCTTTGCTCTTCAGGTGTGAGTTGGTAGTCAGCTACCGTATACTGTGCTGCAAAGGTTTCAGCTAGGATTTCGGCTTTGGCTAATGGTTGATAACATGTTCCCGCGGGTCCTGCTATGGCTGATTTTGCTTGACGCGGTTCTTTGAGTGCTCTTATAAGCTGCCACGGCTCTCTGTTTTGAAAACATTAGGTTGGACATTTTGTCCTCCCATTTCTCCGACCTTCTCTCTTGTATTCTCTCGCGTAGTTGTTTGGCGTAGCTTCGGTACTGCCGTCTATCGTTTGGGTCGCGATACTGCTGCCATAGTTTCCGGTAGCGGTTGCGCAAGTAGCGTAGGTCCTCCAGTAAGGCGGGGAGCTCTGTTTGTCGATAGTTTGGGTATACTGTCGTAATGCTGGCTCTTTTGTCTGCTTCATGTATCACTTTGTTGAAGTGCTCTATAGCGTTATCTACTTTGTTTGCAGTTGAGACGTTATAGTTTGGTTTGATTTTACTGTGCACTGTTCTAGTAAATCTGTTCCAGTCTGTTTGTTTCTGTATTTTGGCTTCATGTGGGGAAGGATCCACTTCTCTATCTTCAGAATTACTGGTAAATGGTCGGAGGATAGCTCGTTTTTAGTTTTTTGCTTCCTTTGTTCCGCTTACATTTTTGCCAGAAAGATGTCTATAACGTCTGGTCGATGTCTAGCGTTGTGCGGGATGTGCGTGGGCTCTGTTGGTCCCAAGACTTCGATGTTCTCTGTTCCAAGAGATCGAAGAGTTGCTCACCCCTCGTGTTGTTTGTTCTTGAGTTCCAGCTGTTATGTTTCGAGTTCAGATCGCCTCCGATGATTACTTTGTTTCCAGTTGCGAGTAGTTGGTCGATATCGAATTCGTATAGTGTTCTACTCGGTGAGAGATATGCTCCGATTATGACAATGTTCCACCTCCTTGCAGTTGATTCGAATGGCTGTAGCCTCCATGTCCAGCGTCTGTGGTACACTCACTATTTCGTGGGTTATGTTGTTTCGTACAGCGATTGAGGTGCCGCCGCCTCTCTGCCCTTGCCTGTCGGTGCGATAGGTCTGAAACCCTGGGAGTCTGAATTTGTCTGCTTGCTTTAGGAATGTTTCCACTGAGGAGGACTATGTCCACCTTTTCCCTCGTTTATGAATTCGAGTAGTTCAAGCCTTTTGTCTTTTATTCCGTTGGCATTCCATGTTGCGATTTTCAGGTCTTGTAGTTGTGCTTGCGCCATTAGTTTATTAATGATATTACTCCTTGGACGAGGGCAAGGATTTTTGTTCCATCTCCCTCTCGCTGTTTTCACCTTTTTCATTGTTTTTTTTTAGTGTGCTGAAGATCTTTTTTATTTCAGACCCGAAGGTAGTAGCTATTTCTGTTAGTTCTTCCTGTGCGCCTTCGCTTTTCAGTTTGTCTGCTCCCCTTGCCGTTTTCTCTGCTCTTGCCTGTTTGGATTTTTATGCCCTGACAAGGCTTGTGAGTATGTTCGGTTTTGTGTTGGACCTGAATGGGTTCCGCCCGGGTGTACCGTTTTGTTTTTCCTTTCGTTTTCCTTGCTGTCTTCTTTGTCTCTTTTCCGGTCGCTCGGGGCGTGGTGGTCTCAGCAGGTCTTGGTAGGCTTTGCATCCACGCCAAGACGCCGCGTGGTCCCCTCCGCAATTCACACATGTTGCGCGCTCTGTTTTGGGAAGTGTGCAGTCCTTGGTTAGATGTGGGCTTGCGCATTTCACGCATCTACTGGGTAGATGACAGTAGTTAGAGGTGTGGTCCGTGTCTTTGACAACCTTGTTGCACTGCGGAGGTCCTTGTTGCTGGCGATATCGCTCAATCTGGACTCTGGTGTACAATATCGAACGTTCGTTGTAGATTTTTCGGAACTTGGATCGTTTTTCCAGCGTGGACTGAGTAGATTGCCAGTGGAATTAAGGTCCTCTCGTCTCCGGGTTCCTTCTTTTGAAACTGGTGAACTGCATTTACTAGATATCCTTTGTCCGTGAGGTCGTCTGCTATTTCGTTTGTTAGTATTGTAGGTGGTAGGCCTTTTATGACCACCTTAAGGAGCCTCTCCTGTGGTAGTTGGTGGCTATAATAGCTGATGTTGTTTTTGTTGAAAAATGCTATCAGGGCTAGATAGTCTTCCTTGTTTTCGACGAAATATTTGAGGCTGTTGCCTCGATACACAACTTTCAGATTCCCTGTTAGGTATTCTTTGATGGTCTGGTTCATCTTTATGAAATTTCTTGTTTCGTATATTACGACGGGAGGAAATCTATCCTCGTTAGCCGGTTTTTCTTTCCCTTCTGGTATCTCAGTGTATGTTTCCATGTCTTCGGTATCCTTTGTGGCCTCTTCTGCTAGCGCGCTGTATCGATTACTTACTGCCACCTGTGTGTGGTTTGCTCTGTACTTTTGGTGTACTGCTTGACGGGCGCACTTGCTCCTTTTTCTTGGAAACTCGAAGGGCGCTTCCTCGTTTTTGTTGTGCATTGTTGGTTCCTTCCTTTTCATAAACTGTTGTGGTTTTCCACTGTTTTCGTTGTAGTTTTTATCGGGTTCGTTTGTGTCTTCTGAGTCCATTTCCCAGTCTTCTTCATTTTCTTCAGATTCCGTCCCGGGTGGGGTGTCTGTGCTGTCGCGTAGTTCTTCTCTCTGCCTTAGCCTGTTCGTTGCCGTTAAAGTCAGTCCGCGAGGCTTACCAGTGAAACCCTTGTTGTCACCGTTAGGTATTCCCGGGTTCCACAGTATGCCGGATCGTCAACAAGTCCCAATACACTGGTCCTAAAGAGTTGTCCAAACGATGTCCAATATATCCTTGCTTCGTCGTCACCAGTATAACTTCCCTATGTAGTAGAATAGCACACGATAATACTGCGATCTCACTAATCCATTGTAGTGTCCACTAAACTCCGTCATTTATTGTAGCACGAATTGTAAAAGATGTTTGGGAAGTTATTATCAAAAATTAGCATTATTATATAGTAGCATACATTGTTAACAATTCTTTTGTAATTCTGAAAAATTTCTGCGAAGTTATGAAAGAAAAGTTCAAATAATATTAAAATGCTTGTAGAAAAACCAGTTTCTTTCCAGTCGAGGATACCGGTACCACTTTGTCCAGTTTCCTGTTTTCTGTTATGTATTGCTACTTCTTTCTAATCTGTTTTCAATGTATCAAGTGAAGTAAGCATTACTAATAAACAACCATTTATCTGTTCTTATCAGCTTAATATCTGATACGTCCAGCATCGCTGGACCAGAATATTAAACTCATTTTGGAACATGACGGAGTGCTAGGGGCTTGCTCCACCTCTGTCGCGGGTTGGCCCGGCATTGCAGTACCGCCGGGATCGGCCAACCTAATCTCAATCAAAACATAGAAATGAGTTGAATAATCTGGAAGTGTCAGAATATTAAGCTGATATGACTTCTGTGTGAAATTTCCTTCTCTGGCTTAACGACTATGTTTTATTTCCGTCTCGTGTGTATTAACTTCTGCAGGGTAGCCAATTGCTGAACCCTTCGCCGCCCCCAGTACCTAATCCGCACTTCCCATAGCTCGGGGGGGGGGGGAATTTAGTTATATATATACAAATTTTTTTTCCTTAACCTGGGTTAAAACGTGTTTAACCATCCCGCAGATACGGGGCCCACAGCCACTTTCGGGATTCGGGGTCGGTTATTTTCCACCTTTGCGCGGTGGGCGCCAGGCGGTACTCAATCACCGAAGGTCACGGATTTATATGAGAGAAGAGGCTACTTATTGTCTCCTATCACTTTCGTCAAAACAGCACCATCTGCGGGAATGCGGGGCTCGGCCATCGAAGGAAGTCAATCCGGCAGTTTCGAAAATTTTCGCTAAGGCATGGAGACACCTTGTGTTCTACCCTCGATCCTGACTTACTCAAAAAGAGTAGCCACGAAGACGTCTCGGCGTTTCGCAAATTTTGCAATGACTGGGATGTGACTAACTGTTATACCTCATATGATTATCAAAAAAAAAATAAAACGTATCGCTTCTCGCGTTTTGTAAATCAAGTAATGGCAACTTGGATAGCAGCAGCAGCAGCAGCAGCAGCAGCAGCAGCAGCAGCAGCAGCAGCAGCAGCAGCAGCAATCATCATCATTTTATTCACTGCACGAATCCAGATCCTCCTCCTCACTTCACATAGCTCGGGGGGAACGAGTGAGATGGGGGGAAATTAGTTTCATATATATATATACAAAAAAAATCCGTACCTAGGTGAAAACGTGTTTAACCATCCCGCAGACATTTTACCGTTTGTGCTACTCCAAGTATGGACCCAGGTATTTTTGCTTCTTTACAGGATTCCAAGCTGTGGTTCCTGTACTCTGATACTTAGTTATTAGAGACCTTGTCTTTTCGCGAAATATCGTCGCGTGTTGTGAGTCGGACGCTGTGCTTTGCCATGCCGTCTTGCAGTTACGAATAAAGTTACTCAAAATTTTGCGAGCGCTTTCTTTCAGTGTTCTGCACCTTGTGGGCCCTACCTTAAGCCCTCTCGATCGAGATACGGGGCCACCAGCCACTTTCGGGAGGCGGGGTCGGTTATTTTCCACCTTTGCGCGGCTGGCGCCAGGCGGTACTCAATCACCGAAAGTCAGTTATTTATATGAAGCAGAGAGACTACTTATTGTCTCCTATCACTTCCGTACAAACAGCACCATCCGCAAAAATGCGGTAGCTCGGCCATCGAAGGAAGTCAATCCGGCAGTTTCGAAAATTTTCGCTAGTGTTGGGGACACCTTGGCGTTCTACCCTCGATCCTGAAGTACTCAAAAAGAGTAGCAACACCTGCAAAACTTATCGCTTCTCGGCCTTTTGGCAATACTTGGATTGTGACTTACTGTATAATATTATCATACATTATTGCCAGCCCCTAGCACTCAAATTTCAATGTATCAAGTGAAGTAAGCATTACTAATAAACAACCATTTATCTGTTCTTATCAGCTTAATATCTGATACGTCCAGCATCGCTGGACCAGAATATTAAACTCATTTTTGGAACATGACGGAGTGCTAGGGGCTTGCTCCACCTCTGTCGCGGGTTGGCCCGGCATTGCAGTACCGCCGGGATCGGCCAACCTAATCTCAATCAAAACATAGAAATGAGTTGAATAATCTGGAAGTGTCAGAATATTAAGCTGATATGACTTCTGTGTGAAATTTCCTTCTCTGGCTTAACGACTATGTTTTATTTCCGTCTCGTGTGTATTAACTTCTGCAGGGTAGCCAATTGCTGAACCCTTCGCCGCCCCCAGTACCTAATCCGCACTTCCCATAGCTCGGGGGGGGGGGGGAATTTAGTTATATATATACAAATTTTTTTTCCTTAACCTGGGTTAAAACGTGTTTAACCATCCCGCAGTTATTTTACCGTTTGTTCTACTCCAAATATGGACCCAGGTATTTTTGCTTCTTTACAGGATTCCAAGCTGTGGTTCCTGTACTCTGATACTTAGTTATTAGAGACCTTGTCTTTTCGCGAAATGTCGTCGTCGCCGCCGACGACGCGCGTGTTGTGAGTCGGACGCTGTGCGTTGCCATGCCGTTTTGCAATTACGAATAAAGTTACTCAAAATTATGCGACCGCTTTCTTCCAGTGGTCTGCACCTTGTGGGCCCTACCTTAACCCCTCTCGATCGAGATATGGGGCCACCAGCCATTTTCGGGAGGCGGGGTCGGTTATTTTCCACCTTTGCGCGGCAGGCGCCAGGCGGTACTCAATCACCGAAAGTCAGTTATTTATATGAGGCATAGAGACTACATATTGTCTCCTATCACTTTCGTACAAACAGCACCATCTGCAAAAATGCGGGGCTCGGCCAACGAAGGAAGTCAATCCGGCAGTTTCGAAAATTTTCGCTAAGGTCTGGGGACACCTTTGTGTTCTACCCTCGATCCTGACTTACTCAAAAAGAGTAACAACACCTGTAAAACGTATCGCTTCTCGGCGTTTTGGCTAAGATCAAAGTGTAATGGCAATACTTGGATTGTGACTAAGCAGCAGCAGCAGCAGCAGCAGCAGCAGCAGCAGCAGCAGCAGCAGCAGCAGCAGCAGCAGCAGCAATCATCATCATTTTATTCACTGCACGAATCCAGATCCTCCTCCTCACTTCACATAGCTCGGGGGGAACGAGTGAGATGGGGGGAAATTAGTTTCATATATATATATACAAAAAAAATCCGTACCTAGGTGAAAACGTGTTTAACCATCCCGCAGACATTTTACCGTTTGTGCTACTCCAAGTATGGACCCACGTATTTTTACTTCTTTACAGGATTCCAAGCTGTGGTTCCTGTACTCTGATACTTAGTTATTAGAGACCTTGTCTTTTCGCGAAATATCGTCGCGTGTTGTGAGTCGGACGCTGTGCTTTGCCATGCCGTCTTGCAGTTACGAATAAAGTTACTCAAAATTTTGCGAGCGCTTTCTTTCAGTGTTCTGCACCTTGTGGGCCCTACCTTAAGCCCTCTCGATCGAGATACGGGGCCACCAGCCACTTTCGGGAGGCGGGGTCGGTTATTTTCCACCTTTGCGCGGCTGGCGCCAGGCGGTACTCAATCACCGAAAGTCAGTTATTTATATGAAGCAGAGAGACTACTTATTGTCTCCTATCACTTCCATACAAACAGCACCATCCGCAAAAATGCGGTAGCTCGGCCATCGAAGGAAGTCAATCCGGCAGTTTCGAAAATTTTCGCTAGTGTTGGGGACACCTTGGCGTTCTACCCTCGATCCTGAAGTACTCAAAAAGAGTAGCAACACCTGCAAAACTTATCGCTTCTCGGCCTTTTGGCAATACTTGGATTGTGACTTACTGTATAATATTATCATACATTATTGCCAGCCCCTAGCACTCAAATTTCAATGTATCAAGTGAAGTAAGCATTACTAATAAACAACCATTTATCTGTTCTTATCAGCTTAATATCTGATACGTCCAGCATCGCTGGACCAGAATATTAAACTCATTTTTGGAACATGACGGAGTGCTAGGGGCTTGCTCCACCTCTGTCGCGGGTTGGCCCGGCATTGCAGTACCGCCGGGATCGGCCAACCTAATCTCAATCAAAACATAGAAATGAGTTGAATAATCTGGAAGTGTCAGAATATTAAGCTGATATGACTTCTGTGTGAAATTTCCTTCTCTGGCTTAACGACTATGTTTTATTTCCGTCTCGTGTGTATTAACTTCTGCAGGGTAGCCAATTGCTGAACCCTTCGCCGCCCCCAGTACCTAATCCGCACTTCCCATAGCTCGGGGGGGGGGGAATTTAGTTATATATATACAAATTTTTTTTCCTTAACCTGGGTTAAAACGTGTTTAACCATCCCGCAGTTATTTTACCGTTTGTTCTACTCCAAATATGGACCCAGGTATTTTTGCTTCTTTACAGGATTCCAAGCTGTGGTTCCTGTACTCTGATACTTAGTTATTAGAGACCTTGTCTTTTCGCGAAATGTCGTCGTCGCCGCCGACGACGCGCGTGTTGTGAGTCGGACGCTGTGCGTTGCCATGCCGTTTTGCAATTACGAATAAAGTTACTCAAAATTATGCGACCGATTTCTTCCAGTGGTCTGCACCTTGTGGGCCCTACCTTAACCCCTCTCGATCGAGATATGGGGCCACCAGCCATTTTCGGGAGGCGGGGTCGGTTATTTTCCACCTTTGCGCGGCTGGCGCCAGGCGGTACTCAATCACCGAAAGTCAGTTATTTATATGAAGCAGAGAGACTACTTATTGTCTCCTATCACTTCCGTACAAACAGCACCATCCGCAAAAATGCGGTAGCTCGGCCATCGAAGGAAGTCAATCCGGCAGTTTCGAAAATTTTCGCTAGTGTTGGGGACACCTTGGCGTTCTACCCTCGATCCTGAAGTACTCAAAAAGAGTAGCAACACCTGCAAAACTTATCGCTTCTCGGCCTTTTGGCAACACTTGGATTGTGACTTACTGTATAATATTATCATACATTATTGCCAGCCCCTAGCACTCAAATTTCAATGTATCAAGTGAAGTAAGCATTACTAATAAACAACCATTTATCTGTTCTTATCAGCTTAATATCTGATACGTCCAGCATCGCTGGACCAGAATATTAAACTCATTTTTGGAACATGACGGAGTGCTAGGGGCTTGCTCCACCTCTGTCGCGGGTTGGCCCGGCATTGCAGTACCGCCGGGATCGGCCAACCTAATCTCAATCAAAACATAGAAATGAGTTGAATAATCTGGAAGTGTCAGAATATTAAGCTGATATGACTTCTGTGTGAAATTTCCTTCTCTGGCTTAACGACTATGTTTTATTTCCGTCTCGTGTGTATTAACTTCTGCAGGGTAGCCAATTGCTGAACCCTTCGCCGCCCCCAGTACCTAATCCGCACTTCCCATAGCTCGGGGGGGGGGGAATTTAGTTATATATATACAAATTTTTTTTCCTTAACCTGGGTTAAAACGTGTTTAACCATCCCGCAGTTATTTTACCGTTTGTTCTACTCCAAATATGGACCCAGGTATTTTTGCTTCTTTACAGGATTCCAAGCTGTGGTTCCTGTACTCTGATACTTAGTTATTAGAGACCTTGTCTTTTCGCGAAATGTCGTCGTCGCCGCCGACGACGCGCGTGTTGTGAGTCGGACGCTGTGCGTTGCCATGCCGTTTTGCAATTACGAATAAAGTTACTCAAAATTATGCGACCGCTTTCTTCCAGTGGTCTGCACCTTGTGGGCCCTACCTTAACCCCTCTCGATCGAGATATGGGGCCACCAGCCATTTTCGGGAGGCGGGGTCGGTTATTTTCCACCTTTGCGCGGCAGGCGCCAGGCGGTACTCAATCACCGAAAGTCAGTTATTTATATGAGGCATAGAGACTACATATTGTCTCCTATCACTTTCGTACAAACAGCACCATCTGCAAAAAATGCGGGGCTCGGCCAACGAAGGAAGTCAATCCGGCAGTTTCGAAAATTTTCGCTAAGGTCTGGGGACACCTTTGTGTTCTACCCTCGATCCTGACTTACTCAAAAAGAGTAACAACACCTGTAAAACGTATCGCTTCTCGGCGTTTTGGCTAAGATCAAAGTGTAATGGCAATACTTGGATTGTGACTAACTGTATAAGATTATCATATATTATTGCAAGCACTCAAAATTTCAATGTATCTAGTGAAGTAAGCATTACCAATAAATCTGTTCTTATCAGCTTAATTTTTGCAGGTTTGGAGGACCTAGCCCAACGTGAAGTCGTCGATAAAGAAGAAAGAAGAAGAAGAAGAAGAAGAAGCAGCAGCAGCAGCAGCAGCAGCAGCAGCAGCAGCAGCAGCAGCAGCAGCAGCAGCAGCAGCAGCAGCAGCAGCAGCAGCAGCAGCAGCAGCAGCAGCAGCAGCAGCAGCAGCAGCAGCAGCAGCAGCAGCAGCAGCAGCAGCAGCAGCAGCAGCAGCAGCAGCAGCAGCAGCAGCAGCAGCAGCAGCAGCAGCAGCAGCAGCAGCAGCAGCAGCAGCAGCAGCAGCAGCAGCAGCAGCAGCAGCAGCAGCAGCAGCAGCAGCAGCAGCAGCAGCAGCAGCAGCAGCAGCAGCAGCAGCAGCAGCAGCAGCAGCAGCAGCAGCAGCAGCAGCAGCAGCAGCAGCAGCAGCAGCAGCAGCAGCAGCAGCAGCAGCAGCAGCAGCAGCAGCAGCAGCAGCAGCAGCAGCAGCAGCAGCAGCAGCAGCAGCAGCAGCAGCAGCAGCAGCAGCAGCAGCAGCAGCAGCAGCAGCAGCCAGCAGCAGCAGCAGCAGCCAGCAGCAGCAGCAGCAGCAGCAGCAGCAGCAGCAGCAGCAGCAGCAGCAGCAGCAGCAGCAGCAGCAGCAGCAGCAGCAGCAGCAGCAGCAGCAGCAGCAGCAGCAGCAGCAGCAGCAGCAGCAGCAGCAGCAGCAGCAGCAGCAGCAGCAGCAGCAGCAGCAGCAGCAGCAGCAGCAGCAGCAGCAGCAGCAGCAGCAGCAGCAGCAGCAGCAGCAGCAGCAGCAGCAGCAGCAGCAGCAGCAGCAGCAGCAGCAGCAGCAGCAGCAGCAGCAGCAGCAGCAGCAGCAGCAGCAGCAGCAGCAGCAGCAGCAGCAGCAGCAGCAGCAGCAGCAGCAGCAGCAGCAGCAGCAGCAGCAGCAGCAGCAGCAGCAGCAGCAGCAGCAGCAGCAGCAGCAGCAGCAGCAGCAGCAGCAGCAGCAGCAGCAGCAGCAGCAGCAGCAGCAGCAGCAGCAGCAGCAGCAGCAGCAGCAGCAGCAGCAGCAGCAGCAGCAGCAGCAGCAGCAGCAGCAGCAGCAGCAGCAGCAGCAGCAGCAGCAGCAGCAGCAGCAGCAGCAGCAGCAGCAGCAGCAGCAGCAGCAGCAGCAGCAGCAGCAGCAGCAGCAGCAGCAGCAGCAGCAGCAGCAGCAGCAGCAGCAGCAGCAGCAGCAGCAGCAGCAGCAGCAGCAGCAGCAGCAGCAGCAGCAGCAGCAGCAGCAGCAGCAGCAGCAGCAGCAGCAGCAGCAGCAGCAGCAGCAGCAGCAGCAGCAGCAGCAGCAGCAGCAGCAGCAGCAGCAGCAGCAGCAGCAGCAGCAGCAGCAGCAGCAGCAGCAGCAGCAGCAGCAGCAGCAGCAGCAGCAGCAGCAGCAGCAGCAGCAGCAGCAGCAGCAGCAGCAGCAGCAGCAGCAGCAGCAGCAGCAGCAGCAGCAGCAGCAGCAGCAGCAGCAGCAGCAGCAGCAGCAGCAGCAGCAGCAGCAGCAGCAGCAGCAGCAGCAGCAGCAGCAGCAGCAGCAGCAGCAGCAGCAGCAGCAGCAGCAGCAGCAGCAGCAGCAGCAGCAGCAGCAGCAGCAGCAGCAGCAGCAGCAGCAGCAGCAGCAGCAGCAGCAGCAGCAGCAGCAGCAGCAGCAGCAGCAGCAGCAGCAGCAGCAGCAGCAGCAGCAGCAGCAGCAGCAGCAGCAGCAGCAGCAGCAGCAGCAGCAGCAGCAGCAGCAGCAGCAGCAGCAGCAGCAGCAGCAGCAGCAGCAGCAGCAGCAGCAGCAGCAGCAGCAGCAGCAGCAGCAGCAGCAGCAGCAGCAGCAGCAGCAGCAGCAGCAGCAGCAGCAGCAGCAGCAGCAGCAGCAGCAGCAGCAGCAGCAGCAGCAGCAGCAGCAGCAGCAGCAGCAGCAGCAGCAGCAGCAGCAGCAGCAGCAGCAGCAGCAGCAGCAGCAGCAGCAGCAGCAGCAGCAGCAGCAGCAGCAGCAGCAGCAGCAGCAGCAGCAGCAGCAGCAGCAGCAGCAGCAGCAGCAGCAGCAGCAGCAGCAGCAGCAGCAGCAGCAGCAGCAGCAGCAGCAGCAGCAGCAGCAGCAGCAGCAGCAGCAGCAGCAGCAGCAGCAGCAGCAGCAGCAGCACAGCAGCAGCAGCAGCAGCAGCAGCAGCAGCAGCAGCAGCAGCAGCAGCAGCAGCAGCAGCAGCAGCAGCAGCAGCAGCAATTTTATTCACTGCACCGAATCCAGATCCTCCTCCTCACTTCACATAGCTCGGGGGGAACGAGTGAGATGGGGGGAAATTAGTTTATATATATATATACACAAAAAAAATCCGTACCTAGGTGAAAACGTGTTTAACCATCCCGCAGACATTTTACCGTTTGTGCTACTCCAAGTATGGACCCACGTATTTTTACTTCTTTACAGGATTCCAAGCTGTGGTTCCTGTACTCTGATACTTAGTTATTAGAGACCTTGTCTTTTCGCGAAATATCGTCGCGTGTTGTGAGTCGGACGCTGTGCTTTGCCATGCCGTCTTGCAGTTACGAATAAAGTTACTCAAAATTTTGCGAGCGCTTTCTTTCAGTGTTCTGCACCTTGTGGGCCCTACCTTAAGCCCTCTCGATCGAGATACGGGGCCACCAGCCACTTTCGGGAGGCGGGGTCGGTTATTTTCCACCTTTGCGCGGCTGGCGCCAGGCGGTACTCAATCACCGAAAGTCAGTTATTTATATGAAGCAGAGAGACTACTTATTGTCTCCTATCACTTCCGTACAAACAGCACCATCCGCAAAAATGCGGTAGCTCGGCCATCGAAGGAAGTCAATCCGGCAGTTTCGAAAATTTTCGCTAGTGTTGGGGACACCTTGGCGTTCTACCCTCGATCCTGAAGTACTCAAAAAGAGTAGCAACACCTGCAAAACTTATCGCTTCTCGGCCTTTTGGCAACACTTGGATTGTGACTTACTGTATAATATTATCATACATTATTGCCAGCCCCTAGCACTCAAATTTCAATGTATCAAGTGAAGTAAGCATTACTAATAAACAACCATTTATCTGTTCTTATCAGCTTAATATCTGATACGTCCAGCATCGCTGGACCAGAATATTAAACTCATTTTTGGAACATGACGGAGTGCTAGGGGCTTGCTCCACCTCTGTCGCGGGTTGGCCCGGCATTGCAGTACCGCCGGGATCGGCCAACCTAATCTCAATCAAAACATAGAAATGAGTTGAATAATCTGGAAGTGTCAGAATATTAAGCTGATATGACTTCTGTGTGAAATTTCCTTCTCTGGCTTAACGACTATGTTTTATTTCCGTCTCGTGTGTATTAACTTCTGCAGGGTAGCCAATTGCTGAACCCTTCGCCGCCCCCAGTACCTAATCCGCACTTCCCATAGCTCGGGGGGGGGGGGGAATTTAGTTATATATATACAAATTTTTTTTCCTTAACCTGGGTTAAAACGTGTTTAACCATCCCGCAGTTATTTTACCGTTTGTTCTACTCCAAATATGGACCCAGGTATTTTTGCTTCTTTACAGGATTCCAAGCTGTGGTTCCTGTACTCTGATACTTAGTTATTAGAGACCTTGTCTTTTCGCGAAATGTCGTCGTCGCCGCCGACGACGCGCGTGTTGTGAGTCGGACGCTGTGCGTTGCCATGCCGTTTTGCAATTACGAATAAAGTTACTCAAAATTATGCGACCGCTTTCTTCCAGTGGTCTGCACCTTGTGGGCCCTACCTTAACCCCTCTCGATCGAGATATGGGGCCACCAGCCATTTTCGGGAGGCGGGGTCGGTTATTTTCCACCTTTGCGCGGCAGGCGCCAGGCGGTACTCAATCACCGAAAGTCAGTTATTTATATGAGGCATAGAGACTACATATTGTCTCCTATCACTTTCGTACAAACAGCACCATCTGCAAAAATGCGGGGCTCGGCCAACGAAGGAAGTCAATCCGGCAGTTTCGAAAATTTTCGCTAAGGTCTGGGGACACCTTTGTGTTCTACCCTCGATCCTGACTTACTCAAAAAGAGTAACAACACCTGTAAAACGTATCGCTTCTCGGCGTTTTGGCTAAGATCAAAGTGTAATGGCAATACTTGGATTGTGACTAAGCAGCAGCAGCAGCAGCAGCAGCAGCAGCAGCAGCAGCAGCAGCAGCAGCAGCAGCAGCAGCAGCAGCAATCATCATCATTTTATTCACTGCACGAATCCAGATCCTCCTCCTCACTTCACATAGCTCGGGGGGAACGAGTGAGATGGGGGGAAATTAGTTTCATATATATATATACAAAAAAAATCCGTACCTAGGTGAAAACGTGTTTAACCATCCCGCAGACATTTTACCGTTTGTGCTACTCCAAGTATGGACCCACGTATTTTTACTTCTTTACAGGATTCCAAGCTGTGGTTCCTGTACTCTGATACTTAGTTATTAGAGACCTTGTCTTTTCGCGAAATATCGTCGCGTGTTGTGAGTCGGACGCTGTGCTTTGCCATGCCGTCTTGCAGTTACGAATAAAGTTACTCAAAATTTTGCGAGCGCTTTCTTTCAGTGTTCTGCACCTTGTGGGCCCTACCTTAAGCCCTCTCGATCGAGATACGGGGCCACCAGCCACTTTCGGGAGGCGGGGTCGGTTATTTTCCACCTTTGCGCGGCTGGCGCCAGGCGGTACTCAATCACCGAAAGTCAGTTATTTATATGAAGCAGAGAGACTACTTATTGTCTCCTATCACTTCCATACAAACAGCACCATCCGCAAAAATGCGGTAGCTCGGCCATCGAAGGAAGTCAATCCGGCAGTTTCGAAAATTTTCGCTAGTGTTGGGGACACCTTGGCGTTCTACCCTCGATCCTGAAGTACTCAAAAAGAGTAGCAACACCTGCAAAACTTATCGCTTCTCGGCCTTTTGGCAATACTTGGATTGTGACTTACTGTATAATATTATCATACATTATTGCCAGCCCCTAGCACTCAAATTTCAATGTATCAAGTGAAGTAAGCATTACTAATAAACAACCATTTATCTGTTCTTATCAGCTTAATATCTGATACGTCCAGCATCGCTGGACCAGAATATTAAACTCATTTTTGGAACATGACGGAGTGCTAGGGGCTTGCTCCACCTCTGTCGCGGGTTGGCCCGGCATTGCAGTACCGCCGGGATCGGCCAACCTAATCTCAATCAAAACATAGAAATGAGTTGAATAATCTGGAAGTGTCAGAATATTAAGCTGATATGACTTCTGTGTGAAATTTCCTTCTCTGGCTTAACGACTATGTTTTATTTCCGTCTCGTGTGTATTAACTTCTGCAGGGTAGCCAATTGCTGAACCCTTCGCCGCCCCCAGTACCTAATCCGCACTTCCCATAGCTCGGGGGGGGGGGGGAATTTAGTTATATATATACAAATTTTTTTCCTTAACCTGGGTTAAAACGTGTTTAACCATCCCGCAGTTATTTTACCGTTTGTTCTACTCCAAATATGGACCCAGGTATTTTTGCTTCTTTACAGGATTCCAAGCTGTGGTTCCTGTACTCTGATACTTAGTTATTAGAGACCTTGTCTTTTCGCGAAATGTCGTCGTCGCCGCCGACGACGCGC
>JARYHS010013631.1:135644765-135791399 GCA_031002005.1 Vandiemenella viatica | reverse complement strand
CTGACTTACTCAAAAAGAGTAGCAACACCTGTAAAACGTATCGATTCTCGGCGTTTTGGCTAAGATCAAAGTGTAATGGCAATACTTGGATTGTGACTAACTGTATAAGATTATCATATATTAGCAAGCACTCAAATTTCAATGTATCTAGTGAAGTAAGCATTACCAATAAACAACCATTTATCTGTTCTTATCAGCTTAATTTTTGCAGGTTTGGAGGACCTAGCCCAACGTGAAGTCGCGATAAGAAGCAGCAGCAGCAGCAGCAGCAGCAGCAGCAGCAGCGTGTTGTGAGTCGGACGCTGTGCTTTGCCATGCCGTCTTGCAGTTACGAATAAAGTTACTCAAAATTTTGCGAGCGCTTTCTTTCCAGTGTTCTGCACCTTGTGGGCCCTACCTTAAGCCCTCTCGATCGAGATACAGGGCCACCAGCCACTTTCGGGAGGCGGGGTCGGTTATTTTCCACCTTTGCGCGGCTGGCGCCAGGCGGTACTCAATCACCGAAAGTCAGTTATTTATATGAAGCAGAGAGACTACTTATTGTCTCCTATCACTTCCGTACAAACAGCACCATCCGCAAAAATGCGGTAGCTCGGCCATCGAAGGAAGTCAATCCGGCAGTTTCGAAAATTTTCGCTAGTGTCTGGGGACACCTTGGCGTTCTACCCTCGATCCTGAAGTACTCAAAAAGAGTAGCAACACCTGCAAAACTTATCGCTTCTCGGCCTTTTGGCAACACTTGGATTGTGACTTACTGTATAATATTATCATACATTATTGCCAGCCCCTAGCACTCAAATTTCAATGTATCAAGTGAAGTAAGCATTACTAATAAACAACCATTTATCTGTTCTTATCAGCTTAATATCTGATACGTCCAGCATCGCTGGACCAGAATATTAAACTCATTTTTGGAACATGACGGAGTGCTAGGGCTTGCTCCACCTCTGTCGCGGGTTGGCCCGGCATTGCAGTACCGCCGGGATCGGCCAACCTAATCTCAATCAAAACATAGAAATGAGTTGAATAATCTGGAAGTGTCAGAATATTAAGCTGATATGACTTCTGTGTGAAATTTCCTTCTCTGGCTTAACGACTATGTTTTATTTCCGTCTCGTGTGTATTAACTTCTGCAGGGTAGCCAATTGCTGAACCCTTCGCCGCCCCCAGTACCTAATCCGCACTTCCCATAGCTCGGGGGGGGGGGAATTTAGTTATATATATACAAATTTATTTTTCCTTAACCTGGGTTAAAACGTGTTTAACCATCCCGCAGTTATTTTACCGTTTGTGCTACTCCAAATATGGACCCAGGTATTTTTGCTTCTTTACAGGATTCCAAGCTGTGGTTCCTGTACTCTGATACTTAGTTATTAGAGACCTTGTCTTTTCGCGAAATGTCGTCGTCGCCGCCGACGACGCGCGTGTTGTGAGTCGGACGCTGTGCGTTGCCATGCCGTTTTGCAGTTACGAATAAAGTTACTCAAAATTATGCGACCGCTTTCTTCCAGTGGTCTGCACCTTGTGGGCCCTACCTTAACCCCTCTCGATCGAGATATGGGGCCACCAGCCATTTTCGGGAGGCGGGGTCGGTTATTTTCCACCTTTGCGCGGCAGGCGCCAGGCGGTACTCAATCACCGAAAGTCAGTTATTTATATGAGGCATAGAGACTACATATTGTCTCCTATCACTTTCGTACAAACAGCACCATCTGCAAAAAATGCGGGGCTCGGCCAACGAAGGAAGTCAATCCGGCAGTTTCGAAAATTTTCGCTAAGGTCTGGGGACACCTTTGTGTTCTACCCTCGATCCTGACTTACTCAAAAAGAGTAGCAACACCTGTAAAACGTATCGCTTCTCGGCGTTTTGGCTAAGATCAAAGTGTAATGGCAATACTTGGATTGTGACTAACTGTATAAGATTATCATATATTATTGCAAGCACTCAAAATTTCAATGTATCTAGTGAAGTAAGCATTACCAATAAATCTGTTCTTATCAGCTTAATTTTTGCAGGTTTGGAGGACCTAGCCCAACGTGAAGTCGTCGATAAAGCAGCAGCAGCAGCAGCAGCAGCAGCAGCTGCTGCAGCAGCAGCAGCAGCAGCAGCAGCAGCTGTGCTGCAGCAGCAGCAGCAGCAGCAGCAATCATCATCATTTTATTCACTGCACGAATCCAGATCCTCCTCCTCACTTCACATAGCTCGGGGGGAACGAGTGAGATGGGGGAAATTAGTTTCATATATATATATACAAAAAAATCCGTACCTAGGTGAAAACGTGTTTAACCATCCCGCAGACATTTTACCGTTTGTGCTACTCCAAGTATGGACCCACGTATTTTTACTTCTTTACAGGATTCCAAGCTGTGGTTCCTGTACTCTGATACTTAGTTATTAGAGACCTTGTCTTTTCGCGAAATATCGTCGCGTGTTGTGAGTCGGACGCTGTGCTTTGCCATGCCGTCTTGCAGTTACGAATAAAGTTACTCAAAATTTTGCGAGCGCTTTCTTTCAGTGTTCTGCACCTTGTGGGCCCTACCTTAACCCCTCTCGATCGAGATATGGGGCCACCAGCCATTTTCGGGAGGCGGGGTCGGTTATTTTCCACCTTTGCGCGGCAGGCGCCAGGCGGTACTCAATCACCGAAAGTCAGTTATTTATATGAGGCATAGAGACTACATATTGTCTCCTATCACTTTCGTACAAACAGCACCATCTGCAAAAATGCGGGGCTCGGCCAACGAAGGAAGTCAATCCGGCAGTTTCGAAAATTTTCGCTAAGGTCTGGGGACACCTTTGTGTTCTACCCTCGATCCTGACTTACTCAAAAAGAGTAGCAACACCTGTAAAACGTATCGATTCTCGGCGTTTTGGCTAAGATAGTGTAATGGCAATACTTGGATTGTGACTAACTGTATAAGATTATCATATATTATTGCAAGCCCCTAGCACTCAAAATTTCAATGTATCTAGTGAAGTAAGCATTACCAATAAATCTGTTCTTATCAGCTTAATTTTTGCAGGTTTGGAGGACCTAGCCAACGTGAAGTCGTCGATAAAGAAGCAGCAGCAGCAGCAGCAGCAGCAGCAGCAGCAGCGTGTTGTGAGTCGGACGCTGTGCTTTGCCATGCCGTCTTGCAGTTACGAATAAAGTTACTCAAAATTTTGCGAGCGCTTTCTTTCAGTGTTCTGCACCTTGTGGGCCCTACCTTAAGCCCTCTCGATCGAGATACAGGGCCACCAGCCACTTTCGGGAGGCGGGGTCGGTTATTTTCCACCTTTGCGCGGCTGGCGCCAGGCGGTACTCAATCACCGAAAGTCAGTTATTTATATGAAGCAGAGAGACTACTTATTGTCTCCTATCACTTCCGTACAAACAGCACCATCCGCAAAAATGCGGTAGCTCGGCCATCGAAGGAAGTCAATCCGGCAGTTTCGAAAATTTTCGCTAGTGTCTGGGGACACCTTGGCGTTCTACCCTCGATCCTGAAGTACTCAAAAAGAGTAGCAACACCTGCAAAACTTATCGCTTCTCGGCCTTTTGGCAACACTTGGATTGTGACTTACTGTATAATATTATCATACATTATTGCCAGCCCCTAGCACTCAAATTTCAATGTATCAAGTGAAGTAAGCATTACTAATAAACAACCATTTATCTGTTCTTATCAGCTTAATATCTGATACGTCCAGCATCGCTGGACCAGAATATTAAACTCATTTTTGGAACATGACGGAGTGCTAGGGGCTTGCTCCACCTCTGTCGCGGGTTGGCCCGGCATTGCAGTACCGCCGGGATCGGCCAACCTAATCTCAATCAAAACATAGAAATGAGTTGAATAATCTGGAAGTGTCAGAATATTAAGCTGATATGACTTCTGTGTGAAATTTCCTTCTCTGGCTTAACGACTATGTTTTATTTCCGTCTCGTGTGTATTAACTTCTGCAGGGTAGCCAATTGCTGAACCCTTCGCCGCCCCCATTACCTAATCCGCACTTCCCATAGCTCGGGGGGGGGGGAATTTAGTTATATATATACACAAATTTTTTTCCTAACCTGGGTTAAAACGTGTTTAACCATCCCGCAGTTATTTTACCGTTTGTGCTACTCCAAATATGGACCCAGGTATTTTTGCTTCTTTACAGGATTCCAAGCTGTGGTTCCTGTACTCTGATATTAGTATTAGAGACCTTGTCTTTTCGCGAAATGTCGTCGTCTCGCCGGACGACGCGCGTGTTGTGAGTCGGACGCTGTGCGTTGCCATGCCGTTCTTGCAGTTACGAATAAAGTTACTCAAAATTATGCGAGCGCTTTCTTCCAGTGGTCTGCACCTTGTGGGCCCTACCTTAACCCCTCTCGATCGAGATATGGGGCCACCAGCCATTTTCGGGAGGCGGGGTCGGTTATTTTCCACCTTTGCGCGGCAGGCGCCAGGCGGTACTCAATCACCGAAAGTCAGTTATTTATATGAGGCATAGAGACTACATATTGTCTCCTATCACTTTCGTACAAACAGCACCATCTGCAAAAATGCGGGGCTCGGCCAACGAAGGAAGTCAATCCGGCAGTTTCGAAAATTTTCGCTAAGGTCTGGGGACACCTTTGTGTTCTACCCTCGATCCTGACTTACTCAAAAAGAGTAGCAACACCTGTAAAACGTATCGATTCTCGGCGTTTTGGCTAAGATAGTGTAATGGCAATACTTGGATTGTGACTAACTGTATAAGATTATCATATATTATTGCAAGCACTCAAATTTCAATGTATCTAGTGAAGTAAGCATTACCAATAAACAACCATTTATCTGTTCTTATCAGCTTAATTTTTGCAGGTTTGGAGGACCTAGCCCAACGTGAAGTCGTCGATAAAGAAGCAGCAGCAGCAGCAGCAGCAGCAGCAGCAGCAGCAGCGGTGTTGTGAGTCGGACGCTGTGCTTTGCCATGCCGTCTTGCAGTTACGAATAAAGTTACTCAAAATTTTGCGAGCGCTTTCTTTCAGTGTTCTGCACCTTGTGGGCCCTACCTTAAGCCCTCTCGATCGAGATACAGGGCCACCAGCCACTTTCGGGAGGCGGGGTCGGTTATTTTCCACCTTTGCGCGGCTGGCGCCAGGCGGTACTCAATCACCGAAAGTCAGTTATTTATATGAAGCAGAGAGACTACTTATTGTCTCCTATCACTTCCGTACAAACAGCACCATCCGCAAAAATGCGGTAGCTCGGCCATCGAAGGAAGTCAATCCGGCAGTTTCGAAAATTTTCGCTAGTGTCTGGGGACACCTTGGCGTTCTACCCTCGATCCTGAAGTACTCAAAAAGAGTAGCAACACCTGCAAAACTTATCGCTTCTCGGCCTTTTGGCAACACTTGGATTGTGACTTACTGTATAATATTATCATACATTATTGCCAGCCCCTAGCACTCAAATTTCAATGTATCAAGTGAAGTAAGCATTACTAATAAACAACCATTTATCTGTTCTTATCAGCTTAATATCTGATACGTCCAGCATCGCTGGACCAGAATATTAAACTCATTTTGGAACATGACGGAGTGCTAGGGGCTTGCCTCCACCTCTGTCGCGGGTTGGCCCGGCATTGCAGTACCGCCGGGATCGGCCAACCTAATCTCAATCAAAACATAGAAATGAGTTGAATAATCTGGAAGTGTCAGAATATTAAGCTGATATGACTTCTGTGTGAAATTTCCTTCTCTGGCTTAACGACTATGTTTTATTTCCGTCTCGTGTGTATTAACTTCTGCAGGGTAGCCAATTGCTGAACCCTTCGCCGCCCCCAGTACCTAATCCGCACTTCCCATAGCTCGGGGGGGGGGGGGGAATTTAGTTATATATATACAAACTTTTTTTCCTTAACCTGGGTTAAAACGTGTTTAACCATCCCGCAGTTATTTTACCGTTTGTGCTACTCCAAATATGGACCCAGGTATTTTTGCTTCTTTACAGGATTCCAAGCTGTGGTTCCTGTACTCTGATACTTAGTTATTAGAGACCTTGTCTTTTCGCGAAATGTCGTCGTCGCCGCCGACGACGCGCGTGTTGTGAGTCGGACGCTGTGCGTTGCCATGCCGTTTTGCAATTACGAATAAAGTTACTCAAAATTATGCGACCGCTTTCTTCCAGTGGTCTGCACCTTGTGGGCCCTACCTTAACCCCTCTCGATCGAGATATGGGGCCACCAGCCATTTTCGGGAGGCGGGGTCGGTTATTTTCCACCTTTGCGCGGCAGGCGCCAGGCGGTACTCAATCACCGAAAGTCAGTTATTTATATGAGGCATAGAGACTACATATTGTCTCCTATCACTTTCGTACAAACAGCACCATCTGCAAAAATGCGGGGCTCGGCCAACGAAGGAAGTCAATCCGGCAGTTTCGAAAATTTTCGCTAAGGTCTGGGGACACCTTTGTGTTCTACCCTCGATCCTGACTTACTCAAAAAGAGTAGCAACACCTGTAAAACGTATCGCTTCTCGGCGTTTTGGCTAAGATCAAAGTGTAATGGCAATACTTGGATTGTGACTAACTGTATAAGATTATCATATATTATTGCAAGCACTCAAAATTTCAATGTATCTAGTGAAGTAAGCATTACCAATAAATCTGTTCTTATCAGCTTAATTTTTGCAGGTTTGGAGGACCTAGCCCAACGTGAAGTCGTAGCAGCAGCAGCAGCATGTCCTGTGCTGCGCAGCAGCAGCAGCAGCAGCAGCAATCATCATCATTTTATTCACTGCACGAATCCAGATCCTCATCCTCACTTCACATAGCTCGGGGGGAACGAGTGAGATGGGGGGAAATTAGTTTCATATATATATATACAAAAAAATCCGTACCTAGGTGAAAACGTGTTTAACATCCCGCAGACATTTTAACGTTGTGCTACTCCAAGTATGGACCACGTATTTTTACTTCTTACAGATTCCAAGCTGTGGTTCCTGTACTCTGATACTTAGTTATTAGAGACCTTGTCTTTTCGCGAAATATCGTCGCGTGTTGTGAGTCGGACGCTGTGCTTTGCCATGCCGTCTTGCAGTTACGAATAAAGTTACTCAAAATTTTGCGAGCGCTTTCTTTCAGTGTTCTGCACCTTGTGGGCCCTACCTTAAGCCCTCTCGATCGAGATACGGGGCCACCAGCCACTTTCGGGAGGCGGGGTCGGTTATTTTCCACCTTTGCGCGGCTGGCGCCAGGCGGTAATCAATCACCGAAAGTCAGTTATTTATATGAAGCAGAGAGACTACTTATTGTCTCCCTATCACTTCCGTACAAACAGCACCATCCGCAAAAATGCGGAGCTCGGCCATCGAAGGAAGTCAATCCGGCAGTTTCGAAAATTTTCGCTAGTGTTGGGGACACCTTGGCGTTCTACCCTCGATCCTGAAGTACTCAAAAAGAGTAGCAACACCTGCAAAACTTATCGCTTCTCGGCCTTTTGGCAACACTTGGATTGTGACTTACTGTATAATATTATCATACATTATTGCCAGCCCCTAGCACTCAATTTCAATGTATCAAGTGAAGTAAGCATTACTAATAAACAACCATTTATCTGTTCTTATCAGCTTAATATCTGATACGTCCAGCATCGCTGGACCAGAATATTAAACTCATTTTTGGAACATGACGGAGTGCTAGGGGCTTGCTCCACCTCTGTCCGCGGGTTGGCCCGGCATTGCAGTACCGCCGGGATCGGCCAACCTAATCTCAATCAAAACATAGAAATGAGTTGAATAATCTGGAAGTGTCAGAATATTAAGCTGATATGACTTCTGTGTGAAATTTCCTTCTCTGGCTTAACGACTATGTTTTATTTCCGTCTCGTGTGTATTAACTTCTGCAGGGTAGCCAATTGCTGAACCCTTCGCCGCCCCCAGTACCTAATCCGCACTTCCCATAGCTCGGGGGGGGGGGGGGAATTTAGTTATATATATACAAACTTTTTTTCCTTAACCTGGGTTAAAACGTGTTTAACCATCCCGCAGTTATTTTTACCGTTTGTGCTACTCCAAATATGGACCCAGGTATTTTTGCTTCTTTACAGGATTCCAAGCTGTGGTTCCTGTACTCTGATACTTAGTTATTAGAGACCTTGTCTTTTCGCGAAATGTCGTCGTCGCCGCCGACGACGCGCGTGTTGTGAGTCGGACGCTGTGCGTTGCCATGCCGTTTTGCAATTACGAATAAAGTTACTCAAAATTATGCGACCGCTTTCTTCCAGTGGTCTGCACCTTGTGGGCCCTACCTTAACCCCTCTCGATCGAGATATGGGGCCACCAGCCATTTTCGGGAGGCGGGGTCGGTTATTTTCCACCTTTGCGCGGCAGGCGCCAGGCGGTACTCAATCACCGAAAGTCAGTTATTTATATGAGGCATAGAGACTACATATTGTCTCCTATCACTTTCGTACAAACAGCACCATCTGCAAAAAATGCGGGGCTCGGCCAACGAAGGAAGTCAATCCGGCAGTTTCGAAAATTTTCGCTAAGGTCTGGGGACACCTTTGTGTTCTACCCTCGATCCTGACTTACTCAAAAAGAGTAGCAACACCTGTAAAACGTATCGCTTCTCGGCGTTTTGGCTAAGATCAAAGTGTAATGGCAATACTTGGATTGTGACTAACTGTATAAGATTATCATATATTATTGCAAGCACTCAAAATTTCAATGTATCTAGTGAAGTAAGCATTACCAATAAATCTGTTCTTATCAGCTTAATTTTTGCAGGTTTGGAGGACCTAGCCCAACGTGAAGTCGTCGATAAAGCAGCAGCAGCAGCAGCAGCAGCAGCAGCTGTGCTGCAGCAGCAGCAGCAGCAGCAGCAGCAGCTGTGCTGCAGCAGCAGCAGCAGCAGCAGCAATCATCATCATTTTATTCACTGCACGAATCCAGATCCTCCTCCTCACTTCACATAGCTCGGGGGGGAACGAGTGAGATGGGGGGAAATTAGTTTCATATATATATATACAAAAAAAATCCGTACCTAGGTGAAAACGTGTTTAACCATCCCGCAGACATTTTACCGTTTGTGCTACTCCAAGTATGGACCCACGTATTTTTACTTCTTTACAGGATTCCAAGCTGTGGTTCCTGTACTCTGATACTTAGTTATTAGAGACCTTGTCTTTTCGCGAAATATCGTCGCGTGTTGTGAGTCGGACGCTGTGCTTTGCCATGCCGTCTTGCAGTTACGAATAAAGTTACTCAAAATTTTGCGAGCGCTTTCTTTCAGTGTTCTGCACCTTGTGGGCCCTACCTTAACCCCTCTCGATCGAGATATGGGGCCACCAGCCATTTTCGGGAGGCGGGGTCGGTTATTTTCCACCTTTGCGCGGCAGGCGCCAGGCGGTACTCAATCACCGAAAGTCAGTTATTTATATGAGGCATAGAGACTACATATTGTCTCCTATCACTTTCGTACAAACAGCACCATCTGCAAAAAATGCGGGGCTCGGCCAACGAAGGAAGTCAATCCGGCAGTTTCGAAAATTTTCGCTAAGGTCTGGGGACACCTTTGTGTTCTACCCTCGATCCTGACTTACTCAAAAAGAGTAGCAACACCTGTAAAACGTATCGATTCTCGGCGTTTTGGCTAAGATCAAAGTGTAATGGCAATACTTGGATTGTGACTAACTGTATAAGATTATCATATATTATTGCAAGCACTCAAAATTTCAATGTATCTAGTGAAGTAAGCATTACCAATAAATCTGTTCTTATCAGCTTAATTTTTGCAGGTTTGGAGGACCTAGCCCAACGTGAAGTCGTCGATAAAGAAGCAGCAGCAGCAGCAG
This sequence comes from Vandiemenella viatica, assembly GCA_031002005.1. Lineage (NCBI taxonomy): Eukaryota > Metazoa > Arthropoda > Insecta > Orthoptera > Morabidae > Vandiemenella > Vandiemenella viatica. Next base: position 135,781,591 of record JARYHS010013631.1, on the reverse strand, counting down.
CAGCAGCAGCAGCAGCAGCAGCAGCAGCAGCAGCAGCAGCAGCAGCAGCAGCAGCAGCGTGTTGTGAGTCGGACGCTGTGCTTTGCCATGCCGTCTTGCAGTTACGAATAAAGTTACTCAAAATTTTGCGAGCGCTTTCTTTCAGTGTTCTGCACCTTGTGGGCCCTACCTTAAGCCCTCTCGATCGAGATACAGGGCCACCAGCCACTTTCGGGAGGCGGGGTCGGTTATTTTCCACCTTTGCGCGGCTGGCGCCAGGCGGTACTCAATCACCGAAAGTCAGTTATTTATATGAAGCAGAGAGACTACTTATTGTCTCCTATCACTTCCGTACAAACAGCACCATCCGCAAAAATGCGGTAGCTCGGCCATCGAAGGAAGTCAATCCGGCAGTTTCGAAAATTTTCGCTAGTGTTGGGGACACCTTGGCGTTCTACCCTCGATCCTGAAGTACTCAAAAAGAGTAGCAACACCTGCAAAACTTATCGCTTCTCGGCCTTTTGGCAACACTTGGATTGTGACTTACTGTATAATATTATCATACATTATTGCCAGCCCCTAGCACTCAAATTTCAATGTATCAAGTGAAGTAAGCATTACTAATAAACAACCATTTATCTGTTCTTATCAGCTTAATATCTGATACGTCCAGCATCGCTGGACCAGAATATTAAACTCATTTTTGGAACATGACGGAGTGCTAGGGGCTTGCTCCACCTCTGTCGCGGGTTGGCCCGGCATTGCAGTACCGCCGGGATCGGCCAACCTAATCTCAATCAAAACATAGAAATGAGTTGAATAATCTGGAAGTGTCAGAATATTAAGCTGATATGACTTCTGTGTGAAATTTCCTTCTCTGGCTTAACGACTATGTTTTATTTCCGTCTCGTGTGTATTAACTTCTGCAGGGTAGCCAATTGCTGAACCCTTCGCCGCCCCCAGTACCTAATCCGCACTTCCCATAGCTCGGGGGGGGGGGGGAATTTAGTTATATATATACAAACTTTTTTTCCTTAACCTGGGTTAAAACGTGTTTAACCATCCCGCAGTTATTTTACCGTTTGTGCTACTCCAAATATGGACCCAGGTATTTTTGCTTCTTTACAGGATTCCAAGCTGTGGTTCCTGTACTCTGATACTTAGTTATTAGAGACCTTGTCTTTTCGCGAAATGTCGTCGTCGCCGCCGACGACGCGCGTGTTGTGAGTCGGACGCTGTGCGTTGCCATGCCGTTTTGCAATTACGAATAAAGTTACTCAAAATTATGCGACCGCTTTCTTCCAGTGGTCTGCACCTTGTGGGCCCTACCTTAACCCCTCTCGATCGAGATATGGGGCCACCAGCCATTTTCGGGAGGCGGGGTCGGTTATTTTCCACCTTTGCGCGGCAGGCGCCAGGCGGTACTCAATCACCGAAAGTCAGTTATTTATATGAGGCATAGAGACTACATATTGTCTCCTATCACTTTCGTACAAACAGCACCATCTGCAAAAAATGCGGGGCTCGGCCAACGAAGGAAGTCAATCCGGCAGTTTCGAAAATTTTCGCTAAGGTCTGGGGACACCTTTGTGTTCTACCCTCGATCCTGACTTACTCAAAAAGAGTAGCAACACCTGTAAAACGTATCGCTTCTCGGCGTTTTGGCTAAGATCAAAGTGTAATGGCAATACTTGGATTGTGACTAACTGTATAAGATTATCATATATTATTGCAAGCACTCAAAATTTCAATGTATCTAGTGAAGTAAGCATTACCAATAAATCTGTTCTTATCAGCTTAATTTTTGCAGGTTTGGAGGACCTAGCCCAACGTGAAGTCGTCGATAAGCAGCAGCAGCAGCAGCAGCAGCAGCAGCTGTGCTGCAGCAGCAGCAGCAGCAGCAGCAATCATCATCATTTTATTCACTGCACGAATCCAGATCCTCCTCCTCACTTCACATAGCTCGGGGGGAACGAGTGAGATGGGGGAAATTAGTTTCATATATATATATACAAAAAAATCCGTACCTAGGTGAAAACGTGTTTAACCATCCCGCAGACATTTTACCGTTTGTGCTACTCCAAGTATGGACCCACGTATTTTTACTTCTTTACAGGATTCCAAGCTGTGGTTCCTGTACTCTGATACTTAGTTATTAGAGACCTTGTCTTTTCGCGAAATATCGTCGCGTGTTGTGAGTCGGACGCTGTGCTTTGCCATGCCGTCTTGCAGTTACGAATAAAGTTACTCAAAATTTTGCGAGCGCTTTCTTTCAGTGTTCTGCACCTTGTGGGCCCTACCTTAACCCCTCTCGATCGAGATATGGGGCCACCAGCCATTTTCGGGAGGCGGGGTCGGTTATTTTCCACCTTTGCGCGGCAGGCGCCAGGCGGTACTCAATCACCGAAAGTCAGTTATTTATATGAGGCATAGAGACTACATATTGTCTCCTATCACTTTCGTACAAACAGCACCATCTGCAAAAAATGCGGGGCTCGGCCAACGAAGGAAGTCAATCCGGCAGTTTCGAAAATTTTCGCTAAGGTCTGGGGACACCTTTGTGTTCTACCCTCGATCCTGACTTACTCAAAAAGAGTAGCAACACCTGTAAAACGTATCGATTCTCGGCGTTTTGGCTAAGATAGTGTAATGGCAATACTTGGATTGTGACTAACTGTATAAGATTATCATATATTATTGCAAGCACTCAAAATTTCAATGTATCTAGTGAAGTAAGCATTACCAATAAATCTGTTCTTATCAGCTTAATTTTTGCAGGTTTGGAGGACCTAGCCCAACGTGAAGTCGTCGATAAAGAAGCAGCAGCAGCAGCAGCAGCAGCAGCAGCAGCAGCAGCAGCAGCAGCAGCAGCAGCAGCGTGTTGTGAGTCGGACGCTGTGCTTTGCCATGCCGTCTTGCAGTTACGAATAAAGTTACTCAAAATTTTGCGAGCGCTTTCTTTCAGTGTTCTGCACCTTGTGGGCCCTACCTTAAGCCCTCTCGATCGAGATACAGGGCCACCAGCCACTTTCGGGAGGCGGGGTCGGTTATTTTCCACCTTTGCGCGGCTGGCGCCAGGCGGTACTCAATCACCGAAAGTCAGTTATTTATATGAAGCAGAGAGACTACTTATTGTCTCCTATCACTTCCGTACAAACAGCACCATCCGCAAAAATGCGGTAGCTCGGCCATCGAAGGAAGTCAATCCGGCAGTTTCGAAAATTTTCGCTAGTGTCTGGGGACACCTTGGCGTTCTACCCTCGATCCTGAAGTACTCAAAAAGAGTAGCAACACCTGCAAAACTTATCGCTTCTCGGCCTTTTGGCAACACTTGGATTGTGACTTACTGTATAATATTATCATACATTATTGCCAGCCCCTAGCACTCAAATTTCAATGTATCAAGTGAAGTAAGCATTACTAATAAACAACCATTTATCTGTTCTTATCAGCTTAATATCTGATACGTCCAGCATCGCTGGACCAGAATATTAAACTCATTTTTGGAACATGACGGAGTGCTAGGGGCTTGCTCCACCTCTGTCGCGGGTTGGCCCGGCATTGCAGTACCGCCGGGATCGGCCAACCTAATCTCAATCAAAACATAGAAATGAGTTGAATAATCTGGAAGTGTCAGAATATTAAGCTGATATGACTTCTGTGTGAAATTTCCTTCTCTGGCTTAACGACTATGTTTTATTTCCGTCTCGTGTGTATTAACTTCTGCAGGGTAGCCAATTGCTGAACCCTTCGCCGCCCCCAGTACCTAATCCGCACTTCCCATAGCTCGGGGGGGGGGGAATTTAGTTATATATATACAAACTTTTTTTCCTTAACCTGGGTTAAAACGTGTTTAACCATCCCGCAGTTATTTTACCGTTTGTGCTACTCCAAATATGGACCCAGGTATTTTTGCTTCTTTACAGGATTCCAAGCTGTGGTTCCTGTACTCTGATACTTAGTTATTAGAGACCTTGTCTTTTCGCGAAATGTCGTCGTCGCCGCCGACGACGCGCGTGTTGTGAGTCGGACGCTGTGCGTTGCCATGCCGTTTTGCAATTACGAATAAAGTTACTCAAAATTATGCGACCGCTTTCTTCCAGTGGTCTGCACCTTGTGGGCCCTACCTTAACCCCTCTCGATCGAGATATGGGGCCACCAGCCATTTTCGGGAGGCGGGGTCGGTTATTTTCCACCTTTGCGCGGCAGGCGCCAGGCGGTACTCAATCACCGAAAGTCAGTTATTTATATGAGGCATAGAGACTACATATTGTCTCCTATCACTTTCGTACAAACAGCACCATCTGCAAAAATGCGGGGCTCGGCCAACGAAGGAAGTCAATCCGGCAGTTTCGAAAATTTTCGCTAAGGTCTGGGGACACCTTTGTGTTCTACCCTCGATCCTGACTTACTCAAAAAGAGTAGCAACACCTGTAAAACGTATCGCTTCTCGGCGTTTTGGCTAAGATCAAAGTGTAATGGCAATACTTGGATTGTGACTAACTGTATAAGATTATCATATATTATTGCAAGCACTCAAAATTTCAATGTATCTAGTGAAGTAAGCATTACCAATAAATCTGTTCTTATCAGCTTAATTTTTGCAGGTTTGGAGGACCTAGCCCAACGTGAAGTCGTCGATAAAGCAGCAGCAGCAGCAGCAGCCAGCAGCAGCCTGTGCTGCAGCAGCAGCAGCAGCAGCAGCAGCAGCTGTGCTGCAGCAGCAGCAGCAGCAGCAGCAATCATCATCATTTTATTCACTGCACGAATCCAGATCCTCCTCCTCACTTCACATAGCTCGGGGGGAACGAGTGAGATGGGGGGAAATTAGTTTCATATATATATATACACACAAAAAAAAATCCGTACCTAGGTGAAAACGTGTTTAACCATCCCGCAGACATTTTACCGTTTGTGCTACTCCAAGTATGGACCCACGTATTTTTACTTCTTTACAGGATTCCAAGCTGTGGTTCCTGTACTCTGATACTTAGTTATTAGAGACCTTGTCTTTTCGCGAAATATCGTCGCGTGTTGTGAGTCGGACGCTGTGCTTTGCCATGCCGTCTTGCAGTTACGAATAAAGTTACTCAAAATTTTGCGAGCGCTTTCTTTCAGTGTTCTGCACCTTGTGGGCCCTACCTTAACCCCTCTCGATCGAGATATGGGGCCACCAGCCATTTTCGGGAGGCGGGGTCGGTTATTTTCCACCTTTGCGCGGCAGGCGCCAGGCGGTACTCAATCACCGAAAGTCAGTTATTTATATGAGGCATAGAGACTACATATTGTCTCCTATCACTTTCGTACAAACAGCACCATCTGCAAAAATGCGGGGCTCGGCCAACGAAGGAAGTCAATCCGGCAGTTTCGAAAATTTTCGCTAAGGTCTGGGGACACCTTTGTGTTCTACCCTCGATCCTGACTTACTCAAAAAGAGTAGCAACACCTGTAAAACGTATCGATTCTCGGCGTTTTGGCTAAGATCAAAGTGTAATGGCAATACTTGGATTGTGACTAACTGTATAAGATTATCATATATTATTGCAAGCACTCAAAATTTCAATGTATCTAGTGAAGTAAGCATTACCAATAAATCTGTTCTTATCAGCTTAATTTTTGCAGGTTTGGAGGACCTAGCCCAACGTGAAGTCGTCGATAAAGAAGCAGCAGCAGCAGCAGCAGCAGCAGCAGCAGCAGCAGCAGCAGCAGCAGCAGCAGCAGCGTGTTGTGAGTCGGACGCTGTGCTTTGCCATGCCGTCTTGCAGTTACGAATAAAGTTACTCAAAATTTTGCGAGCGCTTTCTTTCAGTGTTCTGCACCTTGTGGGCCCTACCTTAAGCCCTCTCGATCGAGATACAGGGCCACCAGCCACTTTCGGGAGGCGGGGTCGGTTATTTTCCACCTTTGCGCGGCTGGCGCCAGGCGGTACTCAATCACCGAAAGTCAGTTATTTATATGAAGCAGAGAGACTACTTATTGTCTCCTATCACTTCCGTACAAACAGCACCATCCGCAAAAATGCGGTAGCTCGGCCATCGAAGGAAGTCAATCCGGCAGTTTCGAAAATTTTCGCTAGTGTCTGGGGACACCTTGGCGTTCTACCCTCGATCCTGAAGTACTCAAAAAGAGTAGCAACACCTGCAAAACTTATCGCTTCTCGGCCTTTTGGCAACACTTGGATTGTGACTTACTGTATAATATTATCATACATTATTGCCAGCCCCTAGCACTCAAATTTCAATGTATCAAGTGAAGTAAGCATTACTAATAAACAACCATTTATCTGTTCTTATCAGCTTAATATCTGATACGTCCAGCATCGCTGGACCAGAATATTAAACTCATTTTTGGAACATGACGGAGTGCTAGGGGCTTGCTCCACCTCTGTCGCGGGTTGGCCCGGCATTGCAGTACCGCCGGGATCGGCCAACCTAATCTCAATCAAAACATAGAAATGAGTTGAATAATCTGGAAGTGTCAGAATATTAAGCTGATATGACTTCTGTGTGAAATTTCCTTCTCTGGCTTAACGACTATGTTTTATTTCCGTCTCGTGTGTATTAACTTCTGCAGGGTAGCCAATTGCTGAACCCTTCGCCGCCCCCAGTACCTAATCCGCACTTCCCATAGCTCGGGGGGGGGGGAATTTAGTTATATATATACAAACTTTTTTTCCTTAACCTGGGTTAAAACGTGTTTAACCATCCCGCAGTTATTTTACCGTTTGTGCTACTCCAAATATGGACCCAGGTATTTTTGCTTCTTTACAGGATTCCAAGCTGTGGTTCCTGTACTCTGATACTTAGTTATTAGAGACCTTGTCTTTTCGCGAAATGTCGTCGTCTCCGCCGACGACGCGCGTGTTGTGAGTCGGACGCTGTGCGTTGCCATGCCGTTTTGCAATTACGAATAAAGTTACTCAAAATTATGCGACCGCTTTCTTCCAGTGGTCTGCACCTTGTGGGCCCTACCTTAACCCCTCTCGATCGAGATATGGGGCCACCAGCCATTTTCGGGAGGCGGGGTCGGTTATTTTCCACCTTTGCGCGGCAGGCGCCAGGCGGTACTCAATCACCGAAAGTCAGTTATTTATATGAGGCATAGAGACTACATATTGTCTCCTATCACTTTCGTACAAACAGCACCATCTGCAAAAATGCGGGGCTCGGCCAACGAAGGAAGTCAATCCGGCAGTTTCGAAAATTTTCGCTAAGGTCTGGGGACACCTTTGTGTTCTACCCTCGATCCTGACTTACTCAAAAAGAGTAGCAACACCTGTAAAACGTATCGCTTCTCGGCGTTTTGGCTAAGATCAAAGTGTAATGGCAATACTTGGATTGTGACTAACTGTATAAGATTATCATATATTATTGCAAGCACTCAAAATTTCAATGTATCTAGTGAAGTAAGCATTACCAATAAATCTGTTCTTATCAGCTTAATTTTTGCAGGTTTGGAGGACCTAGCCCAACGTGAAGTCGTCGATAAAGCAGCAGCAGCAGCAGCAGCAGCAGCAGCTGTGCTGCAGCAGCAGCAGCAGCAGCAGCAGCAGCTGTGCTGCAGCAGCAGCAGCAGCAGCAGCAATCATCATCATTTTATTCACTGCACGAATCCAGATCCTCCTCCTCACTTCACATAGCTCGGGGGGAACGAGTGAGATGGGGGAAATTAGTTTTATATATATATACAAAAAAATCCGTACCTAGGTGAAAACGTGTTTAACCATCCCGCAGACATTTTACCGTTTGTGCTACTCCAAGTATGGACCCACGTATTTTTACTTCTTTACAGGATTCCAAGCTGTGGTTCCTGTACTCTGATACTTAGTTATTAGAGACCTTGTCTTTTCGCGAAATATCGTCGCGTGTTGTGAGTCGGACGCTGTGCTTTGCCATGCCGTCTTGCAGTTACGAATAAAGTTACTCAAAATTTTGCGAGCGCTTTCTTTCAGTGTTCTGCACCTTGTGGGCCCTACCTTAAGCCCTCTCGATCGAGATACGGGGCCACCAGCCACTTTCGGGAGGCGGGGTCGGTTATTTTCCACCTTTGCGCGGCTGGCGCCAGGCGGTACTCAATCACCGAAAGTCAGTTATTTATATGAAGCAGAGAGACTACTTATTGTCTCCTATCACTTCCGTACAAACAGCACCATCCGCAAAAATGCGGTAGCTCGGCCATCGAAGGAAGTCAATCCGGCAGTTTCGAAAATTTTCGCTAGTGTTGGGGACACCTTGGCGTTCTACCCTCGATCCTGAAGTACTCAAAAAGAGTAGCAACACCTGCAAAACTTATCGCTTCTCGGCCTTTTGGCAACACTTGGATTGTGACTTACTGTATAATATTATCATACATTATTGCCAGCCCCTAGCACTCAAATTTCAATGTATCAAGTGAAGTAAGCATTACTAATAAACAACCATTTATCGTTCTTATCAGCTTAATATCTGATACGTCCAGCATCGCTGGACCAGAATATTAAACTCATTTTTGGAACATGACGGAGTGCTAGGGGCTTGCTCCACCTCTGTCGCGGGTTGGCCCGGCATTGCAGTACCGCCGGGATCGGCCAACCTAATCTCAATCAAAACATAGAAATGAGTTGAATAATCTGGAAGTGTCAGAATATTAAGCTGATATGACTTCTGTGTGAAATTTCCTTCTCTGGCTTAACGACTATGTTTTATTTCCGTCTCGTGTGTATTAACTTCTGCAGGGTAGCCAATTGCTGAACCCTTCGCCGCCCCCAGTACCTAATCCGCACTTCCCATAGCTCGGGGGGGGGGGGGGGAATTTAGTTATATATATACAAATTTTTTTTCCTTAACCTGGGTTAAAATGTGTTTAACCATCCCGCAGTTATTTTACCGTTTGTGCTACTCCAAATATGGACCCAGGTATTTTTGCTTCTTTACAGGATTCCAAGCTGTGGTTCCTGTACTCTGATACTTAGTTATTAGAGACCTTGTCTTTTCGCGAAATGTCGTCGTCTCCGCCGACGACGCGCGTGTTGTGAGTCGGACGCTAGTGCGTTGCCATGCCGTTTTGCAATTACGAATAAAGTTACTCAAAATTATGCGACCGCTTTCTTCCAGTGGTCTGCACCTTGTGGGCCCTACCTTAACCCCTCTCGATCGAGATATGGGGCCACCAGCCATTTTCGGGAGGCGGGGTCGGTTATTTTCCACCTTTGCGCGGCAGGCGCCAGGCGGTACTCAATCACCGAAAGTCAGTTATTTATATGAGGCATAGAGACTACATATTGTCTCCTATCACTTTCGTACAAACAGCACCATCTGCAAAAATGCGGGGCTCGGCCATCGAAGGAAGTCAATCCGGCAGTTTCGAAAATTTTCGCTAAGGTCTGGGGACACCTTTGTGTTCTACCCTCGATCCTGACTTACTCAAAAAGAGTAGCAACACCTGTAAAACGTATCGCTTCTCGGCGTTTTGGCTAAGATCAAAGTGTAATGGCAATACTTGGATTGTGACTAACTGTATAAGATTATCATATATTATTGCAAGCACTCAAAATTTCAATGTATCTAGTGAAGTAAGCATTACCAATAAATCTGTTCTTATCAGCTTAATTTTTGCAGGTTTGGAGGACCTAGCCCAACGTGAAGTCGTCGATAAAACAACAACAACAACAACAACAACAACAACACAGCAGCAGCAGCAGCAGCAGCAGCAGTAGTAGTAGTAGTAGTAGTAGTTAATGGATGTAGGGGTGTTAAACGGTCTGATAAATCAGGTGTGGAATCTGTAAAACGGTTATCTTTACTACCTTCACAAATTTGTTTTGCCTTTAATAGATTTACGGAAATAGGAGTAAAGCCGAGATACAACTAAAGATGGAAAAAAATTACTCTTTTACCATTTTACGAAGATTATTGCATGAAGATTACACTAAGAATAAAACAACAATAACGTTTGCGTTTCTGGAATTATAACGAGAATACAGTACTGTATATGTGATATGTTGCATAAGAAGTATATGGATTAAGAGGCGGACTGTCCAATAAAACAACAGATAAGGAGTCAGAATTGGCTCAATAACTGCAAACACAGGATAAGTTTTAAACATGCAAATACCATCAAATATCAACTTTCATATTAATAATATATATGTAAATAATTAATTGTTTAAAGTAATATCTTATCTGATTAGAAATATACCTATTGGGGTGACAGTTTTAAATTTAATGCAAAAATCAATACACTAATGAAATATTAAAAGATTTTTGAATAGTAGTAGACTTCCTAATATCGTACATCGCTTTGTGCGCGACAGAAATATCTATAAATTGTAAGCTTCCACTATCGTCAAGCATGGAATTACAGAAAGAAAACGTAAAAAAATAAAAAATCTCAAGATAAATTTAACTGCCTCTTACTACCTCCAGTTTGGCATCTTTTACTGGGGAGCCCTTCATACTTCTTGCTTTTTGATATGATAGTTGGCCATAGTTATGAATCATCTAGTTAACCATATGATGTATTCTTCCAACCTCTTATTATATCTTTATCTAAAATTGGTCTAAAGTAAATACACCAAAGAACTAAAGAAACTGGTATAGGCATGCGTATGCAAACACAAAGATATTTAAACACTCAAGAGTTCGGCGCTGGGGAGGCAACGCCTACATAAGACAACAGGTGTCTGGCGCAGGCGTTAGATCGGTTACTGCTGCTACAAAGGCAGGTTATCAGAATTTAAGTGAGTTTGAAGGTGGTGTTATAGTTGACGCACAAGAGATGGGACACAACATCTACGAGGTAGCGATGAAGTGGGGATTTTCCGTACGACCATTTCACCAGTGCACCGTGAATATCGGGAAATCCGGTAAAACATCAAATCTGCAGCCGAAAAAAGATCCTGCAAGAACGGGACCAACAACGATTAAAGATAATCGTTCAACGTGACAGAAGTGCAACCCTTCCTCAAATTGCTGCGGATTTGAATGCTGGGCCATCAACACAAGTGTCAGCGTGCGAACCATTCAACGAAACATCATCGATATGGGTTTTCGAAGCCGTAGGCCCACTCGTGTACCCTTGCCGAGTGCACGACACAAAGCTTTACGCCTCACCTGGGCCCGTCAACACCGACATTGGAGTGTTGTTGATTTGAAACCTGTTTTCTGGTCTGACGGGTCTCGTTTCCAATTGTATCGAGCGAATGGACGCGTTCGGGTATGGAAACAATTTCATGAATTCATGAACCCTGCATGTCAGCAGGGGACTCTTCAAGCTTGTGGAGTCTCTATAATGGTGTGAGGCGTGTGCAGTTGGAGTGACATGGGACCCCTGATACGTCTAGATACGACTCTGACAGGTGACACGTACGTACGCATCCTGGCTGATCACAGCATCCATTCATGTCCATTGTGCATTCCGACGGACTTGGGCAATTTCAGCAGGACAATGCGATACCCTACACGTCCAAAATTGCTACAGAGTGGCTCCAGGAACACTTCTTAGTTTAAAAACTTTCGCTGGCCACCAAACTTCCCAGTCATGAACATTATTGAGCATATCTGGGACGTCTTGCAACGTGCCGTTCAGAAGAGATCTCCACCCTCTCGTACTCCCACAGATTTATGGACGCCCCTGCAGGATGCATGGTGTCAATCCCCTCCAGCATTACTTTAGACATTAGTCAAGTCCATGCCACGTCTTGTTGCGGCACTTCTGCGTGTTCGCGGGGGCCCTACACGATATTATGCAGTTGTACCAGTTTCTTTGGCTCTTCAGTGTAATTTGCTCTCGTAAATCGTAATTGTGAACGATTTCGTGATCTTAAAACAATTACCGGAACAGTTATAATATTAGGATGGTGTACCAGGCGCCTTAGTTAAATCCTTAACCTCTTGCAGTGCATATGGATTAAGGCCTTACGACACTGATGAGGGTATCTTGACCGTCGAATGGTGAGAATATCTCAACGCCATCCTTTTTGGGAATACTCCTGAAAGGTCTAGCGATATCTAGTTTCAGAGTCCCCCTAATTACGGCTTCATACACACTACATACAGCAACCCACTACATTTCCACTTTTTCTGTTCAACCGTTAGGAATTTTAATCTTCTAATAGATGTGGTTGGCTTGGGATATTTGTTTTGCTAGTAATTCATTTTAGTTATTAAATTGCTTCCTCGTGCTACCACTATTGGTTATGAAATTAATTAATAAACTAATTTGCATATTGAATTTTATATCCGCTTGTGAATTATAAAATTATTTATTTTTCAAGGAAAAAGGATGAAAACGACTGTTGTATTTCACTAATGGAAGTTGAAATTTATTTGGTACTCTTAAGGCTTACACACTAGAGAGCATTTATAGCTAATATGAATACAAGAAGTTATTTAAAAAAATGCCCCGTCTTATACTGCGCCGACAAATGAAAATATCTAAAAAAAAAAAAAAAAAAAAAAAAAAAAAAAAAAAAAAAAAAAAAAAAAAAAAAAACACGATACACAGGCAAGAAATTAAAGTATTGAAAATATTACTCATGATTTTAACAATTCCTCTAAATGATAATTACCAAATGTTATGTTATACTGGTTGAACAAACATAAAATTCAGGGTGCCAGAATTATTCAGTTTGCATTAATTTTTTTTTATTGAAAGTCATAGACCATATGGTCCGTCTTTTAACACTATTAATTCTCTTGGCTATAAACTATTAGCTAAGGTGATTGTTCAGAGGAGAGACCATTAACCGTGTAAGTTTCCTTGCCAACGCTGTTAAAGGGCACGAACTCAATGAATCATAAATACACACACCGTCTTTGTTCATAGATGAGATGACTGGAGCAGTTATGATTCAGTATGAGTTTACATCAACTCAAGCTAACAGGAACTTGAAAGTACATCTGAAGACACAAAGTTGAACAGCGTCATACCGTCCGCTTACTTTAAATTGCATTGACTACCTCGAAGGGTGGTAACGTAAGGCGCCGACTGTTCGTTGATCTTGCAGTTCGTCTATTTCTTTCTCCCTCCATCTTCACCAAGATAAGCCACTTTCAGTAGTACTCGGCGACACAAGATCAAAATTCGTAGAATTTTACGTCATGTGATAAATTTGATATTGTTGATTGGCTCGCTAAGAAATTCTATAGGTAGACAAACTTTATTAACTGCAGCAGTATATCGCCCTTCTGAAATAATCGGCACGACTCCCCAGTTTACGGCGCCTCCCTTTCCGAAAATTTCCCTGCCGTTAGAAAGTTAATGTCCGGTGCCACGGCTGACATCCTGTTTTTCTGTGGAGCTCCTGTCCCTTGACTTTCGGCACTCTGCTATCCGGGAAAGATTGGCCTATTGTGTGTAGTGGCCGGGTACCGAATACCGTTAAGGACCGCCAAACATTCCCCTCGTTCGTTTGATTGAGCTACCGTTGCAATTATTTTAGTATATTGAAATGTTATAAGTTGACCAATTTCGCTCATGCCTCTAAACCCTTCTCCCCCCTCCCCTCCATGTAGCACTTAGCTTTTTTTCCCATTGATAACAGAACGCATTTTTGTAGTTTTTTCTCTTGTCAGATTATCATAAACTACATACGGTGATAAGTAAATGATATAAATAAATATTCACATGCTGTTGTGTGTTCTGTACCTTATTTTAATTGTGACAAATAATATGAATGAAATTCTATGTGGTTTGGTTCGGAACCCCCCCCCCCTCTTCCTTTCACGTCGCCCAGCGTATCTTTCTACTCTTCCCCCCCCCTACCCCCCAGACCGAGGCACATAGTTTACAACCCCCTCCCCTCTCCCTTGGTGAGTTTCGTGAGATTTCGGCGGACACCCCCCCCCCTCCCATTTCATCTCACGTAATTAATGGACGCCCCCTTGTCAGTGACTTACAAATTATTCAATGCTGTTTATTTCTTTGGAATCTTTAAAACAATTGGTTTATATGTTTTCTACATACATCAATAGCCTTTGCCATGAAAAAATATTCATGGCTGCAGTATCCAATCCATGTAAGCGGTAATTAATTTTTTTTCGCATGGTTTTACGCCTCGTCGACCTCGAGGTCATTAGAGGCGGGACGGTAATTAAAGAAAAAGAGTTGCAGGTAACACCGCGAGGCTCGTGTCAATCAATCCATTAAATTGTACGTTCTAACGTCAAGAAGAATCTGCTGTGGTTAAAGAAATCACGATGCAGATCACTTCCAAAACGCATCGGTAGCTCTTGCTGCTTCAGAAAGGCTTAGAGCAGCAAAACGCTTTCGTTCTTTCCAGCCAATTTCTATAGTGTATGATTTGCTCTCTTTATAATAATGAAAGTTAACGAACTCTTAAGGATGTTAAGCTTTTAATTGTCATGGCCGCTTCATTTATGGATTAGTGATCATGTTCTAATAGGGGAAGTTGTTTGTATTCAAAACTGTAATTTGTGTTCTGTATGATGTGTATTTTTTATTTGTGAAATCTGTAATTTTTTAGGCGGATGTTCTAGACCAGGTATGGGCAACCTTTGCTTAGCTGAAGGCGTAATTTCGGGACATAATCAGGTCGCGGACCGTAGGTAAGAAATAAGTAGGTAGTAGTGAATAAAAAGGCGATACAAATTCACACTTTTTTTTTTAAATTTACGACTCGATCTGTGGCGTTCCGCTGCGTACGCTTAATAATATTATTTATAGATTTTAGTCTTTATGACTTGAATAAATACAGATTTTTTTGCGCGTTATTTGAAATTTTTTTCTGAATATCTCGCGGGCCGGATTGAAGCTGGTGGAGGGCCGGATCCGGCCAGGGGGCCAGGGGTTGCCCATATATGTTCTAGACTGTCCTAGCATTAGCCCAGGTTTTTGCGGGAAATAACCACGGGCGATACGCGGGGCACGGGAGTTTAACCAGCCCCATCCTTCTCCGATCCAGTATTTAACGCTAGCTTACACGTCGGTGCGTGACAGAATATTAAAAGAGGTAAATGCCGATACTATTCAGAACCACATGGAGGATTGGTACAGGCAGTGCTTCCATGACTGAAATAAATTCTTGAGGTCGTAATAATCATTTGACAGGGTTGCTCAATCCGTCCCTATCGTAGCCGCCTAGCCTAGTCCGGTGATCCTACGGGTTATAGGGGATCTACAGTTTAACCTGGAATCCGAAGCACGGGAGCGTTCTGGTATACTTCACGTTACACAGCAACATGTTCCAGAGGTGAAGGTTGGGTTAAGGGCCTATGGGAATCCCCTCCGCAACAGGGATTCGAACAGGGTACCTTTCGATTTCCCGCTAGACGCCTTAACCATTGAGACACCTTACTGCTCAGCTTCTATGGTTACTGAAGTGGTAAAGTAAATTCGTGTGGTCTTATAACGGCCTGGTGGAAAGTTGTCAAACTGCCGCTAACCCATTTCGTCATGACTAGGCCTACAGTTAGTGTACTATCCGAATGACGAAGACTTCTTAGCGTACTTCATAAATATAAAACAATTTTGTTTTTAGAGCAGAAGGAAGGGTAAAGTGTCTGTTGAAAATCCGAGCCAAACCAGAAACCTTCCAAATTCAGGTTGAGCGTTTTATTAAAAAGTTACTATACCGACTACTATACAACGATATGCTCAACTACAAGATCCAGAAGACGTAAAGCCAGAGAAACGAATTACAGGTACTCGTCTGATAGCAGATACGGAACTAGGGAAAGTTATCGAATGTTCAGCATAGAAGATTCATCGGTGTTTGAATTCGGTTCATTCATTACACTTATCAGTAGCTGTGCCGACTAATCTACGGGCCACACAAATAAAAGGTTGAGAGAGAATGGAATGTGGTAGTATTTTCAGGGATCCCAGTACACACAAATCATCTGCTGTTTCAGCCGGTCAGAGATAGTCAAATGACGTAAGTGATATAGACTGTGGTCCAGTCAACACGACACGGTCGTTGAATAGATACGAAGATGTCAAGGCCAAATGCGATTCAGAATAGCACAACTGTAGAGTAATTTTCCGTCTCCATAAACAGAACTTATCTCCATAGCTGCGATTAGATATACTCCTAAGATGGGACTTGAATATCCTACAAAATATTTTTTAATGTAATCTACCTTTGCAGGAGCGTTATATTTTCTAAATTAAATAAATATAGACTATTATTTTGCAACAGCAGTGATATTAATTAAACTTCAACTTAGCAAAATTAGGTTAAATAATTTTCATACTATATACGTTGTTAATTTATCATATTTTTGTCCAGGAAATGAGAATTCTATACTATTATGCAGATGTCAAAAATTTGAGTGATGCTTGAACGTGAGGGTTAAGAAAAATTGCTGAATGTCATCAACAAAATACTGGAAGATGGTTTTTTAACAAGTATAAAGGACAAGAATATAAGAGTCATGAACGTAGCAGACGTCGTAACTGAAACAATACAATAAATAACAAAACAACAACAGATGAATAGTATTAAGAAGAAAGGAGCTCGTAGTTCAATAGTACTAACAGATGCCTAAATGAATTCTTTCTTCCTTCAAGCCGTTAGAAACTGGAATACACAGAAGAGATTTTTGGTGCAAAACACTCTGAGACATCCACAGTTTTGTTGAGTACAGCTGCAGTTTGCGCACAGATTCATTTTTAAGACTGTCAACGACAGTTTGTTTATTGGCTGAGGAAACAGATGACTGAAAAACTGTTAAAAGAAACAGAAGTTGAGAAGTACACAACTGGGGACGAACATTGTAATGCATTTAGCTCAAGGCAAGAATAGACGGATGCTTTTCAACGAATCAGATATAGTCGTTGTATAAATGAATCATGTTAGAAACATGCAATTAATATTGTAGTATTACCAGCCGAAAGATTTATTTACAGATCAAAACGTAGAAATCTGATGTCATACTTTTGTTGAAAGATAGAAGTAAAATTATTAATGCTTGGCGTTATGTTTACATAAATTTCGATCAATTGAATCCGTAATATAATTTGGGTCCATTCAGACTGCAGATGGTTTTTGCATATGATTAACTGCTTGCTTGAGTTCTATGGCGTATCACAACGATATTATTCCCGATCCTATTTGAAATTTAACTTTAGCACTCTAAGTAAGCTTTGATGTTAAGTAACTGAGCATCTCCATATATCAAATGCTGCTGATAAATCCTATATATATATAAATTGACGTGTGATTCCCTATATTTCACCACTACCTAGCACAGATCACTGGTGTTTGTGTGTGGAAGTAGCATGGAGTTTCCAGTCGTGCAAAACGTTGGCCGAATGCCGATAGCTGTGGGGATGTGGGAAAGTTGGTGAATGCAGGGAGTTTTCATATTTCGACCAAAAATTTGTGTCTCCTTATACTTCCCTTTCCTGCCACAACTACATAGCATAGACCATTGGTGTTTGTTTGTGGTAGTAGAATCGTGTCTCCTTTCGTGCACTATGGTTGTTAGATGTAAGTAGCTATGGGTATGTGGGAGATATAGGGGTTGAAAGTAGTCGACCTGCGGCAATTTCATATTTCTGTCAAAGACGCATGTGTCTTGGTGTATCAATTTTCAGCGAAAACTATCTATCGCAGATCACTGGCGTTTATGTGTGATAGTAACACAGAGTCACCTTTCGATCACAACGTTGGCCGAATTTCAGTAACTGTGGGAGTGTGGGAGATATGGTGGTTGAAAGGGGCCGACCAAAGACATGTGCCTCCACATACGTCACTTTTCTGCCACAACTACATAGCATAGACAATTGGTGTTTGCTTGTGGTAGTAGAATCGTGTCTCCTGTCGTGCACTATGGTTGTTAGATGTCGATAGCTGTGGGGATGTGGGAGATAGGGAGGTTGAAACAGGTCGATCTGCGGCACTTTCAAATTTCTACCAAAAATGTATGTGTCCCTGTGTGTCACTTTTCAGTCAAAACTATGAAGCGCAGATCACTGGTCTTTGTGTGTGGTAGTAACACAGAGTCACCCTTCGATCAAAAAGTTGGCCGAATTTCGGTAACTTTGGGAGTGTGGGAGATATGGTGGTTGAAAGTGGCAGATCAAGGATATTTTCGTATTTAGTCCAAAGACATGTGTGTCCGTAAATTTTACTTTGCTGCCTGAACTACATAGCGCAGATGACTGGCATTTATGTGTGGTAATAGCACCGAGTCTCCTATCGTGCACTATGGTTGTTAGATGTCGGTAGCTGTCAATCCAAATTCTTTACAAACACGAACGATGTCGTGGGTATCAGCTAGATCTAAAAGAAATTCTTGTTCGTCATCAGGTTTATGGCAATTTATATATCCTTGTGGCTTATCGAGATGAGCCAAGACAGGATCGGGTTACAAGGAACAGGGGTGTTTCAGGAAACCACGGAAAATAGAAATCTGGATTAAATTTTAATTGTAATTGATCTCATGCTCCAATGGCAATTTACCTAGTCATCTGATTACCTTTATTATTATTATCTTAATATACTTGGGCGGCCGCGTAGCTAAGGCGATAGAGCGCCTGAATGCGACCTTGGCGACCGGAGTTTGGTCCCCGACGAAGCCGAGGATCAAGGATTTCTCCTTGAAGCTGAACGTCCGATACGGCTGCCCAGGGCCATTCAGCCTGCTATTCAATGAGTACCATGGAAGAAACATCGCTGGAAGGTAAAGAATGGCCGGAGCGTGGCGCTGTCCCGTCACATCCATTCTTGTGCCAGTGGTTATAATGGGAATGCGGAGCTCTACCTCCGCGATTTCTACGGGAAGCGGCAGAAGCTGTAGGAACCCCGTGACTTTTATCTTATATATTTCGAGTGTTAAATTGCTACACCTATTTACTTCTACCATTTACAAATTTGAATTTTAAATTTCTTAAGCGTCTTTGGTAAATTAATCGTCAGTTCCCTTGGTAACTTATTCCAATCCCTGACTCCCTTAGCCACAAAAGAAAATTTTCCCACTCCCTTATGCACAAAATCGAGAGGCAGCTTGTGGTCATGATCATCATTTCCTTTCCATGCACTACTTCTAATTCTTTGACTAATATCCCTCCAAGCTCCATCACCAACATACACCTTGTACACTCCCAGCATTTTCTGAAGGGAGATTGAACAGGCCCAAATTGAAACAAAATAGTGAAACTGTTTGTGTTATTCCTCACCAGTGATAAGAAACTTCAAGGCTCAGTCAAAACAAATTTGATTCTTCACCTTGAACTTTGAAGACTAAACATATTGGAAATGTTTCCGCTGATTATTAATCTATAATGATTTAACGGCTGCTTCAAAACCGATTGGGTGCTTACCAATCTACCATTACCATTCATGCTCTATTTTTGCCAGGATCTGAGCCAACGCATTCGACCTCCGACAAGAGTGGCTTCCACGGGTAAGTTTTAGAGGCGGCACCTTGAACCTTCAACTCTTCGACCTCATTTGTCAGCGGTAGACTGTTATAGGCGAAATCTGACTGCCCTTTTTCACAACTGCTGATCTCTTTTTCAACGACCGCCGTACCAGACAGAAAGCGGTTCAGACATTGAACTTAGGAGTAGTCTATTACTATTTCAAATGCAGTATTGTTGTAGGCTATTTTTCCGCAGTTGCTCAGTAAATTAAATGATAAAATGACACCAATGCAACTATATTTGTAGCTTTATTGCTCATCGAAGCATCATCAGCGACAAATTATTTACATCAGTGGATTTCAGCCATTTGTCTTTGATGGAAACATGCTTTGGAGTGAAATCAAAGATGTGTCGTTACTATCCTAAAATCCACCGATGTAAATAATTCGTCGCTGATGATGCTTCGACGAGAGGCGAAACTTTACGGCAATAAAGCTACAAATACAGTTGCATTGGCGTCATTTTATCATTTAATTAACTATTTCAAACGATATCGACATAGACGTTTCGTTCAGTCTTTGGGAAGTTTTACGCAACTTTTTACCTGCGCAGATCTCACACCATCCGTCTTGTGCATGGATAGTAACTCATGATTCCAATACTCTTACCGAGCGTGATAGGTGAACGGTAACCCTCGCATTCGGGAAGACGCGTGTTCGGATCCCCATCCAGCCACTCAGATTTGAATTTTCCATGGTGTCTCATAATCACTCCAGGCAAATGCTTTGATAATTTCTTCAAAATAACATGACCGAATTCCTTCCCGCTCCTTGCATCAGTCCATTACTAGGTCTAATAACCTGGACTTCGACGAGGCTTCACGCCAAAACAGAAAAGAACAGTAGTTTTAACAACATTAAAAGCCTTGAAATATTTTAATCCATCGATTACCGCCAAGACTGTGCAGATTTTGTGCAGTAAAATGTGCAACCACAGCATTTTTTTTTTATTTTAGTTTCTCAGAGAACTATTGCGTGTTAATCACATGTGCAAGTCACGAAACCTCTAACGGTTTTTCTTTCGCCATCTTGTAACGTGACGCGCTGTCGCCACGTTCCAATGTGCATTTTTATTATATAAATCATAATGTTAGAGTAATTTACATAAATCTTGGGCGACCACCTAAATAGATTTTTGTTGTAATTTCATAAAGTACGCAAGATTCCAAGTGAGGACCAGAGGCGGCCTTAGGGGGTGGCAAACAGGGCAATCGCCCAGGGCCTCGCTCTTGGAGGGGCCTCGCGCAGCTACCAAGGTTGATTAAAGTTTATATTTAAAAATATTTTATCTTTATATATTAGTGATAACAATAAAATAAAGTCGGTTAATTGTTAGTGTAGTATATATTAATAACTACCTAATCAAAATTTCTCATTTTGATTTATCCAATGTCACATTTGTATAACAGTAGGAGAAACATCTGATATTGATGGACAAGAATTGCATGAAGAACTAAATATGTTTATCCGCGTATAAGAAGAAAACGACGGCGTTATCTCTGTGATGAAGTAATAATAGAAAAAACATTAACTGAATTACTGATGTATACCCCACTATCGAAGTAGCCTTCAGAATTATTGTCACTAGACGTAATTCAGTTGCGTCAGCAGAAAGAAGTAAAAAATTATTAAGACATATTTGAGGAATTCGATGCCACAAGATCGGTTTTCAGTTCTTTCTATTATTGAATTGAAAATGACATAGCTCATTCGTTAGATTCTTGTGCTGTAATTAAATATTTTAGTCTCAAGAAAGCCGCAAACATCATTTTTAAATCCCTGCGTATATCTTTCAAAACCATAATGTACTTCAGTTTATCCTTAAAAATTTGTCATCTTTATGTTTGTTAACTTTTAATAAGTCTTCTAATATAATATTTTAAAACTCGAAATATATTTTTTATGACGATTGTATTTTTCGTCGATCATCAGAAATACCTACTTGCGATTAACATATTTTGTACAAAGGACAAGGGCCTCGCAAAGATCTGCCGCCCAGGGCCTCGCAATGGCCAAGGCCGCCGCTGGTGGGGACTGTAATGCAATGGTGAACATTCAGTGTATCTTGTTAAAGCGAATATGCGAATATTAAAGAATTATTGAGCTGTGTAGGCTTGAAGTAGGGCCGGCGCTAGGAATTTCGCGCCCGGGGTAAAATGGGCGATCTTTTTTTTAGCTCTACAAAATGGCCAGGCGACAATGAGCGTATTCTTGGCTTCATGGCCTGAGGGTCCCTATAGTCGGTGATCGGGCCCCTCATCAGCCGGCGGGGCTCGGGCACTTTTGACCCGCTTACCCCTCCCCCCCCCCCCTAAAGCCGGCCCTGGCTTGAAGCTAATCGCGGTCTTCCCGAACCATGGCGACAGGAAGTCGCTGATTTAGGGTTTTGCCGGACGACACACTCTGCTCCCTGGGGGTGGGCGGTCAACAAGGTCACTCACCTGTCGGGAAATGCCTGCCGCCCGAACACAGAGTAGTCCCCGAACGCTGCCGCATATGTCCGACCTCTGTGAGTTACGCGGGGCACATAAGATATCGGGGATATCACGTGACATTAGGTGCCAACCTGAAGATCCAATCCAAATGAGCATATAACTTAAAATCCTGGGAATTTTCTGTTAAATGTGATCTTCGAGACTGCAAGGGGTGGAGCCAGAAGTTTTCCTCGGAGACCAAAGAGCGAGGAGCTGGACATTCTACATTCGATTCTACGCGAGTCTAGTCTGAGGTGGACTTGGAAAGTTGGCTTCTCTCACCATCGCCGCTGGACGACTCCTGGCTGCCGGCTTGCTGGAGAAGGCTTATCACGGCGACACCGCCAGTAATGCGATGATGCGCATTAACAGACAGGACGTGTCTGTAGCCGTCTTGTGAGACAGTCTCACATACCGTGGGTCATCCCCGAACACCGCAGACATCAGACGCAGAACTACAATGGTAACTTATTACGACCAAGCCATCTGATTGTGCATCCCGTGAAACTGAACCCTTAAGCGACTTTGAGAGGATAGATCCATGTTCTAACTTTGTAATTGAAAACTCCTCTGAGCTAGGGGCATAATTTGCCAGAACTAGTTATTTTCGAATGATATATTGTTCATTCGTGGCGCCCATGATTTTCTTTTAACTGTAAAGTCACAGTATTATGATACCTTTGTCTGAGGTCGTCATAACTTGTATTTTTCATTGTTTCCAATTATCATTATTTCTTGCATTTTAATTCTGAGATGGATTTAAAAGTAAATATACAATTGTTTGCTTGCTCATGACGGCTAATTGTACCTCTGAGCGTTGCTTTTATGATTTTGCCAATTTGTGTTAATATTAACGATAAATTCGCTCAGACTTGTAATCGCCAATGATAAGAAAATGTCATATTGTGACAATTTTCCTATATTCCAACTAACATCGAGATTCTTGCAAAATTAATAAATTTTCACTCCTTCATAAAAATTAAAATTAAAAATCCCCTTTATTAATCATAAAGTTATGAAAGAAAATTATAACGTAGTTTGCCTACCAAGGCACCCACTACAATCTGGATTCAGTTTGACTCGTACCGTACTCGTTGTTCTTAGCGAGAATCATATCGCACAGACAGTAAATTATTTGGTTTTCACTACCGTATCTGCCGCCTAGAAGTAACAATGTTTGCCATCTACATCTACATCTACATATATACTCTGCAATTCACAAAATTGTGGGTGGCAGAGGGTGCTCAGCACCAAAGCTAATCTCTTTGCTGTGCATTCCAATCCCTAATGGTACGAGGGAAAAAAGAATTCATATAAGAATCAGTCCGGCACCTTATTTCTCTAATTTTATCTTTCCTGTCCTTCCGACTCAAATAGGTTGGTGGAAGAAGTATTTCACTACACTCATGAGTGAAAGTTGGAGTACGCATGTTTTCCAATAAGTTTAAACGAAACGTGTGTCGTCTATCTACCAGAGACTCCCAACCTAATCTACTAATCAGTTTTGTGACGCTTTCATACGGACTGTAGCAAGCGGTCACGAATCGAGCGGCTCTTCTCTGTACTTTCTCTATACTTTCGATCAATCCCTTACGAAACGGGTCCCAAATGGCACAACAATAATCCAAATGTGGACGCACAAGGGATTTGTACGCTATCTCCTTTGTTTGTTCATTACAATTTTTCAAGATTCTACCTATGAATCGCAGCCTAGAATTTGCTCTACCTACTAAAGAATTAATGTGTATGTCCCATTTCATGTTCCTTTGTACTGTTACTCCCAAATATTTAATAGAATCGACCATATCAATAACTGTATTGTTTAACTCGTATTTCTGAACAATCGGATTCTTTTTGTTAGTTATGCTCATTGTCTTGCACTTTTTACAGTTTAGAGTAAGTTGCCACTCAGCGCACCAAGCCAAAATAACATCCAGATCGCGCTGAATTTCTAAGCAATCGGCCAAAGTTCTTACTTCCCTATAAATAACCGCATCATCAGCAAACAATCTAAAAAGGCTTTTCACTTTGTCTCCGAGATCGTTTATAAAAATTAAGAAAAGAAGTGGTCCTATTACACTTCCTTGATGTACACCCGATGTAACATCTAGATTAGAAGAACTTTCTCCTTCAACGACAACATACTGCGACCGACCAGTTAGAAAATCCTTTATCCATTCACAAAGCTGATCCGATATACCGTACGCTCGAAGCTTCGCTAAAAGGCGGTTGTGTGGCACAGAGTCAAAGGCTTTCTGGAAATCTAAAAAAATTGCATCTACTTGTGAACCTGTATCGATAACTTTCATTACGTCGTGTGTAAATAGGGCCAGCTGTGTTTCACATGATCTTTTCTTCCGAAATCCATGTTGATTTGTTGTAAGCAAATTATTATAATCTAGAAAATTCATAATGTTCGAGCATATAATATGCTCCATAACTCTACTACAAACAGATGTTATAGATATGGGACGATAGTTCCCAGGATCACTTCGATCACCTTTTTTGAAAATCGGAGTTACTTGCGCGATTTTCCAGTCTGAAGGTACTTTTCGCTCTTCTAATGATTTACTGAATATATCAGACAGAAATGGCCCGATTTCTGCAGCATGCTCTGAAAATACTCTTACTGGAATTCCATCTGGGCCCGGTGCTTTCCCCCACTTCAGGAGCTCTAATTGCTTAACGATACCTGCAGTATCTATTCGTAATGATTCCATCACCGACTCGCCACGGCGTGGGAAAACGGGAATACTATCCTTATGTTCATTTGCAAATGAATTTTTGAATACAGTATTTAGCACGTTAGCTTTATCGCAGCTTTCATTAACCTCTGAACCTTCACGAATTAGTGCTGGAATATTGCTGTTGGTACAATTAACTTTTCGTACATACGACCAAAATTTCTTTGGGTTTTCTGTGAGACTCTTAGAGAGAGAGTTGGAGTGAAAATCGTTAAAGGCCTCGCGCATTACATTCTTAATACGTCCTCTTAAATCAGCTAAGGTTTCTAAATCGCTGCGACACCCCTTCCCTCTTGAGCGTGCGTGTATTTTCCTTTGTTTTTGAGTAATCTTTTGACTTCGCATGTGTACCACGGTGGATCATCCTCTCCCTTTATTGTCCGCTTTGGTATATGTATTTCCATGTCTTCCCTGACTATATGTATAAAACGATGCCACATCTCTTCAACGGTGTCCTTTGTTGACTTGAAGTTATGGTATTTATTCCTCAGGTAGGTTCTAAAACACTCCTTTGAGGCCTTACTGAATCTGTATACAATCCGC
This sequence comes from Vandiemenella viatica, assembly GCA_031002005.1. Taxonomy (NCBI): domain Eukaryota; kingdom Metazoa; phylum Arthropoda; class Insecta; order Orthoptera; family Morabidae; genus Vandiemenella; species Vandiemenella viatica. Next base: position 135,756,484 of record JARYHS010013631.1, on the reverse strand, counting down.
CCTTTTTCGCTCGGTCATTAATTTGATAGTCGCAATTACCGCTTTGTGATCGCTTATTCCTGTGGTCGTTGAAATGGCGGTGAATAATTCTGGCCTGTTGGTAACCAGCAAGTCTAAAATGTTTTCGCTACCGTTATGACACCGCGTAGGTTCATTAACTAGCTGCTCGAGATGATTATCTGACAACAAATAGAGAATTACTTCAGAAGCTGCCTTATCCCTGCTACCTGTGATGTGAACGTAATTACGCCAGTCAATATAAGGCAGATTGAAGTCGCCTCCTAGAATCATAGCATGATCATTAAAACGGCTAGCTATACTATTTACATTATTTCTTAACTCCTCGACGATAGCTATATCCGAATCAGGTGGACGGTAGAAGGCACCTATGATGAGTTTTGACCCAGCAACGTTGAGTTTAATCCATATGATTTCACAGTTCGTATCGACGTCTATTTCATTACATGGGAGAAATTTACTCACAGCTATAAATACCCCACCTCCATGAGAATGTAATCTGTCTTTACGAAAAACGTTCATGCTATCTTTAAAAGTTTCGGCGGAACTTATTTCCGGTTTCAACCAACTTTCTGTACCGATAACGATATCCGCTTCTGTACTACAAATAACGCTTTCAAGTTCCGGTTGTTTGTTACAAACGCTTCTACAGTTAATTACGAGAACTTTTAACTGACGAGATTCTTTTACGTTGCTCCTGCATTCCGGTGTTGTATCTGATTGGTTTGCCCGTAACTGAATTTCGTGTTTCGGGTCTTCCTCCCTCAGCCTAAAAAACCACCCAGTGCATTCCACACGGCCCCTGCCACCCGTGTAGCCGATTCACGTGTGTAGTGCACACCTGACCTATTAAGGGGAACCCTACAAGACTCGACCCTATGGCGAAGATTGAGAAATCTGCAGCCAATGTCATCACAGAAACGTCGTAGTCTCTGGTTCAGCCCCTCAATACGGCTCTGAACCAGAGGTCCACAATCAACTCTGTCTACGATGCTACAGATGGTTAGCTCTGCCGATATCGTGCGGTCACTGGCCACAGAGTTCACCCTTTCAGCCAGCCGCCGGAAGGATGAGAGGATAACCTCCGACCCAAGGCGACAGGCATCATTGGTGCCGACATGAGCCACAATCTGTAGTTGGCTACACCCCGTCCCCTCTATGGCATCCGGGATGGCATGTTCCACATCTCGGATCAGGCCACCCGGAATACACACTGAAAGGACGTTGGATTTCTTCCCCGAGGAATCCGCCATTTCCCTAAGGGGCTCTAATAACCGCCTAACATTAGAGCTCCCAACTACCAGAATGCCCTTCTGCGTTTGCGCAGACCTGGCGGGCTGGGGGGCCGTCAACTCGCAGGATGACAATTGTGGGACTGAGTCAGCCTCCGACAATACATCAAACCGTTTGGACAGACGAACAAGTTTAGCGTCTTGGCCTTTAAGCCTGTTCGACTGCCCCCGTGTGCGGCTTCGAAGTCTAGAAGCCATACGCCAGTCACCAACAGGCGACTGCGGCACAGCATCCAACACTTCAGCCTGGGTTGCAGGTATGTGTTGATAATAGCACATTAATGTATTCCCAGTCATGCACCCTCATTTGGCTCATTACAACCTTTTGTACTGTTTTATTAATTGAGAAGTATACCAACAGCTACTAGCTAATACAAAAGACATCTCGAAGACTTCTTTCCGCCTATTCAGCTTTACCACCGTCTGCCGGTGATTGCTTCTGAATTTTCATCAAGAACTTCTCATCTATTCTAGACGCTACGGAAGTTCCTAAAAAAAGGAATTAGCCTTCTTGCCTCCTTCGGGAAGATTCGACGAACCATTGGGTTGTGAATTAAGTTAGATTTTTAGTTTTTTAAATGAAAACTTCTTTAGGCACGTTGAACGATTTTTGGAATGGTAAAATCTTTCGAGTTCGCATTACCGACATACTAATGTTAACAGTATATTTGTTGCGTTCTGGTGGCTCAGTGGTTAATGTGTCTGACTGGCGAACGAAAGGCCCCCGATTCGAATCTCTGTCTCATCGAGGTTTTCATAGTCCATTAACCCAACCTCCACATCTGTCATAGCTTCCTGTGTAATGTGAAGAACGCCAGAATGCTTCCGTGGTTTGGATTCCAAGTTAATCTGTAGGTCATCTATACCTGGCAGGACTACCAGGTTAGGTTAAAGCGGCTAAGTCAGGGGTGGAATGCGCAGCCACTAGAAACCCGGTCACTAATTCATTACAATCACACGGAATTATTCGTTATTATTTAGTATATCTGTAGGTGTAAGTATGACGTGTTGCGCGTATGATATTAATAGTTTTAAGTTTTCACTTCTTTCGGCAGTCCCCAGTGTCTGCCATGTTTTTTTTCGTAAATTATCGGCATCAGTGTTGGCCACCTTTTCCAGTATCTCTTCCAATACATTCCATGGTCAACTGCCTCTGTCCCTCCTATTGTCATTTCCGGTTGGTCCGACTTTTAACGATGCTTAAATAATATTATACGCAGTTTGTGAATCAAGTTATGAAGGTACCTCTTATTGGTATGTATTTCACAGCTGTGAATACGCAACATGCATAATTGGATTAGGCACAAAATACATTTAGCAAATTCCCCGATGTGTGAGTACGACGGGGAGTTGGAGGCTGATACGAACCAGGAAATTAATAGATGAACCAGACACGCTCTGGAAAGATTTAAAACAATGGGATATAACTTAAGCTACCCAGTCAACGTAAGTCACCTTCATGCCCTAGGTAACGTCGCAGTGTATCAGAGGATGGTGCGCTTCGTTACAAGGAACTACATAGAAATATAAATGGGTGGAACTCATGCTACTTCTCGATATTGTAAACAGTTATAATTTACAGAACACTAAGGTTTTACTATTTATTGTTAAAGTTTTTAATTGAAATGAATTATTCAAAGTACTGGATTATAGTATTTTTACTGTTAAATCTCTGACTTCATTCTTTTGTAACGTTTTTTAAACTTTTAATGTTTCAGTAACTATGAAGTGAGGTTCTAAAACGAACTAGGTCTTATGTATATGCGTATTGGCTAAGCTTTTATGTATATTTGTGTATGTATTTATATATATAAGGAAGTAACACTAAGAATAACGTCCCCTGACTGTATGGCCAACAGGCCAAGTGTAAATAAATAAATAAATTTAAAAAATCGTCCTCTAGAACGCGAGGCTAGAGCTTTATCGTTCCCCCATCACGTACAGTGGGATGCTATCCAGTACCAACTTACAAAAACGTATTCACGTCAAAATATTTGTCGTGTCTGCTTTCTCTGCAGAATTATATTATTCCGCGATATTTTAACAGATTTTCTATGTTTTGTAATAAAATTTTCACGGAAACCTGTTTTTTGAAACTGTTAATAAATAATTTCTGATAACTGTTTTAAATTATTTATTTCTTCCATGCCTTGTTCGTTTATTGATCTCTTCATTCGCGCGCATACAAGTAAAAGCGGCTTGATGAACGAAAGCATTGATGTGTTACGAAACAAACATTAATATCACGCTTGATTAAGTAAAAATAAAAGTGAAAGCAGCAGGCTGTTGATAGTCGGTACCTAAACGAACGGCTGAGCGATGAGTTTGCTGAGGCGCCCATTATCTTATGAACCAATTACGACAGTCGACTGTTTGCAGAGTACTTTTCACGGCTCACTACGCAAAAGGGGAACTGCCCGTAACGCACTTAAATTCATAAGAAAATGTCATTAATAAAATACACGTTCTTAGTTTGCTATTCTTGTGGCATTATCGAGAAAGGAAAATATAAAAATCATCATTAAGACTTTATCTTGTTTTCTATACTAAGAATTTATTAATCCTTTACATGCTTCCATTTCATTTTTTATTATTTGTATAGATCTTTCTATTTGTTATTGTTTGTTTGGTGTTTCTTATACTTTGTTCCCCTAATTTAAGTAAATTCATGTTGATTGTACACACAAAATTTAAGGTTCTTGGCCACTGTATTGTAATGTTCCACTTTCCCTCGGGAAACATTAATTGGTGAAATTGTGAGATGTTTACTTAAGTGTATGTGACAAACGCCTTCCGCTGTCAGTAAAAAGTAAATAGAGAAAGTCTGGAAGGTTAAGAATTAGCGGACATGATAAGTTACGGTAAGTACCATAAACATTCGCATAGACTGGCGTGTCATGCGACAAGTTCTTTTTAAATGGCGGAGGACGCTTTTGACCTGGTGATCCAATAAAGAGGCTTTCTGCATGAGTGAGTAACATGACGCTGTAAATCGGTAGTTGGTTTGATGCAACTGGCCAAAACGGGGAACATTTCAATGTAACTCGGGGTAACTATTTGATATGTGTAAGCTAGGAAAGTTGCTTAGAAGTATGTTTCTTGAAAAACATTTTTATTTGCGGACGCGAAATTGGGAAGGTGTTCTCAGCCAATCACAGAGATGTGTCAGTGGAAACTTTCCCAGCGCACTGATTAAACATAATCTTCTCGGGTGTTCAGCCAGATGGTGTCGTATAAACACATCATTTCTATAGCTGGGTCTGATGTCTTCATCAGGTGTCGGACAGCTTCAGGTGCTGCAAGCTCGGTGTCACCAACTAGAATGGCTAAACAGAAGACTTTTTATTACCAATAGCATCTGCGGTGTCCGCATGGAGGCCGAAATGTCAACACGGCGGACGGGCGGTCACCCGAAAACGATCAAGCGAGAACCGAAGCAAAGTCCAAGATGAGCTGCGCAGAGTCCAAGGAAGAAACCGAACGTAGACCGAGACGCTCACTAATCCGAGTCCAATATGCGATGCACAGAGTCCAAAGGCGATGCACAGAGAGACGGAAGCGAAATTGAGTAGAAGTGAACACAGCACTGTCTTGAGTGAGACCGCGCGGCTGTATTTATACTAGGCGAGTCGCTTCTGATTGTCCGCGGTGGAAACACTGCTATGCGGTGGCGCTAGTTGGCCTGGTGCTAGCGCCGTCAATTGGTTGCCCACCTCCATCTCTTCTTCCGGGCATGTGACGGTGTTGGGCCGGGATACCAGAGCATCATCATCACACAGCCTAGTCACTGCTCCTTTGAGCAGGTGTACAGTGGATTATGTCGTCCTAAGACAGAGCTTCACTGTTGTTTGGTCTTCATGTTGGCTTTTAACGATTTTCCTTCGCTGGGTGGTTGCCTGCGCATCCTTCAGCCCAGAAATGGTCCACTATTATTTGGTTATGGCTGCTGCGAGGAGTGAGACGTATCTTCTTTTGATGTCATCTGGTTGATGAGTTTCGTGAGCAGGGTGATGAGAACATCCAGCCTGTCTACTTGTTGGACAGCAACTTGACGGGTGCAGCGATAGACACAGTGTGCTTTGGTACTGCGGCTGCCTTCCCCTCCGGTGTTCTCTAACTCAGTCTTCTTTCTTGTGCTTGCGTGATGCCTTGATGCCTCCCCTAGCGAGGACCTTCTATCTCGACGTCTTGCTTCGGTGTTCGAGTGGTACATTCGGTGCTGTTGCCGCCGTGTCATCACTGCAGGGCAAGTCCCTCTCTCTTGACAACTTATTGCGGGCTGCGTATGTAGCCCACGGCGCCGTTCCGGCTATTTCTTGCTGCGTTCTTGCTTCCATCTGCTACAACCGCGAAAAGAAACAGCGTGCTTTGTTTCTCAATTGCAGCAGATGGGCTCGTCACCTGGGTTTATGCATTCAGCAACACCATGGCCGTCTCCACAACGGACACACCTGACAGGTTCAGTGCAGTCCCTGGCGTGGTGACAGAAATTTTGGCACCTGAAGCACTGGACCGGATTGCGTGGGGGCGGCTTCGCTGCTTTCGTCTGCATAGTGGCGTTGATTCTTGGTCCGTCTGGATGTGTGTTGTTGAGGGTCACTTCTGTATGTCGCGTAGGGACGACATTTTTCACTGCAGTATCGTTAATATCCTCTCCATTTCCACCGGGAAGCATGATGTTGAAGACAGTGGAGTGGCTCTGGAAGATCTTGATGGCTGCCTCAAAGTTGTTGAGGCAGCAAAGCAGAATCTTCACCCCTTTGGGTTCTGGCCAACAGAAAAGCATCTCATAAAGTGTAGACACCGTCTGCGGGCAGATGCTGGGCCACGCAATCAGCGCGTGGCAAAAAATGGAAGGCGCCACCGAGATGATTTCTGTGCGAAAGGGGGGGGGGAACTGCATTAGATAGTTAGTAGGTGTAAATAGCCATTATCCAGTCATCTGTACATAACCAACCCAGTATGTAATATTTAGCTTAGGACAATTACATTTAGGTCATCATCTCAAATTAGACACAGACATTAGCCATTGGATTCCCTGGTGCTAAGGACGACATGCAGCTTATGTCTGCTACAAATCACGGATGAATGGGAATAGATGGAGGTGCACCACGCCGACAGCGCCTTCCGGTAAACACGTTGGCCACCGCGGTAGCACAGTTGATGCAATTTGTGGCCGAAGCCATGAAGATGATACCTCAACTAGTAGCAAGCCCTACAGCACAGGCAGTCGCGCTCGCCCTCAGTGGCAATGACTAACTCATCCAGCAGAAGCAGCTAGCAATGCAAACCGCCTTCAGGCCAGATGGGCAACATTTTGTTTTTCTTTTTAGCTGCACCAAGTCTTGTGATGTTTGCTGGCAGGGGCTCCCTGAGCTTTTAGGGGGTCCTCCTGAGCTGCGCTAGGGGCCCCCTGAACTTGGGGGCCCCAGTGAACGGCACCACCTAGCCCGATAGCTACGCCCCTGCTACGGGTAGATGTCACCAATAAGGGCGACAGGTACCCTTCCACCAGTCCCAGTCAAGCCAGCGCCTTCCATATATTTATTCTCTGTTACATGCGATACAATTAGAGCTGATGAGTCTTCCGTGTGATGGTGGGATTGGCTAAGATTTTCCTTCAATCATATCAGGAGAGGATTGGTGGCTTTACTGACAGGTTATTGGAGTCATTTGATGATTAATAATCATTTCGTACTAGATGCTGTACAAGTATCCAATCGGTTTTAATGTTTTCGAGATTAAAAAATCACTTAGTGCTATATTAATTCATATATTCAATCATCTTTCATGATAATCCAATCAATCATATAAATCATAAATCATATAAATCATATAAATCATATAAATCTGTCATACTAATGAAAGACTACATGTATGGCAACGGTGAACCTTTGGAATCAGTGCTTACCTACAACTATCGTCGTCATCATCTCGCAAATGAATGTTGTTGAATTTAATTACGTTATTTTTCAACAAATAAATAAGTTGGTTTCCACCTGGATCACCAACAGTGTACATTATACTAATTACCAGGTCTGGATTAAGACAGCACAGGGCCCATAACAAATTTGAAGAAGGGGTCCTTGGTTTTCGCCATCTAGGAGAATTCGTGGCTAATCCGGTATGGCTAATTACTCTATCTTAAAAAAAAAATATATGTGCAGACATGACTGTTTTATATTTTGTTTGGTTTAAAAGTCTTTGTAATGTTACGTTGGTCACTCTGTGAACAGCTCCACAAAAGAATTTATTTTTCTCGCAGGAAGTTTATATGTGATATGTGAGAAGTTATCTCAAATTTCATGCAAATACAGTAGAAGAGAGACAGATCAAAAGGGGGGGGGGGGGCTAGTGGTCTCAAAATTTAATCACCTTGTGTCCTTGGATTTTGAAGCAATTCCTTTATATTATTTATGACTGGCATAGTAGTCACTTTGCTCTCGATTTGGATAAGTATAAACATGCAAGAAGAGCAACTAAATTTGTTTGTGGAAATTAAGGCAGGAGTCAGTCAGTATCTGATATGATAAGGGAGCTGGATCGGGAGTCATTGGAGGAAAGGAGGACGATGAAGAGAGTGCTGGGAATGTCCAAGGCATATATTGGTGATGGGGCTTAGAGGGATAGTGGTCAAAGAATTAGGAATGGTGCATGGAAGGGGAAAGATGACCATGACCACAAACTGGCACTTGATTTCATACATGAGGGAGTGGGAAAATAGGAGATGAATTTAATACTCAATTATATAAGATAATAAAAAAATAAAAAAAGGAGTAATTAGTTGACAGGGAATTGCCACCAGAGCATGTGCTCCATCGCAATTAAATTAATAATAATAATTCGATGTTCCAATATCTTCTTCATCCAATTATATAGCATCATTATCATTTGTCAAACAAAGAACTTCCCTGTCACATCTAGTTGGAATTCTTACAGGACAAATCCTCGTCATGGGCAAAACCTCTTGTTATCCCTTATGTGATTGCATTGTGTTGGTTAGTGGCTTTGTATGATGAAGGATACAAACCACAGATGCCACACGATTGTTTAAATAAATATTTGGAAGTCATATTTTGTCAAAGCAAATAGGCAGTATTGGCCTTTCGGCATATGTCAAAGGTGGCCGACATGCGACACCATAAGTACAGTGATTGTGAACTTGTGCAGGTGCCATGTGCCAAAAGGTGATAAAAATTATGTATGTGACAACACAAAGCTTATGACTCATCTCTCCCCCCCCCCCCCTCGGTCACACTTTGTTGACCAGCTCCCTCCCACTTAACGTGTGATGTAATTTATGGATGGCCCCACCTATCATAACCCTACCACTAGTGAAACCAACTCCATCATCAACACTATGCTGCCTGTACCTCATCCCATATCATATACCAGATTGCTAGCCAGCACTGCCAGAGTTTTTGCCACTAACCAGTTATCCATCAGAATGAATGATACAGACAGTTAACTCTCAAAACTCTAATGACCGTCATAACTGTTACACATTCAGAACCATCAGAGTGCCAATACACCTATGGGAATTACTTAGGTGCAAATTAGCCTACAAAACCAGACACACTGATCTCCCCCGCCCCCCTCCAATCACCATATTGATGGCCTTAGATAATACTCACCTTCCTTATCCTGATAAATTCATCACTTTCAAGTATTTATTTTTATTATTATCTATTAATGTTTTACACTTTTTTTTAATCATTTTCAGCACTCATATGTCTATTAATTACTTTACTGGGCAGAACATTTCCACTGCCCTCTGAAATGGTCAAAAAACCATTATTCATGTGGCTGTGTTGTCCATGGGAGCATGTGTGAGCTTGGCCATATGTTTATGTGAGAAGGACAGAGCCAAGTTTTTTAAATTTGTGTACCCCCCTCCTCCTCCCCCCCCCCTCTTGCAGTCTTCCTCCTTCAGCTTTTGTGAGCGACTGGTATAGTTTACCTTTCCTTTCAATACTAACACAGATTTTGGAATATGAACTGATGAACTTATTAGCCTTAAGCCAATTCTCTTCTCTTTGAATTAATAAACTTTGTGATTTCAAAATTCATGTAATACTCAGTCATTAAATTCAACTGGAAGCCATTTCTAATATGCAAATCCCCTGTGGGAATTTCTTATGTCTACTAACTGGACATACTGAAAATGTTTACACAGTTCAGCAACTTTGCAAATAACTTCTAATTTTATATATACGTTTCTTTAAATCATATCTGTAAGGAAAGTTCATCAGCACTACACTGGTACGAGTTAAAGAAGGAAACATTTTTATCAAACCATTAAACATTTTTTCTACTTAATTCATTTGCTCAGCCAATAATTTTCACAAAATTCTCTGATGCTCATGATACACATTTTTAGGTTGCAAAGTTGACTGTCAAACTAACTATACAGGCAAGAAATTAACCATGCACTATATCTATAAATATAATTAGACTGTAACCAGAAGAAATCTCAATATCTAAAATATTTTTCAACAAATGAGTTTAGGTCATTTCATTTTTAATTACAACCTACAGAGAAGGAATTAACTATCATAAAATGGAGCATTATTGTGCATGAAGTACAACACCAGTGATGCATTGAAACTCCTAAATTACCTCAACAGCGAACTACGAAAGCCATTAAATCAAAGATACTGATTAAGTGTGAATTGTACAGTGACAAACCTAACTGTGGCCTCCATTCACCATAAAGGAAATATATGATTTCATCTAACAAATGAAATTTAGCAAATTGACAGCCCTGGAAGAAATCAGAGAAAATTAAACATTATCACCAGTTGCTTAGATGAAAATTGATGAATAACTACATTGACACCATGCACTTTACAAGGATTTGGAGCAAAGCTTGAATTGTTGCCCTTCTAAAATCAACGAACAAATCAACAGGAGCTTCACTGTTATTCCATTTATACAAATAATTGAAAATAAGGCAGTAGGACAAGGTGCACACACACACACATTTCACAATACTTTGGTTCGTAACCTTAATCATACAAGAGGTGAAACATTGTGAAGTATTTTTTTTTAGTGTGTTTCCTTGTTTTCATCTGGTCCTTCTGCCTTCATCTGTGGGAAATCAAGGGTTGATTTTCCCTATCCTATCTTATTTTCAGTGCATAACAGTACCTGCATTGTTTCCATTAAAGTTTTATAATGTCTGGTAAACACTGCACACATTTCTCAGAAAGCCAATTTGAGACAGGGTAGATCTTGCTATGGACTGGTCCCCAACATCATATTGCACACCGAGCCCTGTTGATGAGTGATAACACTGGGGCCAAGCATTTAAGAGGATATGCATTCAAATCCCCATCATATTTCCATGGTTTCATAAAATCACTTACGGTGAATGCCAGGAAGGTTCCTTCAAAAGGCCAAGTCCCCCATACTTTCCTGCTTCTAATGACCTTGATGAGACATAGAGCCCAAAGCAAACACAAAAAAAACCACTTAGAGTATACATGATGGCTATGGGTCAAGAAATGTTAGGCAGCATGATGGCAGCCATAAGTGTGTAACAACTAATATATGCTTACCACCTGTATCACTTCATTGGGGACATTCTTCAGAACTGTTATTTTTAAGATACAACACAGAACAAGAACAGCTGCTGGTGAATACAGATAAATAGTCTGCTTCCCCCGCCCCTTTTTCCAGATAGCGAACTGGCTTCCATGCTATATAATACTGAGTGTTTCAAAACAATAACCCCAACTAAACTACTTAGAGCGATATTCTGCACATCACTGTAAGGCAGATATTCTGAATTTACATTTGTTTGGAGAAAAAATTCAGTAGGAGTGTCCTTCTTAACACTATGACAGTTTGATGCCATTTCACACTGACATGGCGAGCATATAACAGAAGATGTTCTGTGTTACTGAATTTATAAAAAGTGAATCAGTGAAAACTGTTCAACAGAAATACAGCATTTGATTTCTTGATATGTGAAATGTCATCAGTACAGTAAAAATGGTGTCTTTGAAAATGCTGAAGTTTTGGTTGGATGTGTGTGTCTGAAAAGAATGTGCAACAGGTTCATCAAGATTTCACTTACAGACTGAGAAGACAGCTGGGAACTGCAACTTCTTTAAATTACTGTGAGGAAAGAGCTTAGAAGTTGATTGCCTTTTAAACCATGCAGTTTACAGCTGGTATCAGCTCTTACTAAAAGTGATAAGGAATAGAGAATTGATTTTTCTGCATTTTTGTTATTCACACCGAGGAAGAAGACTGATTTATCTCTGCACTTGCATTTAACAATGAACTGGCATTTTATACCAATGGTCAAGTCATAAAGCAGAGATTTGGGGTAAGGAAAATGCATGTGAAACAGTCCAACATGGGGGTGACATTCAATGTGTATGTATTTTGTGCTGTATTATAATTATTATTTATTTATTTTTTTACTTATGGCTTTATGCTTCATTGACATCGAAGTAATTAGAAGAGGGGTGGGACTAGGGACAATGAATGGGAGGGAATTCAGCCATGGCCTTTTGAAGGAAGCATCTCAGCATTCACCTGGAGTGACTTAAGGAATCCATGGAAAACCCAAATCTGGATGCCCAGACGAGGATTTGACGCGGCGTCCTCCCGAATGTGAGGCCGGAGCATTAACTGCTCACCCACCACGCTCAGTGCTTCTGTATTAAAAGAAGTTTTTGAACTACTCTTTCTTTTCAAGAAGTCACTGTATTATTGAAAGTCTTACTTGGATACATTATGATTTGGCAGTTCCCTAAGCTAGAAGAAAAAGGATGGAGTGGGACGTCAATTGGATTTTTCTGTTTGTGGCTAGTTGAACGAAAAATTTCCCCAACAGTCTAATCCCTTGAAATATTTTTCTGTGGTAGTATACAAAAGACTGGTCCCCCCCCCCCCCTGCCAGTCAGCATTGATAAACTGAAAATGAGAATAACTGCCGGCATCTAAATCATAACCCTGCACATGCTGCAAAAAGAATGAAATGAGTTTAAATGCTAAGAAGATTTCCATTTGGTTTCCCTTGCAGATCACATTTAACATTTATGGTATTTATAAATTCACACTGTTATTTATGAAGTGATTGGTCAACCATGGTCCACAAGTCTGCCGTTCTGTAGCAATAGAAGTTGAACCTAAGAAGCAGTCAGCCGATCTAAATATTCCTCTGTTTATCCATTAATTTGCAGCTTAAGTGACTTAGATCAACAAGGAGTTTCCTGAAGACAAATTACTTTAAGCCCAGAGGTAATGACATAAACTTTGATTACAGTCACTGCTAGAGTTGACAGAAGTGGTACCTACTTCATTTCAATGGTACACAACTTGTTAATGTCAGATGATTCAAGGTTTTGAACATCTAATCAACAATAATGTTAACATATCACATACTCTTGACGACCTGCTTATTTATTTATTTTGTATGGCAGAAGAAAAACAAAACAGTAACTACATTGAATATGGTCTGCTTATTGTATATCAGTGTGACAATATCCTGATAGTTTTCTACTTAATTGTATCTCCATACATGAATTATTTACTGCCTTCAAATTACTGGTAAAAGCTTTCAGATTAATAGACTAATAGATTGTTAACAAGCAAATTAATATCTTATTGATTGACATGGCAGCCATTGTCAAGACTCTAGTTGTTTTGATGAAATTGTGACATACCTGAACAAATACTAGAATAAATCTTAAGCACAGTGAGTCTGCTGGGATCAATTTCAAGATTTTGTAATAGTCTACTGACTCACATTCATATGTAATAATTCTACATGCTCATCAAGCTTCTATCTGTGTACTATGTTGTTAATTAACTGTGTGCCTTGAAAAATCTTTAGAGATTTGTCTGACATTAACAAAAAAGTTTGATGATCAAATAAAAGCGAAGTCATAAGTATTCTGTTTGTTCATCATTTATAATGAAGTTGTTTGTAGATATACCCAGATATTTTCAAGAATCATAAAGAATAGTTTAATGAGAGGATAAATTTCACTTGGTGACTAATTTAACCTGCAGTCGACAGATCAACAGCATAATACAATGAGCCTTTATTAACTAATTACAACACCTTAATTCTCACCTATTTCTACATGTTTTAGTTTTGGCACATTCATAGTTTCAAGGTTAAGTTCTACTCCAATGCACTATACTTTAAATGCTCTAAGTCCACACACTTCACCCACCTCAGAAAATTTAATTTAATTGCAATGGAGTACAGGCTCCGGTGGCAATTTCCCTACACACCCATCTTCCCCCTATCCTGCACCTACCTACATTTGCTCTCTGCAAATTTTATCTTTAAATTCTTTCAAAGTTTTCGGTAAATTATTCATCATTTCTGCTTATTGTACCTAAAAGAAAATAATAAGATGGTTGTAGTGTATATGTTATCACTAAGATGTAGCTGCAAAGGTGAAACAATCATCTAAATTATTTTATGTAATATAACTGCATTGTATTCCACAATTGAATAAACTGAAGGAGTTTTTAATAGCAACAATATGTAAACACAAGCTTCAGAAGACCATATTGACATATTTGTTTAAAAGCAATTTTGTTGTTGCAGCCATCCAATTTTCATTTTTTTTTAACTAATTTACTTCTTCCACTAACTTACAACTTAGGCAATAAGTCATGTTCTTTCAAAAAAAAAAAAAAATACTTGCCATTTACAGCATAAACACTATTTTTCACACAAATAGATCCTAAAACTCACCACTCCAGAAAAAAAGCTCATTTCCCTTACAATAAAACACATTAAAATATTGAAGCAATCAAAAAACTATTGTGATAAGGAAGAAATCTAATACTATTTTTTGTCTAACTTACTGTTATGAAAAACAACTTATTGACAAATTTTTTGAAGCCAAGAAGTTCTGGTTCTGAAGCATTACCATTCACCCATACTCTACGTACAGCTAAGACCATTGTTAACACTGATAGCTGCTCATAGCTATGCAGATGCAAACTGGCCTATATATTACAGACAAAAAAATCAGTTTTGCCTTGTGGATCATTTCGTATCTCCTACCTGTCCCTAACATAACTGCCCTGGATACACTAATCACGTCATTCCCAAAATTCTATATTTACTGCACATTGCATCAGAAACTGTCACCAGGTATACATTTTCTATGAGGCTCACTTACATTTTTTCAGTTTGTAGTTTCTATTTTTTATAGCATATTTGCATAAAATATTCTTCTCTCTTTCTGCTTTTCTATTATTAATAATTTTTCCTCACTGTTTACATACTTGATTAGATTTTTAAATTCACCGTGGTTCCTCCATACATTATATTTATTCCCTTTACTAATTTCTCATACGTACGAGGTCAGATCAGAAAGTAACGCACAATAATTTTTTTCTCCCCTGGTATTGCAGCTGGAATGTTGAAATTTCACGACGATGTAGTTTGAAGTTTGTGCTATAGATGGTATTTTGTTTTCATGGGCAGCTCTAGTGAGAGAAGCATGAACTACGAAACAAACATGGTGCGCATGTTACTGTCGTCCATGTGTGAAGAGCAGCGAAGTGTAATTAGATATTTGTGGGCCAAAGGGCATTCACCGAGTGAAATTCACAGGGACATGGGTGGCGTTTATGGGGATGACTGCCTGGACCGTAGTAATGTCTCCAGGTGGTGTACATTCTTCCAAGAGGGCCGCGTAAACCTTAGTGATTTGCCACATTCCGGGCGGCCGGTAACAGTTTCAACTCCGTAGAATGCCCACACCATTGAGGCAGCAATCTTGATGGACCGGCGTGTGCACCTGTGAACCTTATCACAGACATTCAACAATTCCTGTGGTTCAGTCTACGACACTGTTCATGACACGTTGAAATTCCGTAAAGTTAGTGCTCTCTGGGTGCCTAAGAACCTGACAGACAACCAGAAGGGCCAACGAATGATAACAAGCTTGGATCACTTAACGCGTTACGCCGCACAAGGGTATGACTTTCTGAAAGGAATCGTCACTGGTGATGAGTCGTGGACGTACCACTACACGCCCAAAACCAAGCAGGCCTCTATAGAGTGGAAACATGCTGGTTCCCCATCAAAGTGACTCAATCGTCTAAGAAAGTGCTTGTGACAGTGTTCTGGGATATGTTTGGCGTATTATGGTGGACTTTGCTGAACACGGGACCACTGTGAATGCTGCAGCCTACATGAAAAAATTGGTTGTGTCGTGCCCTTTGTGACAAATGCTGCAACATTAATAGTGTCAAACTACTTCATGACAATGCACGTCCCGATGTTACTGCTCCTGTTCGTGAGAAACACCACTTTTGGGTGGGAGGTGCTCCAGCATGCACCATACAGTCTGGACCTGGCACCGTCTGACTTTCATCTGTTTGGTGCCATGAAGAAATTACTGGCCGGCCAACATTTTGCAACAGATGCGAAAGTGAAATCAGCAGTCCGCAGATAGCTACACTCCCAACAAACAGACTTCTACGAACAGGGCATATTTAAACTGGTACCACGATGGGAAAAATGTGTTGAGAAAATTGGTGACTACGTAGAAAAGTAGGTCAAAGATGTTAAGTTAATTTGTTTGGTTGTGGTACATAATAAACTTTTTGGGGGAAAAAATATTGTGCGTTACTTTCTGATCTGCCCTCGTGCATGAAGCAACAATACAGCATTATACATACAGAGGTTTATGAATAGCAGAATGGAAGGATCTGGGCAGGATATTTGGTTGTGCAGCTCATCATGGAAAGAATAGTAATGCCTTAAATGATTCACTGGAGGTAATTTCAAAGATGACAAGGAAATTTCCAGGGAACTAAGAGATTGTAGTTAAACTCTGTGATGCATGTTCCGCAGATGACACCACAGTTCGTTAGGTAGCCAAGTGTTATTGACTGATTGTCTGTCAGATATGGTGTGACTAACCTGCTCGATAGTGACTTCTCCTTGTCAGGTTAACGATCTTCTGTCAATGACACCAGGTAATCTTTAAATAGTGCAGAATTACCAAACTGCATAAACGATTAGCTGCTGAAGGCAAGCAAAGTCTTTTAAAGATGTAATATATTGAAAACTGGCTGCTGTGAGTTCTTGACCTGTGTTGTTGGTCTGATATGGATTAGAAGGTTTTGTGAAATGAAAACAGTAGCTACAAGCAAAGTTCTGGCTTATTGCAGTATATTCCACACTGACAATTACACAACACAGCTTCTATTCCACACAATCAGTTAGCTGCTACCCTGAATTTGGACGATTTTGCTGAAATGGGGTGGAAAGTTGTACGATTGATAGTAAATCGTGAATTATGTCTGAATCTGTGCTGTCCGCAGGATTCCTAGCGACTGCTCCTAGAGACGAATACAAGTGCACTCAGTGGAAGCACTGACTCATCACTCGTCAGCATAGTGTTACATGCACTTGCTGACATGCTACAGCCATATAGAAGCAAACTAAATTAATCACAGAACTACGAAATATTACAGACTAAACAAGATAATTAAGAAAGTGAAGTGTATGATTCAAAGGGATAGGGTCTAAACTTAATGTTGATTCACAAAGGGGGAAGCAGATAAGACAGTTGATATTAAGATTGAGAAAGTAGCATATTTTGTTTGATAAGTTTTGAAAAGCTGACCTTGAGTTTACTGTTCTGTAATAATAATTAAGGAGCCATTTTTCTAGGAAGCTGATGAGAGTTGGAATGTTGGAGAACTGCTTCAAGAGTTGGATTTATTTTTGATTACTATGTAATAAGGAAATGAATAGAGTTTTACGCTTAAGAAATCTGTAAATTTATTGAATCCAAGAAATACATTACTATAGTGACATTTAATTCCAATACAAAAAATACCTAAATTCCAGCAATGCAGAATGCTATTACTAGGTGAAACAGATACATAAGGAACACAAAAAGATATAAACAAACCTGAAGTGTCATTATTAACTATGAATTACTGATTAATAACTTAAATCAGGTAAAATGGATAAAGCGGATATCTGAACACTGAAAGAAGTCACAAAATGAGAGAGATGTTACAAGCTATAAAATAATTAAAAAATATGGTTAAGTCTTGCAATCTGATGCAAACAAGCCGAAGATATTTAAGCTACAGGCACAGAATTAATGTGAACATTTCAGTTAACAGTTATTAAAAGAATATTACTGAATGTTAAACATTAAGATAGCAAATAATAATGACTGTCTCTTATACAATGTTTACCAATTTAAAGTATGAAACACACATAACAATCAGCTATTACTAATCTTATCACCACAATTTCAAGAAAACAAAAGATAATGGATGGCAAAATAAAAATTAGAACAAGGGAGAATACCACGTACCACAATGACAACAGGATGGTGTCAACAAATGAAAAACATACGAACACACACGAAAGTTGGTAACTATCAGGTATATACCCTTCCTCAGCAGTAGAACATGACACACAAATGGCAGATATCAAATTCATCCTTGACACCTGTCTTCGGCACAAAATGTTCTACTGCTGAAGAATACCCAATAAATACAAAGCATCATGTGTATTCAGATCTATGTGTAACAACACTGTCTTTCCATTTCTGAGGTAAGCAGTGACTTATTCCCCATTCTAATTTTTATTTTTAACCTTTCTTATCAGCTAAACACAAAACCAATTAATCTGAACAAAATAAGTATAAAAAAAGTGTTTCATTATATAAAAATACAAAATGAATTAAATTAAATTCAAGTATGTAGTAAATATTTTATAACAAATAGACTCAAAATAATAAATAAGTCGCAAATCAGTTTTTTGGTTGTATATTGATATAAACTGGCAGATTGGGGAGATTTTTTAATAGGACAAACTCTGACAGGTAAATTAAGAATACTAATTGATGGAATTGAAAAAAAAGTCTCCTTACATATAAATACAAAATGAATGAAACTCAACTCAAGTTTACAGGATATTATTTCATAACAAATAAAGCATCAAAATAATCAATTCATTCACTTAGTCGCACATCAGTTTTTTGGTTGCATATTGACACTAAGATTTTTTAATAGGACAAACTCTTACAGGTAAATCCAATATAGTAATAGATGGAAATCAAAAAAAATGTGTAATTACATAAAAATACAAAATGAATTAAATTAAACTCAAATTTACAGGTTCATGTTTTTTTAACAAATAAAGAATCAAAATAATCAATTCATCCACTTAATCATACATCAGTCTTTTGGTTGCATTTTAATACAAAATGGCATTTTGGCGAGATTTTTCAACGGGACAAACTGCCCTCCAAGTTTAAGCTTATAACCTGTTTGGTTTGATTTTTGTGTGTCAAGCATCACTAGCACCTTCTGTCCATGAGAATTTTGCTTTAATTTTTCACTATCAACAGATGTTGAAGTATTTTCATTTGCTTTTTCCATACCAATAGAAACGACTGGAGATGATACTGCTTTATTAACAGACACATGATAGTTGTGATCATTCTGTAAAATACTAGTATTTTGTATGACAGTAAAGCCTCTCTCAGTCTGAATCTTTAAATTTTCTGACTGTGAAGTTAGTGTACATTTATCTCCAACCTCTCCATTGCTCTCCATTCCTTGGTTATTTGGTGAAGAAGTTATAGTTTCTGTTGCAAGCTGCGTGTGACTGTTAGAGCCAGATGGTTCATAGTTCAAATGATCACGGCTTTTAAATGCCGTAAGTCTAGTCGCTCTCAATGCTTCCATCACTTTACTATTTAAATCTTGAGCAAATATGTGGTTCTCCAAAGCTCTGTACGGATTATAATCAGTGAGATCTGAAACAGAAAGAAGTAAACAAGCACTTTGTAATGAAATAACATTAGACTTAAAATAACTCAATTAAAAAAATTGAACTGAATGAGGAATGTATTTTCTTCCCTACCAAAACTGTTTTTGATTCTCAACTTGTCACATCAAATAGCACATCATGTTAATACTGGTACTGTATGTTTTTTCCCTTTCGATTTACAATTAGATTCCTCGAATCTAAATTTCTCATTAATTAAGAAAAAAGTTTCTTATCTGCTATATCAATAATTCTTTCACTATCATTCAATGATAACTTCCAATCAAGGAAGTATGAAAAGGAAAGGGGAACAAGGATGATCAATTCGAATCAGTAAGTGTCCATCTCAGTTTTATGAGATTTTGGGTTTCAATGGAAATAATTAATTACAAAATTAAAAGAAGGGAAGAGTAAGATATAATACCTTACCACAGATGATAAATTCAAAACACTATGATACATGAAAGAATAAATTTTTTGCCTGTAAACCCAGCAACATATATATATATATACCAGCATGTTCTGAGCATAAGATACCGAACAAAATGTGGTTAATACATTCCATTCTTTAAGTTGCTCATCATACCCTAGTTTTCATCATGTTATTTATTTATTCCTTTTATGGTTTATACCTGAAAAGACTTACTGTATGGCAATGTGTCTTAGTCCTTATTTAAACACGGGTTGCAAGGAAACAACAGCACTGAAGAGTGATATAGAATTTCAAATAAGGATAAGAAAATGAAACACTGCTTATCTCAGATGATAGCAGATTGCAGCTAATATGTAGCCCTTTCAAATAAATATAGTAAGAGATCGGTATAATGTAGTATAATTAACTAAAACTCATCATGAAATTGGCTCAGTAGGTTTTTTTAATTAAAATAATCTCGCTCTGTTTTAATTATGCTAATGATTAAGTTTAAAAATGTATTACGGAAAAAACATGCGTAAACTTACCTTGAGACTCGCCAAAAACAATAGCAACACACAAATCACTACTAGCAAGCAGAAACATAGGATGATCATCGACCAAGCTCAGTCAAATGGCGCGGCAGACTGGAGCACTTGATCGGTGTATCACAGGAAGACCATTGTTCAAACTATTTTTTCTATTGTTAGCTACGAATTCGTGTAAAAATAAAACTTTGTTCTGAGTAATATGGTTTGTCTACTTTGAATATAAATTGCTTGTTTATTCATTTACCTACCTCGTTTTCACTTCATCTCACACGAAGAAACTGTGATGTTTAAGTGTTTACTATTAACATAAAGAGAAGGTACTAAGAAGGTAGCTGCGTCATTGAAGAGTGGTAATGGAATTCAGAACGTCCTACGTTCGAACCTTGGTTGGGATACTATTTTTTTGCGGTCATTCATTTCCGTTTTTGTTTGCTGTTTTCTGCACTACAGAACCCATGTTTGTATTCGAAGAATTCATAATTACTGCTAAGAATCATGTAAGCGTTTGAAATAAATTGCTACAATGTAAGAAAACTTAATTTTTAAAACTACCAGAGAGAAAATATCATACAAAAAACACAGGTGCACGGCTGTGAATAATGGAATTTATTTTAGAAGTGAGAAATTTCACACTAATTTTGCCACAGTTTCAGAATGCTTTGTGTACTTTTTGTTGGAATATTTATGTAACGATACAACTGCAGGTTACCTTCCTGACATAAATGCGTCTATATAGGCGGTATTTACTTTTAATGTGCAAGTAATTATCATTTTTTTTAAATTAAAAAACCCCCTGTTTTTCGGTGTGCAAGTAACGTCCAATTTCATTTTAGAAGTCTTCTTTGGTTGTTTCAAATGGTTGTACTTCGCTTGTTATCCAAAAAGTTGTGAACCCTTCAGAAAAAAAAGAAAAGAAAAATTAAATTGATGTTTTGGTGGATTTTCGGGAAAATGATTATGTGATGGAACCAACAGCAACTAGTATCCAAAGAAAACGACAAAAGAAAACAAATTAAACATACTCCGAAGCGAGGATCGAACCTACGGACTCTAACCTTAATAATAATCACCTTTAACAATGCATTACATTTAACTCTATAAAATTGCGATGTAAATGAGCTTCACAGAAAATCGTAAGTGACTTTGTCGCAATATTAAATTAAAGTTGCTACATTTTTAAGCTCCACAGAATAAAACTCAGTGGTTGTTTCTATAGCTAGCCCCACAAATAAGGCGTCTACTATCAATATTTTTCCGCTGTAGATTTTTGCAAAGTGTTCTCGATTTTAAATTCAAAACAAACTTTCATTAGTAACAAGAAATAACCAGCAACAAACAATAAAAATAGTTGAAAACTTGGATAATAGGAAATGCTCCATTTGTAGAAGCAGCTTATACAGACGTGTGAAGTCACGAGTTTCATTGCCCGCGCCAGGCCATGGCGCCAGGCAGCAAAGAAGTGTTTTGGCGGGCTTTTAAATTCTTTAAATTTTAACTTTGAATTTTACGCAAAATAAGGCACTTACGTCAAAAAATCTCTTCACTCGGTGAATAAGGTGTGCCAATAAACAATTTAAAACCATTTTCAAGAAGTAGTCAAATACCCAATTCAATCTAACATGAGCCAAAACTTCAATGGATGTTAACTTTACCCATTTTCTCAACAGTTAACATCCAACTCTGAACCCAGAAGTTGCATAAATTTCTAATTCATAAAATTTTCATGATTACATAGCGAAAAATATTTATTTATCATTATATTTAATGCACACAAAGTCCATTTTGTGGCTCTACAGATCCGTTGATAACAACTGAGGAGTAATTGCCTGTGATTTATGGCTTAATGCCATCAAATACATATAATTCAGTTTTAGTACTGGTAGCTGCTTACACTTCGTGCAGCGAAATTTTTTTTACCACAACGAATAAGCCTACAGCTACTTCATGCATTTTCGTAGCTTCCTATATTCCACAGCAACAGAAACCCTTATGTATGTTCCAATCAGGACCACATTAAGCCTTTGTTTGGCTGGATCCAGGGGGGTTGGGACTAGAGAGCTCAAGCCCCCCCCCCCCCCAAAGGTATCTAGGTCCACCCCCAAAATCGAAATTTTGGAGATTTTTTTTTTTGCTGTGCCGATTCCTGATCTTTTAAGGGGGCAATAATCCAAGGAGCAGTGCTGCCAATTCTAGGGATTTATCCGTAGATCTACGGAATTTTGTAATAAGTTAGGATTTTCGAATTTTGTTAAAATATCTATGGATTTTTGCTATTTTTTACTATTTGTTGATTTTTCCTTATATTGAAGTTTTGCTAAACCTTGTGCGTATAGTGTTTTTGCATTACAGAATTGTCAATAATTGTGAATCGTTACCTAACAACCGCTTCTGTGAACCAACGATTGAAGTAAAGCTCATATTTTGTTCGATTATAGTTTTTATAGATCTTAAAAGACCGTAATAGAGAACTATCGGCACACTCCTTATGCATGGTGACACGCTGTTTGACACGGCTTGCAGAGCTGTGCCTTCCGAGAAGGCCTTACCAGTATCTGAGAATCAAAGGGATCGCAGTCTTTAACATTTCCTATTGCAGAAATTTAATCTCAACAAAGAAAATGAGATATTTCTTACTTTCAATGTAGAATATTATTTTGAATTTCTAATTTTAAAGACCTGGAAATAAAAAGTATATCCCTTCAATAATTATTGTTTCAATCTTTCAGTTAGCGAGTCACCGGATTTCTGTACCTAATCTATGGACATTTTAGCGGTTATCTATGGATATCCAAAGCCAAGAGGCTGGCAGTACTGCCAAGGAGACTATATCTTGCCCGACTCAAGCCCCCTCCCCCAAACCAAAGTACACTCAAGGCCTCCCCCCCCCCCCCAATCCAAAATCTGCTCAAGACCCTGGATCTGCCCCTGCCTAGAGGGGACCTACAGTTTAACACAGAATCTGAACCACGGAAGCATTCTCGCAAACACAGTAAGCTGTGCCTGAGGTGAAGGTCAGGTTAAGGATTTTTGAAAATCCCCACCGAGACAGGGAATCGAACCGGGAACCTTTTAATCTTCAGTCAGATGCCTACTCAGCCACCACACTCCCTAGATCCATTTATAGTAAATATTATTAATATAAAACAAGCAGTCAGCAACAAAACAGTGTAATCAGTAAGTCTTAGCATTGTACTTTTATATTTCTTTTTTACTAAACGTGTTTGTCTCTCCTAGATTTCACTCTTAAAATGCATAATATACCCAAATCATTAGCTAGGCATTTATACACATTTGTTCACCAGTTAGTCTACAGTAACACAATTAATGGATAAATGTGAGAGTTAATTGTATGATGATGAGACAATAACAATCGTTACAGATTTGAACGTATCACACATCCGTGACTGTCACAATACACGCAAGTATCAGGTATAATGAATACTCACAGCAGTCAATACTTGCTAAGTGCTATAACATGTTGAGAAGTTTCAGTTAATATTACTGTGAAATCTTTATTGAACAGTGAGATGAATAGAGAATTCATTGCAAATTTCATTGTGATATGCACTGAGGGAGTATGTAAATTAACATGTAAAATAGTAGGATATAATGCACTGATAGATGAATAATGTGTCCAAGAGTTAGTGCAGAGATGTGGATGCTGAATTTTGAAGCTTTGTAGTTTCCACCTGTAACTAAAATTCTAAGTGTTGATATGAGTCTGTTTTCAGGTTCAATACTTTGTCACATTTGTGCATCTTGTTTGTAATACACAATATCTAACACCTCCTTGTATAGATTTACAGCCATTTCAAGGTGATATTTGTATTCTTCAGGATTATTATCTATGATGTCTGACAATAATTGTAAATTACTGTATTTATAACTTTCCAGCAACCTTTTTTTTCATTTTGTCTATTTTATTTATAATAATTTACAGTAAAAATAAATAGTTTTTTGTGTATGACTTGAAAACATTTTTCAGTAAAAAAACTGTTACCTCACTTGTAAGATTAATTTGCATTACTCTTGGCTCACAATGTTTTGGGATTCCCACAAGCCACAAGTTGGAAAATCCTTACCAATAAATACATTGACTGCTGTCACAAACATAATTTAATCAAAGTGAGCTACCTGACTGACAAAATGTGTGAACTCAATGTTTGTGTGTATCGGCTTAGGAAAGAACAGATTCATGGCGAGAATATCCACGTGTAGTAACATTGTCAAAATATTTTTAGTCACGATAGTGGAATTTCTAGTTGGACTGAATTCTGGATAAGTTAGAGAATGACTGTTTTCACCTAAGGACTTTTAATTTTGGAAAGGAAGATCAGATTTCGTTAACAGTCAACACTAATTTTCATAAATAGTGGAGGTGTCTGGAGAATTTCACGAATTTGAACAATGATAAAATCAAACTTTAATCTTTCAACTTTTCACTCCATAGTAAACTGATAGATTCTTGTTAATGACTTGATCAATTTAAATAGATTATTTTTACTAAATACAAGGAATGACTATCATAACCAGTTTAAAACTGCTAAAGGAATTGTTTGGCAAACAAATTATTTCATACATAACAGTCAATGAAGAAAATCTCTAAGCCATATTCATTTTAACCACTATTAAAGGCATAAAGGGAACCAGGATGGTCCTTCCAGTTCCATTACAAGTAGTGACCTCAACAGGAACTATGAACATTTTAAGCTCATATCTCTACTTTGAAGGTCACGAAACCACTTATATTATAAACAAAGGGCAGACTTACTGCATTACTTCATGTCCTGAGCCATTTTGCAAAAAAAGAAAAGAAAAACAGTTTAATTAGCTTAGAACAGATATGTTCACTTTGATCCCATTTGAGAACAGTCTGGGAATGTAAGACAGTACTTACAATCCTTAAAAAACCAATAAGATTACAAAACTGATTATAGGTTAGTTACTTAAAACCCGAAAAGTATCATAATTACCCAATGTTAAGTTCAAATAAATAACATACCATCTTAGCTACCATATTTGAATGCAATTTCCACATACTCCAGTTAATTGCTAATTTATACACAATTCCACAAAATTCAGCACATCAGTAATTGTTAAAAAAAAAATTTCACCTTCCCTTCCATAGCTCATACTTGTTTGCTCCTTACCTGTTACCAACTTCAGAGAAGTTTTTTTTTTTTTTTTTTTTGCAGAATAAAATAGGGCTGCTAAATTTGTATTTGAAAATTACCACAGAACACAATCAGTAACTAATATTATAAAGGAGCTGGAACTGGATTCATTGGAAGACAAGAGGAGGGTGAAGAGAGTCATGGGAGTGTACAAGGCATACATTATTGAGAGAGATGTGTAGAAGGGAAAAGATAACCATGACCACAAGCTGGCACTTGATGTCAAGTATAAGGGTGTGTGAAGATTTTCTTTTGTGGGGAAGGGTGTCAGGGATTGGAATAAATTACAAAGAGAAATAATTAACAATTTACCAACAAAACTGAAAAAGTTTAAAATTTAAATTAGTAGAGGGAAAAACTAGGTGCTAAAGGAGAAGGGAAAAATGGGTGTTTGAGGAAATTGCCACGGGAGTGTGCACCCATCACAATTAAATTAATTAAATAGGGAATGAAGCAGAATCTCCATCAGTTTTGATTTAAAGCTATCAGACTTTAGCAGATACCATTTTATTTAGATCATTCAAAAAAGAAACTTTTATCATTTTCTATGTAATCAACAATGATTTGTAATATTTGTGGATATCATACTTATTCCTCGCAGTACATCTTTGTATGCTAGCAATGAATGAAATCTTACAGATTTTCTGCTACAAAACACTGGCTGTTACACCATATGCACCATGAATAGTGTACAAATAATTACAGCAGTATACTCATGAATTCCAAAATAACTTCTGAGGTTGTTAAAATGGTAATGTTGCAAGTATTGATAATATTACCACAAATGTGTTTTAATCACATTCTATTATAACGTAAAATCCTATTCAGTATGTGCTAACTAGGGGATTGAAAATGTTACAACATAGTACCTATTCATAGAAGAGGGGAGACAATAAAGTTGACAGCTACAAACTAATTATTTTATTCTGATTGGAACTCAAGTTGATGAAACTCTGAATTTCAACAATGTCAAGATTGTTTGTTAGGGAAGAAAATGATTTACAAATCATCAACTTTGGTTTATGCAAGGATATTCCTTTGAGTCTCAGTTACTGTGCAAGTACACTATATGCAAACTATTTCAGATAAAATGGACAAGGTAGATCAAGTTGAGATTGTGCTACTGGATTTATCCAAGTTATCTGACAGAGTGAGCCTCAGAATAGAGGTGGATGAAGATAAATCGGCTGGGCTGAAATGTGTTGACATTGAGGTCAAGATAGGAGGGGAATGGGGACAGTAATGGGAATAAATTCTGTTATGTACTTTTAAAGGAACCATCCTGACATTTGTATGGAGTGATTTTGAGAAACTACAGAAAACCAAAAACTGAATGGCCAGATAGAGATTTTAACTCACATCCTACCAACTACAAGGAGTTTGCATTATCGTTCGCCCACTGGGCTTGGTCCGGGTAGAATAGGCCTAATTCTTCTGAAGTAGTAAGAAAAGAATAATGGTTGGAAATGCTGTAACAAGGGAAGTCAGAAGGTATTTAGGACAGGAGTGACTAATGATACTGCAATGAAAAATTATTGATCATTATTGAGATGACTGATTCTGTTGTTGGTTTATAGTTACAAGTATCATTGTTAGTAGATGACACAAATATGAACAATTTGTTTCAAATAGGAGAAATGTGAACAGTTACAGAGGGACTGGAGAGAATATCCAGTTATGTAGATTAAAATGAAGATCAATCCCAAAAATTAAAGGAGTTGGGTTGTGTGTCATAGGAAAAAAGGGTGGTACATGGAATGAATGCTTGGGTATGTACAAAGCATATATTGAGAATGATGCTTGAACAAATACTAGGAGAAAGATTAGGAATAGCTTGTGGAAAAGCACACTCGATTTCAGGCATAAGGGGGTTGAAAACTTCTCATTTAAAGATAATGTAGCCAGCAACAGAATATCAATGGAGGTAATGAACAGGTTACCCAAATAAAAGTGTATATAAATTAAAAATATAAAAGTAAAAATGCTTAATGCAAAAGGAAGTGTGCAAGGAAATTGTGGTTTAATTCTACATTGCAATAAGGCTACAGCAACTTTATTGCCAGTACAGGTATTATATCATATCAATTGACCTAAATTGATTTGTTTCATTTCTAGCAGTTGAGGTTATGTTGAATTGCAGTCTGGGCAAGAAGAAAAGTGTTTTAAAAGTGATGTGGATAGTTCTTTGATAACTGCGTGTGCCAAAAAGTTGCTGTAGTGGTATCGTAATCTAGAACTAAACCAAAACTGCAATATACAAAGTTCCATCACTACTGATAATAGAAAGATAGGCTATGTTTTTAATTTCTAACAGACTCAGGATGAACATTCTAAAACTGGTTGTATGGAAAACAACTTTTAAAGAAGAGCTTGGACTTAACAGATACCAGAATCAAAGGTAACTGAAGAAATGGTGCTAGGGAAGAATATTCAAGATTAAATGGGCCAATAAACAAATGATTAAGTTTTGGAAATAATACACAAGAAACGAATTTCATGGAAGAGTCCCACAGAAAGAGTCACATACTAAGACATACAGATCAGTTCAGTTTGTTAGATCATGCAATAATCAAAGGATAGAATTGCAATACCAATTGAAGAATCAATCAAATGGTCAACGATCAAGTTTCGAAGAGAATTTACACAAGTGAAATGGTATCTTCATTGATGTTTCGACTAAACAGATTCTTGTTTTAAACTGCAATATATTAAAGTTAAAAAACATTTATTTTGAAAAAAATACTTCCAGCTGAAATTTAAATATGAAATAAGATCAAACTTACCACATAAAATTTGTATTGTTTTTTCATGAAGATGAGGAAGCATCTTCCTCACATGGTCCATGTGCATTTCCATCATAAGATATTTCATACCCTGTGATGGCTCCCGGGCCGCATCGTAACGGACCTGGAGAAAAAACGATTCTATATATGTCTTTAATTACATTATTTAAATTAGTATATACACTTATTAAGTAAGTTTCGATCAGTACATTCCCGAAACACTACATATTTTCAACAACACATAACGGTAAAATCATTACATGGTAGAGTACTTAAAGAAAAATCTGTTCATGAATTGAAAATTGACGTAAAAAGCTCATATTGATCACTAAATTCTATTCAGTTACGTTACCAATCATACGAAAATCTTAATTGTTTGGTTTATTTCCAATACGTTTCAACACTATAACAGAATAAATAACAGATGTTAATCCCAAGATGCATTGTAACATGTTACGAAAAAAAAGTGTTAAGCCCACATGATAAACACTGCTCACTACGGAAGTGTCTAGAAAAGCGTTTAGCCTAATATTTAACATGAACAACTAGGAGGCGAAAGTTTCTAACCTGCCGCCCTCCCCTCCCTTTTGCTCTTCTCTCTGCCATTCTCCGACTTGACGAAATGTACGTCTATCCAAATCTTGTTGATTACAGCACTGCATCAACAATCAAGCAAACTCACACGAAAAAAGAGTTACTTTGCACAACAATCGGAAACGTCACTGTCGCCAACGGTCAAAAATTAACTTCTCCTTTCACATGTGCTTGAGTAGGCAAACAGTATCTCGATCTTAAAGTCGATGACTGTGCATCGGTGATGATTAAAAATTAATTTATTTGTGTTGACACGCTCCATAGTCTTATATTTATCCTTTGTTCTTCTTCTTCTTATTATTATCTTTAATGTGCTGAGGAATGAGAGCTAGCTTAGTACTGCTCTGGAGGGGATGGTAAGCGGAGGGAAAAGAAGAGGTCGGCGACGCAAGAAAATGATTGATGAGATAATTATAAAAGGGAAATATATAGAGACTCAGAGAATGGTGGAACAGAAGGAGGCATGGAGGGCTGTCACTGTGCGTAGACCTGCTGAATAGCAGAGAACCCTTGATGATGATTTATGATCTTTAATTCTTTGAATGTAAATTCAAACTCTCTGCAGTCCACCACTTACATACATTTAAAGTCTTTTAGCATTTTTCACAAATCATACGTTACTTCTCTCGATAATTTACTCCAATCCTTGACTCATTTATCTAAAAAGAAAATTTTATAATTCCACTAATCCTGAAATCGAGTGCCAGCATATAGTCATGGTCATTTCTTCTCTTCCGGGCACTACCGCGTATTCTTAGTCATAACCATTCAATCTTAATCTCTCTAAGACTCATGACCATCATACTCCTTGTTAGCGTCGGCCTTAGTCATTGCGAGGCCCTTGTGCTTTGTACAAAAAATATTAATCGTAGGTATTTCTGATGATCAACGAAAAATGCAAACATCATAAAAATAAACTTCGAGTTTTAAAATATTATATTAGAAGAGTTATTAAAAGTTAACAAACATAAAGATGACAAATCATTAAGATTAAACTGAAGTACATCAAGGCCTTGGAAGATATACGCAGGTATTTAAAAATGATGTTTGCGCCTTTTCCTGAAACTAAAATATTTAATAAAAGCACAAGAATCTAACCAATGAGCTATTTCATTTTTAATTCGAAGAATAGAAAGAGCTGAAAATTAATCTTGTGTCATCGAATTCCTCAAATATGTTTTAATATTTTTTAACCATGAAAAACTTCTTTCTGCGGACGCACCTGTATTACGTGTGGCGACAATAATTCTCAAGACTACTTTGATGGTGGAGTTCACTTCAGAAATTCAGTTAATGTTTTTATATTATTTATGCCATCACTATGATACCGCCGTCGTTTACTTCATACAGTTCTTGTCCATCAATATCAGATATTTCTCCTGCTATTATACGAATGTGACAGTCAATAAATCTAATTGAGAAATTTTGATTAGTTAGTAACTAATATATTCATTACCATCAATTAAACAACTTTACTTTATTGTTAGACTAACAGCTGAAAATAAAATAATTATTTTTAACATAAACTTTGATCAACTAGGGTAGCTGCGCGAGGCCCCTCCAAGAGCGAAGCCCTGGGCGACTGTCCCGTTCGCCACCCACTAAGGCCGCCTCTTCTCCTTGTACACTCCCAGTACTCTCTTCTCCCTCCTCCTGCATTCCAATAAATCTAAATCCACGTACTTTATCATATCTTACTGATTGTGTTTCGCGATAATTTCCGCAGTCCAATATAACTGCCCTCCTTATCCTATATCTGAGGCACAAAATGTGTGTCCCATACTACATCAACATATTTATGCAATGGCAAACCTAAGTTTTGTAACACATTATGTATTTTGATGAGCAGCGTGATGATTAGATTTGAAAAAATGTTTATGTGAGCTAAGAAAGTCAAAACTTGACAATTTATTCGTCAATTAATATGTATTCGGACCATGGACGCGGTGTATTTATTTCTAATCTCTATAAACAATCTAAAAGTTTTGGCTTTTAAAAAACAACCGTGCTACCCTAATCGATCTATTAATTACAGCAAAAAAAGTTATCTTGCAAATAAACAACAATTGCAACCACCATATTACTGAAGTAACATTTTTTTGTTCAACAAATTACGTAGCACTGAAGATACAAAAAATAAGGTATTTGAAACACGATACAACTGCTTATTGTTA
The DNA here is from genome assembly GCA_031002005.1 of Vandiemenella viatica. Classification (NCBI taxonomy): domain Eukaryota; kingdom Metazoa; phylum Arthropoda; class Insecta; order Orthoptera; family Morabidae; genus Vandiemenella; species Vandiemenella viatica. The sequence continues at coordinate 135,725,689 of JARYHS010013631.1, read as the reverse complement.
GCTTATTGTGATGAGTCCATGGGCTCCAGCTTCAGACAAAAATAATAATTAAAAAACCTAATGAAAATTCATCCCTCTTAGCTCAGGGTCCACACTTCGGCACATCATGTATCTTATCTGGTAAATTTCTTTGCATAGGTCGTTGTGGGGAACTGAGAGAAGCAAAGGCACAAATACTTTTTAAAAATTAACAGCTGTAAATTGTCTTTACCGTTTCTATGCAGTTGGAAAAAAGCAACACTAGTCACTTGAAGTTTTTTTTTTTAACTTATGGCTTTACGCCTCGCCGACTTCGAGGCCATCAGAGGCGGGATGGGACTGGGAACAAGTAACGAGAAGGAATTCGGCCATGACCTTTTTGAAGGAAGCACCCCACCTGGAGTGAATTGGTGAAACCATGAAAGACCCAAATCTTGATGCCCGGACGGGGATTCGAATCCCCGTCCGAGCATCATCGGGCCGCGGCGTCCTCCCGAATGCGAGATCAGAGCATTAACCGCTCACCCACCACTCTCTGTTTGAAGATGTAAGATTATCAGCCAATGAAGCGCCAGATACCTATCTCACAAATATATATATATATATATATTGGCCATAACATCTTCACAGATGATAGTTGCAGTAACTCAGTTAGGGAGCGTGCACAAACCACGTGGCTCGGTCCAAAGGGGGGGGGGGGGTTGGCTGGGAGGCTACGCTGGGCTACATGGGGTGAGGGGGGGTTCCCAGCCAAGCCTCGTAGCTATCCTTCTATAACATTTTTCACAGTTAAAATGAGGAACAGAACACATAACAGCATGTGAATATTTATTTGCCTCAATTATTTCGTTATATAATTTACAATCGTCTGACAAGAGAAAACAGTAAAAAATGTCTTCTGGAATCAAAAGGGAAAAAAGCTACGTGCTACGTGGGGGCTACGTAGGGGTGGGGGGGAGAGGGGTAGAGGCAAAAGCCGCGTAGGGCTACGTGGGGGAGAGGGGGGGTTCACAGGAGGCCAAAATGGAGCTACGTGGTTTATGCACGCTCCCTTATCGCCAGGGTTGGGTGCATCACATCTTTTTTTGTGGCTGAATAGTCGGATGGCGGCGCTACAAATTTTGCCACATATATCGCACGCGAAATAGAGGTCCGGTGGATGTCCTTCTAAATTACGAAGCTTTTTCAGCTTTATTTTATCCAACCATGCTTTATCATATTTGGACATGGTAGTGGCGACTGGCGATATGATGGCGCAAGCCTCCCAGTCAAAAGTGCGCACGACGAAGCTCTTCACACAAATACATACTCGCAGAGACCAACATAGTATGAAGACTCAAAAGATGGTCGGCGGCGCATGGTCATACGCAGCTTCTGGCGTCAGCCGCGAATGACCCCGAACCTTCCAAGGCAGGTCGCAGATCACTTCCATGCTGTGTCCAGGAAACTCCCTGTGGCGGATGGTGAATTGCACCTATCCGAAAGGGTAACGCCTCAAGATTCGTTCTCTGTTATTGCCCGAGACCAAAAGTGACGTCAGTACACGATCCTGCCTTTGCATTTTCTTTTATCTCTCTCACATACTAACACATCTATTTCCGAGGGTGACATTGGGATTACTGGATATATATATATATTTTTTTAACTGCTTTACGTCTCTTTTTAACATCGAGGTCTTTAGAGACGGGAAAGGATGGGGGGCAAGGATGGGGGCAAGGAATGGGAAGGAATTCGGCCATGGCCTTTTTGAAGGAAGCATCCCGGCATTTGCCTGGAGTGATTTGGGGAAACCATGGAAAACCCAAATCTGGATGCCCGGACGGGGATTCGAACCGCCGTCCTCCCGAATGCGAGGCGAGAACGCTAACCGTTACACCGCCATGCTCGGTGGGATTACTGGAGATCGCGATTCTGCCAGGAGTTGGAATCATAATACTGCAGTGGTCAAATGCAAGACTCCAACATAAAGTTCCAGTTTACTCACCACACACTTTTATCGTGGGCGAGTGTACTTCCAGCAGGGCCGGCGCTAGGATTCTCGGGCCCCGGGTAACCATTCTTAGCCCCCCCCCCCCCGTCATTTTTTTATTATAATTTTTTTGATAAATTCAGAATATTTCAAGCAAAGAAAAAGGTAATGCATTGTTAAGAAAGATTTTTAAGGTTCTCAGTTTACATAAATTCTACACTTTACAAAATTATACTTCCTTTCTAGCTTTTTTAGATGCGAATTCTTTTATAATCGCGGTATAATCCAATGAGCGGGCTAACTCTGATTCTATTGCTATCATAGCTAATCCAACAAGCCGTTCATGTCCCATTGTAGTTCTCAAACAATTCTTAACTCTTGCAAGAACGCTAAATGACCGCTCTGCTTGTGCAACAGTAACAGGCAAAGTGCAGAAAATACGTAAGGCTACCATTACATTGGGAAATATGTTATTAAAATTGCATTTATGGAGAGCATTAAGAAGATGCAAAGGGGGAAGTGGCTTGGATCCAAAATTAGCTACATGAATCTTTTTAACTGCAAAATTTCTTCTTTTAAATCCTGCGTATTAACGTCCACACCGTACAAAGATGCCATGTATTCCACCTGTTCTGATAGTGTAGAATGGTCTAGGCTTATGTAGTTCCACAAGAAACCAAATGTGTCCATCATTTTTTCTATGGCAGCATACCTTATAGTTAAGTTTCCTATAACTGTATCTAAAATAATATTAAAAACATTTACTTTAAAACTGTCCTCTGGGTGCAGGTTTAAATCTTCGGATGTTTCATCTACAAAGCGTTTTCTTTTGCCTTTCCGTTTCTCTGTGCCGCTTATCGTCAAATTGAAGTCTGGTGATATTCCAATATTTTCTGCTACCTTGCAACTTTCTGCGTAAATGGTATCCCAACTGTCTCTCAATTCATTTAATTCTTCCACTAGACTCTTAATATTGCCACTTTCAACATCGACTGTAACTTCCCTTGCTTGAAGCACAACGCTTCGTATGTTTATTGCAGTTAATACTTTGTACCAAATTGTAGACATGACGATACATTTAAATGATTTTAAGTACTTCTGAATGCCCTTTAGTTCAGTGCGTGCCTCTGCAGCCAAATTAAAGTTAAACGCAAGTTCAACCACCCTTTGTAATCCTGGCAAATGCTTAGCAAATGGACGCACGGCATCTATCCGCGCAGACCATCTCGTTTCCGATAGCTCGTGAAGGGAAGATCCAATATTTTCTTTCAAAACTTTCCATCATTATACGTTTTTGAAACAATTAAAAAAAAAAGTGATTATATATGCGCAACCCTCCGCAGCATGGACGCCACAAAGATTTAATGAGCACCACAAGGAGAAAAAATTGCCAGGGGATTTTCTTTTAATTTATGTGCTTGAGCTCCCTCATAGGTGCCACGCATATTGCTCCCGTTGTCATAACCCTGCCCACGACAGTCTGAAAGCTTTAAGCCTTGACGTATCAGCTCATTGCAGATCATTCTGGCGATTGCCTGACCAGTCTTCTCTTCACAATCAATGAAGCCAAGAAAACGCTCTCTAATTCTGTATTCGTTTTCTTCATCAAGGGCGATGTAGCGCAGTATAAAAACATTTTGCTCTATTTGGGCTTCATCAGGAGTTGCATCGACTATAACAGAAAAGTATTTATTATGTTTTACCTCTCTTAAAATAGTTTGACGAACAAACTCTCCAGCTATTTCGATAAATTCGTTCTGAATATCATGTGACAGATAATGAACCATACGTTTTCCTCCTTGTTGCGACGCTTCAATTTTTCTTAAATGCTCTTTCATAATGGGATCAAATTTCCCCAAAAACTCTAAGACACCCAAAAAATTGCCATTTTGACGATCTCCGACTAAGTCACTATCACCTCTAAAAGCTAAACCTCTTTTCGCAAGGAAAAGAATAGCTTCGATTACGCGATGCAATACTTCGGTCCAATACTGTTCTTCTCTTGCAATATTTCGGTCTAAAAGATTTTCTATGGCTGAACTACTATTTAGCGCATATTCTAATTTGCACCATTCTAAGTAAGACGTTTTATGATCAGCGCTGCTCTCATGTTCACTCACTTTCTGTTTCAGTTTTTTCCAGCCTCTTGATAATTCCCAACCGTAGCCTAACGCCAAATCAGATTTAGAGATATCCGAACGTTGCGAAAACAATCGGCAAGCAAAGCAGTACAATGCTTGCTTTTCTTTGCTCCATACAAGCCAGTCCCTTTTGAAACTTCCCCATTTTTAAGATACGCTCAAAAACATTTGAAGGGAAAGATTGATTACATTTTCTGTCCCGCGGCAGTCTTTTCGGTGTTTGCTCAGGTCCTCGCCTAACAGCTTCTTCTACCTCTAAACTATTGAAGCACTTTTTTTCACTCCACAGACCGATATCAAAATCTAAAATCTTCTCATTCCCTGTCGAACTGGCCTTTAAAACATGTTCACTTTCTGAAAGGATATCGTCCCTATCACTGTCGCTTGCACTAATACTGTCACTTTCACTTTTTGGCAACTTAATGCAAATGTCAACTTTACTGTCCTCTTGATCGACGCGGTCCCATTTCTGTACTGCCGATGCTACAGAAGCTTGTAAACAACAGATTTCTTGCATATCAGCATCTGCAAAATGATAATTTTATTGCAAATTTAAGAAAAATGGCACCAACTTTTGTGCGAGGGGCTAGTTCTTAGCTCTTAGCTACTCTACAACGACCGTAATCAGTTACAAGTGAAATTGACTAGCGACTCACCTTGTCTCTGATAATCCTGCTTCTGCATAGTATCGATTAAGGAAGGCTCAACGTCATCTCCGCGTCCGTCTGACTTCGCTGACACTGCTGGCTTAGCGAGTGGCACAAAACGTAACAATGTCTGTCCCTTTTTCGCAGCGTTATCTTTTTCAGCCTTCCGTTTTTGACAACCTGATGAAGCACTGTAATACTTTTTTCCACTCGCGTATCTATTTTCCATTACAATTTAGCTCTTAAAACTATATGATGAAACGATACAAAAACGTAAATTCCTACACAAACACGAAATATTGAAGACCGTGCAGCAGGCTATTCAGCAGCACTGCTTATGAGTGATGAGAAGCCACAACATTCAAACTTCAACAAAGAGGAAATAGGTGCTGACTGACCGTAACTCGATTGTATGACAACAGCGGCCAGTGACATACCAAAGTGACAAACACACACGGGGTGGGTGGGGGTTTTTACGGTATACCTGCCCTCTACTACCTGCACTTACTCGATGGATACTGCTCACAAGTTACCAGACGAGGCGAAATGGGTATTTCCTCAAATCCAGTTGATACATGAAATCGATAATGCTTGGTGGGATATGATGATTATATTTATTTAATTAACAAATCAATCGATATGGAACATGGTTACTGGATATTAAAGTGAAGTAATTTACAAAAAATTTTCTTCTTGTCATCCAAGCGTCACAGATTTGTTGTAAACATTAGCAACAGGCATTGCAAATGTTGTGGTGCTCGCTTTTATGTCATATGAAGAGAGTCTCGTGTATATGGGACAGTACTCATTAACGAATCAGTAATATTACAAGCTTATGATTACCAGTTAGTTACATTTTTTTTTACTGCTTTACGCCTCGTCGACGGCTAAGGTCATTAGAGGCGGGATGGAACTGGGGGCAGGGAACGGGAAAGAATTCGGCCATGGCCTTTTTCAAGGAAGCATCCTGGCATTCACCTGGAGTGTTTTGGGGAAACCATGGAAAACCAAAATCTGGATGCCCGGACGGGGATTCGAAACCCACGTCCTCCCGAATGCGAGGCCAGAACGTTAACCGTTCACCCGCCATGCTCGGTGGGATAGTTACTAAACATCCCACTGAATTTCATATGTTAACTACTAATACATAACTTTCCATGTTTATTCCACTGATATATGTGAAGCAATGTGCAGATACTCTAATTAATCACTGCATATGTAAACAGTTTGAACAAACAGAAAATCATGCAGTATTTTAGCGAATATGAATAACCTTGTCACCTTCCCCTTCTACTTTCCAAGAACATATTTTGTCAGTCATCTTTAGTTACGAGATCCTAAGAAGAAAATTCTTTCTGTTAGGTTCTAAATCTATTAGGTTTTCGTATATAACGTTTTATTTCCTGTGCTAAGACATAGAATAAGTAGCTCCAGTGAATGTTTCCCTTTCTGCACAATTGACAACGACTTTGTGAATTATAATATTTATTCCTGTAATGTATCTTTGAATTGAGGCTAAAGAGGGACCTACCACTACAAAAGATAGCTTGGAGTATGTGTATTGCGCTGGGATTGTCAGTACATCGTCCGTGGGATATTTTCCGCTGATATCTCTTAGAGCACGTTTTTGTGACTTAAATAGTTTCTGTGCTTATAAAGATTTTCCCCAGAATGAGATCTGGGCGTGACCTAGTTACTGCCTTCTGAAGGCTATCGTACATTAGTACTGATGGATCAGTGTTTTATAATACAAGAAACTAAAAATAGTAAAGTTAAAAAAGGTTCTGCAGATTTGCAGTATGTGAAAACTTAGCATTTTTTCAGCCTCTGAAATAAGTTTTTCTATGTACTAATATTTCTAACATAAATTAACAATATATTGCTTGTCAGTCATTATTTCTCAGCAGCCGAGCAGTCTTTTATTTTTGGGTAAAGTTGCGTCCATTGAAAAAATGGTCTTTTTGCAAATTTTTTATTGCTGATATTTTTAGTGAAATGTACCCTGATTCTAACTGAAAACAGAGCGTTCCATTTGCGTCACTAAATAAAAAACGTCTGACAGTAAATGCTAAGAGCGCCCAAAGCCTTAATGTGGGGATCCACCAAGAGCGCAAAATGTTTGCAAACGTTTGAAATATTGCGTACTCGGAGTTTTCAGGTGGAGACGAGAATAGCGCACAGGAACAAAGATTTGCTGGTGTTTGCAGGGGTTCCGGCCGATGTCGGTACATCAAAGGAATTCGTTCTTCGTGCACGGACAGTGCGTGTTCAGTGGAGATAGGTTCAACATCAGGGGTGCGTGTTCCGAATAGTATCAGTTTTAAGTGCGTTTTAAATATAACTATGGACTGGGATAGTGAAAAGTGTTTACTCTTAATTGAATCATAAAAATTAAAGCCGCATATAAGGCAGAGTAGTCACAAATATTACTACAACAAAATTAAAAACCATGGTGCCTGGAGCGAAATCGCAACAGATATGGAAACCACTATTGATGTTGTTAAGTGGAAAGTAAATTCTTTGCTCACCTCGTTCAGAAGAGAATAAGTTAAATAGCACAACTCGATGATAGCATGGCAGGAAAAGGTATGTAATTTTATAAAATAATTTGCTTAGGTTTTCTATTATTGTGGGAATCGTCTTAATTCAAAATGCGAAGTGTTATTGCCTTTCTAGCTTCCACGGAAATGGTGTTTCTGAAATTTGTATCTCGTTATATATTCTTGGACCAATCAGCAGAGTTACGAATTCAAAATCTTCTTGTGACATACAACAATTTTTTTAAAAAAATAAACCACTCATATAATCTATTCTTGAGTTATACATCAGTCTTGCGAATTTTTATTTTTGTTTTACAAATACGATATCCAAAATCTAAGTTTCTTCTTTACTTTAATAATGTCCTCTTCTTCACTTATAACAGCACTAGCAATAAGTTTTCCTCTCGGAGCCATTTAGACACTGCAGTCAGCAGTTTGAACGACGACAAATGTTCGCACACGAACTGTTATTTGCGAATATTTAGTTAGTGGAGCCAACCAGTCAAATCATCCGACTGCAAACACACAAACGTTTGCAAGTTCTACAAACTTTTGCAAACTATGCTCTCTTGGTGTCGTCAGGGCTGGAAGGTGCGTTTTTCTGGTGACACAGTATTTCCAAGAAGGCAGGGGATTATAGACCCTTGTGCGGCTGTCACCTGTACGTCAGTCTGACGCCCTGCAGCTCAGCCTGTCTGCCGCCTTCTCAAGTAAACAAAAGTGGAAGCGTAAACAGTTTTAAAATGGCCAAAGCGCGAACGTTTTTGTCTATAATGTCGTCCTAATACTTTAGAAGTAGAAAATCGCTTTCAAAAGAAGAAGGTATTAAATATAAAAATTGTATGTGAGAATTATCCGGAAGAAAGCCCGAGAAGAATTTTTATAATATAAATTGGAGATATCAATGAATTGAACGTTATATGTAATTAACACTTTTGTCTGAAGGGTAAATTAAAATTTACGGAACACACAAAATTGTTTTCACTCACTTAAGTCTTTTAATAATGATTTTTCTTTACATTATTATTTTATGGTAATATAGTACTAGTTAAAAAAGTTTTAAACTCGTCAGAACGAGCACCGCAGCTGTCAGTATGCGAAGCTAGAACTTGACGAGGGACGTGTAGTTTAAAATTCGTGCATGCATACTCGTACATAGAATGTGTAATTTATGTTCTATAAGGCTAGAAATAAAACATTGGCCTGACTTTAACTAATATTATGTTTTTCTTATACGTTCATTAAATTTTGTATCAGTTGATGGAAATTAGAATACATCTATAAATATTCCAATACTTGCACGTATGTAACATTAACATTTTTGGGCTACAGTGTCTGGTGTCCTACTAAATGCACACAGGTGACATAAGCGAACAAGAGTCTGCATCCCCCTGCCTCTTGGAAGGAGGTGTCGCCAGATAAAACGCACCTTCAAGCCCAGGCGATGGGTAAGGCTAGGTGCGTTCTTAGGATAAACTGTCGGGCAATTTCTAATTAGTCACACAAATGGAACGCTCTGTTTACAGTTAGAATCAGCCTAAATCCCACCAGAAATATCAGCAAACAAAAATTTGTAAACTGACCCGTTACGTATAATGCTGAGAAATCATAACTGACAATGAATATATTGTTAGAAATATGTGTGCACAGAAAACTTATTTGATAGGCTGAAAAAATGCTAAGCTTTCACATACTGTAAATCTGCAGAACCTTTTTTAACTTTACTATTTTTAGTTTCTTGTATTATAAAACACTGCCCCATCAGTACTAATGTACGATAGCCTTCAGAAGGCAGTAACTAGGTAGCTGAAAAAGTCACCCCTTTACAGTGGATGAAACGATTACCCAAGCAATCTACGAATGAAAGATTCTTACTCAAGAGGTTACAAAAAAAAAAAAAAAATGACTTTCAAGAAGCATGTAGCGTCCCATATGGGAACGCCCAGATCTCATTCTGGGGAAAATCTTTATAAGCACAGAAACTATTTAAGTCACAAAAACGTGCTCTAAGAGATATCAGCGGAAAATATCCCACGGACGGTGTACTGACAATCCCAGCGCAATACACATACTCCCTGCTATCTTTTGTAGTGGTAGGTCCCTCTTTAGCCTCAATTCAAACATACATTAAAACTAGGAATAAATATTATAATTCACAAAGTCGTTGTCAATTGTGCAGAAAGGGAAACATTCACTGGAGCTACTTATTCTATGTCTTAGCACAGGAAATAAAACGTTATATACGAAAACCTAATAGATTTAGAACCTAACAGAAAGAATTTTCTTCTTAGGATCTCGTAACTAAAGATGACTGACAAAATATGTTCTTGGAATGTAGAAGAGGAAGGTGACAAAGCTATTCATATTCGCTAAAATACTGCATGATTTTCTGTTTGTTAAAACTGTTTGCGAACACACCTAATACATCGACAACATTTGCAATGACTGTTGCTAATGTTTACAACAAATCTGTGACGCTTGGATGACAAGAAGAAATTTTTTTTGCATATTACTTTACTTTAATATCCAGTAACCAAGTTCCATATCGATTGATTTGTTAATTAAATAAAAATGTGCATCATTTCCCACCAAGAATTATCGATTTCGTGTATCAACTGGATTTGAGGAAATACCCATTTCGCTGGGTCTGGTATCTTGTGAGCAGTATAACATCGAAATAAGTGCAGGTAATAGAGGGCAGGTAAACTGTAAAAACCCCCACCCACCCCGTGTGTGTTTGTCACTTTGGTATGTCACTGGCCGCTTTTGTCATACAACCACAGTGTATTAGTATTTTGCGCTAATTTAATCACTAGTTAAATACAAATATGTTTAAAAAAAATAATCCTGCAGATTAGGTATGGGCCTCCAGCGCTCTCGCCTTTTGTTCACAATGATAGGTGCAGATTGTAGAATTTGCGTTTGATTTTTATTTACTTAGGCATACTGGCCGGAGGGCCCTCATGGGACGCACGGGCCCGGGTACTTTTGCCCCGCTTACCCCCCCCTAACGCCGGCCCTGACTTCCAGCGATGTAACTTACAAGCAACCAAAGACATCTCGGAATAGCGAAAACTTATATGGATTAATTGTAATTAATATCGCAGTTTCTTTATTTTCAGAAAAAGCAATCGATTAAATAAATCATTGTTTTTATTATATCGTAAAAATTGGAGATATGTTTCTTATAACGATTACTTTAGTAATTTACAAAAGTAAACGTTATAATTTAGATACTATTGTGTAATCACATATGTCACTACGAGCAAAATTATTTACATTACTACGCGATAAATATAGCAGGGATCAGGCAGTCTAGACTCCAGTTTTACGAAATTTATAAGGACATAAAAGAATTGATAAGGAACAAAATGAAAAATGGCTGAGATATATAAGAGAGAAATCATTTTTCGCTGATAGCTTAAATATAGAGATGACTTACAATCAATTTTTTTTTCCTTAATGGCTGAGAAAAATATTTGTTCCTAGAGTTCATTCGCTTATGCCGTCCAGATGTCATGAATAGTGATAAAATAAAACAGCTTCGTGGCATTTGGAATGGTGCGTTGATGAAAGAACAATGGACACATTGAGAAAACGTACCAATTTTGATATTGTCGAAGAAATTTTGTCCCAATCAGTAAAATAAATAGGTACGTGAGCAACTCATTTCAGAGCTAAAACGCTATTTTTAGTGTCAAAAGAGTCTTTTTAAGAGCCAAAAATTATACACAGAAAACAAATTGTCATAAAATTATTGAGCGCAAACGTGTTGTTGTAGTGAACATGGCCACAATAGCGACGAATAATTACTGTTTTCAACGCATCCACGTATCGTGTGCGTACTGGCTCCATTACGACCTAATCAATAATGACATATTTATAAAATATGACTTCATCAATAACCGTTTGCTTTCAGGTTGTAATGCAGCCTGGACCACATTAATGGAGACACAAACGATTTTAATATTGGAATACATAATATTGTGTGCTGTGGCTACGTTTCAATTTGGTCCAGGCTGCATTACGACATAAACACCTAGGGATATTTTTTATTAAAACATGATTTCGTCAATAAATGTGGTGTGTTTAGGTTGTAATGCAGCCAGGACCATAGTAATGGAGACAGGTACAATTTGAATAATGGGAATCCACAATATTGTGTGCTGTGGTTACGTTTCACTTTGGTCCAGGCTGCATTACGACCTATAAACTAAGGAATTCTTTAAAATATATCATTTCGTCAATAACCATGGTGTGTTTAGGTTTTAATGCAGCCTGGACCACAGTAATGGAGACAGGTATGATTTGAATAATGGAATCCACAATATTGTGTGCTGTGGTTACGTTTCACTTTTGTTCAGGCTGCATTACGACACAAACACTGAGGACATATTTATAAAACATGATTTCGTCAATAACCGTGGTGTGTTTAGGATGTAATGCAGCCTGGAGCATAGTAATGGAGACAGGTACGATTTGAATAACGGAATCCACAATATTGTGTGCTGTGGTTACATTTCACTTTGGTTCAGGCTGCATTACGACACGAACACTGAGGACATATTTTTAAAACATGATTTCGTCAATAAGCGTGGTGTGTTTAGGTTGTAATGCAGCATGGACCATAATAATGGAGACATGTACGATTTGAATAATGGGAAATCCACAATATTGTGTGCTGTGGTTACGTTTCACTTTGGTCCAGGCTGCATTACAACCTATAAATTTGATAAATTGTTTATAAAATATGATGTCGTCAATAACCATGGTGTGTTTAGGTCGCAATGCATCCTGGACCATAGTAATGGAGACACAAACGAATTGAATATTTCGAAATCCACAATATTGTGTGCTGTGGTTACGTTTCACTTTGGTCCAGGCTGCATTACAACCGACAAACTGAGAAATTGTCCATAAAATATGTTTTCGTCAATAACCGTGGTGTGTTTAGGTTGCAATGTATGCTGCAGTATACTGCATAGAGTTTTTAAGGTACTCTATATCAACTATTGCGATGAGTAAGAACTTATTAACGTTCCAGAGAAATTACTAATTGTTTCATTCACCGAATTATAAACATTTTTAGAAAAAACTTAACTTTTTTTTAAAAAAATTTACATTTGTTTAAAACTTCTTGTGGACTGATTGGTGCAGTTAAATTCATATATACCACTCTGAAACGCTCATAGCACTACCTAGCGGTGATTTCAGAAACTATTATCGTCCCTAACGAAAGTAATAGATCCACAAAATACATTCGTAATGCTAACGGGAACTATTTCCTTCACTGTTCTGTACATTATTGCTTTTAAATTTAATGTCTTCTTCTTAATTAGATTTTTACAAAATTAATCATAATTAGATCTGTACAAAAATACCCACAAATATTTTGCCTAAATATATTCAAAATCTTACAAATTAAATATTTCCTCTGCCATGGTGCATATTCTTGTAGTTCAATTTAAACTTCTGTTCTTAATTCCTACAAAGGGCGCTGTGCAAAGTACGGCCAGTAGAAAAATCTGTTATTTCTCGATGAAAATGTGATTAACGCATTCCTTAGGCATTTCCGTTTAAGAAAAAGTGTACGCGAAGCCGATAAAACAGGTAGGAAAGAAGTAATATAGTGAAAATCGTCGGGTTACGTGCGGTATTAGCCGATGTGTAGCAGCCATTTTTACCGCGAATGTGCTATTAAGCTGTACACATGTTGATTTTCAAAGAGCTGTATTGGTGGACGTTGTGGTTAGGTTGAAATGCAGCCTGGACCGGAATTACGACTAATATTCCGTAGTGTATAGTATATTTTGAACGACTAAGGAGGCCGCCATGCCGCATTCTGACTATAATGACGTCACACACGGAACGAGACGTCTGTTGCCACTAATGCCGCATTATGCGTTACCGTGTTGTGTTTAGGCTGAATGGCAGCCTGGTCCCAAATGACTACTAATATTCCATGGTGCTTAGAGAATTTTGAGTGAAGAAGACAAGGGCTACGCCAAACTCTGAGTATAATTACGTCACAGGCGGCTCTAGACCTCTATTAACGCAAAGTTAGTAACGTGCGTAAACGTATGTATCGGCGCGGATTACACCTTTGTTACATATTTTACGGCTTTCAGGTACACTTTTCCTTAAAGAGTAAGAGCCAAGGAAGAAGCTAGTATTATTTTCAACCCGAATTAACAGTTTTTTCTACTGGCCGTACTTTGCACAGTAACCCCTACAAAATGTCGCAAAATTATTTAGTCTCATATATTCCTTCCTCCATGGTTGTAAACAGCATAGACTACAACTGTTTACATTTTAACAAAAACTAATGTCTCTGGTTGCTTGTAAGTTACAACGCTGGAAGTACACTCACCCACGATAAAAGTGTGTGGTGAGTAAACTGGAACTTTACCATACACTTCTTTACATTACACTGTATAATAACAAACTTCTACGTTCCGTTTTATACCAAAACATGCTTTCTGTAGCTAACATTCTCAAACAACCTCTCGCCATAATTTAATTCTTGTGCAAAGATATTCATTGTGTTAGACGGCCACTGTTCATATATATTACGGCACTCAAATATTCACGTATCTTTTATTTTACACACAACGTTAACACATTTGTATCAACAAAGCGAGAATAATATTTAATTTTAACAAAAATATTCATCAAAAATGGTAAGGGACATTGCCGCCTTACAAGCTTGACATTCCTTGCCAAACACCTGCCAGAATATTTTTCGCAGTGAGTGATCTGCTTTTGGCACCTGCCTGTAGCCTTAATTATGAGGGGAACTAGAACAATAACTCCGTTCATCTGACCCCCGTTAAGCTCGGCATATGTCTGAGCTGAATTCCAGCACTGGGAGGGCTGGCCTAATTCCTTCATCTTAGATTAAATAATATAGTATGTAGGGGATGCATTGAGTCACACTACATTAATGGGCTGACTGTTTTTGGCATTTATTTTCATTTCCTGTTGACTTACCCGCTTAGATATTTTGTCCAGATCGTTCTGCAATTGTTCACAGTCTTTTCCCGATTTGGTCCCATTATATCACTATGTCGTCTACCATCAGTTTAACTCCTGACTATAAACCATCAACACAATTATTCATAAAAGTAGAAAATAGTAGTGGTCCATATACACTAGCTAACAGGTGGCACTCCCTTATTAATTTTAACTTTTTTTGATACATCATTTCCTATCATAACGCTTCACTTTCTACAGCAACCCACTTTTCCATCCACCCCAACAGTTTTCCCCTCTTTCAACACCATTAAATAGATCGCTCCAGTGATTCATGTGTTTCCACCGGAACTCATTACCGTCTTGAAACTGCTCTACACTAATATGACATCTCGAGAGCCATTCCATATTAATACAGTGCTGTGTGATTTCTTCCATGTCATGCAGCTTGCCAAAGACGATCAGTCTCCTGGAATATAGATTAACTTCAGAATGTATGAGAAACTTTTTCATCTGTGCAGAGTAAAAGCAAGCATCTTCTGCAGCGGTAACTGAGCTACACTTTGCAGATGATAATACAATTGAGTATATAAAGAGGAAAGACTTATAACTATCTTAAATGCTCTTGCCACTGCATACAAAACAATTAGTCTTAGACTGAATACCAGTAAAACAAAGACTCTGTACGAACCAACTGCTGGAGAAGGGCAAACAAAGATTAATATCACCATCGGCGGGAGAAGCCACCCCTATTTTGGCAGTACGCTCTCATCAACTACAAACATTGATGTAGAAATTGAGTACAGAATCAACCGTGCTGGAGCATCCTTTGCCGGCCTAAGATCTAGAGTCTTCGACAATTATGAGGTCAGCATCACAACTAAGATCATTGTGTGCAATTCTTTTATTATTCCCACCTTACTTTACGGATCTGAATGCTGGATATGCTACAGGCGACATTTTACGACGCTAGAATAATGCGATGAAAGCTGCCTGAGAAGAATCCTTCAAATAACATGGCAGATAGATGCAACAATATCAGTACCCTTGAAGTCCAATTCTATACCATAGAATCCATGACTGTAAAACAACAGTTGGGATTGACCGGCCACTTGTCAGAATGCCCAATACTCGCATTCCTGAACAAGTGTTTTACTCAGATCTAACTGCAGGTAAACGCAGTGTTAGTGGTTAGAGGAAGCGATGTAGAGGACGTTGACAAGGCTAGCATGAAGATGTGTCGCATTGACTATAATAACTGAGAAACATCTGCAGTTGACCGCTCACTCTGGTGGTCACTTGTTCATCACGAAAACATGCTATTGGAAGAAAATTGCCAATGATAAGCGAATGAGAAGAGGCAGCGCAGGAAAGAAAGTGAACAGTTAATGAAAAATAGCAGCATCTCAGCTGTGCCCCTGTCATTGTTGTGGTAAAGTGTGTGCTGCTAACATTGAGCTCCACAGTCACCTTCGGATCCATAGATGAAGAGGCATTTTGCTTGGATCTTGAGTGTTTGCTACATACATATGTAGAGGGGGGTAGAGTTTTAGGAGTATGGAATTGGAAAGATAAGAGCCATATTTGCTTACTGAAGTGTGAGGATGAATGAACAAAATGAGATCATGGGACAGAAGATTAATTCAGATGTGGGAATAAAGTGGCCACAATAGATGCGGATCTAAATACACCAGGTTTTAATTGGAAGGGGAGAGGAGATTTACATACACCTTACTGAGGGAAGATAAATATAAACAATTGATGGAACAACATACAAAGATATACGATATGCTGGATATTTTCTTCATAAATCCTGATGAAAATTATGCTAAGTTTCAAGTGACAGAGAAAATAAATGATCATGGGTCAGTTATTATGGACGTAAGAGGGTTTGGGAAATTAGTAGCCAAGGAAGGGGAAGGTTATGTAGCATAATTATAATAAGGCAAGGGTTCAAGAAGTGAGAAGGAATTTTGTGGGAGAGGTTCAATATGACGAAGGAAGTTACTAGTACAATGGAAAGTAGGTGGGAACTGTTCAAAGAAATATTAAGAAAAGAAAGAAACGAATGACCTAAAATAAAAAATAGAAGCACAGAACCTTTATATTACAATATGAATGTGAAGAGGCTGATGAGGTTGGTGATAAGGCAACATAATAGACTGAAGAGGCAATAGACCAATAAAGAATGTGTAAAACAACTAAACAGAAATTAACAGCAGCAAAGAGAAACTAAGAATAAATTAATGAAAACTATCATGGCTGGGCTGGGAACACCAAGTGGTATAAGTATAATTTCTGTAACTATATTAGAAAACTACGAGGGAAGGATAGTGTTAAGACAATTGCGGATAAAGATGGAGAAAAAGTTACAGAGAATATGAAATTAGCTGAGATACTCAGCAACTGGTTTGGTGAAAATATTATGGACTGTCACGCAAGGCAGATGGAGAATTAACTGAGGAGAATCATTCCCATCTTAGTCAATATGAGTATGCTTGGAAATTAGAAATAGAATCACAATTTATTATGAGAGAGCTACATAGTTTTAAAACGAGTAAAGTGCCTGGAATAGATAATAGTAGGCCTACCACTCAAGTACATATTAAAAGCAGTTGGCAAAGAAATTGTACCACACCTGGAAATATTACTTGTTTTAAGTCTCAAGACTTGCCTTATTTCAAAGGGCTGGATGTGAGGAAAGAATAAGGTATGGTATCTATAGCCCCATTAGTTTGACTTAATAGTGGGCAAGTTGATGTAGAGTTTTACAGGCAGCTACATTTGAAAACCTGCGAGGAAAAGCAGTGATATGTAATTCAGCAGCATGGATTTAGAAGAGCTTACTCATGTGAATATCAATTACTAGGTTACATACAAGATATTTCAGATCAAATGGACAAGGGAGGCGATGTAGATACTGCGGCAATTGATCTTTTTAAAGCATTTGACAGAGTCATAGCGCAGTTGTGAATAAGGTTAAGACCATTACGATAAACCAAGATGAATTCCAAGAAGAATTAACTTATTAGGTATACAGATATGAAAATACAGATTCTTTATTATTATTCTGTGGAAGGGGAAATACTTGTTGGAGGAGTAAAAATTGAATAGCTGGGAATATCAGTTGACAGTAAATTTGACTGTGCGGGGTAATTTTAGAGGTTGTAGGTAAAGAGTTCAAATTATTCAGCTGTTGGAGACGATAATGAGAGGATATACCATGGCAGTAAGAGAGATAGGTCAAAAAATTCTGTCAGGCTCTTGTTAAAGTTGGATGATATGGGACTCACTTTATCAATATTAAATACTGGAGTTGGAGGATGTACTGGTTTCCCCCTACATTTGGCGGGTCTCCACGCGGGATGGGCCTTTATAATTTTTAGGGAATGTTTAGGCGTAGTTTTTAGAGACATACCTTGTCTATGGCTATTTTTTTTCTGATCTCAAAGTAAAATATCTATGTTCTGACTCACATTTTTTTTTTTTTTTGAAGTCATCATAGACTCAGTGTTTAGGGTTTACTATAGATGTAGACTTCTTCTAGTTACCTACGGTGTGTTAAGACGTTGTTGTTGGAGCAACGTGCAACCATGTTGCCGTTGTTGTTTACAAATTTCTGGTCGAATTTTCTGTACTGTTCTGCGTCAACATGCCATTTGTTGATTAACAATATTGAAAATGATTGCTGATTTAAACTTAAACAAAAATGACATCGAGTACGAGTAGTACCAATTAACATGGTGAAATATATCCATCTCAGCTGATTTTTATTCAGATGACTGTGATGCAGCTGGCTTTAACGTTTTGAAAACATTTCACAGTTAGGCCTAGTATAAATCACGATTCCAATTTCAACTGCGCCTTTTCTATCTATAATATTGTTAAAAATAAGTTGCGTAATTAGGTTATGTATTGAAATGCTACAACGTATGATAATGGTCCGGTTCACATTGTGACAAAATGGAGGATGGTGGATATTATTTAATCCTCCTACTAAAATGTTAAGTTTGTTTAATGTTAAAATGTATGATTTCAAACACTCTGTACCATCAGAACAAGACGAAATAATGTCCGAAATATTGCATAATTTATAAATAACGAAAATTACTAAACAAAATACAGTATTTATGTTTTAGGTGTTTTACCTCTTAATTTTGGCGATTTTAGGGGTTTTTTACTTAAGTTTTAGGGGTAATAACTGTTTTGAGTTGGTAAACCTAGCACGAGCGCAGGAACAGAATAAAGATGGCCGCTCCACTAGCACCAGAGAAAAACAGCGTTCAGTAATTAGATTTTTCTAAATTAAAGGTGTAAAGCCTGTAGACATTTATCGCAGAATGAAGGTACAGTACGAGGATGCTTGTTTGTCACAGCAGCAAGTGTATGAGTGGTGTAGGAAGTTCGGATATGGTGTGACGTCTGTAGCTGATGCTCCGCGCCCTGGTCAGGCACATTCGTGCACCAGGACAACAGCAACAGTTCAGGCCATCGCATTGGAAAACTGCCGAGTGACATTGGATGACGCAGCGACAACTGTAGACATTAGTCATGGTTCAGTACATCACATTATGCATGATGTACTCAGGTTTCATAAGGTGTCTCCACGATAGGTGCCCCGGCAGCTCGGCAGCTGACTCCGGAATTGAAGCAGCAGCGTGTTGATGCGTTTGAAGAACTGGAACGCGACGGTGATGCCTTCCTTACACAAATCGTCACCGGAGACGAAACGTAGGTCCATTACCATCAACCTGGAACGAAGAGAGCGATCAAAGAATGGCGCCATTCGACATCACCAAAATTAAAGAAGTTTCGAACACAACCATCCGCAGGAAAAGTTATGCTGACCCTCTTTTGGTAGAAAAAAGGGCGTCCTATTGGAGTACTACACGCCGCGAACGACCACT
Source organism: Vandiemenella viatica (assembly GCA_031002005.1). Classification (NCBI taxonomy): domain Eukaryota; kingdom Metazoa; phylum Arthropoda; class Insecta; order Orthoptera; family Morabidae; genus Vandiemenella; species Vandiemenella viatica. The sequence continues at coordinate 135,706,534 of JARYHS010013631.1, read as the reverse complement.
GTTACCAGTAACACATACACAGACCTCCTCAAAAATCATCTTCGGGTTGCGATTAGAACAATACGACTTGGATTGCTATCGACAGGTATTGTTCTGCAACATGACGATGCACGGCTCTTGCAACGATCGCAGACAGGTAGTATGAATGTTAGCCACATCCACCATACTCGCCCGACGTTGCCCCAAGTGATTTCGATATGTTTGTACCCCTAAAAAAACCACTTTCTGGGACGAAATATCAGTCTGGCGATGAGGTGCTCCAGGCGACGCTCGAGTGGTTGTGTTGTCTCCCAAAAGAATTTTTTTTATACGGGAATTCAGGCACATCGGAAGCGTCGGCTGACATGGATGAAGGAGATATTGAAAAATGATACATGTGACTTGTATGTGTGCACAATACATAAAACTTAAAAAATTAAGGTTTTTCATTTGACTCTACTTCGTAATTAATATTAATAATAGTTCCCACATGCCACCTGCAGACAGTACCACCAACGCATCGAGCTATAGTGAATTATAATATCCCGCTCAAATGAAAATAGAATGGAAGTATATTGGTACACCGACAAGAATTCCTGAGCATCAAGATAAACGGAGACTATAGGCAGGAAATGACTTGGGGCAAGGAAGGGGAAATAATTAGGCCAGGGCCTTGTGAAGTGCATTAGCAAGTTGGTGATGCGAACTCATAAGATTTTACCCATCCATAAAGCGCCAACGCGCATGTCATAATCACAACACGTCATAGCGTGACGGTGACGGCATGTCATAGCATGTCGGTGACGGGAAGTTGCAGACTCATATATTTACCCCCGTCCAAACATCGCCTAAGCGCCATACCTGAATTTGCCGCCCCTACAAATATGATTTTGCCGCTCGGGGCAAGTGCCGGTTTGTCTCCCCTCCCATATCCAACACTGACGAAGCAGCAACAAGTGAGAGAAGTTAGTGCGTGACTCACCATGGACCGAAGTTGGTCGATTTTAGTGTTATACTTGCTGATGCTGACACTAAAGGTCGTGGCATTTCGCATTCCACAGCGAGCCGAGCAGCGAAATAGTCATGATAATGTGAACCAAACATTTACGCAACTTAAAGGTGATGATAATTCTTAGTTTAATATATTACTTTTCCAATATACGTCAGCAAAAGCTGCCTTGTCTTTAGATGGGGAGAAGATAACTTGAGATTTAATAATACTTCACATGTAGCCACTTGTTCAGAAATAATGTAATTATTATTTGCTTCTATTTAAACGAGTTTTTACATCACAAATGGCCATGTCTCGCCTACTAAGTGTCATATCTGTTTAATATTTCAACAATTTTCTATGAATAATTTCCCATGAATATCTAAAATTCTATGCTGGCAACTGGTGTATGAGGACGCATATTTGGTAGCACGCAAGTTTTCGTTTACACGTGTTATTTTTAATTTCTGTGTTAATGATGTATCTTCTTTATAGCGCTGAAAGAACTTTCTGCTTTGCATGAATCCCATTCATGAAAACAAACACAAATTTTAAAAACTGTTGGTTGTGTCCCTGTAGCTTCTAAATTAACACAGTTATAACGTACTCACGTAATTGTGCGAAAATTGGCAAACCAGCAAGAAGTCGCGGCAGCAAGTCGACTCATGGCTGACCTGTGGCTGCGGATAAGCATGCCCAACTTGGTGAGGAAGCCAGGGGAAATGGTTCTGTGGGGCAGACGCTGTCGACTTAATAGTACGTGCCATTACAAGCAGTCACTGCAGTAGTGAAAACTTTTGAAGTAGCATGGACTTCAATGATGAGAAAGTAACTCAGCTCAATGAGTCATTCACCAAAAACGAGAATAAGGTACGTGAACTAGAAGCTAGTAAACACTCCAATGCCACAGACAAATTTGAGCAATACCACAGGCGGAATAGCCTCCCTGTATTCGGTGTTACTCAACAAATGAGGGAACACTATTGTGATAGATCTAATAAAAAAATCAAACTTGGTGTTATCATTAGTTTGGAAGATATTGACAGAATCCATAGGGTTGGACGCCACAGATTTGGCGCTAAGCAACCTAGACCGATAAAAATAAAATTCTTGTTTTATAGAAAGAGTGCAGAAGTTTCCCCGTCAAACGTTAATTGGAAAAAACTGGTTTCACCATTCGTGAAAGTCTTTCCGCACTTACTGAACGCAGCAATCGATAAATGCGGGATTAAAAATGTATGGTCATATATATGATTGCCGGATTTAAATAAACAACGGAAGTGTAAATATCTCAATCAGAAGTGCACAATATCAAACAAATTTGCGAACTCAGGTTATTGTATTTTATTCTTTTTTTTTTTTTTTTTTTTTAATGTTTGCACAGTCAATTTTAATTTTAAGTAATAGAATTAATTCATTTTTTTTATTCTTATTGACAACTACTCAGCATTATCGAGTTTAGTCATTTTCTAATTTGTTATCTATATTGGCTACAGCAATTTTGCAATAACATTCTCTATTCATTATTAGAATTATAGTTTTAGTTTCCGTAAAATCGATTTTAAAAGTGCTGGCACCTTGGACACATTCTAGCACATTTATAACATAATTTTTTTGTTAAGTGGGTGCGCAGACTTCCGCGGTCGTTGTCAATGTAATCTTGGTTGTCCGGGTTGAACCGCGTCAATTTGTTGAAACCTGACGTTTCGGCCATCATTTTGTGGCCTTCTTCACCTGACGTTTCGGCCATCATTTTGTGGCCTTCTTCAGAGTACTCTGAAGAAGGCCACAAAATGATGGCCGAAACGTCAGGTTTCAACAAATTGACGCGGTTCAGCCCGGACAACCAAGATTACAAATTTTTTGTTATTTTCCCAGCTCTCCCTTTAAGCTTAACTCTTCTGGTTTTCTTCCTTTGGTCACCCCTGTAAGTGTCGACTCTTCTAACTCACACCATCACTTTCTTAGCGCTCAGCCGGTCAAACGGTAACGGGGCCCACTACCAAAATAGCCCACTCCACCTGTGTACCACTGCAAAGTGTTGAAATGAGTTCCTGAGCACTTCACGTGTTACGCGTCAATATGCAATCCTTTAAATCCATATTTGAAGACCCATTTGACATCCAGAGTTGTGGTTAAAGCCGTCAATCAGTGATTATCTCATAGAGTTAAATGGGTATACACTGTACAGAAATAATAGATTAATCTCATTTTTAAATTAGCCACCGAGCGTAGTGGGTGAGCTGTAACGCTCTGACCTCACATTCGGGAGGATGCGGGTCCTTATCCTGTCAGAGCATCCAGGAATGGTAAGATCTTCCTGCTCCTTCCTGAGGCTACTAGTTCCTGGCTACATCGGATCTAGCATAAATGTTACAAATGTTATAAAATTTATTTCCGTAGAACTAATGACACAAAATGAAAAATGTTTATTTTTTGTGGTGTATAAGTGCCGAAACGTTGGGAATCTAGATTCATTATATGCAGCCCATTTTCGCTGGTACCAGGATATGGGTATGCACTTTTAATGGATGATCTTAACACCAACTTGTTAACAAAATCAACCTTCAACCAAAAATTTAAATCAAAACATTGAAGCATGTGGTTTGTATATCCTCCCACTAAATGCCAGCCACCATATCGCAACCAATCAAATATTAGTTGACCTTATTATGATCACATAAGAAGATGACATTAAACATTCCCATCATACATTTTCTCTACGTATTCCTTCCATCGGTTCACTCTGTCTTCTGAGGTTGAAAGAGGTTAGCTAACAGCAGTTTTAATATTTACACAACTTTTTTTATTCCTTCAAAATTTTGTTTGGTCCTCCGATAGATCACATCTACTTTACATACGACCATTTCCTTTTATACATCGTCGAAATTTTCTTTAGCTTTCTTGAATTTCTTGTTTATTTGAGTTCTAAAAATTTTGTACCGCTCTCTTCCTGCTTCATCCTGAGCATTTTTGTGCCTTCTCCTCTGAACCATCAAATACAAAATTACTTCTGTGATCCAAGATTTTCGGGTGGTTTTTTCCCTAAAGCCTAATGTTTCTTTACCAGCTTTTAGTATTTCTCTCTTCAGTGCCCAACGTGTCCATTCTAGTTTAGCTGGCAGGTCTCTTTTTCTAAATTACTGTTTTATATACATTCATTGATATTTATATTTTCTCATCTGGTAGGTGATATAATCATGATACTCTCGCACATTCCCAAGGCTTCAAAACTGTATTGCAGTGTAACCTGTGATATTGTATAATATATTCTTTTCTTTGATCTTCTAGTAGCGCCTGCGAACCATAATAAACTGTCAAGTTTCTGTGTTATCTGACCTTCTCGTGCACTTTTTGCTAGAATTTTCTTTCAGATGTTTTCTTCTCTGTCTATTGAAGTTTAAAAACATTCACATTCTGCATAGCATTTTTTTTTTAATTAATTTCCATCTGCTGGTAGACCACCATTTGCTCTCCCTACTTCAATATATTTTGCCTTTACAAAATTCATTGTTAGTACACGTTTCTCGTACGTTTTCTCAGTTTAAACGTTTGGTGACAAATTTCATATTCTTCATTGGCCGTTGTAAATGACGGGTTTAACGGAGTTTTATGGTGATTTATTTCTCCGCAGTTGCTTAACTAAATATAATTGTCATAAAATAAAGCTCATTGCAATTTCTCGTCCCTTGTGCTTTAGCTAAAAGCTTTAGTTATCAACTTGGTTCAGGTTGCATTTTAGACTAACCAAATCTCCGCTAATATTGCCGCTAGAAAAGCAAAGCTTCAAACATACGCGAATTAATTCATTCCCTGTATCGCATGTCAGTGTCATCATGTATTGTGATACAAACTGGATCCAAAATCTTCACGGTTCTTACACCTTTCTTTCTTATTATCTGTGATGAAGATCGATGTTTTAACGGCTGACACAGCATACATGCTGTTGCGATGACCCCAGTGAAAACGAAGGATGCTAAAAATAAATCTTAACAGCTTACGATATGCCACGTAATATTAGTTTTAATTGTGTTTTAGGCAGCATAGATCGCGATGAATTTGAAACTTCTTTAATTCAAACCAAGTAATGATTTCAGTGAAAAAAACCAACTGATAATTAATATGTCAATTTACACGAAACACATACTTTTCTTTCAGTGTTCTGGCAATTCTTTAGTAAATGCTTAAGTAAATAGAATTGTTACAAAATTTAATTCAGTGTAATTCCTCGTGCCTTGGGCTGTAACAAATGGTTTCCGTTTCCATCCTGGTCCAGATTGCATTTTACGCTAAACTTGCGGTCAGAAAAATAATACTTTAGTGTCAATAATGCATCGTGCTATAAGTTTGTTCAAAAATCTTCATGGATTTCTTTTTTGTTATCCGTGATTCAGATCGGTATTACAACATTTAAATGGCTGTGAGATTGAAGGCTTTCACGGCGTATCGATGAAATGTAGTCTTCACGGGTTTTCCGCCGTATGTTGTTTACGGTGGGAAACCCGTGAAGACTACATTTCATTTAAATGGCGGATACAGTTATTTGCTGCTGAAATAATAACCTCAATAATATTGCCCAGTGAAATTAAAGGAAATTAAAATAAATCTTATAAACTTACATTATGCCACGTAATATTTGTTTTAATTGTAGTCTAGGCTGCACAGATCACGATCAGTGTGCAAATATTTCCGTTCAAAGGAATTAATAATTTCAGTAATAGGACATAGTTTAAATTATTTAAAAAAACACAAAATTTTTCATGCCCTCTGCTGTAATTTAAAGCTTTTTTCTTACATATCAATGGACAAAGAATTTAAGGGATACTTCTATTTATCAAACGAATATTATGTAAATATAACCATCTAAATGATTGACATGCCAATTTAAACGCAATGCACTCTTTTCTTTCAGTTTTTTGACGGTTAATTTGTTCGAGGATGCTTAAAGTGTCATTATTTATAATACATTGTGCATTACCTAGAACGACATCTCTGGTCGTAAGTTCGGCTACGAAGCCAGTAAGCGTGACGTCATAGCGCGAAGTCATAGTGTGACTTCATGGCGTGACAGATGACCAAACCTTGCGTTTTATAAGTATAGATTGTCTGCAAATAACCACGTTGTACGAGGGGTTATCGACTTTTATATTAACCCTACTGGTCGACATTTATTTTAGTACAGATTGTGTGCAAATAACCTCGTCAACTTTTATATTAAGCCTACTGGTCGACATTTATTTTATAATTCTTCTAAAGTGTTATTTACGTATATTTTGGAAAGTGTGAAAGGGAAACAACATTCCTGTTTCATCCCATTAGTGGGTTGGGAAGCTTCCAACATCAAATTTGTTGCTTTTATCCTTGTATGTTGGCATTTCTATAATTGTGTGATTATGCCAATATAACTTATATTTCAATAAAACACCACACGGAGCTTGTGATAGAAAAAAGCCGTACAGAAACCGTACAGTTTGAACGTGGATGTCCTTTCCGATTTGCACCGTTCGAGATTCGGCAGTTCGGTCAAAACCGTACAGTGTGAAAAGAGCCTTACAGTCAACACCCCATAGCATGACGTTTAATATTTCTCACCATGCGTTGGAGGAAAAGATGTAAAAGTGATTATCAGCTTTCATATCGCAGCTTCCTGGAACACTTTGAGCATTGCCGTTGTATGTAACATCTGTTTGGTAATAATTTCGTCAATTGCTTGCTATACGTACACGTATATATGTTTCCACTGGCATGATTCTGTTGTGAAGCCTGTATTTCAATTTTAATCAATATGAGACCTTAAGCTACGAGTTTCGTGTAGGAGGTTGCATCAGGTTGGCAAAGAAAAAATGATTAATAACAGCATTCATGACAATGAACCAGAACTATGGTTCTTGAAGGCCCAAAAAATGTTCATCATATATTTCAATTTACATTCACCACGCGTAGATATTGGAAAAAATTCCATAGTATTAAATCATTCATAAATTTTTAATGGCTTTACATCTCGTCGACATCTAGGTCATTGGGAAAGGACTGTGGCAAGTAATGGGAAGGAATTTGCCCATGGCCTTTCGAAGAAAGCATTCCGGCATTCGCCTGAAGTGATTTGGGGAAACCATGGAAAACCCAAATCTGGATAGCCGGGCGGGGATTCGAACTTTCATCCTGACAACTGCGAGGCCAGAGCGTAACTGCTCACCGACGACGAAACCTGTTATGTAACGTGCAACTAGGACTAGATTTATATTGTTTGTTGATCTGGTTATTGAATAATACTTGAAGATTGCAGTTTTCAGACGTTACACAGTTTTGATTTCCACCAAAGTTAAGAACATCGTCACTTAAAATTACTCAAAGACCTATTGTGGTTTACCTGGGATATGCGCGTGACTGGGAAACGAATATTCACGCTTCAAATTCCGTTACCAGTTGGAAATTGTACGGGCCCTAAAACTTACCGTAACCTCTTTGTTCATGTGAAATACGCTAGGACGCAATGTGGTTAAAACTGAGTTGGTGGCATAGAGGAAGGAATATATGGAGACGACGCAAGGGACCTTCACCAGTCACCGGAGTGAAGCCGGGTAGAGAGATGTGAGGTGGGGAGGTCGCCATATTGGTTGGTCGTAGAAACACAGCGAATAGGCACAAAAACCTCAAGTGAATCATACGACAACCGTGGCACCGCAATTTGATCATGGATTATTACGTAACTCGACGAGACAGACCAAAAATGAAGAATAAATTTTTTGGCATCTTGTTTAGTTCTCGAGATGTACTGTCTCAAAACTGAGGTGTTTTGGGTTGATATTCGGAAGAAACATTTCCCCAAGGTCAAATTTAGTATTAGATTCCTATGTAACACGACGAGACAAATCGAAAATAAAGAATAAATTTCTCGAAATCTCGCTTAGTTCTCGAAATATACTGGCGTAAAAGTGAGGTGTATTAGGTTGAAATTCAGAAGAAAAATATCCCCAAAGTCAAATTTGATAATAGATTTTTATGTAACACGACGAGAGAAATTGAAAGTAAACAATAAAAATGTTCGATGTCTCGTTTAATTCTCAAGATATGCTGTCTCCAAAAGTCGGAAGCTAAAATGGGAGTAGTACACATTACGATACGTGATACACGTTGTGTCACTAACATGGTACTTATGAAAATGCTAACAACTAATTTTAAATTGTTTGTCCCTTCTGGTACAGGCTGATTTAAACCTACTCACATTTTCATTAATATTGTCGCTACAAAATCAAATTATGTAAACACGCCTAAACACATGAAATGCATCGTGAACTTTAATTCGGGTAACAAGAACGTTTGCTTCATCACGTTTCATAGTTCGCACAGAACAAATTATCACAATTAATTTCATCGTACACTTTCAGTGTAAACTGAACTGGACTAAAGCATGCAGAATACCACATTCATTGTATCGCGATGTAAACCTGACCAGCTTAAATTAGACTTCGAACACTTGTTTACAATAAGGATAGCCTTTTATGTGCAAAGTAGTAACATATACTGATTGTCTACACTACACCAACAAATATTTGAGAACAACATTATCCTTTTGAGAGCAATGAATAAATTTATAACGATAGGCCCTAATGTTGCAGTTACCTATCAGACACTTCAAGAACAATAATTACAATGTGACTTAATTATGAAACGTTATTCCAGGTTGTTTCCTATCTTGTCTGTTTGTGCAAATGTATGCAACACAACTTGGCGTTATAGAAAACTTCAGAATATTAGAAAATGAAATATTCTCAGCAACAGACCCAGTGCAAACAGCCCAATGTTTGGGGTTATTCCTATGGCCACCGCGCATGCGCAGTAGGAGACTAGTTTTTATATGAGGTTTCACAGATTTAGTGTTATTTCGTCTCCATATATTCCTTCCTCCATGGTTGGTGGGGTCTTCCGGCCAATAATGCCACACACATTTACTTACTGATTACAGGTCCTTTCATCCTAGTTAAATTATCTTTTTAATTATTTAATTTCATGCTTTACTGATAGGACTGAAGGTATAACTATATTTAAAGGCCTCATTTTAATGACAGTTTATCATTATTAAAATTGTTAGGTGTGAATCCCCTGACCAGTGTATCGTTGTTTTACAGATTGCATCATCGACGTGAAAAATACAAAATGGCCGGACCCACCACCATTGCTATTGAAGCATGTTGCAAAAATCGACTTGAAGACGTTGGTTCTGCCAGACAGCAAAGGGATGATAGATCTTCAAAAAGGAGACTATTTGACTTTGGATTGCGCGAATGGTGCTGTCAAAGTTACAGGAACCCACCGTAGTAATGCTGCGTGCTCTTCGAACACCGCGTTCCAGGTTGCTGGAAAGACCCTCAAATTTGAGGATCTTTCTTGTTCCGATTACGTTCAAGTACAGCCAAAAAGACAGGAGAAAGGTGTGGCAGTCAAGGTCAGTACTACAAAGTGCAGTTAGGCTTCGAAAGTGATGGAAAATTGTACTCTCTCGTCGACACCTGTTTCGACGAAAACATCAAAAGGATGCCCTGGTGCCGCAAATATGTGGTAGACAAACTAGACGTAAAACTTCAAGATGGGATGCTGCTTGCTGCTTTGGCGACATCAATGTCTATGAGCGCTACCAAGTGAAGAATCAGATAAAAACCTTCGCAGAACTTCTCCAATCACCAGAAGAGCACGTGAAAAAGTACGTAGTGGATAAGTCGGATTATATCCTTTCCAGGGGACACCTAGCAGCCAACTCAGACTTTACTCTAAGCGCTCTGCAATCAGTCACCTTCAGCTTCATAAACGCAGCTCCACAGTGGCAGAATTTCAACGGTGGCAACTGGGCCAAGATGGAGAGTGAAGTCCGTGAATATGCATGTCGGGAAGGAATTGAACTGGAAATATACACGGGTACACATGGCGTTACCACGCTTCCTAACCAAAAAGGCATCGAGACAGAGCTCTATCTGTACTTTGACGGTGTACATAAGGCAATCCCAGTGCCGAAGATATACTGGAAGATCGTTTACAATGCCGGGACGAAGAAGGCAGTCATCTTAGTGGGAGTTAACAACCCATATGTGAATAACCCGGGTCCAGACTACATCCTGTGCACAGATGTTTGTGAGAAGCTGAAATGGTTAACGTGGAAACAACACGATCAGGCCAAAGGATTCTCCTACTGTTGTGAGTACGGGGAGTTCATCAAGAAAGTGCCGGATTGTCCAAAACTCGCAGTCGTAGGATTACTCGTGTGAAAAAGTTAATCAGAAACAAAATGGCCGGTGCTGCAGGTTCAGGAATGGTAACTGAGCTTCGAGAATTGCCTGTTCTAATCATAGCTCCAGATTGAAGGTTTTTTTATACTGCAATCTGTCAACCAGATGACTGTATTCAAATTGCTACATTGCATAAATTTAAAATTCACCATGATTAGAAAATGGTAAAAATATTAAATGGTTAATTCAATGCAAACCCGCATTTCCAATATGAAAATTTTGTTAACTGTTGACGTTGTGGTAAATAAAATAATTTGGTATAATTATATTTTCCCGGGCCAAAAATACTTCAGTTCTTGCTAAAAAGACGATTTCTCACAAATTTTTATTGAAAGACTGTGACATTACCGTTGAGAAAGAAGTTGTCCGCTATTACTTAGAACTTGTAAACCTGATTGGAGGAATTAACATTAAAACGAATGGATGTCAGAAAGCAAACTCTAGAATTATCAAGTCTCATACTGATACAGGCACTATTCATGAAACTGCATTAAAACTCTGTCTGTATTAATTACTTAATTCCAAATGAATCATAGCATCATTGTAACCTGTCTAGGCTGGAGTCCTTTCCTTGAACAGGAGAGGAGGAAATAGGAAAAACACAAGTCCTCTGTGATTACTTCTTCATGGTCGGAGAATTGCTCTCACCGTAGCTACGGCTCAACGTGTGTTCCTAAAAGTGATAAGAGTTGAGCGGGACAAGATTTTAATTCAATTGGCTTAATTATTGTGGTTTCAAGACTGGCTTACAAAATATTATTATTTTTCTTGTACCAGAGATCAGTGTTGAGAAAAAACCTCTGGGGTGTGGAACATACACAGTTAATAATAATCGTAGTGGAAAACCACTATAGGTGACAGGAAAAGAAATTCAACATAAATTGAGAACTACATTTTCTAATAGCCTTATCAGATACCGATAACTGTTTAATACAAATTCTTATAAGAAGTATAAAGAATTGTTTATCAGACATTCTTTCCGTTTTTCTTCAAATACGTGTTTATTATGTATAAACTGTTTTCTGCTTTTCGTAGTTTATTAAACAGATGTTTCCCAGAGTAAGTAACCTCTCTTTATAGTAACGATTATGATGTCTGAGTAAGTTATTTTTGGTTCTTTTATTGATATTGTACACCTGAGAGTTCATATAAATAAATTAAAATGTACAATGAAAACGTTCATGAGAGGGTACATATACTGAGAAGTCATTATAAAATGTATTGAGCTTATCAATGAATTCTTTGCAAGACGTTATTGATTTTATCCTACACTGCATCTTACAATTAGTAACTTTTTTCTGCATTGTAAAAACTGTTTTACATTTTAAATAGCTCGCTCCCCTCCCCCCACCACCAAAAAATACATATGCCATTCAACAGGATTGAATAAAAATAAAAAGAGTACTTCTGTTCCTGATTAGCTATTTTTTTAAAAATGTTCTTACTGTCAAAGTGGTAATGCTTCACTTCTTCAAAAAGAACGCAATATAATTTTTTCAACTGAGTTTCCATCTGTTTGAATGCCAAGGAATTAGATACTCTGTTTCTAAAGTTATTTCATTTTATAATATATATGTAAGTCATCCTGTGCGTAATCTTATGCTTGATGTGATGTTTTCATCAAAATCTAATTTCAGTGAGTTTACGCTAAAATTTCAATATTTTTCATTTAATTATAGATTAGTGGTAGTTTTTTACTGTGATATTAGTTAAGTCGGCAAATAAAATACTCTTAGCCTGGATGGATAAGTTATATCATCGATATACTAAAAAGAATTGGGTCTTAGGACAGAGTCATGCATTTTGTATTTTGTCTCAGTCTGATGAATAAAAATGGGAGACGATTCGAAATCATTTTCCTTGTTATGAATTTAAATACGATAGAGCATGTCTCCGATTTCAATTTATCTACTCACCTATTTTCTCATTTTTAATTTATTTTTTATTTTTTCATTTTTATCTTAAATGCTGCGAGTGGCATTTTCCCATCCATTATTTTTTTTCCTTTCCGGATGTTAATTTTCAATGTTTTTGATAAATTGTTCAGAACTCCAGTTGGTAATTTATTCTAATCCATGACACCGTTATCAAGAAAACAAAATTATTCTACTCCCTTATGTCTGAAATCGGGTACCAGCTTGTGGCCATGGTAATCGTTTCTCCTCCATACGCTACTACCAGTTCTTCCATCAATTTCTTTCTGAACCTCATCAATATACGCCTTGCCCACTCCCGTAACTCTCTCGACTCTCCTCCTATTTTCCAATGACTCCCAATCCAGATCCCTTATCATATCGGTTATTGACTGGGTACTAGGGTTATTTCCACAAACCAATCTAGTTGCTTTCCATTGCATCCACTCCAACTCTTGCATTTTATACCAAAACTGTTGGTTCTAAATTACACTAACATATTCAAGCAAGAACTGGACAAATTTTTTTAACCCTGTTTATTCAGTTATCTGGTATATCCTCTCATCACCTCTCTAAACCTCTCCCTGCCACCCTTCCAATGTGTCCTGCGCAATTAACTTTAGTATTAAATGTTATACTAATATACTGAGGTGTGGAAAGTTTTTTTGAGGAACTTCCTATGTGGCTTTTCGGTCGATTGTGGTTTTAGTAGGCGAGTAGGTGATCACAGGTAGATAGACCTTTAGCCTCGATACGTTTGTCAAGGCCGCTCAGCTGGAGAAAGTCCCAAACTGTGGGTAAATAAAAACAGTAGACGGTGTAGGGGGGTGTGTGTACGAGCACGAGTGGTTGCCATTATACTAATTATCCAACATTACTAAAAACTTTCATTTAACTTTAATTTTACTTGTAACCGAAAAAGGGGGGGGAAGGAGATTAGCTAGGAGACGTTAATTCTAGCAATTTATATCAGGATCTGACACCAGACAATCTTTGATTACGCAGAGATTATCAGACTGCGATTGATTTTATACTTTCTTACCTCATGGAAATAAAACTCCATTCACTCTTCTTTATAGTATCAACTTAACAATATTATTCTGAAACACAATACTATATCAGGATGATGGGCTATGGGTACTTTAGTCTACGAGTGTTATTGAGACCAAACATAATGCGGATAAGTTACAAACCATTTAATATAAAAAACCTAACATACATTTTTGTCCGATTCCCAACTACTTGACACGAAGAGAAAATGACACGTCTTTGCATTCTTAAACTGAATTTACTGCTCAATGTTATCACATAATTACTGCCTTACTTTAACGAATGCTTCCTACAATCAATCACTTATTACTTTACAACCATTAACACAAATAAGCCGCTCTCACTCATACACAATATCCTCTGAAACACAACGGCGACTGAATAATTCTTATAACTGGCGGCATCTTCTACCAACACATATAAATGGGAGCTTAATCAACCAAGTAAGTTACACCGGGGCAGTTTGAACTACTTTACGACATACTATCCAACTTCAAACCAACCGAATACTTTAGAAATTACTATAACAAAGACTGAACACTTTTGGAGACAAACTGACTAACTCGGAAACCAAACTTATCGACTGGGATAATAAACTAATTGACTTGGAGATCAAACCGAGGCTGCTGCGTGTCTTACCTTCTGTAAGAGACTACATGTTTACTGCACGCTGTTCCGTAAAGAATGAGCAGCAACGCCATTAACTGGCCATTTCCTCCTTGGGCAGAGTAGGGTGGAGTGTTTGTCTTGCGACATTTACTCCTAGTCTTATAGATGGATACTTGCTTCAGGTTAGATTTGTCTTAACGTTTGGCGTAGCTTTTTCAAATGATTTGGGGATTTATTGTATAAGTGAGATAGGTCCTATATGTGGACCTATTCCTACCGGATAATTTCACAGATTCTTGATTAGTGGATTGTTGGATTTATGGGCTGTATTATAAAATTTGGTGGCAAGATCCTTGAAACGTTGTTTTAAAGTTGGTAGCCCTGTGGCTTCATGAAGGGCAATTGTGGGAAATCTGCAGTCGAGATGAAGTGCTCTCTTCAACGCTCGATTTTGAATAATTTGAAGTCGGTCAAGATTTGTTTTTGCTGTGTATCCCCACACAGGACAGGCATATTCAAGTATTGGTCTTACTAAGGTGCAGTAGATCCGTACTCCTAAGGGTGCGGAGAGCTTACTGTCCCTGTTTAGCACTGGGTACAACGCTTGAAGTCTCGCGCTAGCTCTTCTGCGGAGGTCGTTTATGTGGCCCTCCAGGTCAACCTGGAGTCAAGCAGGACTCCAAGGTAGCGAACAGTGTTTGACCATGGGATTAAGTTGTTATGAATTGTGAGTTGTTGATCCAATTGAGGTCTCAGTCGAGGTCCTGTCCTTTTAGTTATTAAGATGGCTTGGGTCTTCGTTGGGTTGATTACGATACGCCACCTCCTCGCCCAGGCCTCAGTCTTCTGCAGTATCTCCTGCAGACGACGGGTGACGATAGCTTTACTGCGGCAGCGAGTGAAGTAAGCTGTATCATCAGCATATGTGGCGGTGTGAATTCCGTTTTGAGAAGGTACATTGGCTGTATATAGGGAGTATAGCAGAGGTCCTAGGGTCGAGCCTTGTGGTACTCCTGCCTGAATGCTACGCCTTGTGGAATAGGCGTTACCAATTTTGACTTTGAAAGAGCGGTTTTCCAGGTATGATTTTATCAATTTGACAAGCTGTCCCGGGAGTCCCAATTCGTAGAGTCGTAGTAGCAGTCCGGCGTGCCATACCGAGTCAAATGCCCGGGAGATATCTAGTAGCACAAGTCCACAGTATTCTTTATGGTTGAAGGCCGTCGTGGCGGTCTCAACCACCCTCATCAGTTGCTGGGAGGTTGAGTGTCCCTGACGGAACCCAAATTGATGGTCTGGGAGAATACTCTGTCGCTCGATATACAGGTTTAGGCGTTTGAGGAGCAGACGCTCAAACACCTTGCTGATAGATGGTAACAGACTTATGGGCCGGTAGTTTTGAGGTAGAGTGGGGTTTTTCCCACTCTTATGGATAGCTACGACTACGGCCTGTTTCCACCGGGTGGGAAAGTTCTTCGTGTCTACAATTATATTGAACAGCATAGTGAGGTGGTTAATTGCCGCTGGAGGCAGGTTTCTCAAACAGATGTTACTGATTATGTCGTGGCCTGGGGCTTTTCTTGGGTTTAGGCTGGTCACACAGGTGAAAACTTCTTGAGGGGTAAAGTGCTCGATGTTGTGTTCGTCTTCGTCATCAGCTTCAAGGAAAACCCTCAGTCGATTGTTGACTTCGTCGATAAGATCGGGGTCGCCGGGAGCTGGTTGAAAGTTTTGTTCGAAAGCTTTAGCTAGAGCGTTGGCTTTATCTTCAGGGCGATATGTGTATCCCTGATCTCCAAGTAGAGGTGGAATTCGACTTTTCTTTTTAGTAAACCATCTGGTCTGTGACCACAGCGAGCCGTCGTCCATTCGCAGCATTGAAAGTCTGGCCTCCCATTCACGATTTCGATGTTCAGTTAAAGACACTTTCAATTCTCTTTGAAGACGATTGAGTAATTTCCTGGTATTGGGGTTCCTAGTGATCCTCCACTCCTTTGCGACTCGATTTTTATGTCGGATCGCTGCTATCAGGTGAGGTGGGAGCTGGAGCGATTTGTCGTTTTTCTTGTGCTTCAAAGTGGAAGCTGTGATGGCGTTTAAGACTGCACTTTCAAATGCCTCCAACGCTGTTTCCGGATTGTTGTCTGCAGGGTGGTCCGCTAGTGCATCAGTTATAAGATTCTTATACATCCTCCAGTTGGTGAACTTGTGATCAATTATGGGATTTAACCTATCATCTGGTTGCCACTGGCCTATACTGACTTGAAATATAACTGGTAAGTGGTCTGATGATAGTTCATCCACAGTGGATGCTGAGATGAACCCGTTGAAGTTCTTAGTAATGAGCACGTCAAGGATGTCAGGCCGACCACCGTTGTAAGGATAGTGCGTGGGCTCGTCGGGAGCCCATACACACATGTTATGTCGATTTATGATTCTTCTGATGGCAAGTCCCGCCTGGTTAGTGTTATGACAGAGCCAGTCAGTATGTTTAGCGTTAAAGTCTCCTCCTAGGAGTAGTTTGCCTCGCAATGCTGCCAGTGCTTCTAAGTCTGCATCCAGAGGCATTCGTCTGGGAGGTCGGTAGGCAGAAATGACGTTGAAGGTCTGATTGTTAAGGTTTAATTCTATGGCGACTGCTTCTATGTTTTGCAGCGCCGGAAGAGGAGTTTCGTGGTGAGGTAGGCCCTTTTTTATGTAGATTGCAACGCCGCCTCCGGCTGTGAGTCGGTCTGTTCTATAGCAGTCATAGTTAGCAATCGACGCACGTAGTCCTGGTTTAAGGTGGGTCTCACAGACGAGGCATAAGTCAATATTGTGCTCTGAAATGAATTGTCTAAATTCTGTAAGTTGAGGATAAAGCCCGTTTGCATTCCATACGCATATGGAGACGCAGTGTATGTGATGCCTTCTATCCATTGTTAGGTAGGTTAGCACTTGAGGTGATAGCTGAGGCTGACGTAACTGCTGCCTGGATTTCTGCAGGCAGGCGGTTCATCTTTTCGATGAGGCACATTAGGGTATTGAGGATTTTGTCAATGCTATTGTAGAGCCCGTAAAGAATGAAGAAGGACTGGAGCGTTTAGGCTAGCTTTGTACCAAGCCTAAAAGTGCTGACGGTGGAGCGTTACCTCGTGACTGCTGCGTGATACGTGCTTGCTCTCGCTGCAAGCAGTGACTTATAACGACGCGCTCATACAATGACAAAATTTACGTACCAATTCACGAATAAAATAAAATCCTGTTTTATTATCTTGGTTCCCTTACAACAGGATCCACTCCTTTGATATTGAGTGTGGGGACATTGAGCTCGAAATAAATGTATCTCAATTCAATTTACGGGCACAGAAGACGTTTTTAACGAATCCGTCCAATCCGTCATTCTTGTCGTCCGCCAAGATTTCCGCAGAGCGTGCCTAAGGTGGGCGCATAGACAGGTTAATGCCGCTATATCTAACTGCTATCGCCTCGCACAACATGCAGTAATGTGATACTGCATACAGGGTTCACAGCAACGGAATTAATCACCCGCAAATAGCTCTTAAAGAAAATATCCTGTACTGTAAACAACTTGTAGTGTTTCATTTAAACTAACAATAAACCGGACATTTCCAATGTTAATTGTTAATAAATTCTGTTTTATTCATACAGTGATGGAAAACGTATAGAAGCACTTGAGATGTGGACGTGGAGGAGAATGGAGAGGTTAAGCTGGATGGAGAAAGCGAGTAATGTTAAAGTGCGGGAAAAGGTTGGTGAAAGGAGGAAAGTTCTCTAAATCAGCGGTTCCCAACCTATGGGTCGCGACCCACTGGTGGGTCGCGGCGTGTGTTTTGGTGGGTCGCGGAACAATCGACGTTTTCTCATCTATTTAAAAAATATAACACGATACTTTAAAAGTGCAATAATCATGAAAGCTATTAGCTTAAATTAAAACATTGTGTGAAAAAAGTGTTCTTAAACAGACAGTTGTGAGATTTAGCAGCGGCAGCAATGGCGCAACCCTGAACACGCCCTCTCCCATCCCGTTCTAGAGTGGAGATGTGTGGTCATACCATACTTATCCGATTGTCATTTTCTTGTTAATGCTTGAATCGAAACCAATGTCTTTGATCGAAACAATTT
The DNA here is from genome assembly GCA_031002005.1 of Vandiemenella viatica. Taxonomy (NCBI): domain Eukaryota; kingdom Metazoa; phylum Arthropoda; class Insecta; order Orthoptera; family Morabidae; genus Vandiemenella; species Vandiemenella viatica. The sequence continues at coordinate 135,688,586 of JARYHS010013631.1, read as the reverse complement.
TTTCTGCTTGTGAGAGTGAGTTGTTGTTTGCGTTTTGTTTTGGTTGAGAGTAGATTTAATGTGACTGTGGAAAGTTTGTTGAGGACTGGGTCGTGCCGTAAAAGAGAGTATGCAAATGGTTAGGAAACTTCAATCTCCACGGCAAGTAATAATAGGTTTGCAAATGTTACTGAACCAGAACCAAGTATTTGTAATTACAATGCAGGCAGCGAGAAAAGCAAAAGACGTATCTGCGAAATTATAAACCGGATTATTTGAAATACAGGTTTGTGTTTTCGGGTACTGAAAAGGAGCCAGGAGCCAATACCTCAGTGCGTGATTTCTTGTGAAAATTTGTTCAATGAAAGCACGAAGCAATCAAAACTTGAAAGACATTTGTCTACCAAGCATCCTGAGTACACATATAAGCCTCACGAATTCTTTCAAAATAAAAAACGATATTATCTTTTTACCAAATCTACAATGGAAAAGTCAGTGTCAGCCCAATAAAAAAACTACCATATCGTCTTACCAATTATCCTTGTGAATAGCAAATCAGGAAAATGTCACTGATGTGCCAAGTCATATCTTGGTGGAAACCACCTACAAATCCTACTTTAGTGGCTGACTGGTAAATTTACCATTGTGTTTTCCTGTTTCCAGTCTTCCATATTTTCATACATTTTGGTGCTTAAAACACAATGATAAACCTACCAATTAACTACTAAAATCGGGTCTGCAGGTGGTTTAAACCAAAAAGCGACTTGGTAGACCAGTTACATTTTAATAAGCTGATCGAGTTACTTCTAATCGTGGAATTTCAGCAGTCATCTTGATGAGGTGATGGACTGTGCAGTCGTCTCCCGGTCTATAATATGTTTGTTGTTTTATGTATTATGAATTCTTGTTTTTGTTGATCGTACATGCTTCGTACGAAAATTTGCCTATTCGTAGGATAGGATAGTTGATAGCGTATCGAGGTCATACAACAGTTCCTATTCTGATATTAGATAGACTCTCATATTAGGTGGGTCGCGAAATTTTTTTTTACTTATAACTGGGTCGTGTAGCAATAAAGGTTGGGAACCGCTGCAGTCTAAATCATAAAAGAAAGAAAGAAGAACTGAATGGGACACTTGCTGAGAGGGAAGTGCCTGGTAACAGACGCCTTGGGAGGAGAGTGAAAGAAAGAAGGAGGTACAAGTTCATAGATAACATGAAAGAAAACGGCAACTACTTGGACATGAAGAGAAGGGCAGAAGACAGGAGAGCATGAAGAGCAGCCTTAGGGCAGAACATTGATAATGATGAGTGGTGACTGATAATTAAATTTCCATTTATTTCAACATTCGTTCAAATTATGCTTTCCATATGGATTTGAAATGCTGAGTACTTTTCTCTAAACGGAATTAATAATCCTAGATGACATGACAGTTTTTCCACCGCAGGTTTTCCACAAGAAATTCCTTCCCAACATTATGATTATAAACAACTTGTGCTGGGCGGGGCTTAGACGCATTGGTAAGGGAGCGTCCATAACCTACGTGACCCGGTCTATGGGCAGGGGTGGCCAACCCGCGGCCCGCGGACGGCATGCAGCCCGCCAAGAACATTTTTCCGGTCCGCGAGATTCGTCACACTTTTACAAAATATGTTTATTTTATAATGGCCAAAGTAGTGAAAACCAATGTATTAAAAAATAAATTATTTGTGCTTCCATACATTTACTTTTAGAGTTAAATATTTCTTTACAATGTGCGTTTAGTATTATTATTATTGTATTATCTACATTTACATGTAAGAATAATAGTACACGCAATAATAATATCTCATAAGGTTTCAATTTTTCGCTCCAAAAAATATCTATAGTGGGTCTAAATTTAATATGGGGATATATAATTTTATATGTGGCACGCGGAGTTATGATACATTTAGAAAGTGCTCCGCAAGTTTATTTGGGTTGGCTACTCCTGGGCTATGGGGAAGCGGTTGGCTAGAAAGCCACGCTATGCTATGTGGGGGGAGGGGGAGTGGTTTCTGAGCCAAGCCACGTAGCTTTTCACTCATACTATTTGCCACAGTTAGAACAGAACAGCACAGAACAAACAACAACAGAAAATATTTATTTCTGTCATTTAATTATCTCCGACTGTAATTTAAGATAGTCTGACAAGAGAAAACAGTACAAGTGTCTTCTGGAATCAGTAGGGTAAAAAGGCTACGTGCCACGCGGGGGAGAGGGGAGCGGGGAGGGGGGACCTAGAGACAAAAGCCACGTTTGTCTACGTGATTGGGAGGGGAGCTCACAGGAGGCCAAAATGGAGCTACGTAGTTTGTGGACGCGCCCTAGACGGTATCAGTTAAAGGGAGAAAATACATTTCGAAAATCGAGACGTGTTAACAGTTCAGCGTGGTTTCCAGCTGGAAGCAAAGATGCCTCGGGCGTGGCGGCTGTTCCATTGTATGTGTGGAGTGTGGACTGCCTGTAACTGGGCAGAATCGTTGCTACCGTGTTGCAATATTTGTTGGATACGATCCAGCATTTCCAATTTCTCGCGAATTCGTGAATCAGTAAAATAAAATGGACGCGAGACCGGCTTCTAGTAACGGTTCGAGCAGAAAGTGACATTTTCGTCTTTTCCATTTTGCGAATCAGTAATCCTGTGAATCTAGGAACGTTTAGGGTGTGCGTATAATCGTGGATTTGAGTTAGTAGCACATCATGGTACAGCTTGTCGCCCATTCTTTTAATTATAGGTTTCTCCTTATCCTGCAGGTATACGTGGATACAGACGCTGGAGTCTTCAGCAACACACGAGGAGTTCCGCCTCCTATTCCGTACGTATTCTATGGTGGCTGTCTAGTATGACACTTCTTCGGCGGGCTGGAGGGATGACGTCTTCACTTGGCGGTGGCTGGAATAGCCATGTACTATTCTGCCTCACCGGTTGGTAGTACCGCTGCTATGTCCTTACGGCGGCCGAACGTCACACGGCGGAAAGGCGGTCCACAGGAGACGGTCACGAACAACTCGAACAAGTCCCAGGAGCAGGCCGAAGCGTAATCCAAAAACGCGCACTGGCAGAGTCCGGCGTGAGGTACACAGAGTCCGAAGAGAGTACCAAAACTTAGCCAAGAACGAGCACTGTCAGAGTCCGAGAGGCGATTCACAGTAAGAGAGAGTACCGAAAGCGCAGTGAATACTGAACTGAGGAGTGGTCGTCGTCCTGAGCATTTTCTGCTTTATCTTTTTAAGCAGTTTATTGCGAAGAGTTTGTCTGTTGACACTACCTTCAAACGTTAAAAGGTCAGTTGCATTACTTTTGGTGTGTCTTTTGGTTTGCTCGGTTCTATTTTTAGTTTTATGTCAATATTGACAGCGGTCTCTTGTGCTTGTCATATATTGTGTAGGTATTGCCCTAAGTTGGCAATTAAGGGATTGTTTGAGTTTCTGGATGCTCGGTAGAAAGATCTTGTAATCTGTGCGATTCTTTCTTCAAGCATCGGGATACCTGCGGCTTCATGCAGGTCAGCTGTAGGAAACCGGGGAGGCACATGTAGTGCTCGCCGAAGCGCACGATTCTGCATTGTCTGCAGCCTTTTTATCGAGGACCTGGAGGCGTAGCCCCATACGGGACACGCGTACTCAATTACCGGTCTTATCAGGCTGCAATATACGCTCACTCCGGTATTGGCTGCCAGTGCACTGTCCGTATTTAGAATAGGGTACAGCTCCCTCAGCCTCGTTGCGGCTTTGAGTCGGGTCTCCTCAATGTGACGCTTCCATGTGAGCCTGGAGTCAAGCGTCACACCCAGGTATTTTACAGTGGTTGACCACTCGATGTCCTCTCCGTGGAGTCGTAGTTTTGGTGTCTGGTTGCGCTGGCGATCACGTTTCCCCAGACGTCTCGTCAGCATTATTGCTTGGGTCTTGGTCGAGTTTATGGTAATCCTCCACCGCCTGGCCCAGGCTTCAGTTTGTTGAAGTACTTGTTGTAGACGCCGAATGGCAGCAGCTTTACATCTATGCGCGGTGAAGAAGGCCGTGTCGTCCGCGTATAGGGCTGTGCGAACCGTTGCTGGAGCAGGGATGTCGGCAGTATACAGGTTGTACAGTACCGGCCCTAGTACTGACCCTTGTGGCACACCTGCATTGATTGGGCGGCGAGAAGATAGTTCATTCCCAACTCTCACTCTGAAGGATCTTCCAGTGATGTAACTCTTAATTAGCTTCACAAGCGGGCCGGGGAGTCCCTGATTGTAAAGCTTATAAAGTAGTCCGCTGTGCCAAACGGAGTCAAATGCTCGTGCCACATCTAGCAGGACTAGCGGACAGTAGCTCCGATGGTTGAATGCGGTCGTGGCGCGCTCAACTATGCGCATGATCTGCTGGGTGGCGGAGTGACCCCTCTGGAAGCCGAACTGGAACTCCGGGATGATGTTCTCTCTGCGGATGTGTTCTTCCATCCTCTTCAGAAGGAGCCTCTCAAAAACCTTGCTTAGGGACGGGAGGAGGCTTATGGGCCTGTAGTTTTGGGGGAAAGTTCCGTTCTTCCCTGGCTTATGGACTCCGATCACCGTTGCCTGCTTCCAGCATCGGGGGTAGTGCTGAGTGCGTAATATACAGTTGAACAGCTCGGTTATGCGTTCTACTGCTGGAGCTGGAAGGTTTTTCAGCAGCCTATTTCCCAAGTTATCATTTCCAGGTGCCTTTTTGATGTTTAATCTGGAGATGATTCGGCGAACTTCTTCTGCAGAGATCTCGTCGATCTGGTAGCCGTCGTCATCAGCGGCAAGGAAGCGCCGCAGTCTTCTGCGGATATCCGCAGATTCTTCCTCGTCATCGTCCTGCGCAGGCCGAAACTGCTTCTCAAAGTGATCGGCGAGGGCATTGGCCTTGTCTTTATCGCTGAACACTAGTCCCCTCTCACCATGTAGCGGGGGCAATCTTGTTCGCTTCTTGGTGAACCGCCGGGTCTCGACCCACAGATTACCGTCGGTGACGTTCAGCGACGCCAGGCGAGCGGCCCACTCTCTGTTGCGGTGTTCCTGGAGACTGACCTTCAGCTCACGCTGCAGGCGATTTAGGAGGCGCCTGGTGTTGGGCTGTCTTGTAAGCCTCCACTCCTTAGCCACTCTGTTCTTGTGTCTAATCTGAGCCAACAGATGTGGCGGTAATTGACGTGACTGTTGTCTTGTCACCGGAGGGGGCGTTGCAGAATTCGCTGCGTCAAGGATGACAGATGAGACTTGTTTTATCGCCGCCTCAATTTGTCTCTCGTCCAGTGGGCGCAGACGCTGGAGGGATTCTGAGACTTCTTCACGGAACCGTTCCCAGTTTGTCCGGTTATAATTAATTTCATTTGGAACAATTCGTCTCCATGATCCAACGTCAATATTCATCATGACCGGAGAGTGGTCTGATGAGAGCCTGTTCATGGTGGTGGCGGAGACGAAGCCAACGATGCCTCTGGTGATTACTATGTCAAGGACATCAGGGCGGTTGCCGCTCCAGGGATGGTGGGTCGGCTCGTCCGGGCCCCAGACCTGGAGATTGTTTCTGGCACTCATTCTGTATAGCTGGTTTCCCGCTGGATTGCTGACTCTTGACTTCCATGCTGGATGTTTTGCGTTGAAGTCTCCTCCAATGATGAGCTTACCCCTAAGGGTGAGCAGCTGGCGGATGTCATCTTCAATCGGTACTCTCCGTGGAGGTCTATATGCTGAGACGACGGTGACCGGTCCCGATGTGGTTGCCATTTCGATTGCTGTTGCTTCGATTATTTGCAGTGGTGGAGTGTGTACCGTGTGGTGAGGGATGCCTCTTTTAATGTATATGGCCACTCCTCCTCCCGCAGTGGGTCTGTCGTGACGGTAGCACAGGTAGTTGGCTACCGTTGCTCTGAGACCAGGTTTTAGGTGAGTTTCGGCTACTAGACATATGTCTACGTTCTCTTCCCGTAGGAATTGCCGAAACTCGCCGAGTTGTTGGAAAATGCCGTCGGCATTCCATATGCATATTGATATGCCGTCTATGTTAACTCTGTCCATGACTGGTGTGGGAGTTCTGTGGAAGGTCGGCTCGGTGAGCTGTCGTTATTGCGGATTTAATATCCGCGGCCAGTTGATCGAACTTTGTCAGTAGTGTCGTTAACATTGTCAGAAGCGACCCAACAATGTCGAACAGACGATCTATAGCTGCTCCTCCCTCATTGATTTGTGTGGGGAGTGGGTGGTGCTGTTGGTGGTTTTGCCTTGCTTGAGTAGGCAGGTCTTGAGTTTCTGCCACTGGTGGCAGTGCTTCTTTAGGGTCTCGCGACTGGCTAGTAGTTGCCTCCGCATATGAGGTCGTTGGAGATGTTTTCTTTGACGGTTTGGTGTTGTTCTTCTTCTTATTGGGTCCTTGTGCCTTTTCCTGCGGGATTTGGCGCTTTGGTGGCTTCTGAGATGTCTTGGATGACTTCTTAGACGTCGTGGAGGTTGCGTTATTGTCGCCCCGTCGTGGTTGGTTTTGCTCTGTGGTGGGTTTGTCAGCCAGTGGCTGGGTGTTCCCGGAATCCTGTTTTTTTCTTTTCCTCGCGTTGCTTCTGCGCGTTGACAGCTTGTTCTGCAGCGACCCCACGCTGCCTGTCCCTTGCCCGTTTGAAGGCAACGCAGCCTTTATAGCTGGCCACATGCTGGTCACCGCAATTTGCACATTTGGGACTGCCCTCCCCCTTCTTTAGAGTGCAGTCGTTTGATAAGTGTGCTCCTGCACACTTTACACACTTTGAGGGCATGTTGCAGTGGCGAGCGACATGTCCTATGGCCTGACAGTTGAAGCATTGGACTGGGCCATTGGAGGATCTCAGTTTTTCAACTGAGATGCGCAGTGACATTAGAGACTCCATTTGAAAGATTTTTCTATTTTGGGGCCTGTCGGGCATGACCACCAAGAATGAGTGGCATAGTGTCTGAAGTGCCAGGTCTCTTCAGCTGGGCCACTGTGCGTATGTCAAGTCCGAGATCTTCAAGCTCTTCCTTGATATCATCAGTTGGCAAGGTTGAGGGCATCCCACGGAGGACGACCTTCAGTATCTTCTCGGCAGCAGAAGGGAAGGTATAATAGGGTATGCCCTTCCTCTGCAACGCTGCGGTCACCTTAAGGTAGTGGATCGGTCGAACTGAAGGTTAGCTTGACCTTATCGCCTCCGGCCGACTTGGCTTGGAAGGGTTGATTTTCCAGAGTGCCTTTGATCATTTGGTACAGTTCCTTATAACTGTTTTGAAATTGTACCACAATAGGAGGAATCAAATACTTTGATTGCTGCTGCTGTTGTAGCTGCTGCTGTTGTTGTTGTATTTGCTGTTGCTGCTGCTGTTGCTGCGGCTGCTGTTGTTGCTGCGGCTGCTGTTGTTGCTGCGGCTGCTGTTGTTGCTGCTGCTGTGGCTCTATTAGTTGCTGCAACTGCTGTTGTTGTTGCTGCTGCGGCTGCTGTTGTTGCTGCTGCGGTTGCTGTTGTTGCTGCTGCGGTTGCTGTTGTTGCTGCTGCGGCTGCTGCTGCTCAGGTCCTTCCTGGTACAGCACGTCGTATCTGTTTCTAAGTTCTATTCTGCCGGGGTCGAGTGTCGGCGGAGGCTTAGTTCGTGCGTCGCACCAGCGTGAACCCTTCGCCGTCCGGTTTATCTCCGGCTGAGCTCGCTTTTCGGTGTTTGGTCGTAGATGTTCCACGATACTGCAGTGTAGCGGATGGTTCTGGGAAAGAGAAGGCACCTACAATCTTCTTTTTTCCCGCCTTTTTGTCTTTGCTGGTGGTGGCGAGCTGCGACACAGGGATGCTGATTTTACTGTGGCTGGCTCTCTTCTCACTCCTCGACAACTTCGCTTTACCACAGAGGAGCGGTGAGGTGCACCGCTTGTTTCCACGGGAGTCGTGTCCTTGGGCAGGCCCGGTTGTCGTTGGCGTTGTGTGAACGGTCTCAGTTGTATCCATACACGGGTCCGAGTTCGGTTGCCAGGTCGTCGTACCACGTTCCGTAGCCGTCCGATTCATATCCGTTGCCAAGTCAGTTTCCGATAGCCGGGTCGTCAACGTGGCCGCTACTGCCGCCGGCAAAGCCGAGTCCGGTGGGGCACTCGACCCGCCCGACGCGGCAGCGCGGCGAGCACTTTCCTTGTCGCACATCTAGACTTAGCGGATGCCAACACAGAACTCTGACCGACTACTGAGGAGTGGCACACACACACACACCCGAGCATTTTCTGCAAAATTACTTTATTTTGCAGTTTTGGTGAAGTTTTTGTCTTTTGACATTTCCTTCAATGTTTCAAGATGCGCATCATTACTGTTGGTGTGTCTTTGTTTTTGCTCTGAGATATTTTAATTGTCTGTCACTATTGACAGGGGCCTTTTGTGCTTGTCAAACGTGGTCGAGTACTGTCCCAAATTGGCTATGATGGGATTCAGTGATTTTCTGGCGGCTCTGTAGAATGTTCTTGTTACTTTGAGGATTCGCTCCGAGAGTAATGGTATCCCTGCGGCTTCATGCAAGGGGGCTGCAGGGAACCGGCATGGCACATGTAGTGCACGCCGAAGTGCGCGGTTTTGCATTATTTGCAGCCGTTTGATGCTAGTCTTGGAAGCATACCCCCACACTGGGCATGCATACTCAAGGATTGGGCGTACGAGACTGCAATAGATGTTGACGCCGGTGCTGGCTGACAAGGCACTGTCCCTGTTCAGCAGGGGGTAGAGTTCTTGAAGCCTAGTTGCCACTTTCCTTCTTACCTCTTGCGTGTGTCTTTGCCACGTCAGGCGAGAGTCAAGGACTACGCCGAGGTATTTAACTGTAGGTGACCATACGATATCTTCCCCGTTGAGGTGCAGGTTTGGTGTATGGTTTCTCTCCCGATCACGCTTCCCCAGGCGTCTCGTGAATAATATTGCCTGCGTCTTGGCGGTGTTAAGCAAGATCCTCCATCTCCTGGCCCAAGCTTCTGTTTGTTGAAGGACCTCCTGGAGCCTCCTAATTGCTGCGACCTTGCACCTGTGTGCGGTGAAGAATGCCGTGATCGTCGGCGTAGAGGGCTGTGCGAACTGTGGCAGGGGCTGGTATGTCGGCAGTGTATAGGTTGTATAACACTGGGCCGAGTACCGACCCCTGTGGTACACCGGCGTTGATGGGTCTACGAGATGAGATGCCGCTGCCGACTCGTACTTGGAAGGATCTCCCAGAAATGTAGCTTTTGATGAGCTTTACCAGAGGGCCAGGGATGCCCTGTGTGTAAAGCTTGAATAACAGCCCACTGTGCCAAACTGAATCGAACGCACGGGCCAACGTCCAGAAGAACTAGCGGGCAATAACCTCTGTGGTTATAGGCCGCGGTCGCACGCTCGACGATTCTCATGATTTGCTGTGTTGCAGAGTGACCCCTTTGGAATCCAAATTGATAATCAGGGATTATATGCTCCCTGTTAATGTGGGCCTCCAGTCTCTTGAGTACAAGTCGTTCTAGTACCTTACTAATTGACGAAAGCAAACAGATTGGTCGATAATTTTGGGGGAAGAGGGTGTTTTTCCCCGGCTTTGGTACTGCAACCACCGTGGCCCGTTTCCAACAGCGAGGGAAGAGCTGGCTGCTTATGATAATGTTGAATATATCAGTGATGTGGTCGACGACTTGTTGGGGAAGATTTTTCAATAGTTGGTTACTAAATATTGTCGATCCCAGGAGCCTTCCTAGGATGAAGCCGGTTTATAATGCTGCGAACTTCTTCAGGTGTTATTTCGTCTATGGTGTAGTCTTCATCATCAACTGAGAGGAATCTGGTCAGTCGACGACGGATGTCCGCAATTTCATCCTCATCATAGTCCTGAGCGGATCTGAATTGCCGCTCAAAATGATCTGCCAGTGCATTTGCTTTGTCCTGGTCGCTAAACACTATGCCCCTTTCACCGTGCAGCGGTGGTATTTTTGTTTTCCTCTTGGTGAAACGCCTTGTTTCTTTCCATAAGGTACCGTCACTAATTTCGAGGGTGGCTAAGCGTGCGGACCACTTCTCTGTTGCGGTGATCTTGGATCGCCGCCTTCAGCTCTCGCTGCAGCCGATTGAGTAGGCGTCTGGTGTCGGGACGTCTGGTTAGGTGCCATTCTCTGGCAACTCTGTTTTTGTGTCGGATCTGCGCCAATAGGTGTGGAGGTAGTTGGCGCGATTGACTTCTGTCGACCGCTGGAGGCGTGGCTCTGTTTGCAGTGTCTAAGATGGTTTTTGTGACCTGTTTGATGGCTGACTCAAGGTTCATGGCGTCAATAGGTCGCAGTCTTATCATGGATTCCGCTACATCTGCTCGTAAGCTGTCCCAGTTGGTTGATTTGTAATTGGGATGATTTATAGTGGCTGGTCTCCAGGGGCCGAGGTCGATTTCAATTATGACCGGCGAGTGGTCTGAGGATAGCCTGTTCATCGTGGTGGTGGAGACGTAACCAGTGATTCCTCGTGTCATAACGATGTCCAGGACGTCCGGTCTACCACCATTCCAAGGATGATGTGTAGGCTGCTCTGGTCCCCAGACTAGTAGGTTGTGCCGACGTGCAATTCTGTGTAGTTGCTGCCCTGCAGTGTTGGTCACTCTGGAGTTCCAGTCAGTGTGTTTAGAATTTAAGTCTCCCCCTATGAGGAGTTTGCCTCGAAACTTTAATATTTGGGTGAAGTCATCTTCGATTAGTCTTCTGCTCGGTGGTCTGTAGGCAGAGACCACCGTGACTGGCCCGCTACTGGTTTGCACCTCGATAGCCTTTGTTTCCAGCTGCTCTGTCTGGGGCGAAAGCAGCTCATGATGAGGGATGCCGTGTTTGATGTAAATTGCAACACCACCTCCGGCTGTTGGTCGATCTTGCCGGTAGCAGCAGTAGTTGGCCACTGTGGCTCTGAGGCCATGTTTGAGATGTGTCTCAGACACGAGGCATATGTCTATATCCTCGTCTCGTAGAAATTGTCTGAACTCACCAATTTGTGAGTGGATGCCGTCAGCATTCCAAATGCACATGGTTAGTCCTTGTATATGCGTTCTAGCCATTGTGGGGAGAAAGGTTGCCTGGGTTGTCGGTTGTTAGGGCCGTCTTAACTGCGGTTGCTATGTCCGCGGCTAGTTGGTCGAATTTAGTGAGAAGCGTTGTCACCATGTTGAAAAGGTTGCCTACTATTGTTAGCATTTGGTCCATCGTCCCTCCATTCGCAGAATCAGAAGAATTTCTGTTGTGGTTACAATTTTGGCATTGTTGGCCAGGTTTGGGATGGCTGCTCTTGTTGGCTGCAGGTTTTTTGTTTCCCTTGGGTTGACTTTGACCAGTGACGGCTTCAGCAAAGGAGGTGATTTCCGAGTGGTCGATTGGCATTTGTGCCTCACTCTTCTTGCTTCCTTTTTGCTGGCCTTTGCCATTCTTCTGAGGTGGGTTCTGGGCGTTATTCTTATCTTCTCGTTGGCGCCTGTGTTGGTTGGTAGCTGATGATTCCTGGGCAGGTGTTTCTTCCGCCTTCTTCTCTGCGTTCGTCTTCTTCTGCTCCTTGTTTGTCTGGGTAGAGGTGACACCCCGTTGTCTATCTCGGGCGCGTTTGAACGCTGGACACCCCTTATAGCTCGCGACATGGCTGCCTTTGCAGTTAGCGCATGTCGGGGCGTTTTCACCCTTCCTCATGGTGCAAGCGTTGGACAGGTGCGCCCCTGCGCACTTGACGCACACTGGGGGCATGTTGCAATGTCTCGCAACATGCCCCAGGGCCTGACAATTATAACATTGAACTGGGCCATTGGAGGACCTCAATTTTTCTACTTTAATCCGTAGGGACATCAGTACTTCCAGTTCAAACACTTTCCTGTTTTGAGGCCGATCTGGAAGCACCACAAGGAAAAGAGGCATTACTTCAGAGCCGCCAGGTCTCTTTAGTTGTGTTACTGTTCTTATGTCGAGTCCCAGCTCCTCTAATTCTTCCTTGATATCTTCCGGTGGCATGTTCGAGGGCATGCCACGGACGACGATCTTCAGTAACTTTTCCGCCGCGGACGGGAATGTATAATAAGGTATTTTCCTCCGCTGCAGCACTGCGGTGACGTCCAGGTAATCTTCAGTGTTGGATAATGTCAGTTTGACTTTATCTCCACCGGCGGACTTGGCTTGGAAAGGCCGCCCGTTCAGTGTTCCTTTCACCATCTGGTACAGTTCCTTGTATGTGTTGGGGTACTGTACCACGATGGGCGGGATCTGCTGTTTGGAGCTCTGCTGCTGCTGTTGTTGTTCGCTGCGGCTGCTGTTGTTGCTGCTGCGGCTTCTGTTGTTGCTGCTGTGCTGCTGTGCTGCTGTTGCTTTGGCTGCTGTTGTTGCTGCTGTGGCTGCTGTTGTTGCTGCTGTGGCTGCTGGTGTTGCTGCCGTAGCTGCTGTTGTTGCTGCTGGAGCTTCTGCTGTGGCTGTGTTTGTTGCTGCTGCTGTTGTTGTTGATGATGCTGCTCTGGTTCTTCCTGGATCAGCACGTCATATGGGTTGCTGAGTTCAATTCTGCCAGGGTCTAGAGTAGGCGGAGGTTTACAGGTGCGACGCGCCTCCGTGAACCCTGCACCGTCTGTTTGGTCCCCAGCTGAACTTGTTTTTCTGTTCTTGTTCGTAGGATTTACCGCGAAACGGGAAAGTGGCGGATGGTTCCGGGAAACTGAAGGCACCGATGACTTTCTTCTTTCCCGCCTTCTTGTCTTTGCTGGTCGTGGCGAGCTGCGACACAGGGATGCTGAGTTTACTATGGCTGGCTCTCTTCTCACTCCTCGACATCTTCGCTTTACCACCGAGGAGCGGTGAGGTGCATCGTTTAGTTGCGCGGGAGTCAAGTCCGTGGGCAGGCCCGGTTGTCGATTGCGTTGTGTGAATGGTCCCAGTAGTATCCATATTCGAATCCGAGTTCGGTTGCCAGGTTGTCGTACCATCTTGCGTAGCCGTCCTATTCATATCCGTTGCCAAGTCCGTTTCCGTTAGCCGGGTCGTCAACGTGGCCGCTACTGCCGCCGGCAAAGCCGAGTGCGGTGGGGCACTCGGCCCGCCTGGCGCGACAGCGCGGCGAGCACTTTCCTCATCGCACATCCTGACTAAGCGAATGCCAACTCGGAACTGATCAGTGACTGAGGAGTGGAGCTGCGAGGGCTTTATTTATATGTGCGGCTGGTCGGCTCCGATTGGCCGCGGTGGAAAACTATGATGTGGTGGCGCTGGCTGGCCCGATGTAGGGATTGCAATCCAGCAAAGCGGGATCCCGCAATCCCGCGGGATCCCGCATCATTAGACAGTCTGGCGGATCCCGCACAAAATTAAGCGGATCCGCAATCCGCAAAATCCGGCGGAAACGCGTGTCAGTCTGCGTGACTCGCTGCCCCACTCGGTCTCTGTCGGATATTTTGCACTGTTTGCCTGTACCCTTCCAGTTGGCATTTGACTCATGTGAACTAGCGTTTGTTTTTGTCAACCTTCGTCATTCGTAAGTAAATAAATACACTTTTACGTATTCATCAAAACTTACGTTTGTTTCGAGTACACATTTCTGTAATTTGAGTTATGGTGCGTATTTAGTACGATTTTCTAACTATATAATTATTTTTTAAGTGTCGCACACGTTATCTGAACTACACGGTTACAGCTTTTTATTCACGGTTTCATTATTCCCATTTTCTGTATTTGCAGATAAAGTAATTGTGACAATTTCCTAATTTGCGGCTGAAAATTTGATTATTCGTTGATATGAAACTAATGTTATCGTAATTTTAACGATCGCGTACCTATTTATTTAACAGCTATCAAAAGGAAATTGTATATCCTTTGACTTATTGTTGTTTTGGCCGCTGCCTCAATGCGTTTCTTTGACGAAAGCCACCTGCTTACATGTGCCGCTCAGGCTTTCGATTAATCCCTCTTCTCCTTGTTATTATTTCGACTAAAGGTAAAAAAAGTTATAATGAAATTTTCACGGGTGTATCGACGAATTGTGTTGTAGGAACACCATACTTCGACGGCTGCCTCCGCCGTCTTCCTCACGTGTGTAATTTCGTGTGTTTGCAATGAAATCCGGAGATACAACCTATGAGGACTTCACTGCAATCATTCGCCGAGAAAGTCTCCTTTCTTACTAAAAAATAATAATTTCCACTCTAAAAACGTCGTTACGCCACATAAGTAAATCTGAAATACTTGACAGTTTACGTGTTGGTGAGTAGTTTCTTTTAATAACATTGAATCAACTGTAATATCAATCAAGGAATCAGGAGATATAATAATGAATCACGCAAAAAAAAGGCCAAGTCTCGTGCTTGTGCAGTGACAAAAAGTTATGAGATCTTGTTCTGAGCCAAGTCTACACTTTACAGAGTATATTCACTTCACTTTGTGAAATGGAATGCTTTTCTCGGTGTTATGGAACGTTTATTTAGAATTAAAAAAAAAAAAAAAACTCTGGTAACTTGGCCATTAAGCAAACCATATTTTTAAACTTATGTGATGTATTGTAAGGCACATAATATGACCTAAGACTCAATATTTTCCATTTTTATTATTTATTTAAAAATTGGTTTAGATTAAAAAACAAAAATGTAAAACCTCGAAATACACTTAAGACACGCTAAAAAGTTTAATGTCATTTTGCCAATCAAAATATTGTTAACTGTTAATTTTATCATTTAACATTAAAAATTATTTATTAATTTAATTATTATTAATTTATTAACGTTTTAAGTAACTATGTTTTAAATATATGCGTTAATAAAACTGTTTGTACCAATCCCGCACGGATCCCGCGGGATCCCGCGGGATTGGCGCAAATCCCGCGCGGATCCCGCGGGATTGAAAACACTGCGGGATTGCAATCCTTAGCCCGATGCCAGCGCCGTGTATATGAAGTCAACATCCATGCCCTCTGTTACGGGCATGCGGTGATGTCGGGACGGGATACCAGAACCGCAGGACCAGATTCTTCAGCAGCTGTCTCACACCAGGATCTACATCACGTGACACCCCCATCTTAACATAAAGAGTGATAAGGCAGTTTGTTTTATACAACCTACCACTGGTAGTGGTGTCTCACTCAAAATCAAGGCATTGCTAATTTCCTATTTCCTTGCATGACACAATTGTGCGTCCTCAGGCGCATGACACATCGTCACAACATCCTCTCATACCGTCATCGTGCAGGTAATGTTATCCGCGTTCCACCGCTATTGCAGTGAAGTGTTTCCGTGACCCTAGAACGATCCTGTTCTACTCACGTGAACAAATTGCGATCTCCCCCTGTCTAATCCTAAAACGGATTAATACGAACGTTGATTCGTGAGAGTACCAATGGTCATCTATTCGTAGACACGTTAGGCGCTTCCCATTTACACCGAGGGTGGTGGATGAGCGGTTAACGTTCTGGCCTCGAATTCGGGAGGACGCCGGTTCGAATCCCTGTCCGGGCATCCAGATTTGGGTTTTCCATGGTTTCCCCAGCTCACTCCAGGCGAATGTCGAGCTGCTTCCTTCAAAAAGGCCATGGCCGAATTCCCATCACAACTGGAAGTGTTCTCTTTTACAGATTTAGCTAACCTGTTGCTTGTTCCAAAATGTCATTTTTGCTGTACCCATTAACCCCTCAATCTTTCCTTTCCACCTCTAAAGTTTAATTTCGCTTCGTGTGTGTACTAAAGTTTGCTGAAACATGATTTTGCACAAACACGACTGTTGCGCAAATTATTTAATCGAAAAGACATTGGACTGTTATTAGGAGTATCACAGTTCAAAAATCGGTTGGCGTCATTTGAGTTTCGTCAACTCAGCGTAGACCTAGAAAATCACGACAACAATATGCTAATGACCAAAAACTGCCTATTAACAATACTTTTTTTTAAATTTAATTTAATTTAATTGCAATGGAGCACAGGCTCCGGTGGCAATTTCCGTACACCCTCCCATTTTCCCCTTATCCTGCAACACAGCCCACTGAATTATGAAGGTAAGACCATTGTTCGAATATGGTAGTATAGTATGGGACCCTCATTTTACGTATCAAATGCAGGAGTTGGAGAGGGTGCAAAAAAGGGCTGCTAGATTTGTTTCTGGAAATTATCGCAGAATGCAATCAGTGACGGATATGATAAAGGAGCTGGAATGGGATTCATTGCAAAACTGGAGGAGAATGAGGAGGGTCATGGGAGTGTACAGGGCAATATAGTGGTGATGAGGTATGGAAAGATATTGCAATAGGTATGAAAAGTAGTGCATGGAAGGGAAAAGATGACCATGAACACAAGCTGGCACTCGATTTCAGGCACAAGGGTGTAGGAAGATTCTCTTTTTTAGGTATGGGTGTCAGGGATTGGAATGAGTTACCAAGAGAAATGATGAATAATTTACCGAAAACTTTGAAAGAATTTAAAGATAAAATTTGTAGAGGGCAAATGTAGGTAGGTGCAGGATAGGGGGAAGATGGGTGTGTAGGGAAATTGCCACCGGAGCCTGTGCTCCATTGCAATTAAATTAAATTAAATTAAAGGTACAGACATATTTAGAATCCAATAAAATAAGAACTTCGGTACAATATGGTTTAAAACGAACTTACATAACAATCGACAGTCAACGACAACTGCTAAACTCAAAACAAAATTTCTATTATTTCTCCAATCCTATAGTACAACACAATTCAATCATTTTCCATAGATCTCAGTACAAGAGAAGGATTCTGTGGGATGTGATAAGGGGTCAATTTCCAGAAAAATAATTACACAACAAAAGTGATGTATATACTGTCAGAGAATAGTATGTCCAATGTACATTAATTATAATAACTACAATCATACAACATGCTGGCAATTATTTTGTAGATACCTTTGAAAGAAATTCTTCTATGGAATAGGAGTTATCCATCTACTATATAATTTCGTAAGCTCACCGACTCACCTTGATTGCTATTGGTTGGAAAATGGTGACGTCATGGGCCACCCTTCGCTCGCAAAACAGCGACCAGAGATACCATTACAAGAAATTCGTGTTTATGTCAACAATTTAATAGCTAAGCAACTACTACCAGATTAATTGCCATACTACAGTCATTAAGTTTGCTTTTCGTAACGTGTCACAGTTAAAAAAAAATAGATATCCTTTACTGCTGAAAAAACGTCGAACTTCTTTTTATTAATGTGTCGCTAATGAAAGAAACATAAAAAACTTTAAAAGGCTTAAATTATTCATAATCTCAGTTCCACTCCAGTATACGCTAAATGTCAATTGAATTAAAACCTTTATCTAATATTGCTTCGTGACCAAAGTTAATACATTACAGTTTATTTACTTCTTACGTATTTTACTGACTTTGGTTAATAGCTTTTTTCATGTTCGCTGTGCGTGAGTTATTAGGTTATTTAAAGTCATCAGATCAAATATGTTACCGAATTGAGTATTTTGCAGATCATTTCTTTAGCTTCAACGAGTCAATAATCTGTATTAAGTTCTCTGGCCAACGATTGTATTATAAATGTTTATCCAGCCTCAATAAAAAAAAAAAAAAGCAACGTGATACTTTCGAAGCAAACAGAAATTCTTAAGGGATGCTGTACAAAGTACGGCCTGTAGAAAAAAACTGTTATTTCGGGATGAAAATGTGATTAACGCACTCCTTAGGCATTAGTATTCAAGAAAAAGTGTACGCGAATTCGACAAAAACTTCAAAGGCGGCTCAAGATGTCTATTAACACTTAAGCAGTAATGTGCGTAATCGTATGTTTCGGCGTGAATTACAACTTTGCTACATATTTTACGGCTTTCGGGTACACTTTTCCTTGAAGAATAAGTGACAAAGAAGCAGCTAGCCGTATTTTCAACCCGAATTAACAGCTTTTTCTGCTGGCCGTACTTTGCACACTAACCCTTTTAGGGTCAAATACAAGTTCATATTTCAGCAAGTTCAAGACTATGACCATTGAAACTATTTTACGATACCACAATTGTCCCTGTCTGTGATTAATAAGGTTATTCATACTTAAGGGTTCTTAACGCCCAACACATTTTATTCATCCTAAGGGTGAAACACAGGACAAGTTCGTATTTAGTCTGATCACAAACTTTGGCCCAAAAAACTATAACTGTTCTAGACCCGTGACGATACGCAAAAAACGGTCACGGGCTTTCACTAGTCAAATATTATTTTAATTTTTATATGAATTTAATCTTATCTCCTGTCGAACCTTTAAGATATGTTGGGAGCGTGTTGGAGATACGTATCCTTGAACACCTGCGCCTTTTCTAATTAAACGACTTGAAATGGTTCAGTAATATTTGTAGTGCCATAATTGTGTATTTTACTATTTGTTCCAAATATTTGGTGACTATAAAGGATAGTAATGCATAATGTATAATCCTATACCAATGTTAAAATTCCTAACTAATTGAACAGCTCTCTGCAGGAAGATCTAATGCTACACATAAATCTTATTACTCGCTACTTGACTCTGAATACTTTATTTCTATTAGTAGAATTGCCACAGAAGATGATTGGATATGACGTTAAGGAGTGAAGATTTTTAAGTAGTCATAGCAGGTTTAGGACAAAACACCCGTACCGACACAAACGTATTTTTATTTCTTCACCCACGAATAAAACACTACCTTAAGGACGCTCATTGTTGTGACGTCCCACTTTAGCAATTGTGGGTTAATCAGCCGTGTGGCTAGGCCTGACTGATTCGTCCGTCAGGATTGACAGGGTGGAGGCCGGAGGTATTATTCTCTAAGTTACTTACTTGCCAGGAGTTCACGTCGTCCAGAATCTCTGCTCGTTCTCTCGGCTGCCGGTATTTGGTTAGCTTAGATAGTTAACTAATTGCTCTGACACCAAGTTCCAAGAGAAGGGCTGGTTCTAAATTAAATGGCACCTTGGTTTATTCCAGTGACTAGTTACAGAGGGGTTGGCGCCTCTGGCACGAGTCCCCGGAGTAACTGAACAGTAACTTACAAGTAGTCGCGTCGAAGATCTTGGCTGGAAGCTGAGGGCTGGCTGGCTAGCGGGCGGCGGAGTGTCGAAGCCGCGACCCGGGCTTCCGACGTCTGGCACAGATTCTGCGCGGTTTTAAAGTAGTCATAGCAGGTTTAGGGTAAAACACCCGTACCGGCACAAACGTATTTTTATTTCTTCACCCACGAATAATACACTATCTTAAGGACACTCATTATTGAGCCTCGACCTGAATTTCTAGTCTTTTTTATTGCACCTGCATTTGTAACTCTGGGGCAAGTCACAAGTAGAATCCAACATTACCTGCCGTCACATGAGTAAGCCATCCACTGTGAGTTCGGGCGAGTCAGCTACCTTCTTCCTGAACTGTCCGTACTCACAGCAGTAGGAAAATCCTTTGATCTGATCGTTAGGCTTCCAGCTAAGCCAATTCAACTTCTCACAAACGTCTCGGCACAGCATGTAGTCCCTCCCCGGATTGTCAATGTAGGGGTTGTTGACACCTATTAGCACTACTGCTTTCTTCATCTTAGAGTTATAAACGATCTTCCAAAAGACCTTTGGTACTGGTACTGCCTTAAACGTACCATTAAAGTACAGGTATAGCTCCGTCTCGATATTTTTTGTGTTCGGCAAAGTGGTAACACCATGTGTACCAGTGTACACTTCTAACTTCATCCTTCGATCAGCAGCATACTTTCGAACATCATTCTCTACCGACTTCCAGTTACCGTCATTGAACGTCTGCCACTGTGGAGCCGCATTAAGAAAGCTAAAAGTTGCGGATTGCAGAGTGACTAGCATGAAATCTGCGCTAGCCGTAAGGTGACCACGGGAAAGGAAATGTTCCGTCTCTGAGTTGATATATTTTGATGCATAATCTTCTGACCCCTGCAAGAGTTTGCTCATGGTTTTTATCTGATTCTTCACTTTGTAACACTCATTGACTTTGATGTTGCCGAAGAACTCAAACTGAGTCCATTGCGGACGGGGATAGTCACATTTCTTATCGACTATTTCTGGCATCAGTGTGAAATGCGAGTATACAGTCCTGTAAAGATTTTCGTCAAAACAGACGTCGATTAGAGCGTAGAAATTCCCTGCTACCTCGAAACCCAGCTGCAGTTCGTAATATTGGTTCACACTGCCGCACATTTTACCAGTCTTTCTGGCTGATCGTTTGACCATTCTGGTGCAAACAAGGTCTCCAAATTTGTAAGCATTTTCACCAATCTTGAAAGTGGTTCCTGATACGCAGGTAGCACTTTCCCAGACATTTCCAGTAATACTGATATTGCTTCCAGGACATGCTACTATCATATGTTGCCCTGGCTTAAGTGAAATAAAGCCATTATTGTCTGGAACGATGAGGCTCTTGTAATCATTTCCTCTAAGAGTCTTCATGAGTAATGGCTGTGGCTCTGGCCACATGGAGGTTTTGACTTGGATGACGCATCCTGTAAAATAAGAAATACGTATTTTCGTTAATCATAAGATAAGCAATGACTTTTCTAACAATAACAAAATGTACTGTCAGACAAAGAAAGGGACAAAGAAAGGGAAGAGGAAACTTTATGGATTTAGAGGTTTCTGATGTAATTTCAGTCATTGCAAAATCGAGTCAAATTTACAAAGAACTTTGCAATATACGGCCACTTATAAATATGACGTTGCACCCCTTCTGGTCTTGAGACAGGTGCTGGTTCGGTCGGAAAGAGCGTTATAAAGCTGTTGTATACTCTCCGAGGCAAGCTGACCCACAACTTTGTATCTGGTCCTTGATATACTGGACACTGGCACTGGGATGGAGTTGATGTTCAAGCTGTTTCCACATGTTCTATTGAGGACAGATCTGCGGATTCTGCTGACCTCGAGAGTATATCAATATGGCGCAGACAGTTCATAGAGACACGTACCACATATGGAAGAGCATTGTTGTATTGAAAAATGGCACTACGATACTGTCGATACACATGAAGATGAAGGATGTCCGAACCGTACCGTTACGCCGTTAAGCTGCTTGTAATGAAGGCGGGACGGGACGGATACTCAACAACACGCCATTAGAACGGGGCCGCCTCTACTAGCGGGGACGAGACGCAGCTACCCACTCTATGTCGGTAAACATCACAGGCATGTGTAGAGGTGCGCTGTTGCCATCGGTTTGCAGCAGAGGTGCGCACCCCTTCTGTTGCTGTAAAGTGTTCTGTGCCAAACGACACTAGGCAACGTGGTGGGGAGGTGGCGGCGAGGTAAGCGATGGCTAACCTGCGGCGCGCGCTCGTCCCTATACTTCGGCTAATGCCCACAAGAGATCGTGGGAACGCAGTTTTAGAGTTCTCTCATTCGCTACCAACCGTGACCTGAAATTGTACCCGATGGCTCCCCACAAAATGATGCCTCTCCAAAACTTTAGAAGAATGGTGTCGCGTCGCGTTGAAGACAGTATCGTGGTATCATTTTTCAACAGTACAATGCTCGTCCACGCACGGCAGTCTCTCTATGAATTGTTCGAGTGATGTTTAGGTACTCCCTTGGCTAGCAAGATCCTCAAATCTGTCCCCGATAGAACATATGTGGGACCAGTTTGGACATCAATTCCGTCCCAGTGATATCCAGGATATCAAGGACCAATTGCGCCGGCCTCGGTAGCGTAGGAGCTAGAGCACTAGCTCCACGTGCCGAAGGTCGCCGGTTCGAATCCGGCCGCGGGCATGGATGTTTAAGTGTTGTGTGTCTGTGTGAATGTCCTGTCCGTCCTGTGGTGTCTATACATAGGAAGCATAAACGCACCGGAGAAACTGAAAAATTCACATGAAGAGATAGCATAAACACATTGAGCTGGCTGAATGGCTTAGTCGCCGGAAGCCATTTTTTTTTTTTTTTTAAAAAAAAAAAAAAGGTCCAATTGCAATAGTTATGGTTCAGCTTGCCTCCGAAGTGGCACCCTTCTCAACCGAATCAGCACATGCATCCAGGTCAGAGAACGTCATGCTTATAAGTGAATTCATAATACCACGTTGATTGTAAATTTGTCTAGATTTTGTAATCACTGAAATAACGTCGCATACCGCCTCAACCTGTGAAGTTTTTGATTTCTCCTCCCCTTTAGGTGTTTTTTTTTTTTTTTTTTTTTTTTTTTTTTTTTTACTCTGGAGGCAATCAATCCTATACGATACATTTCCGATAAAGATACTCCATCAGGAGGAAAATTTGAATGGCTTTCAGAGAGTATTTTCTCGAGGTATATCTGTTTATAGATATGTTTCATCAATTCTCTTCAGCATGTTCTGTTCCTCCATCCTCATATTGCTGGCGGTGTATGTTGGGTTAAATGAATACATGGATGTGTGGATCCAAACATCTTGTGGGGTGATTTATACACGTGTGGCCTGAACTGAAAGAAATAAGGATTCTAAATAAACCGATTTAAAGATGCCTGTCATATTCATTGTCACGAGTGATATTCTTTTACAGATATCATTATAGTCTTGCAATATCTGTCTGTATGAAACTTGTAACTTAACAAATTCTAATGAATCATGCGTCGCAATGAAAGATATGTGGTAATAAACAATAATACGCAATTTTGTATCGGCTACGGGAATATGATAAACAGTTAAACAAGAGCTGGTGTAGGACAGCAAGAACGTGACACCCCGCGGGTGCGTCTCTAATTGGTGTGGGCGGACGTCGCGCTGATCGGTTGTAAAACAATTAGGCGACCCAAAGATTAGGCAACTGAGTATTGAAAACGTTAAGAGTTCCAGGTATTTGACGCGTGTGTTGGCATGAGAGTTGTCGCGTGTTAGAGAACCGAGCGGAAGCTTTTATAACTACGACAGACGGATTTTGGATCCGCCTCGACCACCACCATTAATCGGTACGATTTACTGTCTGAGATGTTAACGCCGAGGATTAGGTTAAATACTTATTTGATTCTAGCAGGTAGTAAACAAGCTCTGTAAATATCTTTACTCCCTTCTGTTAGTCTTTTAGCAGACATCTGAATGAATACTTAGCATAATTTTTCTTATACCTTACTTCTGTGATCAGGTTGTTTGAAAGGAAACACACAGCGTATAAAGCAATTGGCTTTTTATTAATAATACGTTGCGAAGGAAAGGACACTATTACAAACACTTCAGATAAGATGTTATTTCCTAAACACACTGATTGCAATATAGTTATGATGGCACTGTCAGTACTATTACGATATGGTTGGGTAGCAACGATAGTAGGCTTGGTATTGAATCAATCTCTAAATAAGTTGAAGGATGGAGTGACATGAGACAGTTCCTGATTTAATACTAACATGAAATATTAGATAAGCTCAACATGGAATAATTAGCTACCAGCAGATTACCTCAGTGTAGTGATGTAGTTGTGAGTCGAAGGTGGACGTGACTAGCGAACGAAGGTTTTCGCCATGATGGCGAGCAGTCGGCGCTAATGGAGCTAGTTCCCGATTGGCTAGTTAAGATTTTAGTCCAAGCAAGTGTTCTGACTGGTTACTAATGACGTATACTATGCACTCGGGTAGGCGGAAAGGCTTAACGCAGCAAGTTGGTAGCTGACGGCAGTTTCTCATGTCCTTGAAATACCGGTTCCACTCCCACGCATAACCATGCAATGGTAAGGTGTAAGTGTCAGATGCCACGAGAACTGCGGTTGATAACGACTCGGCAGAACCTCCGGTCCTAGTGTTACAAACTATGAAACAGCTCTGCGCTGGTCTTGACTGCCACGAACGAAATGAAATAAAGATTTTATGCTATCCCTAAATCCCAGAAAAGCAATCATGCGACAGGGTGATTATATACAGCCAACCAAATTGCAGTTAGAATACATTCAGATATTTGAGTTCAATGTTTCGAGCAGCGGGGAGACTGAACATGTGACTGTGCGGAGACGGACACTTGAGCTGACAAGATGAGTGCTTGTATTGACGCTTGGTGGTAGAGATCCTGTAACATTGTTCAAGGCGTTGAGCTCAATGGGACATCACTCCGTCAACCACACTCTGCGTCATTGAGCCTAACAGACCGCTAGAAGGATTGGTCAGGAACTGCAAAGAACTGATAAAGTGACATCGATTACGAGAGACGCTTCAACTTTTCAACCAGCAGCACGTAGCGTTCCTAGAATTTTTTACTTTCCCAGCGTTTGCAGCTAGTCGAACAAGTGAAAAGCGATGAGAAAATAAGATCTGTAATGTTCACAATTTTTTTTCTTAACTGCAGGGGATTAATCATTTGCCAATAAATGAAGTAGATTGTAAACTCATGTCTTTCCGGTCGCTATGTAATCCCAAAAAGTAATGTGATGTGGACTGATTAGAATCAGTAGTATTATTCACATGAGAGATTATGAATTTCAGAGTATTCCTTTCGCAGATTGACGCCCTGGTACTATTCAACTAGTAGATATCATTACAGTTGTGATGGAACTACCGAGCGTGATGGGTGAACGGTTAACGTTCTGGCATCGCATTCGGGAGGAAGACGGTTCGAATCACTGTCCGAGCATCCAGATTTGGGTTTTCCATGGTTACCCCAAATCACTCCATACGAATGCCGGGATGCTTCCTTCAAAAGGTCATGGCCGAATTCCTTCCCGTTCCTTGTTCCCAGTCCCATCTTGCCTCTAATGACCTCAAAGTCGACGAGGCTTAAAGCTATAAGGAAAAAGAAAAAAAATTGTGATGGAACTTATTTTTTTGTAATGGCTTTCGGCAACTAGGCCATTCAGCCAGCTCAATGTGTTTATGATATCTCTTCCAGTGAATTAGCTTCTCCAGTACGTTTTTTTTATGATTCCTAAGTATAGACACCACAGGACGGACAGGACATTCACACAGACACACAACGTAAAATAAACTATTTGCGACCTATGTCGATTTAGTCAATTTTTTTTGTATATGTATGACGGATACAACGTGCTAGCATATAGTCATATGTTCATATCATGATTTGTATTAACAGACCTGTGCAAGGTTGGTAACATTAACAGTACTATAGCGCGTTCAGTTAACAGAGGTGGTTCAAGGTCAGTGTGCTCTATCCCAACTCCGCTGAGGGAAAATTTACCACTCGACTACATGGACACAGCGGTGTGCTCGGAGAGGAAGGAATGGATGGGGAGGGGAGGGGAGGAGCAGGGCCGGGGGAACGTGACCTTGAACCGCCAGTTCGGATTGAACAGGGTACAGTCTCTAATACAATTCTCTGCTCACACTATCAGTTTTTGTAAATATCAGTGTCATTTTAACTGCTTGTAAAATAGGTTCTAAAAAATGAGCAACAAAGAAAATGTAAGTGTTAGCATTAAATCGTAAAGTAAAAGTTAACGGAGGTTATAAAAACGTTGTGAGTGAAACAGTATACTCACGTTAATCTTTTAAATGAGACTTAGCATGCTTATATTCCTGGTTTCAATAACTATTTCCGCATTTATGAAGAAAAGTTGAGTATAGTTGGACGGAAGAGCAATGAAAGCATGATGCTGACTGATCGTTCCAGCAAGCCATAGGACAAGGCTGTGTCCATTCTACTCATAAGATGCAAGAAATTCGTTCACGTTCGTACTAAACGAAGAAGCACTCCTTGTAAATGGGAATTTCCTTGGATGATTGCCTTATTACGGTATATAACTTTTGGTTTTTGTTTCTTGCTTTGCAAACAGGCTCTATCCACTGCCGGCTTGCTAGGCCTGTCGTAGCTTCACCAGAGCCCCGTTGGCCGCCATTTTTCAGGGTTCCTGTAGAGCAGAGGTGGCCAATCCGCGGCGCGCCTTAAACATTTTTCCGGCCCGCGAAATTCATCATACTTTTACAAAATATATTTATTTTATTATGGCCAAAAAAGTAAAACCAATGTATTAAAATAATACATTATAAGTGCATCCATATATTCAAAAATTATCTGTCGATATTATGAGTATCATTGTTATTATATTATCTATGTTTACATGTAAGAATAATAGGAAACACAATAATAATAACTCATTATGTTTCAATTTTTCACTCCAAAAAATGGCTGTTGTGGGTCTAAATCTAATATGGGGAAGATTTTATATACGGCCCGCGGAGTTATGATACATTTCCAAAGTGGCCCGCAAGGTCATTTGGATTGGCCACCCCTGCTGTAGGGCCTTCACAGCTACCGTATTGGTCCCCGGACCACTAGGTCCCTACTGTACATCGCCCCCACAGTCAATCCCTTAATTTATGCCGTTGCCCATCTTCCGACACGTGGAGGAGGGGTTGGACTTTGGGAGACATTACGGTAGATACGTTAACTATGATTTGGATTTAGTTTTCAAGTTTTCTGTGTCTTCTGTAATTACGGTATAACGGATCAGCTTTGTGAATGGATAAAGGATTTCCTAACTGATAGGTCGCAGTTAGAGGTGGGAGCCGCTCACCAAAATCTCGGCGGCGGCGCGCCGAACATTTTCAGCCGGCGGCGGCGTAACGCCGGCGGCGTGACTATTTTATATATGATACTAGACGACCCGTGCGAAAATTTCGCTAGCAAGTACGATGAATAGTGAGGTTGAATGCTTGTAGTATAATGAAAAGTAGAACCGCACTTATGTAGCACATATATATTTGTTTAGTGTAATAGGTACACATCAAAACATATTACGAAACAGTTAGGAAAATTTAAAACAGACTGTATATACGACAAACTGTCACTGACCGTAACAGAATTCAACCAACCTGAACAAAATGCCCACAGCATATCAACATCTCTATGATATGTGTTGCTGTGCGAATAAAATGTTTACATTGAAATTGTATAGCAAAATAAAAATGCTTCCGTAACAGAAAAAAAATCCGAAAAGCTACTTATTGTATAATTTTTTTTTATTGACATCTCTGTGATATCTGCTGTTGCAATCTAGGGACTTGGCTCTGAACTATCTTATACGGGTGACCACTTTAAGCATCAAATTCCGAAAAATTCTTTCCTAATTTATGATTTTACCTAATTTGAGACCTTAAACTATAAAACGATATCTCATTTATCGATTTCGGTTAGATATCGAAGGAGATAAATGGCTCGTAATTTTTAAGAAAGTTGTAGAAATAATATTGATACTTTTGCCCTTTAAGGGTCGAATTCCAAAAAATTACTTTCATAAAATATGGTGTGACCAAAGCGGACACCTTGGTCTTTAAAATGATACCTCATTTCTCCATTTCGGTTACGCATCAAACGACAAAAAAGTTTTAGAAATGGAGATTTTTTTTTTGCCCCTGTTTGAATTTGTAGAAAGTTTGTTCTTAAAATATAATGTGACCAAAGCGGATACTTTAATATTTTAAACGATACCTCATTGATCGATTTCGGTTAGGTATCAAGGGAGATAAATGGCCCGTGACAGAAAAATGCAGTCTTTAAAATGATACCTCGTTTATAAATTTTGTTTAATTATCAAGGGAGATAAATGACTCGGGACACAAGAAAGCATTTTAGAAATATTGACCTTTTGGCCCTCGGTGTGCTTGTGCAGGCACACAAAGAAAAGTCTAGGTAAGGGCATAAAACCGAGGAAAGTCATTTTTATTTTATTTTTATTTTTTGCTGTTCAAGTAACTTAAAAGATTTCCATCTTTAGGATCTGATGTATCAGATGAAGCTAAATATCTCCAACTTTCTTGAGAGATCGGATAATCATTATCGCCATACACACGATATTTCATCCATAGTTTCTGCATCAAAGATGTATCATTGGTGGATTTTGTAGAAGCAATAGAATCCCTACTTTCATTTTTTTCTGGCACATTAATAGCAGTGATTACTTCCTTGATATACTAGGCAAGAAAGGAAGTATTGGTCTTTTGTATTGACTCCAAATACGTATCTACTTCTTTGAGACCCATAAAACGATAATCCAAAGGTGATACTGCTATGACCGCTCTTGTGGCAGCGAATCGGTGCTAACTTCTGCCACCATGTTGCGATTAAGCCGAAACACAGTGAATAATTCGTCATCTAAGTCAGAATTCATGATATCAATTATTTCAGAACGGAAAAGAAGATTTACATTCATTGTACATATTTTTGAGACGACATGACCTCAACTGCTTCGCGAAACCTTATAAAAATTTTACTAGATGTTTTATGTCTAAGAGATTCGGCTCACTTTGCTTTATCTCATCTTGTCCTATCTTTCTAAACATCTTGTTTATTATGTCACAGTTGCACAAGTGGGTTAAACTTCCCAGCATCTCTGGAAATCCATGCCAACGAGTTGGTCTTTCATTTTTGATAGAAAGAGTGTATACTTCCTGATACTGATACGAATAGCGAGCTCTCTTCAACTACTTCATCCAATCTTTCTGTGTGTACTTGTTACATCTAATCATTTTCTAAAATAGGATTGGTCTCATCATTGAACGACGTTATCAGGGGAATCCGTAAACTCTTTTTCCATTTTTCGGCATGTGCTGACAAGGGGTATCTCTCTCTTGACAATCTTCTTGCATTCTTTTTACGACCCTTTCAATTTCTGGAACTCTGTTTAGGCCTCCACTGTAACAAGATTATGGAGCCCATGACCAAGACACAGATTGATGTTCCATATTAGCTAGCCAACGAAACTGCTCTTCGCACGTTTTTCCAGCATCAACGACAGCTAGAATCTTCTATTCATTCAGTCTCAACTGTTTCTTTATATCTCTTATCATACCTTCTATTTTGCCGCCAGTCTTCATTTCCTCCATATGCTGAGTACTCAGGGTTAAATACTTTGTTTTTACCGCATTTAGGCTAGCTAACAAATAGACTTGATCGGAATTCACGATTTTCTTCTTATTGGATTTTTCCATCACTAAACTTCCGAAATCTTTCCATCAAAAACTAGTTTGGCTTAGATAGTCATATAGCACTATTACAGAGAGTTTTGTAACAGTAGTTTTAGTTAATTTGGTCATTTTAACACAATTCAACTAAAAATTAAAAAAACGCATTGTCGTGTTAAGGAAGTGTTTCTCAAGGACACGCCGCGAAGCAAAGGGCGGCGGCGGCGGCGGCGCGCCACTGAGACACGGCGGCGTCACGCCGGCGCGGCGCCCACCTCTAGTCGCAGTATGTCGTCGTTGAAGGAGAAAGTTCTTCTAATCTAGATGTTACATCGGGTGTACCTCAAGGAAGTGTAATAGGATCACCTCTTTTCTTAATTTTTGTAAACGATCTCGGAGACAAAGTGAAAAGCATTTTTAGATTGTTTTCCGATGATGCGGTTATTTATATGGAAGTAAGGAATTTGGACGACTGCTTAGAAATTCAGCGTGATCTGGATGTTATGTTGGCATGGTGCGCTGAGTGGCAACACACTAAATTGTAAAAAGTGCAAAACAATGAGCATAACTAACAAAAAGAATGCAATTGTTCAGAAATACTAGTTAAACAATACAGTAATTGATAGGGTCGATTCTATGAAATATTGGGAGTAACAGTACAAAGGAACATGAAATTGGACATACACATTAATTCCTTAGTAGGTAGAGCTAATTCTAGGCTGCGATTCATAGGTCGAATCTTGAAAAATAGTAATGAACAAATAAAGGAGATAGCGTACAAATCTCTTGTGCGTTCACATTTGGGCTACTGTTGTGCCATTTGGGATCCATTTCTTAAGGGTTTGGTCGAAAGTATAGAGAAAGTACAGAGAAGAGCCGCTCGATTCGTGACCGCTTGCTACAGTCCTTATGAAAGCTTCACAGAACTGATTAATAGACTGGGCTGGGAGTCTCTGGTAGATAGACGGCGCACGTTTCGTATAAACTTATTGGTAAACATGTGTACTCCCACTTTCACTTACGAGTGTAGTGAAATACTTCTTCCACTAACCTATTTGAGCCGGAATGACAGGAAAGATAAGATTAGAGAAATAAGGTGCCGCACTGATTCTTATATGAATTCCTTTTTCCCTCGTACCATTAGGGATTGGAATGCACAACAAAGAGATTAGCTTTGGTGCTAAGCACCCTCTGCCACCCACAATTTTGTTAATTGCAGAGTATATATGTAGATGTAGAACTAGTATATTTTTATTTTTTATGGCTTTACGCCTCGTCTACTTCGAGGCCAGAAAGGGCTGGGGACAACGAACTGGGAGGAATTCAGCCATGGAATTTTGAAAGGAACTATCCCGGCATTTGTCTGGAGTGATTTGGAGAAACCACGATAAACTAAAATCTGGATGGCCAGACGTGAAATTGAACCTACGTTCTCCCGAATATAAGGGCAGAGCGTGACCGCTCAGCCACTACACTTGGCACCCGAAAAAAAAAAATGTTTCTAGTTTTCATATATTGAGAAAGTTGTGTGCTTATGTGTTTAAGTCTCACCTGCAGGTCGTCCATACACAGATACTCGTCTCTCTTCATCGAACTCCTCATCTGTCAGCTGATTTGACAAAGTGACGACCACAATAGAGAGTAGCAGCGTAGCTGACCAAATCAGGTCCATGATTCCCGGCTGCCAGAGTGCAGTCTGTCAGCATTTATGGCTTCTCTCATATCTTGAAGTCATTAACGTAACAGCTTTCCAGTTGGTGGCACTGATCTGTGATAGCTCTCTTGGTAAATGCTTTTTGGTTCCAGTTTATTAAACAGATTTTTTTTCAAACTGGCACCTTACTCGCTCAAGATTAGAGGCATAAAGAGATCAAAATGTGTCTTAGCCGCAATACCCTTCTTAGCATTCGTTGCCAAAAGGCAAATATACCACTGCTTCGTTATCTGTCACAGGTCTTGTGTTCGTAAAGTTACAGTCTTCAGATTTGTGTATGATACGCTTTTTGCTAACTAAAACCGAATATCGAATTAACTCGTAAAAATTTGTAAAATTATATTAAAGTATTGTGCCATACAAGGTGGACATTTGTTTCTGAGTCAGTGTATGAGGTATTATTGTTTGGGACTCGGGAATGAGACTTTTTCAGTTTTTTGCGCCAGTATCAACGTTACCCCTTAAGTATACAAAAAATCTGAAAGGCACCTCAAAATGAAACGGGGGGAGAGGGGGCAGGAGTGCCACAAGTCCCACCCTACGAAACGTTTAACTTTTGTTCTGCACGATAAGTGTACTTTTGTTTGTGAAATTGTAGTTATTGAGTCTGAGGTAGTCCACAGTGCATTCGCATACTGTAGTTAACTGTGAGAAACTAGCCAAAAACTGCAATCATGACGGCCGCTACGTGGGTACCAGGACTCAAACCTTGTCCCCAGTACCTGCCGGTCAAGTGTGTGGCGCATTAATGCGCGCTGTAACACTAATGGGTAGATTTTTATTATTATAGTGGAATTCGTCAACGTTTCGTATTCATGTAGCTGCGGGATATTCAAGGAATCAACTTAAATGGATCAACTATAGGGGCATCCACAAATTACGTGAGGTGTTTTTCCGGATTTCCGAACCCCACCCCCCTCCCCCTCTGGTGAGATATGGTCTGTGAAACTCCCTCCTAGAAATCGGCCTCGCAACTTTTTTAGACCTTTTTTTTTAGGTCTCACCCTCCCAAAAGCCGGTTAAACCCCCACTTTTCGACGAAATACCCGCCTAAAATCGACTTTCGCATGATTTGTTGACCTTTTTTTTTTAGCTCTACAGTCCAACAATATTCCAAAAACCTCACGTGAGATTTCCGTAACCCCCCCCCCCTTTGTTGAGATTTCCGTAGACCCCCTCCCCCATTTCACCTCACGTAATTTGTGGATGCCCCCTATGGATAATGCTCCGTGATAGATGTTGAATATTGAAGATGATTTTATTAAAAAAATTAGTAAACGCATTGAAGTATACAGCTTGTACTCCCTCTTTTAAGAATTAAATTACTTTTTAATTTAATTATTTTATCAAGAAAAATATTATTACTGAATGTAATTTATGAGAAGGGGAATTGGAATGTTACTTTACATGTTGGCAACACCGTTGCACATGCGTTTGACATTAATATTTATTACAAATTTACTCTTCAATTACAATTAAACAATCAAATCATAATACAATGGTTCAATATCTATCAGTTCTCAGGGGTTTTGTTATACGTCCGTTCACTATGCTCAGTGGGGCGATGTGAGTCTGTAGGGCGACACTGGGTTTATCAATACGACAACTGTTTGCGGTGATCATCAACACATCTGTGGAGTTACCATTCCGCAGGAGGCGTCAAGTCTGCTGGTCGCAGTAGTCCCAGCTGATGATCCATCTGCTGGCCGTCGGACAGCGTCATCCACTCTGATGACGACATGTAACATAGAGCACCATCACATACCGTACTACGTTAGTCGGCGCACATCGTTTTCTATCCGTCGGCTGGCGGCGCACTCACTACACGCTGGCAATCTACCGTAATCTCTACCCTCACCCTAACGGCACTTGGGTTCCCTGCCTCAAGGTCGCATACCGCAGCAGCGCGGTCGCCCTTTTGTTATAGTCGGCGGCATGAAATTAGACCTGCCAAGGTCACGTAGTCACTGCCTCCCCTGCCGCACCAACCCTCTGTCCCTTGGTTGGGCTGGCGACATTGCCACATTAGCTTTTGCCGATCGTCCATGCGTATCTTCGCACGCGGTCGCTTTATTTCCTTAGTTTAAGGCCTATTCCAGTAATGTTTGTGGCGGTGATGTTCAGGAACATAATCATGCAATTAGTGTATTAACAGACAGAAGTAATATTCGTGAACCTGCAGGTCGCCTGGACAATGGAAACCTAATTAAAATCATTGTGGCAGATATTTTAAAGTATTTTTTTAAAGAATATTACCAATAAGTAATACGCAAAAAAAAAAAAAAAAAATACTTCGATAAATTACAAACACTGACATGGAGGTATTTGTGGCAGTCATTTCTATGTATAATCGGTCCCTTATATTTGATAAATTAATTTTCGTTTTGTCTTTGCTTTTGAAGTTTTCTGGCGAAATTTGTCGTGTATGGTCCATTGTGTATAATGACAATAATAATTCTTACAGAAGCTGAAAATAGCTTTTCTGTGGAGGACAGGAAATATGTTTCTCAGTCGTAAACGAACCGACCGACCAGCCGGCAATGGGGCATGCGCTGCGCGCAATCATTCGCGCAAGTATAAACTGTGAAACAATCCAAAATGGGTTGTCTGAAGAGGCTTTGCCTGCTACCAGAATTAATTTCAGTATTTTCTTAGAAACTTTCTCGCTGGAAGTTTTTACGTAAACAAATAAAACGGAAGTTAGTCAGCGACAACATTTTACATTACACAGCCGAAACAACTAAGCGCTTCGTGTAACATTTTTTTTATTATTATTCACATGCTTCCCTATTTAATGAATATAATGTATTCGGTATGAGTCTGTTAACTTTCAGGAAGGCGCATAATTTTTTTGAGTTATTTCTTATTATTTTTAATGCTTTTTCTGTCAGTTGAAGTGAAAATGTATTTTGATTTCTAATTTTCATGGAAACAAATTACTATTTTTTTAAAAACAGTCACACAATTGTTTGGAATTATAAAGCACATCACCTTGTTCCACAAGTTAAGTATTATGTTTTAGAAATTTTTTCGCACTCATTACTGAAAGTTGATTTTTTTGCTGATTTGCAACACTGTTCGGATACTCCGTGACCTTCACAGGACTAATTTCGTGCTGCCACTTTAGTACTGTCCTCCTGTGCGAGCTAGGGGCCCAGCGTATCGCAAATATTTCCATGTAGTGTGGCGATACACTACAGTATATCTGGTCAGTCACTTTGACAGTCAAAATGCAATTGATAATGACAATGGTAGTAACAAAGCAAAATATAATGTTTCGATCCTGCAGATTTTGTAGCATGCTCAATGTATAGTATGACTGAGATGTTTATAATGCGAAATATGTGATTCTCTTGCTGGATGAGTAGTTGATATCTATTCTCCCCTGGTGATCTAGTCGTCAAGTATCGGCAGCGAGCTGACGGAGATTTCTGGTAGCACGTTGACGACGCTCTGGAAGTCCTCGACAGTGCAGCAGTAGGAGTAACCGAGCTGCTGACTGTCTGCCTGCCAGGTGACCCAACTGATCTGGTCGCAGACACTCTCGCAGATGAAGTAATCCTCAGTCGGTTCTGCCACGTACGGATTGTTGATGCCGACCAGAGCCACTCCGGCGTCATTGGCCGGATCGTGGACGAGCTTCCAGCTGAGTTTAGGTACGGGCAACGCGCGTCCTTCTCCATTCACATACAGCCAGAGCTCCGTTTCGACGCCGTCCACGTTGGGCAGCGTCGCGACGCCCCAGGTGCCGATGTATACGTGTATTGTGGAGCTCTTACTGCGCGCGTAGTACCGCACGTTGCTCTCGACCGTCGCCCAGTTGCCGCCGTTGAAGGTCTGCCACTGCGGCACGGCGTTGAGGAACCAGAAGGTGGCCGACTGCTGGGAACCGAACACGTAGTTCGCCTTTGCAGACAGGTGGCCCCTCGCCATATAGTAGTCAGTCTCATCCGAGACGTAGATATCTCCCAATTCGCTGGAGCCCAGAAGTTCGCTCAGCGTCTGGCGCTGCTGATTCTTGGTGTACAGTTCGTTGACGTCTAGGTCGCCGAAGAATGAGCCTTGCTACGAAAGACGAAACAAACGTTCAACTTTGAAAATCAATTTAAAACAAAATAACCTCTACATTCACATATGAATTACAACAATGCTATTTATGGCAAAGGGTTTTTTTTAGCCGTAATGCTCTATATTTATTCTGCCCTCTAATTGCACAAACCTATGTTTGACACTGCAACCATGGGATTAATGATCCAATATACAGAGTGGCACGTCTATATTTCTAAAACTAATAAATATATACAATGAATTTTGTTTCTTGATAACCTTTTCATAGATGTTCAATATGCCCCCCTTGAGATGCATGGCATATGTCAATACGGTATTCAAATTCCTACCACACTGGAGCGAGCATGTCTTGAGTGACAGCTTCCACAGCTGCTGTTATGCGATGTGTCAGTTCATTCATTGTTGTTGGTAACAGAAGCACATAAACAGAGTCTTTTATAAACCCCCACAAGAAATAATCATATACAGTCAGGTCCAGTGACCTTGGATGCCAGTAACGTAAGACTGAATCATTTGGTCCAATGCGACTTATCCATCATTCAGTAATCCTGTGATATAAAAAATCCCGCACTTCCAGATGCCAATGTGTCAGTGCCACATTCTGTTGGCAAATGAAGTCGTTCGAATCAGTCTCCAACTGTGGGAAAAGAAAGTTCTCAAGTATATCGAGATACGTGCTTCTTGTAACAGTGTTCTCGGCAAAGAAAAATGTAACGTACACCTTTTCCCGTGAAACTGCACAAAACATATTAAATTTTGGAGACTTCCTCTCCTGTTGTACAACTTCATGATTTTGTTCCGTACCCCATAGTCTCACATTATGACGGTTTACCTTAACATTTAAATGGAATGTTACCTCGTCACCAAACACTAAGCGTGGAAGAAAACTGTCATCCTCCATCTTGCCAAGAACGAAATTACAAATCTCCACACGTTTTTGTTTCTCACCTTCACAAAGAGCTTACAGTAGCTGAAATTTGTATGGTTTCACGTGTAAACGTCGACGCAATACACGCCAGACGGACATGATTACAGCTGAGGTCAACAAACACCGCATACGAGATTGGGAAGGCCTTGTAGCAACCCTCTCAGTCGAAGATTGTTCAGTCTGGAAATTCACCAGGCGAAACCTTCAGCAAAAACAAAAAATGCCACCTCTAACCGTTAGGACCATTCTTATCGCTGACCCAACAGCCAAGGCGGACGCTTTAGCCGAAGCTTTTGAAGAGAACTTCCGTTCAATCGAAGACCCCCGAGATGACAACCATATTCAAACAGTCAAGCAAGAACTAGAGATTCATCTAAATCCAGCTAGACCCACTGAAGCAACCATTGAACCTGCCAGCATAGAAGAAGTTACCAACTTTCTCCAACACGTCGCAACTAATAAAGCCACTGGTCATGATAATATAGGCGGCCATCCCCTACGACATCTGCCGCCAGTGGTAACCGCCTACATTACATTGGCTTTCAACAAAATCATGAGTTCCGGAGAATATCCCAAAATCTGGAAGAATGCCGAAATTGTTCCTGTACCAAAACGTGGGAAAGACAAAAGGTCACCCAAATCATACAGGCCAATTAGCCTTTTGCCGACCCTGTCAAAAGTCTTTGAAAAGATTTACCTCAAACGGCTCCTCCATCATATCAATGCTACAAAACTCCTACCCAATGAACAATTTGGCTTCAGACGCCACCATTCCACTCCACAGCAACTACTTAGACTAGTGGAATCTGCAATGAGCGCCTTTGAAAAAAGGGAATATTTTGGTGTGGTCTTACTCAACGTGAGTCGTGCCTTTGACTCAGTCTGGCATGAAGGTCTCCTTTATAACCATTGCCTCACATCAGACTTATCAAGAACTACCTGAATGGACGTACATTCCGCGTCATCACCGAGGATGCAGTTTCTTCAGTCAAGAATATCAAAGCAGGGGTGCCGCAAGGCTCCGTCCTCGGACCCGTTCTTTATAATCTATATACAGCTGACATACCTAGAACGGATCAGACTGAAAGTGCGTTATATGCAGATGATACCGCTCTATATGCAAAAAGCATTAGGGCCTCAAACACCGTGGCTAAGCTACAAAGAGGTTGTGACAAGATCGAGCTATGGGCAAAGAAATGGCGATTAGCATTTAATGCTACTAAAAGCCAAGCAATAATCATGACAAGAAGAAAAGTACCCTCTCTACAGTCCATCAAAATACGAGGTGAAAGCATCAAATGGAACCGAACTGCTCTTTACCTGGGAGCCACTTTGGACAGGAGGCTCACCTGGAAGGAGCACATCAAGAATACGCATTCAAAAGCAATGAACAGATTGAGACGGTTGTATCCAATCCTCAATCCGGCCTCAACGCTGCATCCACATACCGCTATCACCCTTTATGCAGCTGCAATCAGACCCATTCGCGAATACGCAGCTACGGTATGGGGCAATGCTGCCTCCTCAAACATCAAGCCTCTCCAGCGCATCCAGAACCGTGCAATCAGATATGCTTTCAAGCTACCCATCGACACTCCGACAGCTCAATTACACCAGATCAGCGGATTAACAAAACTTAAGGAACGTTTCAAGACTGCAGCAAAGAAACTCTATCAGCAATGCCCAACACATGAGAACCCACTTATCCAACAACTGGGAAAGCACGTGCAGTACCATAATACAACAAGATGGCCAGTCAAACTGGCAAATGAAGATGCCCCAGAAGAACGTTTACAGTAACAGGATTGACATATCCAGTCAGGACAAAAAACTTGAAGCAAATACCAAAAGGACCTGGCAAATCCAGTAATGACAAATAACCTGATGACAACCTCAATACCTTGAAGGAAATGCGCATAAGCGCAAGAACTTCCCTTCACTCTGGAACCAAAGTTTTTCCCAGAAGATTGTGCCCTGGCGAACCTAATGCCTGTCGCTGGTGTTTGCACTGGCGGCGGGTGCGGCGGAACGTGCGAAAAGGATAGGTCCGCGTCGCGCTCGGTCGCTACAGCTTTCGCCTTGTTCCCTGCGGGGACGGGTGTGCTGGGCGCTCGCTGGACTCGCGGAGATGGCTGTAGCTATACGGTCAGGTTTCCTCTTCGGCCTGGTCCGTGGCAGGCGCCGCGTCCCCGTCGCTCCCCGCGGGTACCCACATGGGTGACGAAGTGTGCTTAGCCTCACCATCCCCGCTGTAATGGCGAGTAGTTCGGAAGAGTCTACCTCCTGAGGTGGCGGTGGTTGCGGTGTGGTGGGTAGTTCTGGGAGATCCGCGAGGGTAATGAGTGTGCTAACTCAGTATATGTCCGTTGACCGGTTCTATCTTCCTCGGTGATTAGTTGGACCAGCTATTTGTATCGTTCCATTTGTTCTTTTGTCAGATCAGGAATAAATACCTGTCAATCTCATCTCTGGGGTTCATTTCAATTCCCTCAATCTCATTAGTTAGAGTGTTATTATTTTCCCAGCCAGTAGTCGCAGACGTCAACTGTAAGAACCAGAAGTTGACGTCGAGAAGGCAGGACAACTTCACGTGCATAAACGGGGTAAGTCGAAGGTAATTTTCGCTCAGTTATACCACACGACAGTAGGAAGTTTAGAACAAATTATTAACCTAAAAATTTTGTAAACGACATATTCAGCCGAGGACTACTAGAGGGGGATCAAATGGCTAGGAGTCAATTTTTATTTCAAGCACACCAGTAACCAACAAAGTTCATAGCTACGATTTACAGATACAACAGTCAACATTCCAAAGTAGCTTGTTGATAATTGTATCTCGTTCTCTCGTTTCGTAAAGCAGAAGGAGACGAATGATCAGAAATACGAAATATACCGATCATTATATGCTTAATAAAGCTCTTTATATATTCATATTTCGTCCATTAAAGTTACTGAACGTTGGCATGACTTATCAGCTGAACCCATTTACAGATTTAAGTGAGAGTACTTAAGAATTGGATTCGAGTTAATATTGCACACGATGTGGGATGGTTCCACACAATACCCCATGGGCGCCTCCTGCCATATCCCGTATATCCCTTCCAAACTATTACCCTTTCGGGTAGGTTCAATGCACCCTCTGCCACACACTTTTAGTGAATAGCGGAGTAATAGTAATAGTAGATGTTGACTATGAACGAAAATTAACTGAAGACTTGGAATGAATCAGGTTATCTGCACCAAATCGCTATACCACCTCGTCTTCAACATGCCAAAGGAAAGCGTCACGCATAATGGCATCCACGTATCGACTCCTCTTGCTATCTGTCAACGCTGTTTCAGCGTTTGATGATGCAGTCGAAGTACAAAAATTGTTGCTGGCTATTAACGGAACTACTATTTTAAATGTAGCTATATTACTGCTAAATGATAAGCACAGTTTCAGATGAAGTTGTCGAGTCATACCTATAGTTCAGTTTTATGTTCGGAATTCATTACAGCAGTACTCCTACCAGTTTATTTGGAAGAAGATATACGGAGGATAACACTGTGGTATTTATATGAGATACCGACATATATGAACCGAAATGAGTGGACTAAAAGAGACTGAAAGAAAGGTGCTTGACACACTGCGACACATTCCTTAATTTCTGGATAGTAATGTAGGCCCTATGTGCAGAACTATTGAGTGTTTCTCCATTATCAAGTGAAGTTCGAATTCTTTTGTGTTGTTACAATTTCCTAGGCAGCGTGTTACAAAGCAACCAGTAATAGTAATAGACGCGGTAGGTACCAATTGTTTTAAACGGATATTTCACGAGGTACTCATATCCATTCACAATCTTCCGAGCATATTTATGATAGTCAAAAGTATTTTCCATGATACAATAATTATCAAAAGTCACAAAGTAATCAAAGTTTGTTAATTAATGCTGGAAACGATTTTTTCTTGATAAAAATCGAAGGAATAAAAAAATCAACCTAATTCAGTCGCCTAAGTTTGCTAAATTCTAGCAATTTTTAAAGATGTCCCGAACTTACGTTGTTTTAATGTGAAATATGTGTTGCTGCTAAGACTTGTTGAATGTATAATTTATTAAATTTTATGTTAAGATAAGGTAGTGAGAGCATTTTCCTTTCCGTGTAAGAGAGTCAGCGATTGGAATAAATTACCGAATGAATTTAAAATTAAAATTCGAAAAAGTTGGTGAGTGGAGAAATAAAAATAAAAATTAATAACAAAAGGAAAAATTACCAACGGAGCATGCGCTCCATCTCAGTTAAATTAAAGATAAGGTTGCTGAGCCTCTCTGCGTCTCCTATTGCTTTCTCTTCCCATGAGTCAATCATCAGTCACGTTTCTAAAAAGAGCCGTGCCATTCAGCATCGTCCACTTGCTGCGAAGTATATCTAAAATACTCTCGTCGTTGGTTGTTATGTTTTACAACTGTCATCTTCATATCATTAAAATAAACACACATCCTTCTAGTCTAGGAAATACAGCGTTTCTTTTACCTATCTTTGTAATTAGCGATAGGAAGTCAGTACAAACGTTCTTAAATATCTAAAACATTGAATATTTGTTTAACGTTAAAACTACCAGTGCCAGATACTTTATCTCATTCCCTTCAGCTAACTACTTGCGGTTACGGATTTATTTTTGCTGTCATCAGTCTCTCGACTGGTTTGATGCAACTCTTCATATCTTCCTATCTTCATCTCAACATACCCCCTACAACCCAAATCCTCAATTATCTCCTTCATATCTTCTAATCTCCGTCTTCCTATACAGTTTTTCCCTTCGACTGTTCCCTCCACTAATAAATAAATCAATTCCACACGTCTCAGAGTATGACCAACCATCCTGTCTGTTCTTACTTTTGGACTTTTCCACAAACTTCTTTCCTCACCCATTTCCAAAACACGTTCATCTTCACTTTTTCCGTCCACTTAATAATTCTGGTCACAGCTTTCCAGAGTACCAAAATGACGCATTCAGCCCCCGGTAATCATCTAAGAGTCTGTTTATAATTCTACGTAGCACACCTGCCACTCTGGGCGAGGGAAGCCGCTCTGGTAGCCGCCGATGCCCTCCACTACTGTGGCGTTTACGTAGAGGGCCTGCAGACGGACGTCGTCGAAGCAGACGTCGAGCAACCGGACGAAGCCTAGCTGCTCCGTCTGGAAGCCGATCTGCAGCACCGGGAAGACACCTGCCTCGGCTCCACACGTCTCGTCTGTAGCTCTCTGAGTGCTGGCAGGCAGCGAGGAGCAGGTGAGGTCAACCAGCTCGTACGCCAGACCATCCACGGAGAACGTAGTCCCTCCCACGCACGTGGCCAGAGCCTGCAACAGTGCAAAGTCATGGTTTCTGCTGGTCAGACTGAGCGCCAGGTCTCTTCTTAATAAGAAGCGATGGTCTTGCATTGTAAGAATGGTCGGTTGGACTTTCTTGAAGCCACATAAAAATCGGATCAAAAGTTTGAAATAAGTCGCGTTCCCAAAGCTAGGCAGCATGGGATGAGCTGGTAAAGCTGTTTATCGGTGAGCTGCAAGCGCTTATGCTTGCTTCAAGCCACCCACCCACTGCGCTGTCGCCGGTATGAATGGAGCAGTGCGTAAGCCCTCCAGCAGGGACAAAAGCTTTGAGAAATATGGTGACAAGGTAGAAGCAACCCAGCTTACGGAGGATTCTTCGCCTTCGATAACCACAGGGCCAGCCTATGAGAATAGGGACACACTACTGGGATATTTCCGTTTATGTTTTTTTTTTTATGGAATGCTGCTCCGAGGCGGGAGTGGAGAGGAACCACCGGTGGACTGTGTGTGGATGTGAGTGGACGGGCTGGCTGGTCAACCGCCATCCTCTGAGTGTCTCA
This sequence comes from Vandiemenella viatica, assembly GCA_031002005.1. Classification (NCBI taxonomy): domain Eukaryota; kingdom Metazoa; phylum Arthropoda; class Insecta; order Orthoptera; family Morabidae; genus Vandiemenella; species Vandiemenella viatica. The sequence goes on along the minus strand of JARYHS010013631.1, from coordinate 135,647,215 downwards.
GGTGCGCATCCCGTCACCGGTAGTGTCGACAGCAGTGCGCGGACACGGTAAAGTGATTCTATCAGTGCGACAGGTTGCAACATATCGTGGCTCGGAAAATACACCTGAGTAGCTACCCTGATTAACTAGAGACTTGTCCGGAAGAGCCAACTGAGCTAGCCATCTGAAAATCTATTCTCATGTCAAATTTGATGTCATTTAGTTTGTTGAATAAATTCATTTCTTTGTGTGAACCCATCCTATTATATAAAACCCTAACGTGGCGTCTGCATGCGTCGTCTATAGCTGCTACACGTATTGGCTACAGAACGGTCACGTGACGGCCGTCACTCGCTAATCAATAGCCACCATATTGCATTCCTTCCTTCATGTTGCATTTTGTTTATTACTACAGTTAGATGCAGAAACTCGTGTAAGGAGAATGGTGTTCGATGTTTATGTTGTATTATTTGTATCAGTTATACGCCAACATTCATGTAAGGAGAAGGGATTCAATATTTACGCTATTTTATCTGTGTCAGTTATAAGCCCTAGGTTATACCATAACCTAAAATTTTTTCGGCAGACGGTAAGAAACTGTGAAGTGTATTTAAAACTCGGAGAAACGTAATGATATATTGGTCAAATAAATAACAGTTATTCGTTTTCGAGATTATAGTCTACGTGATCTAAAGTAAAATGCTTTTATTTATGCAAAATCCTAACCAAATACTCTGATAATCTAACCAGAGTAACGTATTCATATAACAAAAGATATCATTAAAAATGACTAATTCGTTTCTCCTCATAAGATTTTCCAGAATAAATTCTTACTACCATTATATTATGATACCATTAGTTTTTGATACATGTGGTAACTATTAAATGAGATTTAATATAAACTTTTGATTAGATTTAAACAGTCAAGGATATGACTATTTACAGTATAAGCGATATGACACTCGGAATACCACAACGATATTATTGCCGCAAAATAGCAGTTAGCAGTGAGCAGAGATATTAGAAATACGGAGAGCAGGGAAAAAATTAATGCGAGGCAATTATGTGTCACAAAGTTATAATTAGTACGTTCGTTTAAATTTACATATTGCTTTTTATTTATCTACGACAACCAGATGCAAAAATTCATGTAAGGAGAAGGATATTGTATGTGTACGTTATATCACCTGTATCAATAATGAGTACTAGGTTAAAACACAACCTACGATTTTTTTTTATTTTTTATTTTTTTTTTTTTTTTTTTTTTTTTTTTTTTTTTTTTTTTGCCGGAGATAAGAAACGATGAAGTTTATTAAAAACTCAAAGGAGTTTAAACGAAATGTACGAATCACGAAATATTTGTATCATTCAGATAAATGGCAGTTATCCGTTTTTGATATTATACTTCCCGTCATTTAAAGTAAAATAATACAGGGCGTTCGCCGGGAAACGCAACCCACTGTTAGCGCTACAAGGAAGAAACTGCTCTCGGCGAGCGAGCGCTCAGTTTCCGGCATTGTTCGACCGTCGGCCGCGGACTATTTCATAATAATTACGCTTCATAAACTTCATAAACTTGTGTGCTAAGCATTTAAATGTGACGTAATTCATTAGCTTACCTTATAAAAGATGCTGGAAGTGTTGACCCTCTTGTGTAATGCACATTTCACATCTTCTGAACATATTTCGAGACACACGCTGCCCTAACTGACTTAATGATTTTTTGGGTGACTGTTCTAGTCGAAAAGCGATATCGTCAATTTTCTGAGAATACGGTTGACCGACAGTCTCTTTTTGTTAAAAAATGATCCCGTTTCTCTTACTTTTTTAACCAGACGCAGAATTGTTGATTTAGCTGGCAGTAAAGCGCCAGGAAATTCGCGACGAAATTTACTGCGACACTTTTTAAACGACTTCTTCTTCACATATGTATCGTAGAGAAATATTCTTTGTTGCAAACTGTAACGTACCATAATTTTACTCACACTCAAACACGGTACAGATTAATAAGAGTATGAAGCCCCAAACCAGCCAAACTGCAAAGAAACGTTTATTCACAACACTGATTATTAAGAGACTGAAGTCACAAACTATCTACAATGCAAAGAAACCGTTCTTAACAATGTAAGGGTCACTGCACTGCACTGTTGGGGCAGCGGAGGTGTTAAACAGTGCGGTGATTCACGGTGCCGTGTGGCGGAAACTGCTGGCGCGACTGACCGAGCAAGTTGCCGACGGCAACAGACTGGGAGGGTAGCGTTTTCCGGCGAACGCCCTGTATAAATAAATCGGTATTACTGGAGATCGCGATTCTGCCAGGAATTGCTGTGGTAAAATACAAGAATCCTCTAGAAATATTTTCCGTAGTACATTTAACTGTATTATGCCCGTCCAGGATGTATTACAACCTAATTTCTGCTTGAAAATAATGGTAGTCTACAGGCTGTATTACAACGGAATCACTGCTTAAA
>JARYHS010013631.1:135615787-135643765 GCA_031002005.1 Vandiemenella viatica | reverse complement strand
AATGTGGAACTGCTAATTCACATTGCAGACGGATTTATTTATTTATTTATTGTTCTTAATGATTATTATTACTACTAAAACTGTTGCTACTGCGTTCAAGTTTAGCTTACCTTCTAAATATGGTATGATGAAAACAAAATTAAGGTGTTAATATTCCGCACCATTTAATTTTTTATTTATATTTCGTGACTTAGTTTACCATTAGAGTTCTTTCGTGAATGCTCTTTCTACTTACACTTAACCTTTGTGTGTATTTGTCACACGCACAGTTCTATAACGCTGCAGCGTTAGAAAGTGTAACTAAGTCCATTCAAACTCTCTTATTGGTTTTCCGTGCGTAATTTAGCGATTCTTTTTCTGTATTCGCCATATAATTGCGTTTGCTAGCGAATTGTTAACTGTTTATTCGAGGAAAAAAAAAAAAAAATACGCAACGGTTATCAAAATTACGAAAAAAGTGTTACCATCTCTCTATAATTAATCAATTTGGTTATTTAAATAATTATTATGACTAAAATGGTGATATTAGTTATTATTTTTACCGCAGAACTCCGAACTTTCCCTCTGAGCGCGTCTGCGAGTTTCTTGCTGCGCGGGCTCATTATTTTAGTCTTGGGTAAAGTCCTGGGTATGAGAGGTCTATTTTATCATGAATTTAGTGTACCACCTACCAGTTATGCTGTCCCATGCGGTATTCGTGTCTAGAACGAAGCATAATCGAAAGGCGAGGGGTCTCTCGAATTCTGTCCCCGACTGTACATGGGGAGGTATTTAACAGTCAAATTATATTAGATAATTTTAAAAATATAATAAAAAGGGGTAAACAGATGATTAAGAGAATTGCCACTGGAACGAGTACTCCATCGCAATTAAATTAGATTAGCTTTTTATTTCAGGCAGAAGGGACCCGGAAAATTTTAGACTTTTAGGTAATAAATATAAACCTATAATAGGACCAAATGAGATGCTGAACCATTGACATCAGGCACTAAAACAATTCAAATTAAAAATGTGTAACGGGCTTAAATAAGTGTTTAGGAAAATTACAACCGGGACATAAAATCCATCAGACTTTATAAGAATAGTGATGTTATACAATTTATGAAGCCATCGTAGTAAGATAATGCCTCGGCATAATATGCTATAGGTATTTTTTTCATACTACACCTGTTCAATGGAATTGACAGTGGTTACTGCTGCATGCAGATGCAAAGTCTTATCCATATTTTCCGAAATGTATTCTGTGACTAACCAGCCAGCCATATGGTAACACTATTACATCTTTCAAAACAAGTTTCATCTCCTAACGTCGTTAATGTACTGCAGAATAAATGCTATAGCCATGCTGGCGTATATGTGTCGTGGTGCTAATTTCGTACAAATCTAGAAGAGTGTTTAACAAGTTTTACACATTAACTGAATGATGACTAGATACGTTCTAATATTGCTTCCATTTTAATGTGACGATAGTATATTCCTTTGGTACTGAAAGTTGTTTTGTTGTTGTTGCTTTAGGGCGCGTCGACAGTGGGGTCATTAGCGCCCTGTTACTGAAAGATGTTTTTTTTGTTTTTTTGTTTTTGTTTTTTTGCTTGGGCTTTACGCCTTGTCGACGGCGCGGTCATTAGAGGCGGGATGGATTGGGGCAAGGAACGGGAAGAAATTCGGCCATTGCCTTTTTTAAGGATGCATCCCAGCATTCGCCTGGAGTGATTTGGGGAAACCATGGAAAACCCAAATCTTGATGCCCGGATGGGGATTCGAACCGCCGTCCTCCCGAATGCGAGGCCAGAACGTTAACCGTTCACCCACCACGGTCGGTCTGAAAGATGGGAGCCGTAAACAAAAGAAGCTTAGCAAAACCTAAATCTGCTGTTACTTCCCGAGATAAAAGACTGCACTTCAGTGTCAGGTGCGTATATGATAATCTCCAAGGTCGATCTGAACACGGCAAAAATTTTGAAGCTGGGAATCGGTACCGTATCTCGCTATCAAGTTCCGTTTCGAGGTCAGATGGAAATTTTCCACTCAGCTGACTACATTACGGTGGAAGCTGGGAAATAACAAAGCTTTTAGATTTTTCCTGTTTCGCAAACACAGACATTGTATATACGATCATAATTTTTTTTAGAAAAGTATTACCTCATTTCGCTTTGATTCGAATCGCGGTGGGATAAGAAATTTGTACTATCCGCTATTCCACGAAGTCTCAGTTGAATCTCAGTTGTGCTGAATAGGAGAGGGTACAGAACAATGTTATTGATGTCACGCCCATCAAATAGAGACGCTGAAACTGTTGGCCTTATTGGTGGGTTCGAAAAGAATCTGTAAAGTAAATACAATATAAAACTCATTTGACGTATTTTTGTGTTGTATGGCATCAGTAACGCAACGTATTGATTAATAGCATTATAGCCACGCGGTCCATAACCGTTTGCCCCAAATCTTACGAAAGTTTGAAGATTGGGCTGGAATTCTCTGGTAAACAGACGATGTAACTTCCTTATGAATTTATTGAATAACATGCAATTTCCGTTGCTTACGAATGCAGTAAAATACTTCCCCCACCAGTGTCCTGAGGTTGCAATGATACAGCAAATAAGATCAGGGAAATAAAGTGGCATATTGGTGCCTATATTAATTACTTCTTCTGTCGTGCCGTTAGGTTTAGGAATGAACAGAATAGAGATTAGTTGCAATGCACCCTCTCCCACCCACAATTTTCTGTGAATTACGAAGTATGGATGTAGATGCAGATGAACCTGCCTCTAGTGCCAGCATCGTGTTTTTGTCAATCGCTTCATTAATGAATTACAATAATACTTAACCTAGATATTGTATTACCCGCTAGCAATAGCAATTAATTAAGAACATCATCAATGAAATAGTATTAATATATGGCAAAATAACCGCAAAATAAAAACATTTGCTTAATTCACTCGCAACTATATTAAGATGCGAATACTGTTGGTGTTTGTTCTTTCGATGTTTAAATACAAGATATGGTCCAGATTTGAGACAAATTCCAAGAGTCTAGGTAATGCCGTTTTTTTAGATATACCTGGTAACAAAAATGGACTAAAATTGAAATATTTGACTCCCGTTCATGTCCTTATTTTCCAGTGAAAATAATTGGAAAGATCTTAGTTCTGCATTTGATAAGCTCTAAAGAACGATAGCCCATACACTGCTATAAACGTTTTTTTTTCTTTTTTATATCCTTTGTATAGATTGGAACCACCGTAACATAATTTCAAACATTTTTAAATAAAATATTCAGTTTTACATCAACGAGATACACTACAGCTATCTCTGCAAATTTGCAGTCGACAACTCGTTCTGTTTAAGAAGTAGTTCCCTGTGACAGACGAGTGGTTGCTGACGACATTACTGCAATAGCGCATCGTTTCACCTTCACTGCAGAATCATACAAATGCGTGGATACGTCTTTGAGGGACGAAATAGATGTATTAGATTCTTCTTGTAAATTGGGCAGATTTACTTTTTTCTTAGGGTTCTCCGGCTCGTCGACGTCGAGGTAGTGAGAGGTGGGAGAGAATCGGAAATAAGTAACTGGAAGGAATTCAACCGTGGCATTTTGAAAGAACCATCCCGTCATCCGACTGGGATAATTTATGGAAACAGTGGAAATCGAGAAAGCTGCAAGGGGATATGAACCCACGTCCACTCGAATGTTATCGTTCACCCACTAGTCCCTGTGTTAATTACTTAACATCAGTCTAATTTATACGTGTCTATGATACGAAAAGTATGGTGACTTGAAGGAAAGGGTTCTAACTTCAGATGCAAACACATATCGTCGAGAGTTGTGGGCGCGGAGCTCTTGGCATTTAAATTGGATTTAAATTTCTCGAATATCGTAATTATCAATTATTCACGTCAATAGAGGAACAATGATCAGCAATCGAGTGGTGTCAGCACGAGATGTCCCCGGTTCGATTCCCAGTCTCGGTTGGAATTTTTTTACAGGTTTTCTTCACCTTTAGCAATGCTTTGCTTTGTTAATGTTAAGACGCTCCGTGGTTCGGATTCCACGTTAGCCGTATGTCCCCTTTCTCCGGTAGGATTGCCGGGTGAGTTAGGGGATTGCGCAGGTCACCAGGCCTTTGAGATGACACTAAATTTATTTGTTTATTTATTGATATCTTGTATAAGAGCCAAAAAGTCTTGATACGGAGGTTTTCATCCAACTTGGCTTGTTTCTAGACACTTGGTACGAGCCCTCAACATTAAAATTACTTAAATGGGTGTCAGGTTGTCGATTCAGGCAGATTGCCATGCTCTAACATATTCACAATACAGCCGACTCACTAGAAGAACTCACCAATTAAGACCTTACGTCTAATTTGAATATGTATCAACGTCCTCTGTGCTATAGTTTCAAAAACGGTCGAAAAATGGTTATCTAAATTAAAAAGCAAAATAGTATTGAACTTTTTATTTGTTTTGTGTGTAAGTGCATGAAAATACAAAACATTGTGAATCGGAGAGAACATTCTTTAGGTTAATGTCGAGTGGTACAGTAACTCCAGGGCTACTTTCTTCCGTACAAGTTATGTTGGTCAAATGTAGTATTATAATTCATCAAAATAGCCAGTCTTACAGATGAAAGGACACTACCAATTAATTCTTATCATTATCTCCAATGACCACTTCAGCAACGTTATTGATTAGGAATTATTTGAACTTAGGATACGATGGATTAAATAGTGCAGCTTTACACTTCGTTTAACATATTTACTTCTGTTAGTTGATATAAATAACTAATGTAACCATAACTTTCAAAACTGTTATGTCGTTATTTACGTGGTTGAAAGTGGTATCGCGGTGGTAATGAATTTGAATGTAACAGATTTAAATGCGGTAAATGGATAGCTGGCAACAAGTGGAAGGTGACATGGAGTAAATTCCAGCTTGAGGCGGAGAGTACAGTCTCTAATCTAAAAAATTTTGCTTTTCTCAGCCGTCATGTTCATCAAAATACTTAGCGGATTTCTCAGCTGGCTCAGAAATACGGCTAGTATTGGGGAACAAAAGTGTGATGCAGCAGAACAAACCAAAAGTTTCTCTCTACCTTATATTATTAAAATGTTTGATTACAAACATTGTGCAAAAGGATAAAATTTTCATTAAACAATTTTTTCTTTTATTGCAAAATTTAATTTTAAAATTTATTTTATGAAATTATTGGTTTTTTTTTGCGAATGTTCTTCATACCAACACACAGTTTTTATCCGATTTTTATGGAACTTTGCTTACATATACTTTAAAACAAATAGAAAAACACAGTTTACGTTTGGTTTACAAAAACCTAAATCCTGTCGTCCTTTCCCCTCTTACCTTAATTACTGTGAACGTTGTTCCCACAAACTCACAGTTTTTATCCGATGTTAACAGTACGTAGCACACGTATTCTTCAAAACTAGGCAGTCTGGTAGCTCAGCGGTTAAGGCACTTATTTCCGAAAGTTTTTGTCGCGGGTTAAAATTCCGTGGCTAGCAGGAATTTTTATGAGTTGTATTTGATTGTATGAGCTACGACGGGACGTTCCGTGGTTCTAGTTCCACTTTAAATTGTAGGCTCCTGAGAAAGGGAATTAGCCTTCCTTTCTTTTGATGCAATTGATTGGTACATCTCCTTCGGGAAGATTCGACAAACCTGAGTTGTGGACTAAGTTAGATTTTTAGCACTTGGAGTGAAAACTGCTGTAGGTGCGTTGGGCGACGTTTGGATGGTTAAAGTCTTACCGACATGATAATGTTTAGGTCTGTAGTGGCCTGGTGACTCAGTGGCTAAGGTGTCTAACTAGTGTACGATAGGTCCCCGGTTCGAATAATCCCTGTCTGAACGAGACTCTTAACCCTCCTTTCACCTCTGTCACAGCTTGCTATGTAAAGTGAAGTATATCAGAAGGCTTCCGTGGTTCGGTTTCCATGTTAAACTGTAGGTCCCCTGTACCTGGTAGCACTATCAGATTAGGTTAATGTGGCCAAGAGAAGAACGGAATGGTTTTTTTTTTAACTGCTTAACATCTCTTAACAGCAAGGTCTTTAGAGACGGGAATGGATGGGGGAGCAAGGAATTGGAAGGAATTTGGCAATAGCCTTTAAAAGGAAGCATCCCGGCATTTGCCTGGAGTGATTTGGGAAACTATGGAAAACCCAAATCTGGATGCCCGGACGGGAATTCGAACTGCCGTCCTCCCGAATGAGAGGCCAGAACGAAGAGCGGAATGTGCAGCCAATAGAAACCATGTCACCAGGTCATTACGATTACACGGAATTATTATTATTTACTACACCTGTAGCTATAAGTATGAATTGTAGCGCTTATGATATTCATAATTTTAACTTTTTACTTCTGTTGGCAATCCCAATGACCGCCATTTTTTTTTAAGAATAATGGTATTTTCCTGCTAGGACATGCAGTGTTATATTGAATATTTCAACATGTATATACTTTTTGCTTACCCTAACCAAGCACAACACACAACTTTAAAACTACCTATGCCAAGGTCGGACGCGAAATGGTGATCTCCCCTCCCCCCCCTCCCCCCCACACACACACAATTTGGCGTCTCTGTATTAGCCACTATGCTACGATGGTCGGCCAACTACATATTTAGTAATCACAGTAATTGCCACTGAATTAATGAGTCATGAAGTTGGTGACAATTTTCTGATATTAGTAACACAGTAGAGCAAAAATTCGCTTTTTTAATATAAAAAAAGACATAAGCTGAGCAACATGAGAACATGCTGTGTCACTTTCAGTACACCAGAGAGTGAGAATCCTCACCTGCTCGTGGTTGAATGGCGGCTGGAGCAGCTGTTTGCAGCACCACTGCGAATGCCAGCAGCACAGACGCGATCGTAGACGTCTCCATTTTGGTCACTTCACCGCACCAGTAGCCTCCGTTCGCTGCCGTTTATACGGGTTACCTTATCTGCACTTCACACAACAAGGTGCACTCGAAAGCCACAAGTGGTTTCCATCTCCTATCATACTTGTTCGATCACGTTAAGAGCACAGCTCATTTTAAGAACACGTGCCCGTAATGAGGCATATGTGTTTTGAAATAGAACTTCGAATTCCAAGTGCGGTTAGTAAAAGGGGTGATCAAATGAAAAGGTATGAAACGACGTAAAAATGTAACAGTTAAATATTTGCATATTCCGCCATGGGAGAACGTAGCGAGACATCTCGGGATGCGATTTGAGTCTCTAACTAAGATCGGAGCATGCGCGGGCTCCCGCATGCGCAGTATCTTATCAAAAGCGGCGTCCAAATGATGCGGCAGTCCGTATGAGGACAGGATAGCGTACAGGTGGGGGATGTGTACTGTGAGACACTCCGACGCCTACGCAGGTCCATCAAGAACAAAAAAAAAAAAGACCGGGGCTATTCACGGAGGGCGTGATTCTGCTCCATGATAACGCGCGTCCACACGTCTCCAGAGTCGCACACATGGAACTGGGCAAGTTCAAGTGGGAGACGTTGGACCATCCGCCCTACAGTCCGGACATGTCACCCTGCGATTTCCATATGTTTGGTCCACTGAAGAAACACCTGAAAGGGAAGCGCTTCAACTCGGACGACGTACTCAAGGACGCTGTGAAGGACTGGGTCTCGTCACGGCCACAGGAATTCTGGAAACAAGGAATCCTGCGGCTTGTTTATCAGTGGGATCGTTGTGCTCAGGTCTATGGTGTATATTTTGAATAAAGTCTACATTTGTACCCACCGTGTCGTTTCGTACCTTTTCATTTGATCACCCCTTGTATTTATGGATAATTTTAAAATGACACATTTGTCTAATCTATTCTTGCGATTCTCAGTTAAGAGGTTACTTACAAAAATATTTAGTATTAAATGAGGCATGGGGGCCTAGTTGATAGTGTACCACTAAATTTCGCGATGGAGTTTCGCAGTAGTACGTGGTCTGCAACCAGTGTACGATACTTACTGAGTGTCATTCATGGTGCCTTGCACGAGCTCCACTGGATCCGTGGATGCCTACGTGAATGTTTCCCAGAGCATATCTGAGCAGCCGCCATCTCGTCTCCTTCCCGCATTACAGGTGTCAAGAAGCTGGAAGACGACGGATTTGCGTCTTCCATCGGCATGATGAAGAAGGTATAGGGTTTCATCAGACCATGCTCTGCCACTGCGCCAAGGTCGAGTGACGATGGTCACGTGCCCATCTCAATCGTGGTTGACGATACCGTGGTGTTAACATTGGCACATGCATGGGTCGTCGGCTGCACAGGCCCATAGGAGTGTTCGGTGCACTGTGTGTTCAGACACTCTGCCCAGCATTAAAGTCTGATGTTAGTTCGCCACAGTTAGTCGCCTGCCCTGTTTTACCAGTCTGCCCAGCCTACGACGTCCGACATCTGTAATGAGAGGTGGCCACCCAACCTCTCGTGTTTGGACGTGGTTTTACCACTTGTTGAAGACACTCACCACAGCACTCCTCCACACCCGACAAGTCGTGCAGTTCCCGAAATGCTCGTGCTGAGCCTCTGGGCCATCACAATCTGCCCTCGGTCAAACTCAGATAGATCGCGCGCCTTCCCCATTCTAAACACGGATAGCACGCTCACTGATACTACATGCACGTGCGTGTGTCTGACTAGCAGTCATTCCTAGTCGGGTGACGCTGCTATCGCCTGGAGGGGTTTAGATTATGGCTACCAGACGTCCTCGTTTGCCGGGGACAGTCTCCGTATTTAGCTCTCTGTCCCCGGACAGATTTCGTCCTCGCAATGTCCCCGGATTTTTACTGTTGTCCTCAGAATTTTTTTAAAATCAAGCGACAGATCTTGAAAAGCCCTAATTTGCTAATGAATTCGTTTAAAGCAAGAGATATGAAGCGCACTTCTTTCCTTGTACGTGCCAATGAATAAAAGAAAATTACAAGGATATTGCGTATTGAACACAACAGCTTTGGAAAATCAAGTCTCCTTGCTGTGTGCAACATGGCTGTCTGTGATCCTCATTTAAAATACAAAACATAAACAATATGTGGCTTTTAAGTTAACCCAACCTTTAATCATGTAACTTATAAAAGTACAAGGCGTAATTAGGACAAATGCCGAAAGCGTCACCCGATTTTGCTGAAAAAGTAGTGAAGCGTCCCGGGATTTGGAGAAAAAATTCTGGTTACCCTAGTTTAGATCGATAGTAAGGAAGTAGTCATGATGTTCTAGCTGATCAGTGTATGTTGCGTTTTTAATAATCATTAATCTAAGTGCTGCCTAAAGTATCATTTGACAATAGATTTCAACCAAGTGAGTCTGCAGCTTTGAAATTTTATACACTCCTGGAAATTGAAATAATAACACCGTGAATTCATTGTCCCAGGAATGGGAAACTTTATATACACATTCCTGGGGTCAGATACAACACATGATCACACAGACAGAACCATAGGCACATAGACACAGGCAACAGAGCATGCACAATGTCGGCACTAGTACCGTGTATATCCTCCTTTCGCAGCAATGCAGGCTGCAATTCTCCCATGGAGACATCTACATCTACATCTACATCTATACTCTGCAATTCACAATTACTGTGGGTGGCAGAGGGCAGAGGGTGCTAAGCCAATCCTATTTTAGAGTATTCCAATCCCGAATAGAACGAGGAAAGAAAGAATACATAAATGTATCAGTACGACATCTTATCTCTCGAATCTTATCCCTTCTGTCATTGCGACCCAAATAGGTTGGCGGAAGAAGAATTTCGTTGCACTCGTAAATTAGAGATTTTCGCATATTCTCCAACAAATTTAAACGAAAACGACGTCGTCTGTCCGCAAAACAATCCCAGCCCAACCCACGTATCAGCTCTGTGACACTCACATAAGGACTGTAACTAGCGGTCACGAATCGAGCGGCTCTCCTCTGTACTTTCTCTAACGTGTCAATCAATCCCTTGCGATACGGATCCCAAATTGCACAACAGTATTCCAAATGCGGACGCACTAGTGTTTTGTACGCTATTTCCTTTGTATGAGCATTGCAGCTTCTCAAAATACGACCTATAAAACGTAGTTTAGAATTAGCTTTGCCTACGACGGAAGTTATGTGCAAGTCCCATTTCATGTTGCTTTGTACTGTTACGCCTAGATACTTCAGGGAATCGACCGTGTCAACAACTGAATTGTTAACTTTGTACTCGTGAGCAAACGGGGTCTTTTTATTACTTATTTGCATTGCCTTGCACTTTTTACAGTTAAGTGTAAGCTGCCATTTACGGCACCGTTCCGAAATAACATCCAGATCGCGCTGTATTTCTAAGCAATCGTCAGAGCACCCCACTTCCCTATAAATAAGTGCATCATCAGCAAAAAATCGCATCCTGCAATTAACGTTGTCACCGAGATCGTTTATAAAAATTAAGAAAAGAAGTGGTCCTATTACACTTCCTTGAGGAACGCCCGAAGTAACATCTAGCTTTGAAGAGGCTTCCCCGTCAACAACGACATACTGCGACCGACCAGTTAGAAAATCGCGTATCCATTCGCAGATCTGATCAGATATACCGTACGCTCGAATCTTCGCCAAAAGGCGGTTATGTGGTACAGAGTCAAAAGCCTTCTAGAAATCCAAGAAAATAGCATCAACTTGTGATCCTGCATCGATAACCTTCATTACGTCATGCGAAAATAGAGCCAGTTGCGTTTCACACGAACGGTTCTTACGAAATCCGTGTTGGTTTGCTGTAAGTAACTCGTTTTCATCCAGAAACTTCATAACGTTAGAGCATATGACATGCTCCAGAATTCTACTGCAGAGAGATGTTAGAGATATGGGTCGATAATTCCTAGGATCTCGCCGATCACCTTTCTTGAAAACGGGAATCACCTGCGCTATTTTCCAGTCAGAAGGTACTTTTCTTTCTTCTAAAGATTTACGAAATATATCTGATAGAAATGGTTCTATTTCTTCCGCGTATTCCGAAAATAATCTTACTGGAATACCATCAGGACCCGGCGCCTTCCCCCACTTCAGGAGCTTTAATTGCTTTATGATACCTACACTATCAATTTGAACTGTATCCATCTCAGATTCTACACGCCGTGCAAAAGCGGGAATGTTTTCCATGTTTTCGTCAGTGAAAGAATTTTTAAATTCAGTGTTAAATACGGTAGCCTTTTCGCGGCTGTCATCAACTTCCCGGCCGTCTTGTAGTAGAACTGACATATTGTTGTCCCTACCACTAACTTTTTTTACATACGACCAAAATTTCTTTGGGTTTTCGTTGAGACTCTTAGAAAGTGAGTTGCATTTAAAGTCGTTAAAAGCCTCGCGCATCGCATTTTTAACATGTTCTCTTGTCTCAACTAACTTTTCTAAATCACTCCTATACATCGTCGTCCTTGAGCGTGCATGTATCTTCCTTTGTTTTTTAAGTAACCGTTTAATTTCACGTGTATACCACGGGGGATCGTTCCCATCCCTGATTGTCCTTTTCGGTATATGTAAGTCCATACCTTCCCTGATTATATGCATGAACCGAAGCCACATCTCTTCAACCGAGCCTCTTCCTTCTATAAAGGTAATGTAATTATCCCTCAAAAACGCTCTTAAACTCTCCTTTGGGGCTTTTGAAACCTGTAAACGACCCTTTCTTTTTTCTTTTTGCGCGCGGCTATTAATTTTACTGTAGCAATTACAGCTTTATGATCACTTATTCGCATGGTGGTAGAAACGTCCGTGAATAACTCAGGCCTATTCGTAACGAGAATATCTAAAATGTTTTCGTTATCGTTGTGGCACCGCGTTGGTTCAGTGACGAGCTGCTCCAGATTAAGATCTGAGAAAAGGTCAAGAATAATTTCAGAGGATGTTTTATCCCGGCCACCAGTAACGTGGACGTAATTATTCCAGTCGATATACGGAAAGTTGAAGTCACCTCCTAGTATTATTCCATGATCTGGAAATTGACGAGCTATATTACTTACATTAGTTCTTAAGGCCTCAGCAATAGATACATCTGCATCTGGTGGACGATAGAAAGACCCTAATACAAGTTTTGTCCTAGCTACTTTTAGTCTAATCCGTAGGATTTCACAGACCGTATCGATATTTATTTCGCTACACGACAGGTGTTTACTAACAGCTATAAATACACCGCCTCCATTGGAGTTCAACCTGTCCTTACGGAAAACATTCATTCTATCGTTAAATATTTCTGCTGAACTTATATCCGGTTTTAACCAGCTTTCAGTACCTGACGATGGTGGAGGTGCTGGATGTAGTCCTGTGGAACGGCATGCCAAGCCATTTCCACCTGGCGTCTCAGCTGGACCAGCGTTCGTGCTGGACGTGCAGACCGCGTGAGACGACATTTCATCAGTCCCAAACATGCTCAATGGGGGACAGATCCGGAGATCTCGCTGGCCAGGGTAGTTGACTTACACCTTCTAGAGCACGTTGGGTGGCACGGGATACATGTGGACGTGCATTGTCCTGTTGGAACAGCATGTTCCCTTGCCGGTGTAGGAATGGTAGAACGATGGGTTCGATGACGGTTTGAATGTACCGTGCACTGTTCAGTGTCCCCCTCGACGATCACCAGAAGTGTACGGCCAGTGTAGGAGATCGCTCCCCACACCATGATGCCGGGTGTTGGCCCTGTGTGCCTCGGTCGTATGCAGTTCTTATTGTGGCGATCACCTGCACGGCGCCAAACACGCATACGACCATCATTGGCACCAAGGCAGAAGCGACTCTCATCACTGAAGACGACACGTCTCCATTCGTCCCTCCATACACGCCTGTCGCGACACCACTGGAGGCGGGCTGCACGATGTTGGGGCGTGAGCGGAAGACGACCTAACGGTGCGCGGGACCGTAGCCCAGCTTCATGGAGACGGTTGCGAATGGTCCTCTCTGATACCCCAGGAGCAACATTGTCCCTAATTTGCCGGGAAGTGGCGGTGCGGTCTCCTACGGCACTGCGTAGGATGCGACGGTCTTGGCGTGCGTCCGTGAGTCGCTGCTGTCCGGACCCAGGTCGACGGGCACGTGCACCTTCCGCCGACCACTGGCGACAACATCGATGTACTGTGGAGACCTCGCGCCCCACATGTTGAGCAATTCGGTGGTACGTCCACCCGGCCTCCCGCATGCCCACTATACGCCCTCGCTCAAAGTCCGTCAACTGCACATACGGTTCACGTACACGTTGTCGCGGCATGCTACCAGTGTTAAAGACTGAGATGGAGCTCCGTATGCCACGGCAAACTGGCTGACACTGACTGTGGCGGTGCCCAACCGCTGCGCAGCTAGCGCCCTTCGACGGCCAATACTGCTGTTCCTGGTGTGTCCGCTGTGCCGTGCGTTTGATCATTGCTTGTACAGCCCTCTCGTAGTGTCCGTAGCAAGTATGGTGGGTCTTACACACCGGCGTCAATGTGTTCTTATTTCAATTTCCAGGAGTGTAGTATAACCTGTACGAGCAGCGATTGAGGTAATAATTGGAAACCGTCCCAGCAATACCCTGGATGGTTAATGAATTCGCCTAAAACCCGTAACCAGGGCGATCATTAGTATGTGACAGAATTTGATTTCATATCCTCATTTCTATCATGATTAACCATAAATAATCCGAATCTGCTGGGTTGGAGAAACAGTCTAATAACCAGGCAAATTTAGAACCCCCGTCTGGGAACAGTTGAGTCTCGAGTTGTAAACCAAAATCGTTTTGTGGATACCTATGAAAGCAGAATATAAATTTTGCATTTACAGCAGATGTTCAAAATGGCATCCACCAGCTTTGATATAGGCATGACATCGGCGATCTAACTTCTTTCGTACCCGATGAAACAACCTCGATCTCGTTTTAACGTTATGACAGTCATCTGAAATGTTCACCAGGAGATTCTCTTCAGTATCTACAGGTGTTTCATGCAAACGACTGCTCACGAGATCCCGCAAAGAAAAGAAAAAAAAAAATCATGTGGGTACCGATCAGGTGGTGGGCTGGCCAAGAATCAGGTCCTTATCTTGCTACTCACCTTTAAGGGAACGTCCGACTAAGGTGTTAACGAGAACCATGTGAATACTTGTACTGAGCTTTTATATTACATCAGTACTGACCATGTCAAATACTACACACCACGCCATATTCATTTTATGAATAAAGTTTAAAATTCCGCTATCAGCATTGCATTAGCAGAATTTTACTTTCCCAACCTCCCATAATGTACGCATGTATTTTGTTCGTTTTGCCTACTAATATGTAATATGGCCTGCAAAAAAAAAAAAAAAAAAAAAAAAAAAAAAAATACTATAACTGTTTGCAGATTTTATGATTTAAGGCTGAGGCGTTTACGGATCGGGTTTCTAAAATATAAATCATTTTTTTTCCATCTCCATCGCCCCGGAAGTTTGTATCGTCAACATGGGAACACTATGTATAAGACGACATTAAACGTGTCACTTTTACACCTTTCAAGAAAAATACATAATTCGACAACGGGCTTTTCTCTCTTCTTCGTGGACGAAGCCAAGTCTCCCACGTCCCACCTGTGCTTTCTATCTCTCACGATACACCATCCCTCCTTTTCTCAAACATAGTATCTCTCCCTTCATATCGAGCCCGGTGAGAGAGTGGAAACGCTCGTGTCTGATATTCGAGGGAATACAGGTTCACATCCTCGTCCGGCAATGCAGAGTTCGGTTTTCCATTGGTTTTCGAAATCACTCCAGGCGATTGCCGGGATGGTTCCTGCAAAAGGCCATGACTGAATTCCTCTCAATTCCTTGCCTCCCCCTACCCCTTCCTCTCCTTTCTTTAATGATCTTGACGTTAACGAGGTTTAAAATCCGAAGGAAAGAAAATCTTCCTTTTTCTTGGAATTCTGATTAAAGCCTTCCTGTTTATGTGACTGAACCAACTTACCACATTCATGCCAGTTCTCCATACTGTCTAATCCCAATTCTTACCTTTTCTACACAATCATCTTCTTCTACTTTCTTAATTGCCCATTAAACTTCGCAGGAAAATCCTCTCTATTCTCCGCCCTACTTCTGTCATCTCACCTTAAGTTTCGGAAGGAATGTAGCAAATAGTACATTATCATTTTCGTCTTTCTAACCAATTAACTGTCACACACCAGATGTTCATTTTTTTATCAATTTCTCGACTGATTTGATGCAATCCTCCATCCCTTCCTATCTTATGCTAACATTTCATCTCAACATACCCCTTACAACCCACGTCCTCATTTATTTGCTTCATATATTCAATCTCTGTCTTCCTCTGCAGTTCTTACCTTCGACTGTTTTCTCCACTAACAAGTTAACCAAACCTGCATGTCTCAAAATATGACCTACCACCAATAACTAGGGAAACTCCGTCTTCATGTAAACTACTGCTTATCTTAGTTTCTTTTATTCCATCAGCCATCAGAAATACTTTGAAGTATGTTAGTTTCTTTCATAATGTTAAACGGTGTTCCATACACTATGATTTTCTCCAGAGTTTTGCACCTTTAAACCTCCATCACTTCATTCTTCTCGTTGCTAACGGCAAGGCTACGGCATTTGATGGTTTCTGTTTTTGCCAAATCAAAAATTTCCTGTCAGGAAGCTTCAACTACGGAAATCATGGAAACAATTATCATATCTCTCAACTAATCTTCGTAAATTTGAAAACGTATTGTGCAGCTTAGTGAAGTGTTGATGCTTTGAATAGCCTGGCCTGAGTACGCTACGAGCGTATACCACTAAAAACTTCTTCTTCTTTTTTTTCGAGATTTACACTTCGTCAGCATTGCGGTAACTAGAACATAGAAGCGGTTTAGAATTGGGGACAAGGTACGGGATGGAATATAGTCTTGGTTTTTTGAAAGAACTACACTCCTGGAAATTGAAATAAGAACACCGTGAATTCATTGTCCCAGGAATGGGAAACTTTATATACACATTCCTGGGGTCAGATACAACACACGATCACACAGACAGAACCATAGGCACATAGACACAGGCAACAGAGCATGCACAATGTCGGCACTAGTACCGTGCATATCCTCCTTTCGCAGCAATGCAGGCTGCAATTCTCCCATGGAGACGATCGTAGAGGTGCTGGATGTAGTCCTGTGGAACGGCATGCCAAGCCATTTCCACCTGGCGCCTCAGGTGGACCAGCGTTCATGCTGGACGTGCAAACCGCGTTAGACGACGTTTCATCCAGTCCCAAACATGCTCAATGGGGGACAGATCCGGAGATCTCGCTGGCCAGGGTAGTTGACTTACACCTTCTAGAGCACGTTGGGTGGCACGGGATACATGTGGACGTGCATTGTCCTGTTGGAACAGCATGTTCCCTTGCCGGTGTAGGAATGGTAGAACGATGGGTTCGATGACGGTTTGAATGTACCGTGCACTGTTCAGTGTCCCCTCGACGATCACCAGAAGTGTACGGCCAGTGTAGGAGATCGCTCCCCACACCATGATGCCGGGTGTTGGCCCTGTGTGCCTCGGTCGTATGCAGTTCTTATTGTGGCGATCACCTGCACGGCGCCAAACACGCATACGACCATCATTGGCACCAAGGCAGAAGCGACTCTCATCACTGAAGACGACACGTCTCCATTCGTCCCTCCATACACGCCTGTCGCGACACCACTGGAGGCGGGCTGCACGATGTTGGGGCGTGAGCGGAAGACGACCTAACGGTGCGCGGGACAGTAGCCCAGCTTCATGGAGACGGTTGCGAATGGTCCTCTCTGATACCCCAGGAGCAACATTGTCCCTAATTTGCCGGGAAGTGGCGGTGCGGTCTCCTACGGCACTGCGTAGGATGCGACGGTCTTGGCGTGCGTCCGTGAGTCGCTGCTGTCCGGACCCAGGTCGACGGGCACGTGCACCTTCCGCCCACCACTGGCGACAACATCGATGTACTGTGGAGACCTCGCGCCCCACATGTTGAGCAATTCGGCGGTACGTCCACCCGGCCTCCCGCATGCCCACTATACGCCCTCGCTCAAAGTCCGTCAACTGCACATACGGTTCACGTACACGCTGTCGCGGCATGCTACCAGTGTTAAAGACTGAGATAGAGCTCCGTATGCCACGGCAAACTGGCTGACACTGACTGCGGCGGTGCCCAACCGCTGCGCAGCTAGCGCCCTTCGACGGCCAACACTGCTGTTCCTGGTGTGTCCGCTGTGCCGTGCGTTTGATCATTGCTTGTACAGCCCTCTCGTAGTGTCCGGAGCAAGTATGGTGGGTCTTACACACCAGCGTCAATGTGTTCTTTTTTCAATTTCCAGGAGTGTATCTCTGCATTCGCCGGGACGCAATGTGTAATCCGATTGTACAGTAACTACCCTCCACTTGCAGAATCACTAAGTTACATCAATGTTTACTTCTACTGGAACAGATGATTTTACATTTCAATGAAGTAATTTACTATCCCAGTAGAAGTTAGCAGTTGGAGTTGTCTTTATCGTAAGTCTCAATTGGTATATGCGATATTTTCTAGTTAAAACTAAACCAGCGGCTAAGTGAAAGCAGCAACTTTGAAAGGCGTTATTATTCTTTTGAGAGACTATTCCGACAAAAAGTAGATGTGCGGAACATCAAAAAAGAAGATTTTGGCTTTCACGGAAAAGTGGGTAATTATTAACTAATAACTCCTCCGTTCAGAAGCCGGTATTTCATTTTGAGGTACTAGAGGAGCCTCCCTTGTAAAAGACAAAATTAATTTTCTATTTTGCGTTATTGCTGCATCACGTCCACCATCGATAAATCAGTCTGAGGATCCCTCTAATTCCAGACAGAATGTTTCACAGCACGAAAAGGCAAGTTGGACCCGCTTACCTATCATAGGAGAGCAGAAGTTCCGTTATCAGACACGCCCATGCTCATACCACACGATTAGAGATTACGGTAATGTATTCGTCTCGTAAAGGCACTTGAAACAATCCGCCAGTTTCTCACGGTCATGAATTAATATCAATTAATGTTTGTGTTGAACGTAATATATCAAAGTAGTGCGTAATCTCCACATCTTATGAGCGGTATTTCCAGATCTCGCGTCAGCACATTTTGTCAACTACCAGCACGTGTTGCGTGTATGGCAGCAGAAGAGGTCAGTAGGAAACCAGATGAAGGCCTCGCCGTTTTCTTAAGAGGGTATTAAGGTCTCTTCTGCGATCGCAATGCTAATAACTAGGCATGTTCAATGTTCATGCAGAAAATACATTGACGTTTTTTTTTCGATGTATTGCATCGAAACGTTGCATCGATGTTTCACGATGCATTGAATAAAAATATCGACATGTATATATATATATATATCAGTTAATAAATGTTATGAAAGTAGAAAAATGAGACATTAATTTGAATCATATTTTAATCAGTTATTTACAAAGACATTTTTGGAATATCTGAGTTTTCTAAATTAGAGGTCCTAATAGATAGATAGAATACAAGGAAAGCGAGGCAACGCTGAAAGAGAGGCAGTATTGAGATTTTAATCTAATTTGAATTTTGAAATCCTAATATTTCCTCTCTAAACTTTGCGTAAATAAGATTTTATTAACCCGCTTTCCTTATATTCTGTTACGCTGTTGATTTAAAACTTTTGCACATTTAAAAAAATGTCTTTCTGATGGTTCAGAGCTCGCTGCAACTGTTAAATATTTATAAGCTATTTTGTACCCTTTTTGAAACTGTAGTTTATAATTGGACCATACTTCTAACGGATTTTCGCTAAGCCTGTCAACCGGGTCCTCAAGTAGACAGACAGCTCATCAAAACACTTTCTTCGATCCTGTTTGAAATCTAGATTCGATGAACTAGTTTGTTGTTTTGATCGATCCACAGGCTGAAATCTACCAACTATCTGAATCAGATTCTGAACGCTTTCATTCCACCTTCCTCTTCATAATATACTTGATCTTTCGAACAGCATTTGCACCTGTCATCAGGTTTTCAAAATGTGTTTTTTTGAACCAAGGGTCCGATAAGGTCGCCGTATCTAAAGACGAAACTTGTTCAATGGCACCCATCGGTTTGTCGATTTCTTTCAGGAGGAGTTTTTGTGCTTCCATAACTAAGGGGAGATTTGAAAGGATGCATTGCACTAAAGAGTTTACTTTACTGCTGGTACAATAATTATCCCCAGATATTTATTTAATTGCAGCTTCAAGTGGGAGTAGTATGTTAATAAGAGATGACATTATATTTAATTCCAAACCAGTAAACATTGGAGGTACTGTTTTATGACAAATCAATATACCACTTACAACATTTTTAAGCTCCAAAAATCTTTGAATTATATAACATATGTTATTCCAATGTGTTGGCACGTCTTGTATTAACTTTGTTTCAACGCTCACTGAGTTTCTAAAATCGTCGCTAGCTCTTTTTTTTTTTTCTTTAAAAATTTAAAAAAAAAAAAAGAACAGTTATTTGTCCGTATCAAATCTCCAATCGTTGCAGGTTTTAAGGGGCAAATATATTCCGATGTATGATTTCCATCGAGTTAATAAATTCCCAATGTCATTGATTCGAACACCGTGTCTAGACCAAAATGCGCTGTGACACACAAAAAACTGCGCATCTACATATGTGACTACATGTCACTAGTTAATGGAAGGAGTTCAACATTAGAGAGTTTTGGTTTTATTAATATTGCAAAGATGTCAAGTTAAAAGAAAAATGTGATGTGATTTTGCTGGTGACAACAATAACGTATTCCAATTTTTTGTTTTGCTTTAAAACTAACCCTATCGCGTCGGGAAAAAAAGTGTGATTTCTTTCGATGTACGAATGCAATACATCGATGCATCGTTAAACATCAAAAGTAAGCGATACATCGATTTGATTCGATGCATCGAGTAGTAAACATCGATGTTTTCGATACATCGATGTATATCGATCATCACTACTAATAACTATATTCCATCGTCCAAAAATCCCGTCGCTTGAAACACATCAATGACCTGCAACTCACACATGCCAATTGCCAAGGTCTGATCGTAAAATAGCATTGTTTATTGTACGTATAGTGCTACTTGAGCGGCATAGCGGCTCAGTATTTAAGGCGTCTTACTGGATATCGAAAGGTCCTCGGTTCCAAACCCGGTCTCTGCGGCGATTTTCATAGGCCCTTAAAGCGACCTTCACCTCTGGCACAGTTTGCTGTTTAATGTGAAGTACACAATAAAGCTTCCGTGGTTCGGATTCCATGATAAACTAGAGGTCCCCTTTACCCTGTAGGAGTACCGGGTTAAGTTCGGCAGGAAGGAAATGAACTGGTTTCCTACCTACCATACCAGGCTAGCGCGTGAATCCTTCGGGAGTGTCCAACCACCCTCTGGGTTGAATACCAAGCTTAACTTAGCCCCTTTGCGAACATCAAATCCTTAGGGGATACTGTCGCGGTTATGCTGGAGGTTCGGTTACAATACTTACTGTGAACCTTTAAAGCTCCGCGCACTCACTAGATTCTGGTTCTTTCTCTGACGGCCGCCAACCGATATTAAGTCGGTAAATGAAATAAAAATGCACCTTCTTATTAGAAACACATGCATTTAATAGTTAATAAGATAGTCCCGCTCCAACTCCCAACCTTTATGAAAGTTCGATATCGATCCTTTAAGATTACAGGTACTGCCTCCGATAAATTTAGACTGAATAACACGCACTCTTTTCATTCATACAACACCCTTAGTAGTTCTCAGAACAGGCCTATGGCTCACCACGAAACAATTCATATAAAATTCTGCAAATACTTTCTTCATTAATAAACTTCCTTCATATCACCAAAGAAACCACCTTCTACAAAATTAATTCTTTATCATAATGAACACGCGTTCTCGTCGACTCGACTGACCGTTCACTTTCACGACAGAACTCACCTACTCCACGGCCAACGGCAGACTGCCGGCCCAGAAGCCTAGGTGCGTCTTTCTCCCAAGCGCACCATGCTTCCGAATTTGGGGTTTGCACCCCCGAGTTCACGGACCCGGCAGATGCTGACGTCACTAGATGACGACCAGTTTCAACCCATGCTTTAAAACTGGGTTCTACCTCCCTAAACCCACGGACTTGGCGGATGCTGATGTCCCTAGACAACCACGCAAACCGCCAATATTTAAAACTTCTCAAATTATCTTCCAAAGTAATGGGGAAATGCCATTAACCCGTTACAATACGATAAGAAGTTTCCTCTCCGGTACTGATTTGATAACAAGCTCAGTAACCATAATGTTCTGTTTGCAAGAATTTTATCAGTGGTTGTCCATTCCGAAGTCAGTCGCTCTTCTGTGATCTACGTGGTCACGTGCTTCTTTAGTAGTACAATAACCTTTATAGAAACATCTTAAAAAAATCATCAATATCACTTGGCTGTCTGATTTGTACCCTCGTCACTAGTAGAAAGTGGTCTCTCAGGAATGGCTCCGAGGTCGTTAGTAGACAAAAAGTGATAGCGCGTCAGGTCTGTGGAATTTTTATAATGTGCAGGATGCCCAGTAATCAAAATGAAGTAGTAAACTGTCTCGGGAAACGGAACGATCATACAAAATCATTTTATTTAATCTAAAGTTCGTTTATTTATTTACATACAAATAATTTCCAAAATTACAACGATTAAAAATAGACAGAATAATTTCTAGAAGAAAAATGATATCGAAGAGTTACGATACATGAAATATTGCAGATGATTCTAATAAAAACATCATTTTGAAATTGCCGAAGAAAGCGTGAGCTAAACATTGTGAAAATTATCTACGATATAACTTCCTAAGCTCATTCAATCACTCACCTCGAAAGCTATTGGCTGGAGAACGGTGACGTAGCGCACCAGCCATCGATCGCAAATTAAATGAGACCAGTAGTATCATTAGAAGAAACTCGAAGTTATATGCACAATTTAATAGCTAAGCAACTGCTACAAAATTAATAGCCATAATATATTAACTAAATTTGATTTTTATATCATTTCATAGTTAAAAAAATATCGATAAATTTTAGTGCTGAAAAAACGTTGAACCGCTTTTCAGCAACAAGTCGCTAATGAAAACAAATTATTTACAAAAAAAAAAAAAAACCTGAAATTATTCATGGTTTCTGATGTAATCACGAATGTCAAATCTTATCCCACTGTAGGCTAAATTTGAATTTAATTAAAACTTTCACTAATGTTTCTGCTTGATCAAAGTTTACACATTACGGTTTTTTTGTTTTTTATGTATTTTACTGACTACTTTCGCTAATGGTCTATATTCACGTTTGCTGTACGTGAATTATTAGGTTATTTAAAGTGGACATCAGACCAAATATGCTACCGAATTACCTTTGAAACTATTATACGATAGTGCGATCGTCCCTGTCCGTATGTAATACTTCTATTAATACATCTGAGTTCTTCAAGTTCATGAGATTTTACTCACCCTAAGGGTGAAACACAGATCAAGTTCGTATTCCTCCGGATCAGGTCAACCTGTCGTAATCTTTGACCCTAAAAACTGGAACTACTCTTGACCCGTGAAGATACGCAAAAAACGGTCACGCGCTTAATAAGTCTGACATCATCTGCTTTTAAAGAACTAAGTACTGATATACCGAAGAGTAGAAATGGATGACGAAGAGATATTAGTTGAAAATTAATTCGAGTTTAGGATAAACCATAGTACAACTAAGTAATGTTGGCGTGAATATTAATGTTGGAAACAACGATAGAGTAAAGGAGGAACTATGGCATTTGTGACCTCAGAATTTTTTTTTGTTATTGTTAGACGAGAGGAAGGGTTCAATTTTTTTAGAACTTAGGCCTTAATAATCGAAATAGAAGAATAATTCATATAACCATTAGGCAGCTATATTAAAGGTAGAAAAAACTGAGGAGACAAACATCAGTTAAGATGGTGTAAGGAATCATGTTCTCAAAGTATAACAGGAAGTGTTCAAGGAAATTAAGGAAAAATGTGAATGTGTCATAAGGCTTTAAGGAGAAATAATAAGTATGCATGGCCTTGCTAATCCTGCAAACAAGAGTGAAGATATTGATAAATTACTGAAAGTCATTAAAATACTGGAGCAAACTTCTAACAAAACATAAACCAGAAGAAGGTAAGCAAAAATGATAATAACAACCTTTGGAAGTTGTGCAGCGTTTACCTCAATTGCAGATAATAATTATAAATTTAAGATAAATCATCATTTCCAAAACAAATGTATTTTTTCGTTCGTTTATTTCTTTTTACCGAATTTGTTTCTCTTTCACTTCTTCAGCCGTTTTTCCTATCGAATATCATTGTATTTTTTTACATCGGAGCTATGGTATAAATTGCGGCCTACTTACGTTTTAAATTGGTTTATATCGACACTTTATTGTAATCATTATCTGCAACTAAGGATAATGATCCAGAAGTTCGATTATTATTAAAGCAGTCTTTCCAGGAATCCCAGTGAATACAAGAGAACACATCTGAAGTCGCACAAGACAATTCATAACATAAAGTTCAACAACTGTGAAATCAAGTTACGTTAATATTAAAATAAAGTCCATCTCAGCATCAGAGATTAAAACATTGGTTGCAAAATGAATATGACCTGCTGTACGAGAACCGGGCTGAAATCAAACCGCTGAAGATGCTTTTGTGAAAGAAATGAAACACATTAGCTTAAATCTTATAAACGAACGTAAAAATTCAGTTGTATAGACAATAAACATTTATCTTACATTTATAAACGTAATGATAACATTGCATTGAATATATAAACAGGATCAGATATGGCAGAAGAAGTAAGTGAATCCCGTTCCTTAGCCGAAGCAACTAATACCCTTGCCAAGAGATTCTTCCTAATCTGACACAAATGTGGTTCTCGCAGTTAAAGAAACAATTTTCTGCTACAAATTTGTAACCATTGCCATACACGTTGAATTTTCCAAACCAAGTTTATCGCTCAGAAAATGCGATTAGTTTTGAATTGTCTTTGAAGTGTTTTTTTGTTCAATGATTTCATGCTGGCATACTTGATACGAAGAATATCGTGTTATCACATGATGTG
The DNA here is from genome assembly GCA_031002005.1 of Vandiemenella viatica. NCBI lineage: Eukaryota > Metazoa > Arthropoda > Insecta > Orthoptera > Morabidae > Vandiemenella > Vandiemenella viatica. The sequence goes on along the minus strand of JARYHS010013631.1, from coordinate 135,619,700 downwards.
TAAGTGCTTTTGGGTAGTTTTGTTCCGATATCGTCTTCCAAATAGTGTTTCATTGCACGGACTTGAGACAGATTCAGTTGCCGAAATATGGAACGACTTTTATCAAGACCCTCATCTTCCTCTGTCAAATCTTGCTTTTGCGAATGTGAAGAAAGTACTTGACTGATGGGACAAAACATTATTTAAAAAAAAACTTCTTAATAGCATGTTGGCACACACTTGGAACGCAATACATCAGCTATTCGGTGTGGCATGGATTCAACAACTCCTTGGTGAGTTTCCGGTCTCTATGCACAGATCACGCAACACTCAACAGGCCACTGGTTTGTGGGCCCGGAGTTGACACCCGATAGCGTCCCAGATGTTTTCTACTGCGTTGAAATCTGACGAATTTTGCCGCAAACGCATCAACGTGAGCTCACTATCATGCTCCTGAAACCACTGTAGCACGATTTTTACCTTGCGAGACGGACAGTTATTCTTTTAGAAAATACACTCGCCTTCGTGGAAAACATAGAGCATGAAGGGGTGCAGGTCGTCCGCGATATTTTTCCCGTAGTCCTTCGACACTACCACAAGTCCTATGGAAGCCGAGGTGAATGTTCCCCATGACATAATGTTGCTTGCACCCGTGGCACGGTGTACGAGGGATACCAAAAAATAATCGCAATAGCATTCCTGTGGGCAGAACTTGTGTAGTACGCATTTTCGCCACTAGGCGTTTATAGCGCAACTCATTGCAAGTTCAGTGCCGCCTGTGTTGTCGACCTGGCTTGTTCCGTTAATGTGCAGTGATTGTTTTTGCTAGAGCTGTTTTGTTATTGTTTCGTTTTTGGTGATGGAAAGTTTAAGTGAACAACGTGCAGCTGTGAAATTTTGTTTTGAGCTCAGTGAAAATGCTGCTGAAACTGTTTTAATGTTGAAAACAGCTTACAAAGATTACACTATGAGAAAAACTCAAGTGTACGAGTGGTTCGCTGTCGATATGTCGATTGACGACAAAGCTCGTTCTGGACGTCCATCAACTGCCCGAATCGACGAAAATTTAAAAAAATTCCAGAGCTTGTGCTCTCAGAACGTCGCGTCGAGACCAATTGATCAACTGTCAAAGATTAGTGGGTTATATTGGAGCTCTGTTCAGCGAATTTTAACCAAAGATTTGGGAACCAAAAGGGTTGCTGCCAAGTTTGTTCCTCAGGCTCTGACATAATCAAAAAGAACGTCGAGTTGAAACATGTGCCGTGAAACAATAGCTTGAAATTGGACCAGATTTTCTGTCAAAGGTCATTACTGGTGATGAGTCATGGTGCTATGGTTACGACGTAGAAATAAAGCAACAGTCAAGCCAATGGAAGACGTCATTGTCACCCCGTCCAAAAAAAAATGTCGTCAAGTCAAATCAAACATACATCAAAACAATGCTCATTGGCTATTTTGATGCCAAGGGCGTAGTTCATTCAGAGTTTGTTCCCCCACATCAGACCGTCAATCAAACCTTTTATTTGGAAGTTTAAAGAAGATTACGCAACAGTGTTCGTCAGAAAAGACCCGATTTGTGGCAGACAGGAGACTGGTTCTTCCATCACGAAAATGCACCTGCACACACAGCTGTCTCTGTTAGGCAGTTTTTGGCTAAAAATGGCATGGTTCCACTGCCCCACGCACCTTACTCCCTTGACCTGGTTCCGTGCGACTTTATTTTATTTTCACGCATGTGCAACCGACCGTTTTGGGCTTAGTCGATTAGTTGACAGGATGGTTGAGTGGTGGGCCGCTCTTCCTATCATGGCACTAAGTGTGATCGCTCGTATGGGCCTAGGGCTTAATGCTGGAGGTTGTTGCAGTTGTGAGCGCAATGTGGCATTGGAGAAACCGACCAGATCCTAGGTACTGACCTGTGCGAAGTATTCCCACAGTTTGCCTCGGCAAATTCTGCTGTCTCCTCGTAGTACGGCGGCTAGATGGATTACTGTTAATCAGGATAACTGACACCACATGGTTAAGGATATGAACCTTTACTTTGTAATAGTACCACGTAATCATCATTGAACTGGGCTATGGCTAGCTATAGGTTCTTCTACTTCTATTACGACAGACAAGGCGTCTAACTGCTACGATAGGCGTTTATTGTACACTCTAGACTGAAGCCAATACATCCGAATGAATACTGCCTGCTAGGCTAACCCCGATGGTACTAATAACTGAAGCCATAGTTTCTTGACGTTAATGATCTACTCAAAGTATAGATGGTGGATCCATTACTTACAATTGAGAATGGCTAGCAGCTAGTCTTGGTAGCGATGGTACCTGCTATCGGCCATGACGCGAGACCCGGCTACGGAGAGAGGCACCCTAACCGTTAAACTGACATAGTGTCTGCCCTACAATACTGATACTTGCAGAAGAGCGCGAGTGCGTACCGTCGCTCGTAATTTATCCCGATCGTCGAACGTTCTAGATGTTCGATCGGTCGTCACCCCGGAAATCGCCTTCCGTCCTGGCATCTGCTGACGCTCGGGTCTGCAAAACGAGGCTAACCTCACGCGAATTCTCCGCGTGCGTACGGGACGTTGCTTTCAACTAAAGTACTAATATTTAACCTTAACTAATATGTCTCAAAACCGTCCATTACACATGAAAAGGGGCATGAAAGGACAACATTAGAGAGGTCAAGAAAAAAACGAGGGAGGAACTGTCACCCATGTTTTGAACAATGGAAGCACTGGTGGGACAAATGTAATGGAGAGTATTTTGATGGGGATAAGGTTGTTTTGTAAAAAATTTGAAAATATATTGGTTTTAAAAAATAATTCCGTTTTTTTTTCTTTTTTTTTCTTTTTTTCTTTTTTTTTGGTTCTCCTGGTCCCGTCCATCGATCTCATGTAACAAGATTCATCCGACGAGGTAACACGTTTCTATTGATCCTCGATCTAATCTCAACGATATTGTGTCCACTTCAATCGTAATTGACGATGTCGATGGATCAACATGGGAACACGTTGCTGTGAGACCCCATGTGCAACAATGTGCGCTGAACCGTGTGCTCTGAAACACTTGTGCCAGCAGCAGCATCGTCTTCAGCCACTGATCGAATCCTATCCTGATTTACAGAGCGGGCAGGCCTCCGACCTCCACGTTCTATGATGGGGCGTGGACCACCTTGTCGTCTACTCATGGTTTATTTTTTTATTATGGCTTTACGCCTCTTAGACGTCGAGATCATTAGAAACTGGAAAGGTTGGAGGACAAGAAACGGGAAGGAATTCAGCAATGGCCTTTTCTAGGAAGCATCCCGACATTCGTCTAGAGTGATTCGGAAAACCCAAATCCGGATACCCGGACGGTGATTCGCCCACCACACTCGGTCGTGTGGTTTCACTGTCCATCCACTTACCATAGATGCTCACTACAATAGCACACGAACAAACGACCAGCTTCGCCGTTTCCGAGATGCTCGTTCCCAGGTGCCTGGCCATAACTCTCTACACTTTGTCAGAGTAACTTACGTCAGTGGATTTCCCCATTTGGCACACGTATCGTCGCTAAAGTGACTCTCCGTACCTCTCTGCTCCGCTGTTTACTTTTCATGCCGCTTGACATACCCACACCGTCATCAGATAACATTCAGTCTCACGGCGGGGTTCGAATTTCACTGAAAACTCAAGGATACTGAATGCGGTTCACATAGTAACTTGGTATTACTTTATCATTAAAACCAACTTAGCCACAAACTGTGTCAGAGGTAGGACTGTCAGTTCCTTCTCTCTGTCACCTGCAGTTCAGTGTGGAAACCGAACCACGGAACGTCCTGACGTAGCTCATACGTTCAAATATAACTCTTAAAAATTCCTGGCCCCCGGGATTTGAATCTTAACCACTGAATTAACAGAGCGTTCTAATTTGTAATTACGGA
>JARYHS010013631.1:135573085-135614787 GCA_031002005.1 Vandiemenella viatica | reverse complement strand
TTGAATGAAATATCTCAAACAAGTAATAAAACAGCAAAGTTAACATTGAAATAACATGGCAACACAGGCCATCAAATTGAAGCTAACATTTTACTGTACAAAGGAAAATCCCAGGGGGCGCCGTATAAAGTGAATGAAAAGCATCAAAATTGAATTAACAAACAGCAAGATGCTTAAGAAAAAATTGAATCGAAATATAAATTCAGCTAGCTCAGAATTTAAGTGACGGGAGCAGAGTCTTAACCCAGGCGTCGCTTAAGGGCACATAAGTCTGTTAAAATCCACTGAATAGTGACCGTCGTTTCTGGTACATTACCATAGAATCATCGCCGTGATGGTGAGCGACAAACACAATGCCACTGCAGCAATGGAAGCTAAATAAGCGGCTACGCACGCGTTATTAGCATAACTTCCAAATAATGGCAAGCATGCCACTCGACATCTCGCTTTCCCAAAGCAAGAAATGATCAACCACAATGATCATCAGAGAGCGTGCCGGCTGGCACGTCTGTTCACCAGCTCGTCTTGGACCCAAGTCACGTCCGTTCATCAGCTCGTCTTGGACAGAAGTGATGTCTAAAATGGCTCCTTCTTCTTCCTCGGCTAGTTGCTCGCCACATGTAAAAGAACTCCACGGAATTAGTATTGTAGACCCCAATAAATGTTCAGGATTGGCTATCTACACTATTTCCGTCGTCACGTGTTTAATATCATGCGTCGCATTCGCCGTCTCCTTCGCGCGTTTCCTACGTGGCCTTCGGGGTAGTAGCGGGGTAGGGGTAGGTCACCGCCCGATTTCGAACGGGACTCAAGCCGGCTGTCCCGGCGCCATCGAGTCGCCTCGCCTGCTCCATTGTTCCTCTCTCAACCGCCGAAATGGCAGTTTCTAGCCTTCGATATTCTACCGTTCTAAGCCATGCGTTTACAGAAAAAATTGATTTACAATAAAATATACCTTTGGCCGCCCTGGTTTTAAACATACATTTAACCTGTCCAGACAACCCTCATTATTTACAATTAATTACACGTTGCAAGACTAAATAATTAATAAATTTGAATATAACAACAAAAAAGAATTATGAATATAATTAATAATAATTTAATTATATTCATTGTGGGTGACGCTGTCACACCACAGTATTGAACACAACAGCTTTGGAAAATCAAGTCTCCTTGCTGTGTGCAACATGGCTGTCTGTGATCCTCATTTAAAATACAAAACATAAACAATGTGTGGCTTTTAAGTTAACCCAACCTTTAATCATATAACTTATAAAAGTACAAGGCGTAATTAGGACAAATGCCGAAAGCGTCATCAGATTTTGCTGAAAAAGTAGTGAAGAGTCCCGGGATTTGGAGAAAAATTCTGGTAACCATAGTTTAGATCGATAGTAAGGAAGTAGTCATAACGTTCTAGCTGATCAGTGTATGTTGCGTTTTTAATAATCATTAATCTAAGTGCTGCCTAAAGTATCATTTGACAATAGATTTCGACCAAGTGAGTCTGCAGCTTTGAAATTTTATAGTATAACCTGTACGAGCAGCGATTGAGGTAATAATTGGAAACCGTCCCAGCAATACCCTGGATGGTTAATGAATTCGCCTAAAACCCGTAACCAGGGCGATCATTAGTATGTGACAGAATTTGATTTCATATCCTCATTTCCATCATGATTAATCATAAATAATCCGAATCTGCTGGGTTGGAGAAACAGTCTAATAACCAGGCAAATTTAGAACCCCTGTCTGGGAACAGTTGAGTCTCGAGTTGTAAACCAAAATCGTTTTTGTGGATACCTATGAAAGCAGAATATAAATTTGCATTTACAGCAGATGTTCAAAATGGCATGACATCGGCGATCTAACTTCTTTCGTACCCGATGAAACAACCTCGATCTCGTTTTAACGTTATGACAGTCATCGAAAATGTTCACCAGGAGATTCTCTTCAGTATCTACAGGTGTTTCATGCAAACGACTGCTCACGAGATCCCGCAAAGAAAAGAAAAAAAAAATCATGTGGGTACCGATCAGGTGGTGGGCTGGCCAAGAATCAGGTCCTTATCTTGCTACTCACCTTTAAGGGAACGTCCGACTAAGGTGTTAACGAGAACCATGTGAATGAGCTTTTATATTACATCAGTACTGACCATGTCAAATACTACACACCACGCCATATTCATTCTATGAATAAAGTTTAAAACTCCGCTATCAGCATTGCATTAGCAGAATTTTACTTTCCCAACCTCCCATAATGTACGCATGTATTTTGTTCGTTTTGCCTACTAATATGTAATATGGCCTGCAAAAAAAAAAAAAAAAAAAAAAAAAAAAAAAAAAAAAAAAAAAAAATTAATAATAATAATAAAAAAAAATTACTATAACTGTTTGCAGATTTTATGATTTAAGGCTGAGGCGTTTACGGATCGGGTTTCTAAAATATAAATCATTTTTCCATCTCCATCGCCCCGGAAGTTTGTATCGTCAACATGAGAACACTATGTATAAGACGACATTAAACGTGTCACTTTTACACCTTTCAAGAAAAATACATAATTCGACAACGGGCTTTTCTCTCTTCTTCGTGGACGAAGCCAAGTCTCCCACGTCCCACCTGTGCTTTCTATCTCTCACGATACACCATCCCTCCTTTTCTCAAACATAGTACCTCTCCCTTCATATCGAGCCCGGTGAGAGAGTGGAAACGCTCGTGTCTGATATTCGAGGGAATACAGGTTCACATCCTCGTCCGGCAATGCAGAGTTCGGTTTTCCATTGGTTTTCGAAATCACTCCAGGCGATTGCCGGGATGGTTCCTGCAAAAGGCCATGACTGAATTCCTCTCAATTCCTTGCCTCCCCCTAACCCTTCCTCTCCTTTCTTTAATGATCTTGACGTTAACGAGGTTTAAAATCCGAAGGAAAGAAAATCTTCATTTTTCTTGGAATTCTGATTAGAGCCTTCCTGTTTATGTGACTGAACCAACTTACCACATTCATGCCAGTTCTCCATACGACAGACTGTCTAATCCCAATTCTTACCTTTTCTACACAATCACCTTCTTCTACTTTCTTGATTGCCCATTAAACTTCGCAGGAAAATCCTCTCTATTCTCCGCCCTACTTCTGTCATCTCACCTTAAGTTTCGGAAGGAATGTAGCAAATAGTACATTATCATTTTCGTCTTTCTAACCAATTAACTGTCACACACCAGATGTTCATTTTTTTATCAATTTCTCGACTGATTTGATGCAATCCTCCATCCCTTCCTATCTTATGCTAACATTTCATCTCAACATACCCCTTACAACCCACGTTCTTATTTATTTGCTTCATATAATCTCTGTCTTCCTCTGCAGTTCTTACCTTCGACTGTTTTCTCCACTAACAAGTTAACCAAACCTGCATGTCTCAAAATATGACCTACCACCAATAACTAGGGAAACTCCGTCTTCATGTAAACTACTGCTTATCTTAGTTTCTTTTATTCCATCAGCCATCAGAAATATGTTAGTATGTTAGTTTCTTTCATAATGTTAAACGGTGTTCCATACACTATGATTTTCTCCAGAGTTTTGCACCTTTAAACCTCCATCACTTCATTCTTCTCGTTGCTAACGGCAAGGCTACGGCATTTGATGGTTTCTGTTTTTGATAAATCAAAAATTTCCTGTCAGGAAGCTTCAACTACGGAAATCATGGAAACAATTATCATCTCTCTAAACTAATCTTCGTAAATTTGAAAATGTATTGTGCAGCTTAGTGAAGTGTTGATGCTTTGAACAGCCTGGCCTGAGTACTCTACGATCGTGTACCACTAAAAACTTCTTCTTTTTTTTCGAGATTTACACTTCGTCAGCATTGCGGTAACTAGAACCTAGAAGCGGTTTAGAATTGGGGACAAGGTACGGGATGGAATATAGTCTTGGTTTTCTGAAAGAACTATCTCTGCATTCGCCGGGACGCAATGTTTAATCCGATTGTACAGTAACTACCCTCCACTTGCAGAATCACTAAGTTACATCAATGTTTACTTCTACTGGAACAGCTGATTTTACATTTCAATGAAGTAATTTACTATCCCATTAGAAGTTAGCAGTTGGAGTTGTCTTTATCGTAAGTCTTAATTGGTATATGCCAGGGGTGGCCAACCGGTCGATCGCGATCGACCGGTCGATCGCGGCTACTAATCCAGTCGATCGTGGAGAGGAAGCTGTCTTTTGTTTTCGGCGCGCGATGGACACAGGGCAGGATGTGTGTGGGACGCTGTCAGTCCGTCAGTTGACGACAGGGCCTAGCGGAGTTACGAGGTCAACGTAAATGTAAATCACGATAAGACACTGCATGGCGCCTCATACACCATGGATAAGTGGTTGAAGAGAAACGCTGAAGGAACATCAAATGAAGAAAGAAATGCTTCTGAAAGTTCAACAAATAAAGTAAGATAATATTTTCGATATTGTTAGTATGGGAAACGAAACCCTCAATAATGTTCACTCACTAACTTTGTGCCATCAGTATCGCAATTAACAGTCCAAGAAAACATGTTTTCTAAGCTATTGAGCAAAATAAGGCTGCAACTGAAGCTTCTTTCCAAGTAAGGTACAGAATTGAATAAAATTGTAAACCTTTTTTCGGAGAGTACCTCAAGGAAATTTTCGAAGCAGTGTCAGATTCGCTGTTCGTGAATTTCAAAAATAAAAATGAAATTAAAGAAGCTATTCATGGTTTACAGCTGTCTCGGAATACTGTTATGAGCCGTATAGAAACGATGAGTGAAAACATAAACGAACAACTACAAAGAGATATCGCCGCTGCGTTGCTTTTCCGCTACAACGTGACTGGTCAACAGATATCACTGATACTGAACAATTACTTATTATTATTTGGATCGTCTTTGAAGATTTCTCGACGAAAGAAGAACTGCTAAGTATGAATTCCTTAAAAGGAAAAATTCAAGGCCTTGATATATTCACGTAATTTAAAGCATGTACTTGTATTAGCAAGATTAAGCTACCTTTGTATAAACTAGTATCAATGACAACTGATGAGCCTTCTGCAATGACAGGTATTCATAATGGATTTATTGCTCTTTGTCACAAAGACTAAGAATTAGCTACCACTGGATAATTCATCAAGAGACCAAACACAAAACATGTAATGGATATTTCTTTCAAGATTGTAAATTCCATAAAAGGAAAATCTCTCCAAAGGCGGCTCTTTAAACAGCAATTAGATGAGAATGAACCAGATTTGGTATTGCAAACTGACGTAAGATGGTTAAGTCAAAGCAAGTTTTTGCAAAGATTTCGAACTCTATTGGACGAAATAATAAAATTTCTTGAAGTTAGGGGTGATGATTATCGGCAACTACATGATTTAGTCTGGCAATATTATTTAGAATTTTTAGCAGATTTTACAGGAAAACTGATCACATTAAATCTGTAACTACAAACCAAGAACAAAACATTAATTGAAATTATGAGTTCTATTGCAGCATTCCAAAGTCAAACAGCGTCTATAATGGTTGACATCGAATAGAAAAAAATTCAACAATTTATAAACATCAAGGATCATATGGAAAAACATCCTATCTACAATTCCATTCCTCACGAGTACACGGCAGAAATTAAGGCAGTGGTATCAGACTTCGAAATTCGCTTTAGTGATTTAACAAAATTGCAGAAGTTGGTGGAATTCATCAGTTATCTGTTTAATAATTCCATAGAAATATCTATTAAATGGCTAAAAATTTGCAGATACATTTCAGATGGACCACATGATATTTGAAAACGAAATTATTACTCTGCGTTGCGACATATTTCTAAAAGCAAGCTCATCCTCAGGTCTAGATTTCTGGGCATCGGTTTCCAACGAGAAATATCGCATGCAATGTTGTTGCAGGCCATGTTTCCGAAGTTGCTTAATTAATTCCAAGTGTAAAAATAACGCCACTGCAACTGTTTAATTTATTTATTGCTTCGTCATTCGTGTTTTGGTTCAACATATTTATGAGAATCAGCATTTTCCTACTTAAAACAAACAAAAAATAAACAACGTTCTCGCTTGACAGACGCTCACACATTTGATTCTGTAAGGTTGGCAATTTCCAACTACAAACCTGATTTTGCTAATCTATCGGAAGATGCTCAGACGCAGTACTCACGCTAATATAAATAAATAGTAACTAAGAACAATTTTCAGATTAATTTTTTACCCTTTAATAAAATAAAAATACAACAAAACTGTGTACTGAACCATGCTGTTTCATTTAAAATTTCAAGAAGTATGTCATTGGTCGATCGCACAGGGTTTCGTCAGCAAACAGTAGATCTTGGGTCTAATAAAGTTGGCCACCCCTGGTATATGCGATATTTTCTAGTTAAAACTAAACCAGCGGCTAAGTGAAAGCAGCAACTTTGAAAGGCGTTATTATTCTTTTGAGAGACAATTCCGACAAAAAGTAGATGTGCGGAACATCAAAAAAGAAGATTTTGGCTTTCACGGAAAAGTGGGTAATTATTAACTAATAACTCCTCCGTTCGGAAGCAGGTACTTCATTTTGAGGTACTAGAGGAGCCTCCCTTGTAAAAGACAAAATTAATTTTCTACTTTGCGTTATTGCTGCATCTTGTCCACCATCGATAAATCAGTCTGAGGATCCCTCTAATTCCAGACAGAATGTTTCACAGCACGAGAAGGCAAGTTGGACCCGCTTACCTATCATACGAGAGCAGAAGTTCCGTTATCAGACACGCCCATGCTCATACCACACGATTAGAGGTTACGGTAATGTATTCGTCTCGTAAAGGCACTTGAAACAATCCGCCAGTTTCTCACGGTCATGAATTAATATCACTTAATGTTTGTGTTGAACGTAATATCGCAAAGTAGTGCGTAATCTCCACATCTTATGAGCGGTATTTCCAGATCTCTCGTCAGCACATTTTGTCAACTACCAGCACGTGTTGCGTGTATGGCAGCAGAAGAGGTCAGTAGGAAACCAGATGAAGGCCTCGCCGTTTTCTTAAGAGGGTATTAAGGTCTCTTCTGCGATCGCAATGCTAATAACTAGGCATGTTCATGCAGAAAATACATTGACGTTTTTTTTTTCTCGATGTATTGCATCGAAACGTTGCATCGATGTTTCACGATGCATTGAATAAAAATATCGACATGTATATATATATATATATATATATATATATCAGTTAATAAATGTTATGAAAGTAGAAAAATGAGACATTAATTTGAATCATATTTTAATCAGTTATTTACAAAGACATTTTTGGAATATCTGAGTTTTCTAAATTAGAGATCCTAATAGATAGATAGAATACAAGGAAAGCGAGGCAACGCTGAAAGAGAGGCAGTATTGAGATTTTAATCTAATTTGAATTTTGAAATCCTAATATTTCCTCTCTAAACTTTGCGTAAATAAGATTTTATTAACCCGCTTTCCTTATATTCTGTTACGCTGTTGATTTAAAACTTTTGCACATTTAAAAAAAATGTCTTCCTGATGGTTCAGAGCTCGCTGTAACTGTTAAATATTTATAAGCTATTTTGTACCCTTTTTGGAACTGTAGTTTATAATTGGACCATACTTCTAACGGATTTTCGCTAAGCCGGTCAACCGGGTCCTCAAGTAGACAGACAGCTCATCAAAACACTTTCTTCGATCCTGTTTGAAATCTAGATTCGATGAACTAGTTTGTTGTTTTGATCGATCCAAAGGCTGAAATCTCCCAACTATCTGAATCAGATTCTGTACGCTTTCATTCCACCTTCCTCTTCATAATATACTTGATCTTTCGAACAGCATTTGCACCTGTCATCAGGTTTTCAAAATGTGTTTTTTTTGAACCAAGGGTCCGATAAGGTCGCCGTATCTAAAGACGAAACTTGTTCCATGGCACCCATCGGTTTGTCGATTTCTTTCAGGATGAGTTTTTGTGCTTCCATAATTAAGGGGAGATTTGAAAGGATGCATTGCACTAAAGAGTTTACTTTACTGCTGGTACAATAATTATCCCCAGATATTTATTTAATTGCAGCTTCAAGTGGGAGTAGTATGTTAATAAGAGATGACATTATATTTAATTCCAAACCAGTAAACATTGGAGGTACTGTTTTATGACAAATCAATATACCACTTACAACATTTTTAAGCTCCAAAAATCTTTGAATTATATAACATATGTTATTCCAATGTGTTGGCACGTCTTGTATTAACTTTGTTTCAACGCTCACTGAGTTTCTAAAATCGTCGCTAGCTCTTTTTTTTTTTTTTTTTTTTTTCTTTAAAAATTTAAAAAAAAAAAAAAGACAGTTATTTGTCCGTATCAAATCTCCAATCGTTGCAGGTTTTAAGGGGCAAATATATTCCGATGTATGATTTCCATCGAGTTAATAAATTCCCAATGTCATTGATTCGAACACCGTGTCTAGACCAAAATGCTCTGTGACACACAAAAAACTGCGCATCTACATATGTGACTACATGTCACTAGTTAATGGAAGGAGTTCAACATTAGAGAGTTTTGGTTTTATTAATATTGCAAAGATGTGAAGTTAAAAGAAAAATGTGATGTGATTTTGCTGGTGACAACAATAACGTATTCCAATTCTTTGTTTTGCTTTAAAACTAATCCTATCGCGTCGGGAAAAAAAGTGTGATTTCTTTCGATGTACGAATGCAATACATCGATGCATCGTTAAACATCAAAAGTAAGCGATACATCAATTTGATTCGATGCATCGAGTAGTAAACATCGATGTTTTAGATACATCGATGTATATCGATCATCACTACTAATAACTATATTCCATCGTCCAAAAATCCCGTCGCTTGAAACACATCAATGACCTGCAACTCACACATGCCAATTGCCAAGGTCTGATCGTAAAATAGCATTGTTTATTGTACGTATGGTGCTACTTGAGCGGCATAGCGGCTCAGTATTTAAAGCGTCTTACTGGATATCGAAAGGTCCTCGGTTCTAAACCCGGTCTCTGCGGCGATTTTCATAGGCCCTTAAACCGACCTTCACCTCTGGCACAGTTTGCTGTTTAATGTGAAGTACACAATAAAGCTTCCGTGGTTCGGATTCCATGGTAAACTTGAGGTCCCCTTTACCCTGTAGGAGTACCGGGTTAAGTTAGGCAGGAAGGAAATGAACTGGTTTCCTACCTACCTTACCAGGCTAAGCGTGAATCCTTCGGGAGTGTCCAACCACCCTCTGGGTTGAATACCAAGCTTAACTTAGCCCCTTTACGATCATCAAATCCTTAGGGGATACGATAAGAAGTTTCCTCTCCGGTACTGATTTGATAACAAGCTCAGTAACCATAATGTTCTGTTTGCAAGAATTTTATCAGTGGTTGTCCATTCCGAAGTCAGTCGCTCTTCTGTGATCTACGTGGTCACTTGCTTCTTTGGTAGTACAATATCCTTTATAGAAACAGCTTAAAAAATCATCAATATCACTGGGCTGCCTGATTTGTACCCCCGTCACTAGTAGAAAGTGGTCTCTCAGGAATGGCTCCGAGGTCGTAAGTAGACAAAAAGTGATAGCGCGTCAGGTCCGTGGAATTTTTACAATGTGCAGGATGTCCAGTAATCAAAATGAAGTAGTGAACTGTCTCGGGAAACGGAACGATCATACAAAATCATTTTTTTTAATCTAAAGTTCGTTTATTTATTTACATACAAATAATTTCCAAAATTACAACGATTAAAAATAGACAGAATAATTTCTAGAAGAAAAATGATATCGAAAAGTTACGATACATGAAATATTTCAGATGATTCTAATAAAAACATCATTTTGAAATTGCCGAAGAAAGCGAGAGCTAAACATTGTGAAAATTATCTACGATATAACTTCCTAAGCTCATTCAATCACTCACGTCGATAGCTATTGGTCAGAGAACGGTGACGTAGCACACCAGCCATCGATCGCAAATTAAATGAGACCAGTAGTATCATTAGAAGAAACTCGAAGTTATGTGTACAATTTAATAGCTAAGCAACTGCTACAAAATTAATAGCCATAATATATTAACTAAATTTGATTTTTATATCATTTCATAGTTAAAAAAATATCGATAAACTTTAGTGCTGAAAAAACGTCGAACCGCTTTTCAGTAACAAGTCGCTAATGAAAACAAATTATTTACAAAAAAAAAAAAAAAAAAAAAAAAACCTGAAATTATTCATGGTTTCTGATGTAATCACGAATGTCAAATCTTATCCCACTGTAGGCTAAATTTGAATTTAATTAAAACTTTCACTAATGTTTCTGCTTGATCAAAGTTTACACATTACGGTTTTTTTTGTTTTTTACGTATTTTACTGACTACTTTCGCTAATGGTCTATATTCACGTTTGCTGTACGTGAATTATTAGGTTATTTGAAGTGGACATCAGACCAAATATGCTACCGAATTACCTTTGAAACTATTATACGATAGTGCGATCGTCCCTGTCCGTATGTAATACTTCTATTAATACATCTGAGTTCTTCAAGTTCATGAGATTTTACTCACCCTAAGGGTGAAACACAGATCAAGTTCGTATTTCTCCGGATCAGGTCAACCTGTCGTAATCTTTGACCCTAAAAACTGGAACTACTCTGGACCCGTGAAGATACGCAAAAAACGGTCACGGGCTTAATAAGTCTGACATCATCTGCTTTTAAAGAACTAAGTACTGATATACAGAAGAGTAGAAATGGATGACGAAGAGATATTAGTTGAAAATTAATTCGAGTTTAGGATAAACCATAGTACAACTAAGTAATGTTGGCGTGAATATTAATGTTGGAAACAACGATAGAGTAAAGAAGGCATTTGTGACCTCAGAAAAAAAATTGTTAATGTTAGACGCGAGGAAGGGTTCAATTTTTTTTTTTTTTTTAGAACTTAGGCCTTAATAATCGAAATAGAAGAATAATTCATATAACCATTAGGCAGCTATATTAAAGGTAGAAAAAACTGAGGAGACAAACATCAGTTAAGAAGGTGTAAGGAATCATGTTCTCAAAGTATAACAGGAAGTGTTCAAGGAAATTAAGGAAAAATGTGAATATGTCATAAGGCTTTAAGGAGAAATAATAAGTATGCATGCCCTAATCCTGCAAACAAGAGTAAAGATAGTGATAAATTACTGAAAGTCATTAAAATACTGGAGCAAACTTGGAACAAAACATAAACCAGAAGAAGGTAAGCAAAAATGATAATAACAACCTTTGGAAATTGTGCAGCGTTTACCTCAGTTGCAGATAATAATTATAAATTTAAGATAAATCATCATTTCCAAAACAAATGTATTTTTTCGTTCGTTTATTTCTTTTTACCGAATTTGTTTCTCTTTCACTTCTTCAGCCGTTTTTCCTATCGAATATCATTGTATTTTTTTACATCGGAGCTATGGTATAAATTGCGGCCTACTTACGTTTAAAATTGATTTATATCGACACTTTACATTTGTAATCATTATATGCAACTAAGGATAATGATCCAGAAGTTCGATTATTATTAAAGCAGTCTTTCCAGGGATCCCAGCGAATACAAGAGAACACATCTGAAGTCGCACAAGACAATTCATAACATAAAGTTCAACAACTGTGAAATCAAGTTACGTTTATATTAAAATAAAGTCCATCTCAGCATCAGAGATTAAAGCATTGGTTGCAAAATGAATATGACCTGCTGTACGAGAACCGGGCTGAAATCAAACCGCTGAAGATGCTTTTGTGAAAGAAATGAAACACATTAGCTTAAATCTTATAAACGAACGTAAAAATTCAGTTGTATAGACAATAAACATTTATCTTACATTTATAAACGTAATGATAACATTGCATTGAATATATAAACAGGATCAGATATGGCAGAAGAAGTAAGTGAATCCCGTTCCTTAGCCGAAGCAACTAATACCCTTGCCAAAAGAGATTCTTCCTAATCTGACACAAGTGTGGTTCTCGCAGTTAAAGAAACAATTGTCTGCTACAAATTTGTAACCATTGCCATACACGTTGAATTTTCCAAACCAAGTTTATCGCTCAGAAAATGCAATTAGTTTTGAATTGTCTTTGAAGTGATTTTTTGTTCCATGATTTCATGCTGGCATACTTGATACGAAGAATATCGTGTTATCACATGATATGTAAGTGCTTTTGGGTAGTTTTGTTCCGATATCGTCTTCCAAATAGTGTTTCATTGCACGGACTTGAGACAGATTCAGTTGCCGAAATATGGAACGACTTTTATCAAGACCCTCATCTTCCTCTGTCAAATTTTGCGAATGTGAAGAAAGTACTTGACTGATGGGACAAAACATTATTTAAAAAAAACTTCTTAATAGCATGTTGGCACACACTTGGAACGCAATACATCAGCTATTCGGTGTGGCATGGATTCGACAACTCCTTGGTGAGTTTCCGGTCTCTATGCACAGATCACGCAACAGGCCGCTGGTTTGTGGGCCCGGAGTTGACACCCGATAGCGTCCCAGATGTTTTCTGCTGCGTTGAAATCAGACGAATTTTGCCGCAAACGCATCAACGTGAGTTCACTATCATGCTCCTCAAACCACTGTAGCACGATTTTTACCTTGCGAGACAGACAGTTATTCTTTTAGAAAATACACTCGCCTTCGTGGAAAACATAGAGCATGAAGGGGTGCAGGTCGTCCGCGATATTTTTCCCGTAGTCCTTCGACACTACCACAAGTCCTATGGAAGCCGAGGTGAATATTCCCCATGACATAATGCTGCTTGCACCCGTGGCACGGTGTACGAGGGATACCAAAAAATAATCGCAATAGCATTCCTGTGGGCAGAACTTGTGTAGTACGCATTTTCGCCACTAGGCGTTTATAGCGCAACTCATTGCAAGTTCAGTGCCGCCTGTGTTGTCGACCTGGCTTGTTCCGTTAATCTGCAGTGATTGTTTTTGCTAGAGCTGTTTTGTTATTGTTTCGTTTTTGATGATGGAAAGTTTAAGTGAACAACGTGTAACTGTGAAATTTTGTTTTCAGCTCAGTAAAAATGCTGCTGAAACTGTTTTAATGTTGAAAACAGCTTACAAAGATTACACTATGAGAAAAACTCAAGTGTACGAGTGGTTCGCTGTCGATATGTCGATTGCCGACAAAGCTCGTTCTGGACGTCTATCAACTGCCCGAATCGACGAAAATTTAAAAAAATTCCAGAGCTTGTGCTCTCAGACCGTCGCGTCGAGACCAATTGATCAACTGTCAGAGATTAGTGGGTTATATTGGAGCCCTGTTCAGCGAATTTTAACCAAAGATTTGGGAACCAAAAGGGTTGCTGCCAAGTTTGTTCCTCAGGCTCTGACATAATCAAAAAGAACGTCGAGTTGAAACATGTGCCGTGAAACAATAGCTTGAAATTGAACCAGATTTTCTGTCAAAGGTCCCATTACTGGTGATGAGTCATGGTGCTATGGTTACGACGTAGAAATAAAGCAACAGTCAAGCCAATGGAAGACGTCATTGTCACCCCGTCCAAAAAAAAATGTCGTCAAGTCAAATCAAACATACATCAAAACAATGCTCATTGGCTATTTTGATGCCAAGGGCGTAGTTCATTCAGAGTTTGTTCCCCCACATCAGACCGTCA
The DNA here is from genome assembly GCA_031002005.1 of Vandiemenella viatica. Taxonomy (NCBI): domain Eukaryota; kingdom Metazoa; phylum Arthropoda; class Insecta; order Orthoptera; family Morabidae; genus Vandiemenella; species Vandiemenella viatica. The sequence goes on along the minus strand of JARYHS010013631.1, from coordinate 135,601,139 downwards.
ATCAAACCTTTTATTTGGAAGTTTAAAGAAGATTACGCAACAGTGTTCGTCAGAAAAGACCCGATTTGTGGCAGACAGGAGACTGGTTCTTCCATCACGAAAATGCACCTGCACACACAGCTGTCTCTGTTAGGCAGTTTTTGGCTAAAAATGGCATGGTTCCACTGCCCCACACACCTTACTCCCTTGACCTGGTTCCGTGCGACTTTATTTTATTTTCACGCATGTGTAACCGACCGTTTTGGGCTTAGTCGATTAGTTGACAGGATGGTTGAGTGGTGGGCCGCCCTTCCTATCATGGCACTGCGTGTGATCGCTCGTATGGGCCTAGGGCTTAATGCTGGAGGTTGTTGCAGTTGTGAGCGCAATGTGGCATTGGAGAAACCGACCAGATCCTAGGTACTGACCTGTGCGAAGTATTCCCACAGTTTGCGTCGGCAAATTCTGCTGTCTCCTCGTAGTACGGCGGCTAGATGGATTACTGTTAATCAGGATAACTGACACCACATGGTTAAGGATATGAACCTTTACTTTGTAATAGTACCACGTAATCATCATTAAACTGGGCTATGGCTAGCTATAGGTTCTTCTACTTCTATTACGACAGACGAGGCGTCTAACTGCTACGGTAGGCGTTTATTGTATACTCTAGACTGAAGCCAATACATCCGAATGAATACTGCCTGCTAGGCTAACCCCGATGGTACTAATAACTGAAGCCATAGTTTCTTGACGTTAATGATCTACTCAAAGTATAGATGGTGGATCCATTACTTACAATGGAGAATGGCTAGCAGCTAGTCTTGGTAGCGATGGTACCTGCTATCGGCCATGACGCGAGACCCGGCTACGGAGAGAGGCACCCTAACCGTTAAACTAACATAGTGTCTGTCCTACAGTACTGATACTTGCAGAAGAGCGCGAGTGCGTACCGTCGCTCGTAATTTATCCCGATCGTCGAACGTTTTAGATGTTCGATCGGTCGTCACCCCGGTAATCGCCTTCCGTCCTGGCATCTGCTGACGCTCGCGTCTGCAAAACGAGGCTAACCTCACGCGAATTCTCCGCGTGCGTACGGGACGTTGCTTTCAACTTGTAGTGTCCCGCTCTGTATGTCTAGGGATTAACTACTTTATAAACAGTTTACTGATTAATACAAAATAAATGATTGTGGGTGGGGTTCTCTTCCGAGGTGGTCCTTCACATTAATACAAGTGAAACATGAATTATTAATGAGAAACATACTGATTTTATTGATTTTATACATAGAAAGCAAAGTTATTTCGGTGAAACAATTACTTGAATGGGTAAATGGTTGTTCCCTCTTTGGTACTGGAATTTACAGTTCTTTAATTTTGTTGGAGCTCGTTGTGGTCTCTGTAGACGATTGCGTTACCGTAATGTCGAGCAGCGCAATGAGAAGAGTCGTGTCGGTGACCCGCGACGAGGGCTGTGTCGACGACCGCGGCGGCGGCGGGCAGAGCTGTGTCGTGTTTCGGTAGGCCAGGTAGTCGCATCAGCTGAGCGAGGGTGGAGTGGCGTCTGGTGTCTCTCCTTCTCGACAGCCGGCAGCTCGTCCTCAACCCTGGGGACCTCAGCAATGCGCCTCGGTAGCGCAGATCGCCCGCTGCTGTCTGGTTGCGCCGAACCAGAGTCCCTCTCGTCCAGTCTCCGCCGGTCCGACATCGAATGTCCGTCCTCCGTCCATTCTGCCTTCCTCGTAGACTCGCCTTGGGCGGAGTTCGTTCCTCTTCTCTCTCCCGATTGGTCGAATATATAATAAAAAAAACAAAAAATATCAGCAACCAGCGAGAATGAATTCCATTGGCTGGGATAACCCCACCACCAGCGTCATTTTCTTGGTAGGTCATCCCCCTCCATATAACCATAGTCTCTGTGGGCTGCACTTCTTAAGAACAAACAGTTTATTGTTAATGAATGTTTCTTCGCCAGCGACGTCTGTGAAATGTCTGACAGCTCGGCTGGAACATTTTATGATTGGGGCTCTCAAAGAAACCTTTCATTCGTCGAACATCCACACAGGGGAGCTCACAATGTAACACTGTGTCCATTGTTTTAAACAAACCTCTACTATATCCGAGAAGCTCTCCATCACTTCAGTAAATTAATGCCCCAAAACACTCGGTAACACAAGGGAAGTCTGTTATTTTGAACGTCAACCAGACGTCAATAAAGTACATTCTTTATTACTCACTAGCCTGTCCACTAGGTTACAACCATTATCCTTTCTATGACAACTAATAATATTAAACATTCCTCATGATAACCTTGTCGGTCGAGAACCGCACTCAAATCAAATGAAATGAACTTATGTAAATTAAATACATTATGGTAATAACACTACTGAATCTAACAACAACTTTTCTTGTTACTGATAAATAATGAGATCTACAGAATGGGACATCTCAAACTAAAGTACTAATATTTAACCTTAACTAATATGTCTCAAAACCGTCCATTACACATGAAAAGGGGCATGAAAGGACAACATTAGAGAGGTCAAGAAAAAAACGAGGGTGGAACTGTCACCCATGTTTTGAACAATGGAAGCACTGGTGGGACAAATGTAATGGAGAGTATTTTGAAGGGGATAAGGTTGTTTTGTAAAAAATTTGAAAATATATTGGTTTTAAAAAATAATTCCGTTTTTTTTTTTTTTTTTTTTGGTTTACCTGGTCCCGTCCATCGATCTCATGTAACAAGATTCATCCGACTAGGCAAAACGTTTCTATTGATCCTCGATCTAATCTCGACGATATTGTGTCCACTGCAATCGTAATTGACGATGTCGATGGATCAACATGGGAGCACGTTGCTGTGAGACCCCATGTGCAACAATGTACGCTGAACCGTGTGCTCTGAAACACTTGTGCCAGCAGCAGCATCGTCTTCAGCCACTGATCGAATCCTATCCTGATTTACAGAGCGGGCAGGCCTCCGACCTCCACGTTCTATGATGAGGCGTGGACCACCTTGTCGGCTACTGATGGTTTATTATTTTTTTATTATGGCTTTACGCCTCTTAGACGTCGAGGTCTTTAGAGACTGGAAAGGATTGGGGGGGGGGGACAAGGAATGGGAAGGAATTCGGCCATGGCCTTTTGAAGGAAGCATCCCGGCATTTGCCTGGATTGATTTGGGAAACCATGGAAAACCCAAATCTGGATGCCCGGACGGGGATTCGAACCGCCGTCCTCCCGAATGCGAGGCTCGTAAGATTTTACCCATCCATATAGCGTCCAACGCGCATATTATGGGCGCAAGACGTCATAGAATGTCGGTGACTGGAAGTCGCGTACCTATAGATTTACCCCCGTACAAACATCACCTATAGCAGCTTTTACATAAAAAAAAAAATCTAAAAACTGCTGGAAACCAAAAGACATGAAGCTGTTAGAGAAATTATACAAAATTACCAACAGAAAATAATTAAAAACAGAACTCTCAACCTCAAAACCACAAGGGAATGTAATGTAATTAAATCCAGAACAAATTAATATTTTTTTATTATACCATATAACCATTTAATGTTATTTAATAGGAATTTTAGTAGTTTTGACTTAGAAATTACAGGTTTATAAGGATACCAGAATATCTCTAGCAATGTATTTAGGCCGCCAGAATTACATTAAATCTGGCCAAATGCAAATATACGTCTTAGAAAATTGCAATACCAATCGACACATTAGCACTGCAAGTATTTCGTTTGGACGTATACTAGCACAACCATTTAGGAAAACAAGTTCTCAAGAATTTTTAATCTGAGGGAGCATAGAATATCTGAAGTTGGTGATTACATAAAACAGGAAGTATTAAGTTTGAAATAAACACATGAATAATCCTTCATGAATGCACAAGGGAAATTAATGGTCCGTAATTACAAATTAGAACGCTCTGTTAATTCAGTGGTTAAGATTCAAATCCAGGGGGCCAGGAATTTTCAAGAGTTGTATTTGAACGTATGAACTACGTCAGGACGTTCCGTGGTTCGGTTTCCACACTAAACTGCAGGTTACAGAGAAAAGGAACTGGCAGTCCTACCTCTGACACAATGGCTTAGTTTGTGGCTAAGTTGGTTTTAATGATAAAGTAATACCGAGTTACTATGTGACTCGCATTCAGTATCCTTGAATTTTTATTGAAATTCTAACTACGCTGGTGAGCCAAAACATTATGATCTCTGCCCGCCGCGAAACTGAATGTCATCTTTTTTTTGTATCTGCTTAATGTCTCTCTAACAGCGAGGTCTTTTAGAGAAGGGAAAGGATGGGGGGCAAGGAATTAAAGGTAGAAAAAACTGAGGAGACAAACATCAGTTAAGAAGGTGTAAGGAATCATGTTCTCAAAGAAATAACAGCTGACATCAAGAAATATAACGAAAACCTGGTCAGATCAGTTATAGAGAACAAGAAAGGCTATAAGAAAGCAAAACAAAGATTAATGATAGGAAAGAAACAAATAATAGCTTTAGATGATGATAATGAGCGTATTACAGACAAAACGGCAGTATTGGTTCATATCAGGAACTTCTATCAGTCCTTATACAGCAAGCAAGATGAAAATCCTTTAATGACATCAAGCCCAGACTCACCAATTCCTGAAGTCCTCCCATATGAAGTTAGAAGGGCAGTGGACGAAATGAAAAAAGGATCAGCTAGTGGTTATGACGGCCTGTCTATTGACGTACTCCAATTGACTGGAGAAGAAACTTACAGACACCTAGCTAAGGTGTTTTCACAATGCCTCGAAGAGAGAAATATCCCATCCAGCTGGAACAAAGCAATGATTGTGTTGCTATACAAAAAGGGCAGTCGTTACAATATTAAAAACTACCGCCCCATCAGCCTTCTTCCTGTCATATACAAAGTGTTTACAAAGGTAATCAATAACCGCATCAGTTCCACCTTGGACACAGCGCAACCAATTGAACAGGCTGGTTTTAGGTCAGGATTCAGCACAGTAGATCACATCCAAGTCATCAACGAAGTAATAAGTCGAGCAAATGAATACCAGATGCCCCTCTGTTTGGCCTTTATCGATTTTGAAAAAGCTTTTGATTCAGTCCATCACTCTGCAATCATGCAAGCCCTTTTAGAACAAGGAGTGAATCCCGGCTATATTGACTTACTGTACAACATCTACACCACTTCCACTGCTTTTGTCAACATCGCTGAAGTCACCAAAGAGTTCCCAGTAGAAAGAGGGGTAAAACAAGGAGACTCTATATCCCCCAAGCTATTCACATCAGTCCTAGAGTTGGCAATGTCAAAAATCCAATGGCAAAACCGAGGTTTGAGAATAAATGGAAGAAATCTCAACAACTTAAGATTCGCTGATGATATAGTTTTACTCTCAAACAGTCTGGAAGAGCTCAAAGAACTGATAAATGAACTAGAGACAGCGTGCAGTGAAGTGGGCCTTAAAATAAATATATCAAAAAGCAAAATCATGCAAAACAAATGGGCAGAAAAAGATAAAGACAAGGCGGACATGAAAGATTCTGGTATTGAGTTCGTAGATCAGTACATCTATCTTGGCCAACTGATCAATATGAATGGTGACTCAAAGCCTGAGATCTACAGACGGATAAAGCTGGGCTGGAGAGCATATGGAAGAAATTCCATAGTTTTTAAATCGAACATGCCAATACATCTTAAAAAACAGGTATTTGAACAATGTGTATTACCGGTCCTCACATATGCCTGCCAGACTTGGACCCTAAATAGTCACACGAAGCAAAAACTGAGAACTGCCCAGCGAAGTATGGAAAGAGCAATGCTAGGGTTTACAAGAAGAGACAGGAAAAGGGCTGTGCACATCCGTTCAATAACTAAAGTAACAGACATCTTAAAAAGAGTCATGACCCAAAAATGGCAATGGGCCGGTCATGTTGCTCGCAAAAGAGATGAAAGATGGACTACGGTAGTGCTGGACTGGATACCGAGAAACCTGAAAAGAGCAAGAGGAAGACCCCCGGATCGCTGGGATAAGGATTTACGTCGAGTTACAGGCGTGAACTGGAAGAGGGCGGCTCAGGATCGATCGGCCTGGAAAGAACTACAGCAACACTATGTAGAATTAAATTCTAATATATAGCTCATTAGGCTTAAAGAGGCTACATCCTGAAAAAAGGATCGATATAGCTGCAATAATAAATAAATAAATAATATATACGAGTAGCTCTTTTCAGTCAGAAGGGTAAACATTTTATTTGTTTTATCTTTATTTGCCTCATTTTAACAAATTAAATTGTATTTGTGGTTAGGGAATTTTAGCTTGATTACATTTATAATCTGGGAAACAGTTGTATGATTTTAGGGATCTATGGACATAAAGTCCTTAATTGCCTTGTTTTGAAGAATACGTGTGCTAAATGCTATCAAAATCGGATAAATACTGTGAGTTTGTGGGAACAATGTTGACAGTAATTAAGGTGAAGGAGGAAATGGTTTAGGTTTTTGTAAATCAAACGTAAACAGTATTTTTCTATTTGTTTTAAAGTATAAATATACAAAGTTCCTTTAAAACCGAAGAGAAACTGTGTGTTTGAGTGAAGAACATTGGCAAAAAGAACATTCATTTTTATATATTATATACAAGTATAATCTATACTTTCACTGTTGTGCAAACGTAACACGTCATAATTATAGCTAAAGATATACTGTTAACTTTAGCATGTTGGTGACGCTAACTAATAAGATTTTACCCATCCAAAAATCCTTGAACTCATTTCAATAAAGGACCATATCCAGTGGAGTGAGATACAATTGATTACTCATATATTTCTCTGAGTGGCACGAAGTAACATAGGTTAACTCTGCTAGATGTCTTATATTAAAAAGAACCATAAACCGGAATGCCGAAACTTAATATCTTTACTGCCTGTAACTAGAGATGGGTAGGTCCGGATGGATGCAGTTCCGCGGACCCGTATCACTTGCGCGAGGGATGGATGTACATCCGAGCGCTTGTCGGATCTGCTTCCAGTCGGACCTGTAACAGCGCCACAGTTCTCGCGTGGCCGGAGGTTGAACCACGGCCGGACCTGCAACGCGGAGCTGGAACGCAATTTTTCATTACAGTTCCGATTTGAAATCTGTGTTCTGAAGAGTTTAATGTCATTTACTGTACGATTGGATTACAGTTCTATTTAAAGATGAGATTATAAATGAAAAACTATTTCTTAATGTCTGACTACTAGTAGATAATTACAATAACTATTAAATGTCAATGGGTAGCTAAAACCTGGTAGTACATTTTTATTGGTCGGGTTCGTGCTTCTAAGGTGAGGAGTGTTTTACGTGCTAAATAAGCATGGACTTATAATTTAACTTGTAATTTTAATGCGTTGTAGTATTATTAAACTTTTAACGTTCAGTTTGATTGATCACAAAGTCTCTAGAATTTTTAACTTTCTCAATTCTGATGGCTTAAGGACAAATTAAACAATACATTTAACATCTCTTTATTGCAGAAACACGGTTCGTAGAGTTTCCAAGGAACATTATACATATCTATACTAATATTATAAATGCGAAAGTAACTCTGTCTGTCTTTATGGCTGTTTGTTACGTTCCTTGGGCTAAACGGATACTCTGATCGTGATGAAATTTGACATCGAGATGGGATACTATATTATGTATAGATAAGAACATATTGTCATTAAATTACGAAAACTATCTCAACTGTGAAAGACAAACGCATAATATCTATCTATATTTGTAATGCGCGATTCTTTCCATCAATGTTAGGGTAGTGTAGTGGTAACGAAGTTGCTTCTTACTTTTGCTCAGGGTTCAAATCCCACTGGGAGCAAATACTTCTATTAATTTTTTTTTTCATAGTTTGAGCCAAGAGTACGATTTTATAGTAAGGATACCATGTTCTGGCAAATCTTTGGCGGTAGAAAGCGTTAACATTATTCACGGTATACTGGTTCCACAAGTAGTTTTTGTGTGATCTAAACTAATAATATTGTATATGCGAACGTAAGTCTCCATCTTTTTTTTTTTACGTTTTGACGAATATATGTGTATACCGATGACAAGGAAATGCTTTGTATATTTAGGAACGAAATAGGATACTTTTTTCCGATATGAATAAAAGTTTTAGTTATGAGACAGGTTCGAAGAGAGAATGGTACATCAATGGCGTTCCCGTCATATTATGCCGACTCAGTGTTGTTTGGGACATCTTAGATAATTTTCAGCTTTGTATATCCAATTCTAGCAATCAAATTCTAAATCCACGCGTGCGAAGTCGCGGGTAACAGCTAGTAATAGATATAAACGATTATGTGGCATTATTGCGAGCGACTCTGCTGGCAGCTTTTACAGAAATATTTTATAATCCAACATCGAAAAAAAACCGTCACATCCAGCCGTTTCTAGAACGTCTAACAATGGCTCAACGAATCGGTTATTATTACTAAGAATTAAATCTTGCTTAAAAATACTTTCAACTAAATTGGAAATAATATTAAATAAAATTACAAAGAAATTAAATGTTTCTGAAATTGCACCAAATAAAATAAAGATTTTGAAAGCACCAAAAACACGTTATGGTAGCTGGCAAAACATAAATATTACTGTTTGATTAAAATGTATTGTATCGCACTCGATTTAGCACTCACGACAACGTTTTATCCACTCAATCAAAACAGTTTCACGTAGTATACAGAGAAAAACACTATACATAATATAAGAACAAATTTCACGTAATTTCTCGCTCACAATTTAAAATAAGTTATACTTGAAATTTTGTTTTTTGTTCATTTATAATGAACTGTTTCTTAAGCTGGTATATTGTGGAAAGGCAATAATTATTTCAAAATGTTGAGTCATGAATAATTTCATTTTTAGTAAAAAAAAAAGTTATATAAGACTTTCGATTTTTTAAAAAAAAATTTTAGTAGTACTAAAACATTATTAAGAAATGATTTCATTTTATTCTTATAGAAGCCCACAGAAATTTTACTTTTATCATTATCAAGTCTGATTATGCTGTGATTTTATAATATTATGTGCAATTGTGAGTTTCAGACAAAAATTAAACAAAATTATCGGGATTAATATTCTTTCATTTCATAAATTAATGGATGAACAAGATGTAACTCATACTGCAGTTCTCCTTGGTAGGATTTGTATCCACCATACGCCCGATTGTAGATCCGGACCCATGCAGTTCCGCCGGACACGTAACTGGATGTAGGTCCGCACAGATCCAGTTCCGCCATACACTCCGCCCGCCCGATTGTAGAACCGGACCCGTACAGGTCCGGACACGGAACCTGGATGCAGGTCCGCAGCGCTGGATGTACATCCGGACCCGACTCCTTTAAAATCTCGGACCTGCCCATCTCTACTGTAAACAAACATTAATCTGAGACGGTAGTGATTCTATGTTAATATTATACGTTTATCATAAATGAACGAGGTTGCAGTATAATGGATTGTAATATGCACCGTAATATGTCATGTAGCCGACATCATTAAAAAAATTGTCCATTTGGTTGAAAACAGAATTTTTTTCTCTATTGACTGAATGTTCTACCGAGGCGTTGAAGCATTAACAATTTTTGGAACACGATATTCACATTTCTTTCGTCGAACTTCAGTTCGAATGATTTCTGTCTTGTTCTAATTCAACCAATCTGGGGGAAATTATTTCATTTGGAAATTTGAGTGGTATATTAAAATATTCATTGTTTTACTCCAAGAATGCAATTATGGTGATAACAATAATTTCATGTGGTATCAACGTTCTTGTGACAGAGTTTCTGTTGACTGCGCCTCTGGATGACTACCTATTCCAATCCAGTCAACTTACTGCGTAAACTTATCCTACAATTTACATAAAATCCTGACCGCGTATAAGATCTAACGTACTTCATATACATACAATTTTTGTTAAGGGCTTCCTAAAACTCTTAGCAGAGCGGTTCGAACTAAGAACGACACCGTTCTTGCGGTTATGAAAGTTCACTCTAGCGTATGTTCGCTCTAAGTACGACTGCATTTTTCTTTTATTAGTTGATGTTCACTTTGTAATTCATTTAATATCAGTACAATCACAAGAACATAATCTCACAAGACCCTCTCAAGGCACCTTACCAACACTAACACAATCATCAACTTTCTGCTTCTTATTGTAGTGTCATACAAGGGAACTCAATAAATAGATTTATTAATGTGAAGGGTGTATAAGTAGACAAGAAAAGATGGATAACACGTATACAAGGTGCTAGATTGTGTCGTCAGTTTGAACTCGGACGGAAGTCGTAAATATGTGACGATCTACATGCTCCGGATGTGGAACCTTGAATACTGCTCTTATTCTTGTCGAATGATCTACATACTCAATCACTCATAAACATCTGCCAACACAAGGGTGTTAAAACTACGTGTAGTGGTAAAATTAATAACTGTCATAAGAGCGTTTTTTTTTTTAACCCGTTAGAACCTTGAGAAGTGCTCTAGCTAATATAAAGCCATCTCGCGTTCAATTTCAGTTGGCATACTATATGTTATCCAAGTAAATTATGTTCTCATTAACTAAATAAATATTAAATTCGTAACTAATTTTATAACGGTGGCATTTCCTTCAGCCTACAGCTTTAGTATCCAGATAGATTGGGTTGTAACTTTTCGTATTTCAAACTCTATCTTAAACTTTTCGAGCAATTTTCTAGTTCACTTGTGATTTCTTGATTGTTTTAAAGGCAGTTGTATTGTGTAAAGTAGTGTTGATAACCTCAGCTGGACATAAAAAACATCCAAATCTCGAAGCAGATAATGTAGCCTAAGAGCTTCAATAGATTGGTCGTGTCCAACGGAACCAAGAAACTGCTCTGACTGTTTTTACTGAGAAATATTTCCTCTGGTTGTGAAGAAGACTTATGCCCTGATCGTCAAAGACATAATTTTAATTTCATATTTTTTTTATTTTCATTCAATGAACTGTTCAAATTTTAAAATCAGCATTTTTCTCGCAGTTATAAGTATTCACTTTTGTTATAACTAAACACTCGAGGTATCTTCAAGTTTATAGTAAAAGTACTGTTTCGTTTGAGAGTAGAACACGTTACGGAATGGTTTATTGTAATTTTACAGGAATACTAGATATCCTGTTCAGATCACCCTGCAACTGTTTACAGTCCTCTATCGTTTTGATTCTTTTATATAGCACTAGCTGACCCGGCAAACGTTGTTTTGCCATATAAATAACTTTCAAGTAATTTCTAGTGTAGACAAAAAATAGCTTACTTATTTTAAGTATGTATGTATTCCTTGTCCATAGCACCAATTACCACTTTTGAATGAGCATAATATTCAATATCGGGCTCATACTGGAATGCTAGACGCAGGAATGAATCATATTATGTAAATGCTCGATGTACCTGTTGTCGTTGTTGGTCATTTGTTCTGCGTCTATTGACTGTGAAACGGCGTGATTGTCGTTGTTCTAATCTTATGACTTCATTGCGTTCAGCTCGTGTATCTTCTGACTCTTCTTCATGCAATTGCGCCATTCTGACACGTGCATCAGTATTTTGTTGTTGAATTTGTTCTTCGGTTCTTTCGGATCTTCTATTTCGCAAGTTTCGAGATTTACATGTATTACGGCTCAAATCAGCCCCTTTGCGTTTTTTTCGCATTGCTTACTGTACAAAACACACATAAATAGAATTAATGAAATTAGACATCTGGCGGGGATAACTAATTAAATGACGATTGATCAGTTATCGACCGGAGATTGATGGAATCGACTAAATATCCATAAAAATACTAACATTCAAAGAGCAAATGAATACTTACGTGGCCCAAGGACATTAATCGCAGTTAAAAAAAAAAAAATTAAAAAATGCGAAACTAAAAATGAATATTTTAACCTGCTCTGAATACCTCAAAAAATATTTTTTTTTTTAAAAAAGAATTTAATTTGCTCTTTGAATATTGATTTTGTTTTGAGGATATATTGGTTTCATCAATTAATTCTGCTTTAAAACAGAAACTTACGTATGTTAATGTTGGTTTCTTTATCTTTGGAAACAGTTGAATGCCTTAAAAAATAAGGGTTGATCGTAGAAGGGTGAAAATTTAGGATTGTACGTATTTTTGTATGTTGTATCATAAAAAAATAAAAAATAAAAATTTTGTCTAAAAAATAAAAAAAATTAGGGGTGGACTACCCTTAACATTTAGGGGGATGAAAAATAGATGTTGGCCGATTCTCAGACCTACTCAATATGCTCACAAAATTTCATGAGAATCGGTCAAGCCGTTTCGGAGGAGTATGGGAACGAAAATTGTGACACGAGAATTTTATATATAAGACTAGAGTAATTCTCATTATACGGGCAGCGTTAGTGACAAATGCTTACTGATAACCACATCATTAGCTGTGATAAAAAGTACCTTTCTACATAGTAAAATACGTCTTTACCCCTCGCTTGACTCAAGCTAGTAGCAAGAAAATAAACAACGCATCTCCTCCTCTCATTTTGATGCATTTTTTTTTTATTACTGTCCTAAAGCATCACTTATTTTAATTGAAACTGTAAAACATTCATAATGTTATTTTGGTCATAGTTTCTGCAACGGCCGGAGAAATTATACAGATTCCAGATTATTAAATACTGAACAATTTCGAAGAAATGAATTGCCAGAATACTCGAATCCATGTTTGGCCTGATATCCACTTTAAATAACCTAATAACTTACGTATAGTGAACGTGAAAAAAGACCATTAACGAAAGTGGTCAGTAAAATAAGTAAAAAGCAAATAAACTGTAATAAATAAACTTTAATCAGGCAGCAACATTAGTGAAAGTTTTAATTAAGTTGAAATTTATCCTAGACAGGAATCAGATTTGGCATTAGAGGTTATAGCAGAGACGATGAGAAATTTTTAGTTTCTTAAATGTTACTTTCATTAGCGACATGCTACTGAAAAGCACTCCAGTTTTTTTCAGCCGAAATGTTATTCCACATTTTTTTAAGAATAAAATGCTACGAAAAGCAAATTTTATGACTGTATTTGGAATTTAATTTCATAGTAGTTGCGTACGTACTAAACTGTGCACATAACCTATAACTTCTAACATCTCTGGTCGCCATTATTTTGCGGCAAGAATACCGTTTTCGAATTGCGATTAATAAATTTAGTTTCACATCACGTATAGATAGTCATATCTTTGATGATTTAGATCTACATTAAAAGGCAGACTTAATGCTAATTTAATACTTAACACGTCTATCAAAAATTACGGGTATCATCTATGATAGTAGTAGAATTTATTCCCGGAAAGCTTGTAAGGAAAAACGAATAAGAATCATTTTTAATGAAATTTTTGTTACTCTGGTTAGGTTATCAAAGTACTGTATGTGGCTACGATTTTTTTTTTTTTTTTTTTTTTTTTGTTAATAAATGCATTTTACTTTAAATGACGGATATTTTAGAAAACGAGTAACTATTATCTATTTGACTAATATATTTCGCCATTATGTACGTTTCGGGTAAACTTAATCTAAGCTTTTAATAAACTTCATTGTTTCTTATCTTATGCCAAAAAAGATCTTAGGTTATCCATTAATCTATTTCTTATAACTGATACAGATAATATCTCGTAAACATCAAATACACTTCTCCTAACATGAATTTCTGCATCTAGTTGTCGTAAATAAACAAAAACCAAAATATAAATCTAAACGAACGTACGATTGTAACTTTATGTTCGCTGTTAATTCGATAGTGACGCCTGGCACCTGACGTCACCGTTCTCTAGCCAATAGCTATTGAGGAGCGCACAGTCTCCTGACAAAGCATCTTTTTAAGAAGATAATTTATGAGGGTTGGTACGGATAGAATCAATGATTATACGGTTTATCCGTAACTGCTATAATTTACTGTGAGGTATACAGGATACCAAGATTCGGTGAATCAAACTCAATATCTCTGCAGATGCTATATTTTAATGTATTTTCAATCCCTAATTAACATTTGGATGAGCCTACAACTCTGTTCCAACAATAATGTTTAAAAAAACTATACACACAAGATGTATAGATAGCACTGCGCGCACCCTTATAGTGTGTTTCATAGGTTGGATTCATTCCTAGCTGTAGTAAGATGCTATTGGAAAGGGGGGGGGGACTTCATAAATTTTAATTTATTTAAAGAATTTAATTTTGGGTTGGCAAGAATCTTAACACTGCCAGATCGCAAGGAAACTGACATTGATATTTTTTTTTTTATTTGGCTTTTACACTGCTAGGCATATTTAAATTTACTATTTACATAAAATCACTGGAATATCAAACAAGCCTAGACGTTACAATTGGCCGATTTATCCAAGCAAAAAATTGAATGAATTTACGTTAATTGGAAATTATCTAATGAAGTTAAATTATTAAAAGATGACAAATATGTGCAATATGAAGCGATAGTAAATGGCAGCAATTAAGACATATGTACATGAATATGAATCTCTGGCGCCGTTAAATTAAAGAAAAACATGGAACTTGTGATTTGCAAGGCCTCCACAACACATAATGTTCGACCAAAATGCTAGCTAGCTCAGAATTGGCGTTATAAGCATAGATCTCCGTCTCAAATCGCTTACGGGTCTGTTGCAGTCTCAAAGAACACAATGATTCAAGACCTGGCGAGTGAACATTACCATCTCGTAAACAGTGTCACTGGTGGTGGTCGCTCAGCCTGTCTCTGTGCGATGCCGATACAGCGACCAGACGAGGATCACCGGCCAGCGATAATAACAACAAACCTTGAGATAGTATACATGTGACATTAAAAGGAGATATTAGGTATGAATAAAATGCAAAATTTATTCAAGCAATGCTAATAAAACTGATCTTTCCAACGAAATTTTCGCTTATTGTTAAAATAGTCACGCATCGTCACTGAAAAAAATAAAAACAATATGATGCAAGCTTATTACTGTTTAGTAATAGTTCTTGTTAGGTGATTAATAAGCATATCTCCAAATTTGGAACATTAAGAAAGCCCCCATCATATACACGAAGACACATACATTCAATCCGACGTCTACCATTAAAAAGTTGTAATTTGCATTTACTATACCCAACAGAGCAATACTGAAAAAGTGTTTAAACTTATAAAAATGAATTCAAAACCAGGAGGTATGTTGATAATTAGATGTCTCCTGCGTAAGTCACCAAGACTGTTCGAAGACAATTCCTTCGTCATGTGTGAATATTTCCGCTTCACGTATCAATTCTTTATCCGTCTTAATTTTTTTTTTTTTTTTTTTACCCAGTACAGTAATGCAATAGCAACAGCTACTACGTCCTGCTCGTCTGTCATTTCGAAGTCAACTAAACAATTGTGCAATAATTATTGAGCCGTCTAGGGAGAACATCAATATTATTGCGCAATATTATTGCACAATAATATTGATCGTGTAGGGGCCGCTTTAGGCTTTCTAGAAATCACGTGATGTCCCAGCACACTGTGATTCGCTGCAATTTTGCGAGCGTTCTCCCGAGCGACAGTTAGGAAGGGGGTTGTGATCTTCACAGCCTCGCGTCCCAAGAATGGGGTGATGCACTCAACCTTGAGAGAGTCTTAACGGGACAGGGTAGCCTTTGTGCCTTGTGCTGTCCGGCGCCGTCTTGGCGGGGAGGGGGACCGGAGGTATGCTTCCAGTGTTCGCCAAATGGCATCCAAACCCTTGCATATTAATTTAAATATATACAATTTGGGCTGCCCGAGATGAGTTTAATTAATCTAATCTGAATAAAATTAATATTGAAATAATTTGAAATATATAAATTGTGCAATGTTGTTGCAGGCCATGTTAATTACCAGTTCAAAGATAACGCCAATGCAAACTGTTTAATTTATTTATAAATAAATTAAACAGTTTATCTTTGAACTGGTAAATATAAATTGTAGTGTGGCGTAATAACGTCCTGCTACACAGTAAATACCGTCTTTCTGTATATTAGAGTTCAGCGAGGAGTTTACTCTTCGACATTCCGTCAGTCATCATGATGATATGTCTTTTTTTGTGTAAATGTAATTTCCAGATTTCTTTTTTGCATTCACCTATGAAGATAAAAATTAAGTTTCATCTCCTAACCACCACTATTAGTGAGTTTAAAGTTCTTCGAGTCCTAGAACGAATGACCCTATTGTTTCATCCTGTCACGGAACGTGATTCCAGAGACTTCGTATGGGTATGTTACCGAGAGGGTGCGAGGAGTGCACTTCACAATGCACGGTTCTACATAGTTCGCAGCTTGGTACGTTCTCTTTTACCGCGTTACTGCATACTGAGCATGGTTATTCTTGAATGGATATATCAAGCTAAAGTAGACGACTACTACTGTTTGGACACTGAGTTCCTTGGGACATGGAGGGTTGCTTGTAGCGGAGGGTTCCAGAGTTGGCACACATATCCCCTCAGGTAACCACCTCCGGCGAAATCCACTACCAGCAAGCGGACCCGTAAAAACTACCCTCCATTTCAGTTTGGATGGTGAGCCTAGGCACACTTCACTACTCGTAAGGGTACCCGCAGGGAGCCACGGGGACGCGGCGCCCACCACGAACCAGGCCGAAGAGTAAACCGGGCCGTATAGTTAGACCCTCTCTGCTAGTCCCACGCAAGCCAGACCCCACCCGCCCCCGCAGGGAACAGGTGGAAGCCGCAGCGACCGAGCACAGCACAGGACTGCTCTTAGCGCACGTTACTCCTCCCCCGACCGTAAGCGCGAACGACAACAGCAGGCACGGGTTCCCGCACTACGGTACACGCTCCTAGTGCACATTCCACAGCATCACACCGGACG
This sequence comes from Vandiemenella viatica, assembly GCA_031002005.1. NCBI lineage: Eukaryota > Metazoa > Arthropoda > Insecta > Orthoptera > Morabidae > Vandiemenella > Vandiemenella viatica. The sequence goes on along the minus strand of JARYHS010013631.1, from coordinate 135,584,283 downwards.
TGGTTGCCACTGATTAGCACAGCTTCTCGCGCACTCGTCCAAGCTTCACCGATCACCATTGTAGTGCGCGATCACACCTCGAAATAAAGTCGAAGCACTCAAGGTTGTCTTTGCCCCATCTGGGTCAGATGTTCGGACCCATGCACTACCAGTCCCCAACTATGTAGAGGACATATTTTGGCAGCAAAAATAGCAGGCTGCAAGGAGTGCCGATCGCTTGATCACTGATCACTGACCCCAGCAGCAGCCAACTGCGAAACATGGTGATGGCCACCGCCGTTGCCAGATGTCGTCACTTTACAGTCACCCCCGATCAGGATCACGCCACTCCCCTGCACCTCGAATGTGTGATGCTGAGTATATGGTACAGCTCATGCAGGCGGGATTCTTATGTAGATCTTTGATGTACTGTCACCATGTTATGTGAATGTGTTGGTTTTACATGGACTATCTTCCCAGATCCGGGTGCAACCCGTATCGCCGGGCTAAAATCAATGCCAGCGTTTCTAAGTATTGATGGAAGTGGACCATCAGCCTCAGTTTGTTGAAGTACTTGCACTTTCTTCGTGGCAATGGCTCTACTGCTGTGAGCAGTGAAAACGCTATTCCATCAGCGTATAGTGATGTCTGTTCACTGGCAGTTGTCGGGATATCTGCAGCGTACAGACTGTTCAACACTGGAAACTCCAGCGTAAATAAGACGGCGGGAGATCTGAGGGGTTCCTATTCGTGTACAAATGTATAAAAATGCTAAATAGCTTTGTAGCACCTTTACCGCTGGGCCGGGAATCTGGGAGTGGTAGTTGAAGAGTAACTTCATCGTAGTGCCAAATGCACCAGCGACACATAACAGGTCTACCGCATCGTCGACACGATGATTGGAGGTTTTTGTTGCTGTTCTAACCATAGTCATAACTGTTTAGCAAAATGATTGTTCCTGAAGTCCAGAAGAAAGTCGGGTATGATGCCCTGTTTTGTGATATGTGTTTCAAGTCACTGCAGTAACTGCTTCTCGAAAATTATGCTAAAAGCTGATTACAAGTTGTGACGTTCTCTCTCTCCACACAGAATATTCGCTTTGTTCGTAAGGTGAAATTATTAATAATGAGATCAGTACTGCAATGATCAATTCTGGTAGAACACCAGGATTAACAGAATTTCCTATACACATCGAATTTTCTGTTAAATCCAGAGAATTTTTGCATAAAGTTACTTCTAAATGTAATCTGAGAAAAACAATCATTTCACGGTCGCAGCTCTTAATTTAATAGAATGGCATAAAAAAACTTAACTTAGTCCACAACCCGAAGGTTGGTTGGATCCTCCAGAAGGAGGCATACTAAGCCATGGTGTCAGAGGTAGGACGGCCAGTTCCCTTCCTCTGTGACCTACAGTTTAACGTGGAATCCGAACCACGGAGCGTCCTGGCATAGCTCATATGATTAAACACAACTCTCAAACTCAATGGCATATGATCGGCAAAATGAGTAAAAAATAAAATATTGATTTTTTTTTAATGAATGTGAATAATTATTGACAGCAATGACTAAATAAAAATAGAATCAAAATTTGGAATTCGGCGGAATTAAGCTTTGACATTTTAGGTGCACATGCGCATAACGTTGTGGCGCATGGTCTCTTAACGCTTAATTCGTTACGCTAAATGAAAGGCGCGTCCTGCCTACCACGAGCCGTGGGAACGATCCTTTAAGGCGTTCCCTAGCATGCGCCGAGGGACGCGCGCGAACAAGTTTCATTTCGAAAGTTCTCCATTCGCCGATCTATGCAGGACATATTGCTGCATCGACAGGGCTCGTTATTGAACTATCACCGCCGTTCCTCTTTAGGATCTGCAGTGGGAAGTCGGGGTTAAAACAACGTGTAATGATCTCGAGCGTCTTCTCTATTCGATAGCTGCCAGACCAGAGACCAGACGTCAACAATACTCTCCGGCGGCGGTAGCAGTCAGTTGGCAGCCATGTACAGAAGCAGATGGACTACGCCTAACAGCTTGGCTCTGCTGTTGGGGTATGATTGAATACGGAAGCCGTTGTCTTGAGAAGATGAAGATTAGTGTCGTGCAAATCTCCGATTACTCACATTCGAATTCACTCGGTTATATCTATGACTGGTCCTCTCTACCCGGGCGAGCTGTGCCCGCTGGAACTTCCCCAGGTTCGGTGGTTAAATGAAGGCTCGGCGGACAAACGAAAGCTCGGGGGACATTCGAAGGTTTGACAATGCTGGAACAGCGTATAGTGTCTTCCTCGCTGAGCCGTGCTCGGCTCGTATTGTGGATTATTCTTCTCTTCCGCTCGCGACTGTCTTCTGTCGCTAGTTCTCGGTGAGCCCGCGTGCTCGTTTTCCGTTAGAGAGCGCTCTGGCTCCTTGCTGCCCTCTATCGGCCGATAGAGCGTATATAATTGGGGACACGGAACCGAGCAGGGAGTTAGTTAGTCGGGGTTAGTCGGAGTGAGCCAGTCAAGCAGTCAGTCGGAGGCAAAGTACTTCCCTGTGTCGCCGTGACGCTGGAGGCCCGGTGGGGTGGCGGGGTCCGGGTTTGGACCGGGCGTCCAGGGAGGCAGTCAGTCAGTCGACCAGTCAGCGGGAAGGCAGTCGCTTGATCGCAGCGGTTCTGTTTGGTGGCGTCTGGTACTTCCTTGTGTGGCCGTGACCCAGCGAGGTCTTGTGGCTTGACCGGGCGGCCAGGAGTGCTACATCTGGTGGTTTGGTGTGTCCACCGTGACTGGTCCTAGTTCGCTTGGGGCGAGGGAATTCCTCCGATACGCTCTTGGTCGAGAGCGCTGTTCCGTAGACTCGGCAGTACAGTGGCGATCGACGCTCATGGTCACTTCGATTTGACGCATGCCATTATCTTGCCCTATGCGGGTATTGGAGGGAGTATTGCCTGTCAACTCCAACTACAAGTGTATCGCCTACGGCTTCCTCGTTAGTGGTCTGGCTCATCTGTAAAATTGTGTTTGGTACTACCTGCAGACTTGTTACATGCTGGTAGATTAGCGTGAGCCAGTCTGGTTATTTTCTGTTATTTGATATAAGTGGAATTGTCTGTGATTACAGGGTTATTCAAATTATAATCTGTAAGCTCAAAGTTTTATGCATTATATTGTATCATATTGTGATTATAGGGTTATTCAAATTATAATATGCCAACGTTTTATGCATTATATTGTATCATATTTGTGATTACGGGGTTATTCATATCTTAGTCTGCAAGATCGCAGCGTGTGTTATTTGGTATTATATTCTCTGTAAGTTTTGGCATTGTCCTTGATGATTGTAATAAATGCTTAAAACAAGGCTTGGACTGATAACCATGCTCCCACACACTTCCCATTGAGTCCTTGTGGCTAATAATAACTACTACCACATATCACTCGCCAGAACCGTGTAACAAGGATAGTACATCATACAAAACTGGACAAGATTTTACAGTAGGGGCATTCTCGAATCTACAAGCGTATCAGTGACTACTAACAACATTTTGTGTAAGTTCTGTCAATTGATTCGTAATAGACATGAAGTGTAACGTGTATCTGTTTGTTAAACATATGTAACGGAATCATTACAAACTATGCGATCAGAACAAGGAGCAACGAAAACCTTGCCATAAATAAGTTATCTATAGCTACTGTCATACATAAAGCATACCCTGAATCCACGTTTAGTGCGTTATGATTTATACAGAAACTTCAAATATATGTGACGTCTTGTAAGGATTTGTACCTATTAATGTAGAGTGTAGACTATTGATCTTACTCACTTTAGTAAAATAACAGATACCACTTTCATACGTGATTGTAAATAACCTTAGATTATTCAGTTGTTTTTGAGAAAGGTTGTTACCTAGCGTGGTGGGTGAACGGTTAACGTTCTGGCCTCGCATTCGGGAGGACGCAGGTTCGAATCCCCGTCCGGGCATCCAGTTTCGGGTTTTCCATGATTTCTCCAAATCACTCCAGGCAAATTCCGGGATGATTCCTTCAAAATGGCCATGGACAAATTCCTTCCCGTTTCTTGTCCCCAGTCCCACCCCGCCTCTAATGACCTTAGACGTCGACGAGCCGATAGAAAAAAAGAAAAAAGAAAAGATTGTACCACTTTTATGAAATGCTGGAACATAACCACAGAAATATTGAAATGTGGTGAAATCTGCCGATTTTTATTTTTTCATTAACATAGAGTTGGGCCCGGTCTTTAAGTATTATCCCAAAGTAAACGTTTACAATCTTATAGAATGATACAACAGCACGTATAAAATAACAAGGAGAAGACATATAGGCCTACACTTCATTCTTTAATTTTTGAATTACTTCATCCTTCTATTTGGCGATTTTAAGACTGCGATGCCGTTCGTCGCTGTTCAGATTGTAGGAGCGGGTACCAGCGTTGCCTCGTCTCCCCACACAGCACGTGAATAACAGACTGAGTCTACTGTCAGGCTCGAGCTTACGTCCAGGCACGGTCCTCTGTTCTGTATACCCGGTATTTGGCCGGCAGAGGTCGGGCTGGCAGCGACTAACCGAGCGAGCCTAGTCATCGTTTGCACGACTTTAATGCAGACGTATCATAGATTTGGGCTAGGCTCATTTATATTTACTATAGATGGAGTTAACTAGTCTCAGCAAGTGCTCACAACTCGCTCGCCGCTCGCATAATATTATTATAGCGAAGCAGTTATCATGTTATCAACCACTTGTCACTATTTATCCATAGTCTACAGCATCTTCAGAAGGTAACACCAACGAATCCTATATTGCACTATGTATTTTTTTTATAGCTTTGTATATTTTTACAGCACCGTATTCACGCTGCGTAGTGATATTAAACCAAGGCTCCCCAACCCTAGGCAGCGGGCCACTAAAGTACGAGGGTTATTCCAAAAGTAAAGTCCGGTTAAGAAAAAAAAATCAAAATCAAAATTTTTTCAAAAACAATTGTTTTATTTACATTCCTTGCATATTTCTCTATTTTTCTACATAATTTTCATGCTTATTTAAACATTTGTCACATCGTTCAACAAGCTTTTGAATGCCTAAGTCGTAGAAATCGGCCGCCTGCGAACCCAACGGGTACACAATTTGTGAAAATTCAAATGTTCAGACACAATTTTGTACAAAGTCGTTCTACTCACATTCGGGAGTATTTCGAGATCTGAAATAGTGAATCGTCGATCTTCACGAATTTTTTGGTCAACTGCATTGACCAAATCTTCTGAAATCACTGATGGTCGGCCATACCGTGGTTCATCATGCACATTTTCCCGTCCTTCATTAAAAGCTCGCACCCACTTGCGCACTTTACTGTCACTCATTATGTTAGGACTGTAAACTTCAGTAATCTGCCGATGAATTTCTGCCGCTGAAACGTTTCTTGCAGACAAAAACCGTATCACTGCCCTTACTTCACAATCGGCCGGCCGATAAATTGTCTTAAACATTGTGAACTGACACTACAAACAGCACACAGCAACAGTAACAATGCTAATGGCGGCGCTTGACGCGCAAGGCATGCCGGGAGTTGGCGCGCATGCGTGTTTTGTCCTTGGCGCCCAATTCAAATAGTTACAGCGAATCGGACCTTAGTTTTGGAATAACCCTCGTACTTTTGAATTTGCCCGTCAACAGCAGCGGTCTACAGCATGCTAGCTCAATAACCTCTGTAACGATCTCATTGACGTTTTTTACATTTTGATTATAACTTTTAAAAAAAAACCTCTGCAAAGGTCTCATTGACGTGTTTTACTTGTCGATTATAATTAAACTGTGTTATTTGTATCTTTGTCATATTTAAATATCTATTGTAGCTATATTCAAGTATTATCTGACCTGCAGGCTAACTTAGAATCGAAATTGTTGCCCGTCTCCAACATTGGTTGGGCAGTCTTGCATTAAACAGCGAACGTTTCGTTCTGAATTCATTACATCATGATCACGAATATATCACCCCGATCCCAGATCGACTATCGAGCTCAATTCTTATCCCGTTTACCTCTACAATTTATCTTGTCAGTCTAACTGCTAGGGCTGACAGGGCCGCTAGTATTCAAACAAATGGCTTCGAAAATACGTAATACATCTTTCCAATCCCCAGCCATTGTCATCTCTCAGAGAATGAAGCCTGTGTCTGTCTTTACGCGACAGGAAATAAACAAAAATTCTTAAAATTTTTCAGAGCGAATCCTTTGGGAAAAATACACATCAAATTCTTAAATTAGCCACATCTGATCAAGATATCAAAACTTTTCATTCTTTACTGTATCTGAATAATAATGGGGTAGTCTCCGTTTGCGTAGACTTCCGCGTTCGTTCTCTGGGTGGAGCCGCGTCGATTTTTCTCTCTATTCGTATTTAATACTTCAATTAATTATTTTAACTTCCTTCAAAATACCATACATTTTTTAAATTTTGCAGAGTGAACCAAAATGGTGATTCGCAGGTTCAGTTTTTAGTTCAGTCAGGTCGGGTTACTCGGTGATGACTTTTGAGCTTTTTACTATAAATTGCTTAGTCTCTGTCGGCGCTAAACCTCTGTCTTTATTACTTTTAAGGCCCTTCAAAATCAAATTCTTCAGATTTTACTGAGCGAACCCTTACAGCTAAATACGGGTAACGTGTATATTTTAGCCAGATCGGGTCAAGTGGTCGAGATCTTTACCATATCCTGTGCAAAATCCTCATGATCCTAAAACTCAAGAGAAATACTTAATATTTTGTTGAGCAAACCTTTTTGGTCAGTTGCAACTTCAGTACCTATTTGTCAGCTTAGTCCATGTGGTCATTTGATTCTTTACTGTACGTAGTCTATTCGCGCGAAATTTTTTACTTTTAACTGCTTTCAGACTCAACATAAATACCACAAAATTTGCTGGATAAATCGGAAAGGTGAAACACAGTCGCAATCTCTATTAGTGTCAGTTCGGCTCTCTGATTTATTACCTTCCAGCTTATTATTTAATATTGCGTAGGCTCTGCCAGCGTGAAACCTCTGCCTTTCGCTTTCTAACGTTTTCTAAATCCTTTCGAAATCTATACAAATTGTCAAAATTTTACAGAGTGAGCAAAAACGGTAAAATTTGTATTTCAGCCAGATCATCTCTCGTACAGGGGCGTAGCTATTATGGGGCTAGGCGGTGCAGAGCACCGGTGCCCCTACGCTCAGGGGGCCCCCAAGCGCAGTTCAGAGGGCCCACGGGCCTTCACGGCAAACTGGTGACTTTTTTTTAGCTCTACCGTCATCTAAGGGGGTCCCTGTGACACAGGGAGCCTCTCACAAAGGGCCCCCACTATTCAGGGGGCCCCCAACCACTGCTCATGGGGCCCCAAGCACAGCTCAGGGGCCCCCTGCCTCAGCTCAGGGGGCCCCTACCAGCAACACAAAGCAAAAAAAAAGGTCGCCCATCTGGCCTGAGGACTCAAAATAAATTTTTTGCACCGTTGCCCTTGTTGATGTAACTACGCCACTGCTCTCGTACTTATTATCTTTGACCCTTTGATCTCTTTCGGCTCAAAAACTATGTCTTTCCTTAATACTCAACCGAAATTCTTCAAATTTTTGCAGAGCTAACCTTTAGGGTGAAATACAGGTCATGTTTATATTTCAGCCAGTCGAGTCGTGAAGCCTTCAACTCATTACTGTATTATGCTATAGTGCAAAATATAAGTCTCAACTACTTCCAAATCTCTTCAGACTCAATAGAAATAGTTCAAATTTTGCAGAGTAAACCTTTAGTGTCACATAGATGTCAAGTACTCATTTAAGCCAGAATGACATACACTATCATAATCTACGATCCTGTGACTTACTCTCAGTCCGCACAAAATCACTCAAACTCAACAGATTTTTTCAAATTTTTTAGAGTGAACACTTAAAGTGAAACACAGATCAAGTTCGCATTTCTGCCAGATAATGTCAAACCGTTATGACCTTCGAACAAAAAAACGGAACTTTTCTATACTCGCGACCATACCAGCAACAATATCACGGGCTTGTAACTGAGCTTAGTGGGTGAGCGGTAACGCTGTGGCCTCGCATTCGAGAGGACGTCCATTCGAATCCTCTTCCGGGCATACAGATTTGGGTTTTCCATGGTTTCCCCAAATCACTCCAGGCGGATGCCGGAATTCATCCTTCAATATACCATGGCCAAAACCCTTTCCGTTCCTTGTCCCCAGTCCTTTCCCGCCTGCCTCTAATGACCTCGACGTCGACGAGGCATAAAACCATATGTAAAAAAAAATGGGGATTATACCTAGTCTGTAAATAATCAGTTTGATAGAAAATTGCTCAAATGGTTATAGCATGAAGCTGAAACAGTCTAGCTTAACATTATCTACTTTGCATTAAATGTTTGTCAGTTTTATATCTGGTACCTATTGTTTATTTTACCATACACATCTTATACTGCTTAGGCCGTGGCTGTTTGCGCAAAACTGTCTTTACGCAATCTAACTGTCTTCAAACTTCACATAAATTCTACGAATTTTGCATGGCAAGCCATTAGGGTGAAATACACGGCGATTTCGTATTTCAGACAGATCAAATGAAGCAATCAAGATTTTTGACCTCTTATTATATTTTTAGGCCATGTCCGTCCGCACAAATAAATCTTTACTCGTCCTAACTCCATTTAAACTAACAGCAAAATAAAATTTTGCAAAGCGAACTCTTTTGGTCTCTTATAGTTCCAGTTTAATGTCTGTTCAGATCAGATCATGTTGTCAGACTTTTGACACTTAATTATTTAGTGCCTAATGGCAATCTCGCATAATCTCTGTTTCTGCGCATTCTAACTCCCTTCAGACTCGAAATAAATACTTCAAACTTTTCAGAGTGAGCGTAAAACACAGGTCAAGTTCGTATTTCAGCGAAATCGCCTTACGTTGTTATAACGTTTGATATGTTTACTAAATGTTGCATAGTCTCTGCCGGCGCAAAACCTGTGTGTTTATTACATATCTGACCCTTTAAACTAGGGTTACTAGAATTTTTTCTCCAAATCCGGGGACGCTTCACAACTTTTTCAGCGAAATCCGGGGACGCTTTGGGTATTTGTCCTAATTACGCATTGTAATGTTTTTTTTTCAGCTTTGTGAAAAAAAACATGAAAAAAAACCTAGCACCCGTGTTTTTTTTCTAAATTTTTTTTTTTCAGAATACAATATATTTGATAAATTATAGTTTTATTTAAGGAACTTTCATTTTACAAGGGTGTTTTAAGTCTTACTGAATCATATAATGTCTCACATAATGATTCATAAGTGCACTATATAGGTAACATATTTTTATTCATCCTCTATGTCAGTACCACATTCACTAGTATCAGTAATACCAACACTAGTTCGGTCGGTGTCGGAATTTTCTGTCTCTTCTTCTGTCTCCTCTGACTTCAGAAATAGTTAAATTTTCTTTTACTGGTTGTTCTTGTATTGTACGCTAAAGATTTTGAGATTGCAATTTTAAATTGTGAGCAAAGTACACACTGTGCATAAAGACTGCGCCGATAGTTCTGTATTACGGTCTTTTAAGTTCAAATTAAAATCTATTATCATACAAAATAGGAGATTTATTTCTTTTCAATCGTTTGTTTACACCAACGGTTGCAAGGAAACGATTCATAATTAGGGACCGTGCACAAACTACGTGGCTCGGTCCAGAGGGAGAAGGGGTTAGCTGGAAGGCTACACTGGGCTACGTGGGGAGAGGGGGGGGGGGGGGTTCCGAGCCAGGCCACGTAACTTTCCTTTCGTAACATTTTTCACAGTTAAAATGAGGAACTGAACTCATAACAGCTTGTGAGTATTTATTTCCCTCAGTTAATTATATCCGTATGTAATTTACAATAGTCTGACAAGAGAAAACAGTACAAAATGTCTTCTGGAATCAAAACGGAAGAAAGCTACGTGCTTCGTGAGAGGGGGGGAGGCAAAAGCCACTTAGGGCTACGTGGGGGTTCACAGGAGACCAAAATGGAGCTATGTGGTTTATGCACGCTCCCTTACTGACAATTTAATGAGTCAGTACCACTATACTCTGAGAGTTAACAAGTATACGAATATAAGGAAAGCCCACTAAGTAATAAAAAGAGGCAAAAAACCGTGGATAAATTTTAAATTCCTAATTTTTTTAAAAGATCTGTAGGTAATTTTGTAGGGCTGGCAGCACTATTTCAAATAGCAAGTATCAATCCAAACAACGGGGAATGGGGATTCCTTTTCGCGCAACGTAGTCTCTTCGGGAAATCCTCGTTCATAAAGAAAATTTCAGTCAATTTTGCCAATATTTTCGTAATTTTTTTTCCTACTGAACCAGAAAAATATAGTAGATTTTAAAATAAGATAAGTACTTAGAATAAACTCTAAAACAGTCATTTTAAACGATAACTGACTTACAAATTTGAGATTTAGTAGTTGTGAAAAAAAAAACGTGTTCCAGAAAAAAAACATGGTTTTTTTTTTATCAAAGTTTTTTTTCATGTTTTTTTTTTTCAAGCCAGAAAAAAAAAAAACGTTTTTTTACAACACTAAGGAGACTTGATTTTCCAAAGCCGTTGTGTCCCAGACGCAATATGCTTGTAATTTTCTTTTATTCCTAGGCACGTAGAACGAAAGAAATGCGCTTTAAACGAACGCATTAGCAAATCGGGGCTTTTAAAGATCTCTCGCTTGATTAAAACAAATTTCTGAGGACAACAGTAAAAATTCGGGGACATTGCGGGGACGAAATCTGTCTGGGGACAGAGAGCTAAATACGGAGACTGTCCCCGGCAAACGGGGACGTCTGGTAACCCTACTTTAAACTCAACGGAAATTCTTAAAATGTAAGAGATAAAACCATTAGAATAAAATACAAGTCACTTTCATATTTCCAGATCGAATCAAGCGGTCGTAACCTTTCATCCTGTAAGGCCGCTGCATGCCAGCACAAAGATCAAAATTGCTATACACGTAATACAATGATAGCGTTCTCACTGCACGGTCCGGTCAGGTCAAGGCAAGGCAGGTCAAACTTAACACCGCGGCGCCACCGATCAATAACGGTCAAGACCTGAGCTGACCGCTAGCGTGAACGTGCAACAGTCAGGTCAGATCAGATCAACATGGACGACGAACGTCTCATAGAGCTTGTTCGAGGTTACAGTGAATTATACGATTTTAGTGATAAAAGATATTGCGATT
>JARYHS010013631.1:135520085-135572085 GCA_031002005.1 Vandiemenella viatica | reverse complement strand
ATTATAAATGAATAAACAACAAAACTGCATGTATAAAATAATTATTTTAAATTGAGAGTGAGAAATTCCACGAAACTGGTTTTTAACTGTATAGTATTTTGTTGTGTATATTATGTGAGACTGTTTTGAATGAGTATATGAAATGTTTTGTATTTTAAATTCATTTTAATTCATTTTAATTAGATGACATTCACATGTTATGTTGTGCCGGCTAATGTATTTGAATGTGTTTTCCGGTGCTTGTAAATGTTTATTTTATTCAGTGCAATGTCAAAAACTTTTAAATTATTTGTAATTTCGTTTAGATTATTTCCATTTAGTAGTGAGTATTTTTAAGTAAGTTTTAACTGTTCATAGTAGTAACTGATTGTTTGAGCCATTGTTAGATGTTCTAGAGATTGTTAGCTTGTGCATTTTTTTCACTTCATGTTATAAAATATTCCTCTAAAAGCAGCCAGCAGAGTCACTCTGAATAATGCTACTTAATCATATTTATATAGGTATTGTGCCTTGGAAACTCTCAGAAAAAAAAAGACATCAGAATTAAAGTTAAAATCTCTAGAGCGTAATAATAATCAAATTGAAGTTTAATAAAGCTACAACACATTGAAATTCTGATTAAGATTGTAAGTTCATTCTTATTTAGCATGTTTAAAAGCATGCCATAAAATACACTACAACCAGATAAGTAAAACAGAACTACCAGGTTTTAACTTCCTGTAGACATTTAATAGTTATTATAATTATCTACTAGTGGTTACTGATTCAGAAACAATTTTTCAGTAAAAATATTATCTTTAAACAGAACTGTAATCCAATCACATAGTGACACAGTCTTAAAAACCTAGAGTTCAAGTCAGAACTCTAACGGTTCCAGGTTCAGATCTGGCCGCATGAGACCCGCAGTGTGCATTCTATTCTGGGCGGATACGGGTCCTTCTTGCACTCAGATTACATCCATCACTGGCGTAAGTGAACGGAATCATATCGATTTGGACATACCCATCTCTACAAGTATCCAGATGAGGAGATGGAACAAAACCAGAAACGATAGCAATTAACATTGCAGAAGAATCAAGCCTGAAACACTTTGGTCACATAAAGAGAATGACAGCAACTAGAATACCTGAGATATGTATTGAATAATCAATAGCTGGAAAAAGATGAAGTAGAAGTAAGAGCAAAATAATTTGTCCAAAATGAGAGAATGTATTAGAAGAGAATTGGTGGAAAGGAAGTATGTTATGGAAGAGAATCGTTCATTGCCACATGTGGTCTGTCGGAGTGGAAAGTTGATAATAATGATGGTAGTGTAGGCTGTAAAATTCCTTCATTCTGTGACAAATTTACTCCCACAAGACTTTTGTGGGTGTCTGAAATGTGACGGTTGACATATATTGTAGGAATTGTGTTAATGCTGAGAGAAGGTGCAAGTAAAATGATTGACGAAATGGGATGGATACAAGCACTGATGACATTTTGGTTTAGGGCCGCATTATAAAACTAGTTACAGATGTATTTATGTTAAAAAACCATTTCTCTCTTGAAACAAAGAAGGAATTATTGGAAAGAAGATTTAGTGTGTTGAGGTATGATGAACGGTAGAAGATATAGTGATGTTTTGGTTGCATAATGGTGTCAGTTCAGCACTGAAAGAATAGTATAGAATTCAAGTAACATTTTGGCACAGGGAATTTGTGGAGTATCTGGGGTAACCACTAATTAAATATGGAGGAAGTATGTCACCACATACTTATCAGTTTTTTTCCTCTTTTATTTTGGAATATCATTACATAAAAAACTATGCTTTCACATAACTTTCTGTTTACAGATTTGTGTGGGAAATGTTTGCTTCCTAACACTTGTCCATTTATATGCCAACTATCGAGCTGTTCGGGCTCTAACAATGACAACTCTGAACAACGCAAGGTTCAATCTCATCCTTCGTTCATACTTGACTGTAGAAGATATTGGATCACTTGAAAATATTAATAGACGAGAGTCTGTTGTTATTGGATTTGGATTCTGTGGTGAGTTTGCTAAGTTATTTTAGGAATTGTTTATAGTGAAGATTTTTCAAGTCATTAATATGAATTGTTTGTGGTGTATCTGTGGACAGAAAAATGAGGAGTTACAACAGACTGAAATGAATACACCATAAAATAAGTCATTTTTCCAGTATCTAAATATTATTTTTTACTTTAAAATTTATATCCTAAGTCATTAGCATAATCTATACCGAGTGAGGGGGTGAGCAGTTAATGGTCTGACTTTGCATTTGGGAGGATGCCGGTTCGAATCCCCATCTGGGCATCCAGATTTGGGTTCTCCATGGTTTCCCCAAATCACTCCAGGCGAATGCCAGGATGCTTCTTTCAAAAGTCAATGGCCAAATTCCTTCCCGTTCCTTGTCCCCAGTTCAATCCTACCTCTATAATGACTTCGATGTTGATGAGGCGTAAAGCCATAAGAAAAAAAAGCATGATCTGTAAGAGGTTTGTTAATAATTTACTAGCCCCTTAGCAGTTATTCACTAATCAGCATTATTTAAATATTTTCTCTGTAATTTCAATTAATATTTGTAATTAATATATTGTTAATAAGCTGCCCACAAATGGAACAGTTGTTTTGCCATACACTGTTTTCTTAATAGTGTTTGACATGAAACTATAATAAGTTTTCTTTTTAAAACCACTCTGTTTTATGGACAAGTCGTTGCTGTCCTATCACAAACTATATGAACACTGCTATAATGATGAATAAGGATAATTAACAGATTATTTATCTTGGCTACTGTGAAAAGTAATTTTTATGACTTGGCTGGACTGAAACACTTGGTTCAGTTTCGTCTCTTGTTCTCAGTTTCACACTGTCAACTAGATTTTACTACTGAGAACCATGCAGAAACAACATTTGCAGTAATTGCTATGACTTTTTTGCTTTCTGTGCATTTGATTGTGAAGTAAGTCTCAGGAGAGGACTCTGCACATGGGGTTGCCCCTGAAGAATATCCAATAAATAGAATTATCTGTATCCATAGCTAGACTTCTTAAAATACAGGACAGCTCATTAAAATAATTTCAACAAAATTATTTCTGCTAAAAATACAAAATATGTTATGAATAAACTGAAGGTATGCCAAATTTTTGATAACATCCTTGCTGTTGTCTGACTAACCCCTATTGGCAACAATTGTGTGGAGCCAGAATTTTGTCAGATATGAGGTTTCCTCTCCATTACATAGTTTCTCAACATAAATCATAGATGCCCAATAGACATTTACAGACAGTTTATTAATATTTATGGGACTATCATCATCTTTTTCTTTCTCTTTTTATTCTCCTTCTCCTCCTCCAGTTTCCAGGATGTGGTTTACAAGTAGGGCCGCATTTAAGCTTTGTGGGCCCCTAGGCTATGCATGTGGTGCGAGCCCCTTTGTCGGCAGTGGTCTAGGCCGGGGCCTCTCTGCCTGGGGACTGTGCATGCTTGAGGTCCGGGCCCCCTCTTTGTGGTTCGTGCCCCTAGGCTAGCCTATGCTTAAATGCGGCCCTGTTTATGAGCCTTCCAGTGTTTCAGTTTTGATGGATATAAATGATCATCTTCCACTGTCTCCTATCTGAGAAAGTTTCATGTCCATAACAGATTCCCAAATCCATACTCTTCTCTCTATATCCCCATTCAATGGTCCATCAATCTTCTTCTGGTCTTTTGCTAGTTATCATTATCTCAAAATAAGCATTCAGTAATTTTGCTCTTTATTCTTTTTAACATGTCCAAACCATTTGAATCTAGATAACCTAAGTCTTTTTCCATGGATTTATTTAACTCTGGATTTAATCTAATCTCATCATTCTTTATACGATCAAGTCTCATTTTCTGGAGGCCAGTGCTAAGAAACTTCATTTCACAAGTTTGGATCTTGTGAAGGTCCTTTGATGTTAGTGTGCATGTTTCCAGAGCATATGTGAGAATAGGAATGGGATATGATTTTTAGAAGTTGTTTTTTGTTCGTTGGAAAACATTCATGTCCCTTAGTAAGCTCAGCATGATACTGTAAAAGTTTGACCATTTCGTTACTCTATTCATTATTTCCAAATCTCCCGTACCATTACTAGCCATTATGCTTCACAGGTATCTGAATTGGTTAACGTCTTTATCCTGATGATCTTGTAATTTTATGTGGCAGTCTGAATTTTTGTCACTAATTTTCAGTGCTACAATTTTTGTTGGGATACTTTCATTCCATATTCTGCAAACTTATTATTCCACAAACTTAGATATTCCTTGATGTATCCCTATATTATTCAGTATATTTTGTTGAGAGTAACATGAAAAACATTTCATGGCTGTATCTATTCAAACTGCACATGCATATTATCTTGTATATTTTAAAGGATGTTTAGAGTTGCACCTCATTTTACACTGCTTAATTTCCTTAGATGTTTGTTTCTGGTCATAATTTTCTGTTTTGTTTTAATACTCTGGTGTTCATAACTCAGGAATTTATCAAGTATGATTCTGAAGTATTTTGTTTTTTCCATATTTTCTAGAATGCTTCCCCTCCATGTCACATTCAGATGCAATTAAGTAAAAACTTATGATTTTGTGACATTTGATTTTAATGAGTTTTTATCACAGTGGTAGCACATAATCTTAAGTGCTCTTTCAAGTTTTATATTGGACAGTTATTGTTAGATTGTCAGCATGAAGGAAATGCTTAAATCCTTCCTGGTGATAGATATTTTTTTAAATCTCTGTTTCTACTCTTTTTATCCAATCTGTGGTGACAAAAAAACCAACAGCTTTGCATAATAGACCCAACCACTATGTTAAATTGTAATCTTCAGTTAATTCAGAAAATTCTATAAGGAGTTTCTGGTTGACAGTATAAGTTGAATAGTGTCACAACAATTACTAATTTTTTCTAATACCAGCTCTCGATGAAATCAGTAAGGGCAAGAATCTGACCTATAAAATATTTACATGACCTAAAGCCTGCTTATTGAGAAATAAGAGAGCTTGTTCAACACTGTTTTTTAAACATGTAAGGACTAGCCTTTTATACAAGTTGAAAAGGTGACATAAAATGAGAAGGGTCTTTAATTGCTATACATTTCATCAGCATCTTTATCTAGTTTTAATAAGGCTATTACCTCTAAATTCATCCAGAATTATGGAATTTTATGCATTTTTATTCATGTCTTAAACATTTAGAAAAATCAATCCTTTGTATGTGGTCTGAGATATTTAATCTGTTCAGTACATAAATTATATATCCCTGCAGTCTAACCATTTTCTTAAGGTACTGCCCTCATTTAACTCACTCTATATGAGAGTTATCAAAGCTTAGTTATGACACCTCCCATTAAATAAAATCTAATGGCACCTCTCCCTTTATTTCATAAATCATTCAAAGTACACAAAATTTTTAAATATTTGGTAACAAATGATTTGAAACTGTAAAGTTAAAAGCAGATATGAAAATTCATTTTTATGTATCTATTTTTTATTTTATGTGTTATGTTGCGAAAATTATATTTATCTTAAACTTTTTGTGCTTCCTTTTGCACCAATCCACACCTGCCCTTGGAGGCATGCTCCCTGTTTGGAAATTGCTGCTCTAGTTGTATATCAATACCTACAAGTCTGTGTTGACTTTTGGGTATCTGATCATACACCCTTTTGACAGATCAATCTTCAAATTGTGTATCAAAGCAGATATCTGGATTGTATCAATTTTTCGAAATAGTATTGAAAGAATGGGAAAGATTCAGATAATGCTACAGTTGTTTAGTTCTGTCCACTCTTTGATAAGTTTCTGTTATTATTGGTTTCTTTGTAGCTCCAGGTTGAACTGTGACTTTCAAAATTACTCAAAATGAATGGGATCTGTTGACCAAGCAGTATCATTTAGGCCTTGCATTTGAAAGGACATGGATTCAAATATCCATCCAGCTTTTGGTTTTTTATGGTTTCCCAAAATGACTCCAGGTGAATTCCAGGATGGATCCTTTCTGTTCTTTTGTTCCCAGTCCTTTCCCTACTTAGATGTAGAGTATACAGGATTCGATGAATGCTTATGTCAACTACATTCCCCTTGAACTGTACTTGTTGGATCAGCTGTTATCAAAACATGTGGCTGAATAGACTTGAAAATAAAAGCAATGTGAAATCAAGTGCACAAGAATTGATAATTTCTGTCTCCTACCCAAGTGAACAAAAAGTAGTGCTGTAAATTTATAGCACTCCTTTATTGCTTGTGTAAATAATAATAATAATAATAAAAAAAACTTACAGAGAAAATATACACATTTTATATAGCTGTAGAAAAAATGATATAGAACCTAATCTGACATCGTATGCACAGCTTTTTCTGGGGAAAATCTTTTCTTCCCCCTCTCCTTCAAAAATAGAAAAGATTTCAATTGAGGGTTGAGAAAATAATAATATTATGAATACATCATTTGCTGAAGTTGGAGGTAGAGAGGCTTTATTATTATGTGGAAGGTATAGGTAATCATGACAATAATACTGGAATAGGAAACAATGTTAAAAGGGGCATGTATTATGCTAAGGAAATTAATGTTTTGGAAATAAATAGTATACATTTTTTGAAGATTGAATTTAATAACCAGAGACATTTATTAGTTATTGGGTTCCAATATTTTTACATTAATTTACTTATAAATGAAAAATAAAGTAACCCCCCCCCCTTTCACTGAGTATAAATAATATGTGTGTATGGTGCTATTAACAGCAGTTCCTGCTTATAGAAATTGAATTTTCATACTTTTATGTATTGCATTCATTTTAGTGCTCATTATAAATACAATTTTATGTGTGATTATTAAAGTGATCATGTTATGTACATATGGTGTTCTCCACATATATTCCAGATAAAGATTTGTGTGGATTCAGAATAGTTCTTGGAATGTCTCTCTCTTCTGCAATGTCAAAATCTGGTTTGACATTTGAAGATGCTAAAATGCTTAAGGGAGCTTTCAAAGATCAGAAATACCTACTCATGCCAGATTTTTCTTCAAAAGTCATATACGTTATTTTTCAACAACATGAGTGTGCCCATGATGTGATAAGGGCATATTTCCATTCAGTTATGTTGGCAGTTGCATACTGCATTTCATCTGGCATTAAACTGGTAAGTTTTAGGTATTATGTTTGGAAATATTATTTGGTCCCTAAAGTTATGACAGGCAGAGAGCTATGTGAGTGAGTAAACGTAACAGTATCATATTAAGTGTGATTGACAGCCAAGTAAGAAATATGTACAAGAGCTGATTATAAAACAAACATGGATTCTCAGCCTTATTCATGTAGATATATGGATTTTATGCATGGAATCCAAATGAAGGATATACATTCTTGTGTAATCATATGGTACAAAAAACTCAGTGTGTGATGTGAGGTCTTAATACTCAGCCAGAGAATTCATGTTGTACATTCTTGTGTACTTGTCCATCTATCACCATTGGTAATATTTTTATTAGTTTCTTTCCTCTAACCACCTTTTTGTGGTTTTTGATACTGGTTATGTCAAAGAACTACAAATGTGAAATTAATTAAACTAAGGAAAAAGGAAACTGCTTTGGGCAAAATAATTGCAGGGATAGGGAAAATGACTCATCACTCACCCTTTTTTTTTTCAAAATTTATCTGTCCATATTTCTATATTTATATATTTAATTTCCCCCCATCCCCTTTATTACTAATTTTTTTTTTCATCCGTTTTACCACCATCTGCGATTTATATACAATATCTCAGTCCCACCACCATGTTGATAATCCACCCAGTCATGCAGCAACCCCCGGTGTGTGCACACCTCCCGAGGTGCATGACTCATTTTCTATGTCATGAATAAGGTTAACTAGCGAAATATTGAGTTTATTTATTTGTGTGTTCGTATTATATGTTGTTCTCTCATCGCTGCCTTCAACTTTGGTGAGTGATGAGTCATTTTCCCTATCCTTGCAATTATTTTGCCCAAATGTGAAATTAAGGGATCTATGTACAAAGTTTGTAAACTTTTTAGATACATTCTGTCCCCCATCATCCATTCAAAGTATTTTTGTGAAATTAACATTCTTCTTGCATGCTGTGCAGCTTTGGTGGTGAATTTTCCTTATTGGATTTGTTGGATTCAAAATGATGCTCTTTTTTAATTGATTTCCACTATATATGAATAATAACAGTTTAAACTTCTCTGATATTAAAATATGATACTTTCATGGTGTGCCTTTATTTATTTATTTTGTTATAAATAGTATCTTTACTTTGTAAATATATTTCCCACTGACTAATTTAATTAATATCACTTAATAGAATTCCTGTTTCAGACAATTTTGTCCAAAAAGTGGCCAACAGTTCCATCCTCACCCATCCATCGCTTATATTCAGTACTAGATAGAAAGACAGAACATATTGTTATGTCTTCAATAGAAATAGTAACTACAGAATTCCCAGCATTTCTAGCTGCCCTTCGTAACAAAGGTAAATAAAAAAAAGGTTTTAAAACTTTTTCATATAGATAAATTTTCTCAGTCCAATATATTTTTTCCCCTCTTTTTAGGATGGAACACAAATAGCCACCTTTTGAAGATGGATGAATGGCGAGCGCAATGGAATGCACAGTAATATCTATATATAAAACTACTCTGTTAATACTACTGTACACTCTTTCAGTAAGTAATATAGCATTGTTAAATCTGTAAAAAATAAAATATTTTTATATTGATGGACCATTTCTTTACTTTGCTGTGGAAACTATTTTAATAACTCTGTTCTTATAGTGACCAATAAAAAAACCTAATAAATGAATCTGATAATGATAGGAAAAGGTATCATCATCAAGATGGTGGCAGAAAGAGAGTAAAAAACATTCATGTCCATAATGGACAACTGAAAGGTCTAAGAGAATTACAATTTATTTATAAAATACCCTTTGTGCATTCATCAAATTATTTCATAAAGTTATGTGGACTCAATTCAGCCATTTTTCAGTGGCCTTCATCGGGAGACTGCCAAGCCTGGTATCAATGTCACTTAGAAACAGCTTCTGAAGGGAACGCTTACCACTTGTCCCCTTACAATTACATCAAAAATCTTAGTATGAACCCTGTGTACCAGATGGATATTTTTCACTATGGAAGTTAAGGTTGACAAACTGTTTACTTTTATGGGTATGATAATGAAATGGAAGATTGCTCCATGGGCCATGAAGTATCTACATCTACATCTATACTCTGCAATTCACAATTACTGTGGGTGGCAGAGGGTGCTAAGCACCAATCCTATTTTAGAGTATTCCAATCCCGAACAGAACGAGGAAAGAAAGAATACATAAATGTATCAGTACGGCATCTTATCTCTCGAATCTTATCCCTCCTGTCATTGCGACCTAAATAGGTTGGCGGAAGAAGTATTTCGTTGCACTCGTAAATTAGAGATTTTTGCATATTCTCCAACAAATTTAAACGAAAACGACGTCGTCTGTCCGCCAAAAAATCCCAGCCTAACCCACGTATCAGCTCTGTGACACTTATTGTAACTAGCGGTCACGAATCGAGCGGCTCTCCTCTGTACTTTCTCTAACGTGTCAATCAATCCCTTGCGATACGGATCCCAAATTGCACAACAGTATTCCAAATGCGGACGCACTAGTGTTTTGTACGCTATTTCCTTTGTATGGGCATTGCAGCTTCTCAAAATACGACCTATAAAACGTAGTTTTGAATTAGCTTTGCCTACGACTGAAGTTATGTGCAAGTCCCATTTCATGTTGCTTTGTACTGTTACGCCTAGATACTTCAGGGAATCGTCAGTGTCAACAACTGAATTGTTAACTTTGTACTCGTGAGCAAATGGGGTCTTTTTATTACTTATTTGCATTGCCTTGCACTTTTTACAGTTAAGTGTAAGCTGCCATTCGAGACACCCACACATACAAACCAGTATCTACGTCAGAGTCTCACCATCATCTGGCACTAAAACTATAAGTATCTGTAGTTAGTGATGATGCAAGCACTTAAACTCAAACACTGATTTGTGCCCCAGCATCAGCAGTATTGTTGTGTAAATTGCCGTCAACTCTAGCTAGAACTCGCTTGGTTATTTCTACGACTGGTCCTCTTTACTCGGGCGAACTGTGAGCGCTGAAGCTTCACCAAGCTCGCTGGATAAACAAAGGCTTGGCAATGCAGGAATAGTGCATAGTGTCATCCTCGCTTATGCTGCGCAAAGAGGATGGTACATCATAGAAAACTGGACAAGATTGTATGACAGGGGTATTCTTGAAACTACAGTGTGTTAACGATTACTACTACTAATATTTTGTGTTCTATCAATTGAATTATCATAGAAATGAAGTGCAGTGTAACGAATACCATAACATAAATAAATTAGCTATTAAATAAACTCTTCTTGGCCTTCCAGCCATGTAAAAAAGTCACACTTGTGGGACATTTCGATGGCATCTATCTCAGCCCTTCAGTGACATCTGTGGTTGAAAATGAGGGCTGAGATTGATGCATATGAAATACCCCACAAGTGTGGCTTTTTTCTGTGTGGCTGAAAGCCTGAGAAGAGTATTTATTTACAATGCTGTAAAAGCTTCAGTCTTACAAGTTATTTATTGTTACTGACATAAATAAAGTAAACCCCGAATTCACTAGTGCATTATAATTTTTATAGAGGTTTCAAATATATATGATGTCTTGTAAGGATTTGTATCTATTAATGCACAACATTAAACTCACTTAAATGATGTAATTTCTGTCATTCTAATAAGTGATTGTTGATAACCGAAAGATCATTCATATGTTCAGAGAAACATTGTTCCACTTTTATGAAATAGCATAACATCGCCACAGGAATTTCGAAATGTGGTGCAATCTGCCAATTTTTACTTTTTAATTAACATAGGGTTGTGCTCGGTCTTTAAGTATCCGAATTTTCCAAAAGTAAACGTATACAATCTTACAAATTGATACAACAGCACACAGAAAATAAGAAGAAGATATACAGTCTCCACTACTTCAGTTTTCACTTACTTCATTTTTCTATTTAGCGATTTTAAGACTGTGATGCAGTTCGTAGCTGTTTCGATTGTACTGGTCAAGTACCAGTGTAACTTTGTCACCACACACCTTGTGTATAACAGACCAAGCCTATTGCCAGGCTTGAGCTTATATCGACGCTCAGTCCACTGTACTGTATTTCTGGCATTTGGCCGGCAGAGGTCGCTCTGGCAGTGACAAACCAGGTGAACCTAGACAGTGTTTGTACGACTCTAGTAGAGATCAGCAGACCAAGAAACAGGCCCAGGGCAATGTTACCCCAATTCCAGAATGTGTCATAAAATTGACTGCCTTCTAAAAACAAAAAATATCTGTCCATTATACAAGGCTCCTAGTAGAATTTTTGATGTAAGGGTGAAACACAAGAGGAAAAATTACAGAAACCAGATGTATATCAAACACCATGTGACTGTGCTATATATTGTTGAGATAAGACAGACCAGAAAAGGAAAGGCTGAATGAAAATATGAGATATTTTAGAAATAATTCCAGCAAAGGCGCTCTAGTGCAACATTCAGCAGTTTTATTCAGTGACATACATGTTCCATCTCAGCAAAGTAGATTGTGGCCCTGACAATTCAGATAAGAGTTATAAACAAACAGCAGGGTAGTGGGTAATATTTAAAACATCTAAACAATGATTTAATAATAGTTAAGAACTTGGCTAAAGATGGGTTTATGAAGAATATTGTCAGTGCAGGGGGACCATTGACTGATGCACTGAGAAATTTCTATGACTATGTTAGAAAACTGAGGGGAAGAGAGGGTGTTGGGACACTTACAGATAAGGACTGAGAAGAAGTTACTGAGGATTTAAAAAAGGCAGAGATTTTAAGTAACTGGTTTAGTGAAAGAATTAGGGTCAATGAATCGGAAACTGGAGTGTCTAAAGCAGATAACATGCTTAACAACACAATTAGAAATGAGTAGACCAAAAAAATTGAAATTCATCCTGAGGATGTCATGAAGGAATTAAGAAAGCTGAAAAAACATAAAGGGGCTGTTGTAGATAATATTATTACAGGTGTCTTAAAGATAGCAGGATGTGACATTGTACCTTATTTTGAATTATTATTTAAATTGAGTCTGGATTCTTGCTGCTTACCAAGGGATTGCAAAAGTGTCACCGTAAGGTACCCTTTGGTTCACAAAAAGCATTCCCAATAGCTTTCCCCAGCATTAATATATTCTATAGTTCGATTTTGAAGTCGCTTATGTAGAACTTAAAAATTTCACGCGATGTAATTTTCAGCTTGAATAGATTTTCCTGCATTCATTTTCGTCGTTAAAACTCGTTATAAGAATCATTTTAAAGTGTATTCATTATGTCCAAAAAAATTAATTTAAGAGATAATTTGGTTTGTTTATGTTTTGAAATGTGATTAGGAAAGACAGAATTTATGATTTGAAATAGCTTTCAATTGAGTAAAGTCACAGCTGATCTATTATCACCAGCTATAGTCAGCACGAATATTTTGATAGTAAAATTAACTAATTTGACAAAGTTTAATTATTGGTTTTAATTAAGAGAAAAAATGAAGTTTTGTAACTAAAAGGAATATAATCTAGAAATTCAGTAATCAGTAGATAGCTTAAATTGAGAGAATCACAAATGTATAGTGGTTTTGGCAAGACAATTAAGATTTTGAAGATAGAGTGTCGTTAATTGTTGTTGCTCTGCAATAAAGTGTGCCAAGCTGGTGATGTAAGAGAGTTCAACATTAATCTGATAGAAACCTTTTTGAATGTTGAATTAAATTAAAACCGATAGAATGGGATCATAGGAAGCCCTTGTAGTAATTGCAAGATAAACCATTTAATATATTGGAAGATATTAATTTCTGAAAAAAATTCTGACATCATAGGCAATGGAAAGCTTATAAAAATCCCTGCAGCAATCTTGAATTTGTCCAATCTTCCACCAGGTTTGAAACTGTTAACTTTGCGGAGCAAACGGCTCCACACGGGTTGGTGGTGCGCCACGTCGTAACATGGCGTAGTAGTATTCTCATGAAAGTTAGGGGGACTTAGTGAGTTTATCTTCTCGTATGAATGTACTTAGCCTGTCAAACTTCAATGGAACTGTTTTCTGGTGTCTTATCAACGATTCTGGTACCGACAATGCACGAGTGAACTTTCAAGAATATAAGCATTGTGTGATTCAAAAACTGTGTGGAGAACTTATTTAACCACAGCCTTCATGTTTGGGGTTAAAAAACAAGCCCATGGCGATCCATTTATTAAATATTAAGGTACCAGAAGGCTACACAGGTAATGAACTTTATGTTCACAGTTTAGGCAAAGTGTTGCTAACCTTATAAGGAAATGCCTTATACCCATCATTGATGTTTACGAAAAATTAGTGGTGATAGTATATCCTTGGACCATAGATTTTATTGTGTGTTATAATACCGCAGAGAGTATCTTTGAGTGTGTTGTATGGTAGTAAAAAGAAAAGAAAGTGTTAAGATGAATGTGTATTAATTGAATGATAAATAAAGAAAGTATGTAAAAGCAATAATAAAAAAATTAATTGTAAGAAAAAGTATTCTTACAATTGGCAGACCGTAAAACAGGACTTCAAATGGCATTTCAATTATAAATCGCTGTTTGGAAGGACACGAACTTGCAGTTTTCGTATCGATGTATGTGTTTGAGTTATTGGAAGGAAAACGGACAAAAATATTGAGGGAGAAATTTTAGTGAGAAGTAGCAGTGAAATGGTAGGAAACGAGATGGAAGATGCTATTTTAAGAGATGAATTGAGTTGTCGACGCAAGAGTCTCCATGGCAACGCTCTGTAAAAGCCACGAATTCATAGTAAAAGTGTATAAAAAGGACTTGTAGTATGGACTTAAGTTGATGTTTGTTTAATAACAATTTAAAATGGGTGAACATCAAAATATGAATAAAATGTTGTTGATAATGATGAAAAAAATACAGGATTCCATCAACAAACAAGAAAAAGCTACCAACGATATGAAGCAAAGTTTATAAAGAGAATTTGCTCAATTGAAATATGAGAACAAGAAGACACAGATGAAGTTAACAAACATGATGAAAGAAAATACTGAAAGACTTGACAACAATCTAGAAAGAAAAATAAAAGATTTTTATGAACACAGAAGGGAGCGGAAGATTGAGAAGGCAGTGGAAGTGATAAATAACCGTTTAGATAGAAACCTGGACCAAAAAATTAGTATGCTAGAAGAGCAGCAAGGACACTCTTGTTGAAGTGTTTCGAATAAAATAAAAGAGAATGAAAAAGGATAATGTAAAGCAGAAGAAGAGAAGAAAGACAGACCAGAAGATGATTATGATGATTGTATTCAAGAAGAAAACCATGAAGATAAAAAATATTACAAATACTAGAGGACAAAAATGATAAGCCAGAACAAGACAATTCTGTACCAGATAACGATAGTGAAAATTAAAAGCATGAAGAAGAGCACAGCAAAGGAGAGGAAGAAATTAAAGAAAATGACAACAGGTATCATTTCAAGAAGGAGAAAGAAATGAAAAGAAAAGGCCAGCTGAAAAGATTTACAAAATATGATGAAAGGCAAAAGAACAATTTTCTATTTTATTGCTAAGCAGTGTGAAATATTATAAAGATTGTGATAAGAAGAACAGGAAGAAATGTGGATTAAATTTAAGATGGGGGAAGAAATGTTGTGAAATATGAAGAGTAAAATATAAGTGTGTATGTACGAGTTAGGCAAAATTATAAGTGAGTGGTATAATATCTGGCAAATCTCATTAACCATTAAAACCTCTTCAGTTCAAAATTTTAAATTACTGGCTGTGAGAACGATAAATAAATTAAAATTATATCTTTTTTTAAAAAAATTATTATAAGCTATTACTTGTCTCGAAAAAATTACAAATTAATTTTCGAGACACAATTCGGGAGGGATGTATAAGGAAACGCCTTATACCCATCATTGATGTTTATGGAAAACTAGCTGGTACCCACGACTTCGTTCGTGTTTGTAAAGAATTTGTATTGACAGCTACCGACATCTAACACCACAGTGCACGATGGGAGGCACGATGCTATTACCACACACAAATGCCAGGCAGCAGAGTAAAATTTACAGACACACGTCTTTGGATGAAATACAAAAATATCCTTGATCTACCACTTTCAACAACCATATCTCCCACACTCCCACAGTTACCGAAATTCGGCCAACGTTGTGATCGATGGGTGACTGTGTTACTACCACACACAAACGCCAGTGATCTGCGATAGATAGTTTTCGCTGAAAAGTGATACACCATGACACATCCGTCTTTGGCAGAAATTGCCCTAGGTTGACCACTTTCAACCCCCATAGCTACCGACATCTAACAACCATAGTGAACGACAGGAGGTACGATTCTACTACCACACACAAACACCAATGTTCTATGCTAGGTAGTTGTGGCAGAAAAGTGACATATGCGGAGACACATGTCTTTCGTTGAAATACGAAAATATCCTTGATCGGCCACTTTTAAACCACCATATCTCCCACACTACCACAGTTACTGAAATTCGGCTGATGTTGTGATTGAAAGGAGACTCTGTGTTACTACCACACACAAACGCCAGTGATCTGCGAAAGATAGTTTTCACTGAAAAGTGATATACCATGACACATGCGTCTTTGACAGAAATATGAAATTGCCGCAGGTCGACCACTTTCAACCCCCATAGCTACCGACATCTAACAACCATAGTGCACGACAGGAGACACAATTCTAGTACCACACACAACACCAATGGTCTATGCTATGTAGTCAGGGGCGGATCCAGGATTTTGGTTTGGGGAGGCTTGGCTTGAATGAAATTTGGTTCAGAGGGCTTGCCTTCAGTGGATTTTGGTATTGGGGGGGGGGCTTGAGTCGGCCCTTAGGGTAGTCTTTATAGCCTTCTCGGGCCTCAAATCCGTAGAGCTAAAAAAAAAAGGTCTCCAAAATTACAATGTCGGGGGTGGACCTAGATACTTTTTTGGGGGGGCTTGAGTCCCCTAGCCCCCCCCCCTGGATCCACCCCTGTATGTAGTTGTGGCAGGAAAGAGAAGTTTTAGAAGAGACAAATTTTTGGTCGAAATATGAAAACTTTAATCATCATATCTCCCACATCCCCACAGCTATCGACATTCGGCCAATGTTGTGCACGACAGGAAACTCCATGCTACTTCCACACACAAAGACCAGTGATCTGTGCTTGGTAGTGGTGGCTAAAAAGTGAAATATATAAAAACACATGTCTATTTTTATATATATATATGATTAGTGGTGATAGTATATCCTTGGACCATAGATTTTATTGTGTCTTATACACAGACGGAAAAAAAAATCCCAACACCAAGAAAGACTTGTGTTAGATAAACGAAATTTGGTAGGCGTGTTTATACATCTGAAAGATGACATCGATTCAAATTTCGCGCTTTGCGCATAAGTGTTGCGCTAGTAGCGCTACTCAGAGCTTGCAAATCAGGTTTGCTTTAAATACGCGCTGTAAAGTTTGTGAACGTTATTTACCGCTGAGATTTGACATAGTGAGTTGATGTTAGCCAAGAATGCCTTTAAGAAGACGAAGAAGCCATTATCAACAGCTCACCGAGTTTGAACGAGGTCGTGTAATAGGGCTACGAGAAGGTGGATTTTCTTTTCGCGATATTGCAGAAAGACTTGGCCGGAATGTATCCACTGTGCATGATTGTTGGGTGCAGTGGTCAAGGGATGGTACTGCCTCAAGAAGACCGGGTTCCGGGAGGCCACGTGGCACAACTGAGAGGGAAGACCGCCGTATTCGGCGTACAGCTGTGGCGCATCGTACTGCGTCTGCGGCAGAAATTCGAGCTGCAGTTGGTACCACAGTGACACAACGAACTGTTAGAAATCGGTTACTTCAAGGACAGCTCCGAGCCAGGCGCCCTGTAGCGTGCATTCCACTGACTACAAGCCATCGCCGTTTGCGACTCCAGTGGTGTCAAGCCAGAGCTCATTGGAGGATGGAGTGGAGATCTGTTGTGTTTTCTGATGAAAGCAGGTTCTGCCTTGGTGCCAGTGATGGCCGAGTGTTGGTCAGAAGGAGGCCAGGGGAACGCCTGCAACCAAACTGTCTGCGGCCTAGACACACTGGACCTACACCTGGAGTCATGGTCTGGGGAGCAATTTCCTATGACAGCAGGAGCACTCTTGTGGTTATACCAAACACACTGACTGCAAATTTGTACGTCAGTCTGGTAATTCAACCTGTAGTGCTGCCATTCATGAACAGCATTCAAGGGGGAGTTTTTCAACAGGATAACGCTCGCCCTCATACCGCTGTTGTCTCGCAACGTGCTCTACAGAGTGTCGACATGTTACCTTGGCCTGCGAGATCACCAGATCTGTCTCCAATTGAACACGTATGGGATATCATTGGACGACAACTCCAGCATCATCCACAGCCAGCACTGACCGTCCCAGTATTGACAGCACAAGTACAACAAGCATGGAACTCCATACCACAAAGTGACATTCGAAACCTGTATGACACAATGCATTCACGTTTGCAGGCTTGCATTCAAAATTCTGGAGGTTACACCGGCTATTAATTTAACAGTATTTCACATTTGAAATGCATTTTCTTGAGCTTAAATTAACCTGTGATCTTGAAAATTTAATCAATTAAACATGTTAACTTGACAAATGCATTGTCCAAATTTCATTACTCTACAATAATTTTTTCTTGGTGTTGGGATTTTTTTTTCCATCTGTGTAATATCACAGAGAGTATCTTTGATTGTGTTGTATGGTAGTAACAAGAAAAGAAAGTTAAGATGAATGTGTATTAATTGAATAATAAAAAAATTAATGGTAAGAAAAAGTATTCTTACAACCTCCCAGCATACAGCTTACGCCTAACATGGTACATAAAGGAGGGGTGAGAAATAGAGTCGACAATTACAGGCCAATCAGTTTGACATCAGTGGTAGATAAATTAATGGAGAGGTTGATATGTTACCACATCAGAAATATATCTGAGGAGTGTAAGTGGTTTTCAAGTAGCAACGTGGCTTTAGGCAAGGATATTCATGCGAATCTCAGTTAGTGGGTTATATCTATGATATTTCGGATGAAATGGACAAGGGAGGCCAAATTGATAGTGTAGCACTAGATATTTGAATGGCTTTCAACAGAGTGAGCAATAAAATAGTAGTAAATAAGATAGAAACTATTGGAGTGGATAAGAAAGTAATTGTTAGGGTAGGAAACGTTATATCAAAAGAAATGGAAGTAAAAATGGGGTGTGTAGGGAAATTTGCCACCAGGGCATGCACTCCATTGCAATTAAAATACCTGATAGTATGAACATAGACATTGGGCTGCAGCTTCACCAAATATGGTCAGTCTAATCATGAGAATGTAAGTTCCTACTAGAATAGCAGCACTAGAGGTGGGAACTTCCATGACGTCGCTCATTAGAGACACTTTTTTTTATATAGATATACAGCAGTGTGTGGCATTTAAATAAGGCTCGGTACTGGTTTTATTGAGTTTATTATAGTTAAAACTGAGTTGAAAGTAGTCTTTGGTTTACCATTGTTTTTAATGCATCTTTGTAACTAATAACTCCAACAACTATAACTCGTATCCGACTTCATGTTTATGTGAAGATTGCAGGATTGTTTTTCAAGGCTATTCTTATGAAATACCCGAGGACCAAAAGCACTGGTGAGCTAAAAGCATCCATTGTTAACAACCTAACTTTCTTCTTTTTTACCGTTCATTTATTCTATCTTTTTTTCCCAATGAGTTTCCAAAACACTTGTTTCTCATAGTCATCCCTGCACAAACTAATCTTTTTATTTATTTTATTTGATACCAAAATTATACAACATAAATCTGTAATTCCAGAAGCTCAAACTACGAAATATTTAACTGTCCCATGACAAGTGATTTAATTTATATATCCCAGCTATGGCAGTCCTCTGCTGAAAGCCACAGAAAAAAAGGCTGAAATGTTAGGTTTAAAAAGAAATATTGACTCGGTACCACCCAAATAACCAAGAACAACACATGGGCATGTCTCCTCTGAATTTACAATTTCAATGCAAATAATATTAAAAGGTAAGTTTCGAAGTAATATAGACTTATCTTTAATTCATCTATGGTATTAATATCCACACTGACACAAGAGAGACATCAAGCCCAGAGCAAAAGGATGAGGTGGTTTTTGGAAGATAAGAATAAAATTTGACACAACATTGCATTTGAATTGGTGTGTATTTTTACATACCCGTGTCAATTATTTTGATTGGATTTTTTTTCAGTGATTTGTTTTCTTATTTTCAGTTTGATTTAATTATTTAATGTGTTGGAACTGAGTTGTGTCGTTTGCCATTGCATTCATTTTGTGAATATGGTTTATTTATTTTGTGAATTGAGCAGTGTCTATTTATTTTCATTTCAATTCAATTATTTTGTTAGAATTTCACTGCTTATAACTTCTGCAATTTAGTAACGTCAAAAGAAGAATTGATTTGAAAAAGAATATCCCAATATTCAAATCAATTATAAGAATCACTATTGGTTGAGTGAACGAGCTACCCTAGTTGCCAAGAGCAAGATATTAAAAAAATTAATAATATTATTCAGTCTAACATTCAAAGCAAGCTAGTCACATACAAATCCATTGAAACCGGTTTGGCAGTGGATGAAGCAGTTAATTATCCAACAGAATTTTCAAATTCACACAATCTGCCAGGAACACACCACAATTGAAAATCAGCATAGCAATTATCATGTTGAGAAATATTAACCGGCTAAAGCTTTGCAAAAGCACACAGTTTGCAGTAAAAAAATAAAATAATGAGCAATGTTGTAGAAGCAACAATCTAGACACGTTCTTTAAAGGTGAAAATGTCCTCATTACTCACAATGATATGATTCCAACGGATAGGCCATTTCAATTTAAGAGATAGCAATTCTCAATTTGAATGCCATTTGCAATCTCAATCAAAAAAACTCAGGACCAATCTTTAGAACTGTGGGGTTTAGATCTAGACGCAGGTTGCTTCTCACATGGAGAATTTATGCGTTTCAGGTTGTAGAGTCTGCAAACGTGCACAGACAATGGAATAACAAAAAAATATTGTATATCCACAATCATGGTAAAAATAAACATATTCAGGGGCGGATCCAGGGGGAGAGGCAAAAGTATCTATTGTAATTTTTTTTTTTTTTAGCTCTACGGATTTGAGGCCTGAGGAGACTATAAATACTACTCTTTGCCCAACTCAAGCTCTCCCCCCCCCCCAAGCCAAAATCAACTGAAGGCAAGCCTCCCCCAACCAAAATCTACTCAAGCAAAGCCCCCCCCCCTGAACCAAAGTCCTGGATCCTCCCCTGAACATATTAGAAATACGTGCTTTCTTTTCCATTTAATCAGAGTGAGCCACAGCAATACATTGTTGGGTACAGCTAGTGAAAAAAATAATAAATAATATCCACACTAGCCCCTTTAATATTTTTTGGCTTTTATAGCTCCCTCAGGATCCATTTCCAATTTATTTCGTATACTCATCACCACTTACTTTTGCATCCCTGAATGACAGTGCCTAATGGTCTCATTAAACTAATTAGTTGATCTCTCTCTCTCACCCTAAGTTTTCTAATACAGCTAGATGCATCGTTTAGTGGTCTCCCTGAACCCACAATATTTTTCTTAAAACCATCCTTAGCTTCTCTCTTTGCTGCTTTTAAACGCTTGTTTAGTTGTTTCAAGTTTTCCCTATTGCTTCGCTGCACCCTGTTGTGTTCTCTTCTTACTTACTTCTTTCACCTACTGACACCTTATGTATGTTCTGTATTTTATTTTCTACTTTGAAATAAACATTTCTTCCCCTGTTCTTATTATCTCCTTGAACTCCTTCTACCTCCTCTCCACTGTACTGGTACTCTCATTCCAAATATTTTAATTCTGAGTTATTTGCCTTTTTATAATTGTTTCTATAACCATTTTAAATTTTGGCAATTATTATTAATGAGCCTCCTAATATCTATAAGAACTGTTGCATGATCACTTATTCCTTCTGGAACATGAGACTACACAAATTTATCATCAGGTTTCATTAAGAAGATATCCAACATGTTTGCTTCCTTGTGCTCTGTTCTGACAATTGAAGCCTACATTGAATTATTACAACTACACCTCTGCTAAAGACACTTTTACTATGACTCACCATATTAACAATCTTACCTGCCTACAGTACCAAGATTTTTACATTGATCTCTTCATCAACCAATTGTTACTGAGAAACAATGGTCACAGGATGAGTTTACTGCAAAAATCTAGAGCTACCTTAGTATGCCAGCTGAATTCAAGAACCATCCAGAAAGCCACAGAAGGATCAATAAATGTATAAGAAATTCTATGGTATAAATCTTTTGCTGGATTAGAGGGTGGTAGTTCACACTGTACATGTACTGTGTGTTATAAGTTGATGAGTGGGAATGGAAAAAGGAAGAAAAGAGTTGGAGTTAGCAATTTAAAAAAAATATATCTGAGCTAAACACGTATATAAAAATTCAAGAGGCATTCCAAAAGTAAGTTGCATTTAGTCATAAGTTTAAAGGTTCTCTCTTTTTTTATTTAAAAAAAAATTTTTTTTAAAAAAGTTTTGTTTAAAACTAAATGTAAAATTTATTTTTCCACATTAGTACTTTTCTGAGTTTAGAAATGCCTGGTTTGAAGAAATTGCATCCAGCTTGAAGTGTCAACCAAGAGCAGCTGATTCCACTTTGTCATCTACGGGATAATATTGCTTTGCCAGTTCATTTTGCACGAGCCCAACACAGAGGCCTATAAGCCAGATAATGGCACACTTAGCACTTGATTTCATTTCAAGAAGCACAGTGCCTTTTATCGGTCAAAGTTAATTGTCTTCCTCAATCATTTGAGGATTTCACAGTTGACAGCTGCTTCTATTATGGTACCTTTGACATAAATTCCGAAGTAAAAATGCTCTAATTATCAAAAAGAGAGTGATCATTACCTCTCCTACAGATGCAACAACTTCTTTTTTGCACATGAACTTCTCATTGATTCCGGTTGGAAATGACGAAACTAGGTCTCATCCCCTGCATCTTATCAAAAATTAATTTATTTCTCCAAATGACACAGCAATGAGTTCGATGTTTGCAAACGGTGGTTTTTGTATTTATCTGTCAGTAACCGAGGCATCTATCTAACACAAACTTTTTGATTCACAAGATATTGAGTAATGTCTTCTTGAACACTACTCCAAATGAAGTAAATTCGGTCAGCAACTTCAGCTGTTATTCACCGATTTGACTTAATCAAGTAGTAAATGAGCTTAATGCTTACAGATTTCAATGTTCTTGATCTTCATACATGGCAAATGGTGTCTGTGATGTTGATGTGACCACTCTTGAAGATATTGTACCATTTTCCAACCACCTGCCTCCAAATGACATTTTAACCATAACCTTCACAAAACAGTTTGTGAATTTTGTGTTTTTAAACCATTAAAATTTGATTAAACCACAAATTTCTAGTTTGTTATCACTGTTACTAATAAAAGTTTGTTACTGATAAACTCAAGATTGAACATCCAACAGCATTTTCACAAAAAACTGTAAACTATTTTGTGTTTGAGCAAATTACTTTTGAGTGCCGCTGTAATTTATTTCAAAGAAATAACAATCATTTTAACAAATGTAAAAAAATATGTATCTAACTGAGGACTAAATTGAACTAATTTGGAGATAAATATAATCATTTATGAATGTTGGTTTCTGGTTTGGGGAGAGGAAGGGTTCAGAGGGATAGAAAGGTAATGAGGATTATCTCTGATCATGACAAGGATATTGTCTGTTGCCCAATTTGTACCACTATATCAATCCCACTGCCTGTAGTTCAGAGACACTGCTCTTAACTGGAAGCAGGAATTGAATTTTATGTTAATATGCATGACCAACTACAGCTTTTTGTTTGTTAAATTTTTCTGTGGCCAATCAACCCAACTGACAAAAGATTTGTAATTAAGCATAGTGAGAAGTTAGGTAATTGTTGTCAGTTAATTTTTTCGCAGCTAGCATGTCATATGTTGGATACACATGTGGTGGGTTGGTGGAACAGCATGTATGCTGCAAGTCTTGCAGTAAATTGATATATAAAATGAGCAATGGAATTGACTTGCTTGCTAAAAGACTTCAGAGAAGTACAGTAGTAAGATGGTGACATCTGATTTCAGTGTAGGTTTTCAATAGATCTTAAGGTAAAGTTGGTGGATTCGACAGATTTGTTTTTAGCTTACGGCTTTACACCTTGTCAACGTTGAGTTCATTATAGACAAGATAGGACTAATACAACAAATGGGAAGGAATTTGGCCATAGCCTTTTTGAAAGGAGCATCCTGGCATTTGCCTGGAGTGATTTGGGGTAACTATGCAAAACACAAATCTGGATGCCCGGACAGGAATTTGAAACTGGGAAAATAAAGTTTCTAATGGAAACTGGTCTCTTGTCTATGCTGAAGGAAGTAAATGTTACGATGTTACAAAGGGAGAGTTGTTTCCTAATAATTTCAGGTGGGTAAACGCATGATATTAATCCTTGTGAAATATTATTTGAATATTGCACGAGGGAACATGTTTGTCATGGACACCCAAGCTATAAGGAACACAATGTGTTGTATAAAATGTGTGGCAGCTATTTAAATATAGTAGAAGTTGCAGGTTGATAAGCTTGATAGGGATAGAGTTTCTTGAGTTATCCATTTAAGGGGGATCAGTCAAAATTTAGGAAAGTAGTACCAGGTCAAAATTTAGTGTATGGTAGGAGCCGAGCCTACACAGGGAATTCAGTAGGCTATTCTTCACGTGTGTCCAAATCACAAAATTTGTGTTTGGACTTGAATTCCATAGAGGAATATAGGGGAGCGTGGTATACAAAGGACTACTCTAGATGAACAAGGCACAGCCAAGTACTGGATGGAGCCACGGAGTAACCAGTAAGTGCTGCAGATTTTGGTATCATATGGGAACACACTGTTTAATGTGTCAGGGAGATAAAAAAAAAAAGTAACTCAGATAAGGCTTGTATGTTGATCCACAAACATTACATTAAATTTAGAATAAGGCAGTTGGGAATCAACTAGTCTGGAATGTTGGTGCAAAGAGTGGTAACAGATAGTCATGAAGAGTGGCGTTGTGGCTGTAAGAAGTGTTAAGGTGTACTTGTGGGGAGGAAGGAAACTGATTATGGAGTAATCAATGATGGATGAGATTCATTCAGTCTGGTGTTTAAAAACAGTTAGTAAGGACAAGGTTACTGGGATTAAGAATTTTTGGAATCATATATACTTAGGGTCAATTTTCAGTAGGCCATTTCTTTGTATTTTGATATACTGTAGTTGATGGATCCAAAACCTTGGAAAAAAATTAGGATGTAATTGGTCTTGTCAGGTACAGAGTAGTGAACGGGTAAGTGCATAAATATACACTACAGAGGAATGAATGTTACTGGACTAATAAGTGAGGTAATGAGGTTAGAACCAATAAGAAGGCAGCAGGAAAGGTTGTTATAAAATTGTAGGAATATTATAAATCTCCTACAGAACAATACACAAAATCTATTGATATGTTGAAACAACTGAGGCTGTCATAAGCATTCAGCTGGCAATGGTATATTCATGCTCGTTTGGGAACAGGTTTCTCACTTAATAATTACAAAAATTAGAGTGGTTTATTTTTTGGGTGTTTTAGAAATAGTTAGCCTTGTTACTACATTCTAAACAAACTTTTTTTGTTATAAGCACTAATAGGATTAAACCTGGAAACAGAGTGGATAAACTTATTTTAAAAAAAGCTTGATCAGTCTATCATTTAGCAAACTGTAACCTCGTCATTCTAGTTTCAGTTGCAACAGTTGTCAGAAACTGGACAGCAATAAAAAAAAAATCGGTATAAATAGTTTCTTACAATTAAATTAGTGCAATTTCTAAAGCAGCACTATTGCAACTTAAATTTATTTCTTGACCCAATGATATTTAATTTGAAATCTATACACTTATTCAGTGCATGTTTATTATCTTTGAATGCTTTTGAAGCATCTAAATACAAGTAATGTATAATGGTTAATAGCGTCAAGGGAAGGAGTGAAATAAGTGATTGTTCATAACTGGGAGCCTTTTCAAAACAAAATATATTTCATTATTTTTTTAAAAAAACATTTTTTACAAAAATAAAACACTTGTACAGGGAGTTAACATGTTGAATATTATATTCTCATTTTAAATGTATATTTCACCACCAAAAGCACTCTGTAAATGACCATTACCCTGTGATCATTGCAAGACACACAATCTAGGCTATACTGCAAAGAACGAACATCTAAGTATGTTATGAGCCAGGAGCAGATGATGAAACACTCAGCTCAGGTTGTTTAGAACCTGTCTGTGAGAGGTGCTTGACTACATCTACCCAGTCCCATCCTCGTGGTCGTTCACCTTTTGCGTCAGTTCTATCCCACTGCTTTCTTTTCTGGGCTTTGCTAAGTTGCTCCTTCTTCACTGCCTTTTTGGTTACTGGCTCATCCTGCAGAGAAGAGAGAATGTAAGCAGTGGATAGGAATGTTAATGTACATCTCCAAATTTAAAAAAATGAATGCCAATCTATTGACTGTATACAAATACACTGTCATTATGCTACAATTCAGTTAATAAAGCTATTACTACACAACTGGATTCCCATTACTTCATAGGTACTTTTCAGACCTTGACTGAAAAATCTTTAATAATTCAAGATTTAATAAGAGACTTCAATATACCGGGTGCTTCAAAAAAATGTATACACACTTTAAACTATTGTTGTTTTCCCGCTCTACAAGGCTAGTGTTATATTTCTTCGCCAGGTGCCAGCATAATCGTCCCTCTATGTTATATTATCAGTTGGAATTTGTAATATCAACATGGGGGACGTACGTTTGAGTTTTGAAGAACGTAAGCAGGTTATTAAGTGGTACTGGAAGTTTGAGAATGTAAATGAAGTTCAAAGACAGTGGAGAAGGGAGTATGATACAGAACCACCTTCAAGATTAACAATTACACGCATACGAGACAAGTTCGAAGTTCATGGAACAGTGTGTGATGTGCATAAAGGTCATTCAGGTCGGCCTCGAACAGCTACAAGTGATGAGTCATCAATGGCAGTCTTGGAACTGTTTCAACGCTCTCCTAACAAATCTTCAAGGCAAGGGGCACGTGAAAGTGATGTAAGTGCTAGCAGCGTGCTACGCATTCTGAAGAGAGGCAAGTATCGTGTTTACATTCCAAGGCTGGTGCAACAGCTAAGTGACGACGATCCAGATAGAAGGTTGCAATTTTGTGAATGGATTCAGGAGATGGTGATACGTGAACCGGGATTTATGGGTAGCATCATTTGGTCGGATGAAGCCCAATTCAAACTTAATGGAACTGTCAATAGGCACAATTGTGTTTACTGGGGTGAAGAAAATCCTCACATTACAATTGAAAAAGCTGTAAATTTGCCAGGTGTAAATGTGTGGTGCGGTTTGTCTTCAAGGGGACTCATTGGACCTTTTCGATTTGAAGGCACTGTAACTGGTATTAATTACCTAACAATGCTTGCTGATTCCATATTTCCTGCCATTCGTGCATTATACGGTAATGATGATTTTTATTTTCAACAAGATGGTGCTCCGCCGCACTATCACAGGGACGTACGAGCTTACCTGGATCAAAATTTGTCGGGCCGGTGGATAGGACGCAGGGGGCCAATCGAGTTTCCAGCACGCTCTCCAGACCTTACACCACTGGATTTCTTCTTGTGGGGCACAGTAAAAGATGAGGTGTACAAACGTAAACCACGTAACCTAGACATTCTTTGGAATGAGATTCAAGCAGTGTGTAGAGAAATCTCATTGGACGTTTTGATACGATGTACAGAATCTGTGGTGACTCGTACTCAGAATTGTATTGATGCTGCAGGTCACCAATTTGAACAGTATTAACATTTGTTGTTTATGTTTGATTTACATTGGAATTTTAGCTTTCTATTTTCCTGAAATTTAACTTTGTAGAACGGTAAATAAATTTTCTATGGAAGTTCAAAGTGTGTATACATTTTTTTGAAGCACCGTGTATATATATATATATTCATTTCCTCACAACCATCTATTGCCTAGCTCTTCAACATACCTCTACCACCTCCCTTAAAACCCACATCTCACCCAGTCCGAATCAAGCTGCCAAATCCAAACTGTCTGTTATTAATCTGTCTTCTTCTCTACTCTCAGTACTCTCCAAGGGTATCACTTTCTCACCCACTCCCAAATTTGATCAGACCACCCTAGTACATGGCTCCTTCGCTTTCTGCCATCCACTCCGCTGGAGGTACCACTCTGCCTCGAAGAGCAACAATCTGAATACTCAGAATGACTTGGAGCCCAGTCTCCAAAGGTTCCAACCACCCTTGATCCACCACCTCTCTCACAAAACTACCATCTCCAATTGTTTCAAGATCAGGTTTCCACCAGTTTGGATTCTCCTAGTTTCATAACCAACCTGATTCTTTCAGAAACCCAGGCCATCAGGGAACTCTCCTCTTATCCAGACTTGATCATTCTACCAGCAGACAAGGGCTCAACTACGATGGTCCTGAACTGTTGTGACTACGTTACTGAAGCACTGCGCCAGCTGTCTGACACCAACACTTATCGCCCCGTCGACCATGTTCTCACAACTGCAGTCAGCGATAGAATAAAATATTATATACAGTTCAGTGGACCACTCCAAAGTCTCAAACCCCCAAAAAACTGCGCACACCTTCCCTATACCTACTTCCTAAAATTCAAAAGCCTGGCAACCCAGGATGTCCCATAGTTGCTGCATTTGACTCACCGAATGAATGCACCTCTGTCCTGGTGGACCAGCATCTACAGCCCATTGTCAGCCAGCTTCCCTTACACATCAAAGACAACTGACACTTCCTCTCTCGACTGGCCACAGTACCCACACCTCTTCCCCAGACTCCTTCCTAGTGATGGTTGATGTGACCTCCCTACATACGAATATTCCCCACTGTCATGGGCTCAGTGCCATGGAACAGTTTGTAGACCAGTGTCACCCCATTAGCCTCCCCACCAGATCCTTCTTGATCACCCTGGCCGAGCTAATACTGAACAACAATTTTTTTTTATTCGATGGCAAAATTTATCATTAAGTCAGCAGCACTGCCATGGGCACTCGTATGGCTTCCTCATATGCTAACCTCTACTTAGACCACCTGGAACAGTCATTCTTAGCTGGATCCCATCTGAAATCCCTTTTGCGGCTCAGATTCACTGACGACAGTTTCATAATCTGGACCCAAGGGGAAGACAACCTACTCAGTTTCCTCAATAAACTCAATACCGCCAGCACTATGGAATTCACATGGACTTACCACCACACACATGCCACTTTCCTGGATGTCAACCTATCTCTCATGAATGGCTACATCAACTGATCTGTCCATATAAAACCCACCAACCTACAACAGTACCTTCATTAGGATAGCTGCCACCCTCGCCACATCAAACGCTTCCTCCCCTATAGCCTTGTTCCAATGAACAGGCCCTCCAACAGTATGCGCAACATCTCTGAAGACATGATGTCCCGCAATTACCCACCAGATTTAGTTCACAAACAAGTTTCACGAGCCACATCACAACCCACTCAACAGCCTCTAAAACGAACCATAGCCCCATTTTGATTACCCGATATTTCCCGGGTTTGGAATCCGTCAACCGAATCCTGCGACAAGGTTACGACTTTCTTCGAGCCTGCCCTGAGATGAGAAATCTCATTTCAAAAATCCTCTCACCCACCCAGAACCTGCTTAATTACACCTCCAAACCTCAACCAACTGTTGGTCCATAAACACGGGGCCCCCCAGCCTGAGGACAGCCCCAACGTTCATTTCCTTGCAACAGATCCAGCTGCAAATTACGCAGCATGCACCCGCCTTCCACCACCTTTACCAACCCCGTAACTGGGGAAAGCTTCCCCATCACAGGACTTGCCACGTGTGTATCCTCCCACCTTATATATCAACTCACCTGCAACAATTGCTCAGCATCCTACATTGGTCTGACAACAAATCCACTGGCCATCAGAATGAATGGACACAGACAATCGGTATTCACACAGAACCCTGACCACCCTGTAACTTATCATGTCACCACTCATGGCACCAACAACTTTAACACGTTTTGCAGTCCGCGCCATCAGAGTCCTCTTGGACAAAAGACGCATCTCGGAATTCAGAAGGTGGGAACTGGCTTACCAGTACAAACTGGGCATCAGACAATCACCAGGACTAAATTTAAGATGGCACCAATTTTCCTCCCATTCATCCCACCTTTTCCCACAGAATCATCACTCACCAGACCCTATTTTTTTGTAGTTTGTAACTTCGCATTTTCCTTAATTTTAAATTTCCAATTTTTAATGTTATTTTTGATTTTGCATATTTCTCAGTTTTTTTGCACATTTTTTCATTAATAGGCTATTTAGGACCATCATTTGACGTCTACTGCACTTCCGTGATGGGTCCGTATGGACAGGTTTATCTATTTATTAGTATTTTCTAGCTTATACCTTTTTCTACCCCCAACCTCACTTCCCGCCATGTTGTCCCCCCCCCCCCCCCCTCCACCATGAGCCACGGGCCTTGCTGGCTTACTCAGTTGGCTGCCAGCCTCCAACATGCAGCCATCTCACTGCTACTGAAGAAGGTCCACAGACTCGAAAATTTTATACTCTATGTGTTTTTTTTTTTTCTCTCCATGTATCTACACTGCGGGAATCCTCTTCTATGGTAAGCGGTGGTTTTTCTCCTATCCAAATGTTTATATATATTGTATCTTACACAAGCTAGTGTTTCATACTGTTCTATTACAATCAGCTTCATAATTCTGCTGCCTTTGCATTATTTGAAATAAAAATTTCACACAAAGGTATGTTTCATTGAGTAAAAAACTATCTATAGACAAATGCCGAAAAAAATATTATTTTAAAATAAATCTGTATCCAACAAAAACAATTTCAGTAAAAATGGGGCCAAGTCTTATGGCTTTTTACTGATAAAAAGTTACGAGATCTTGTTCTGACCCAAGTCTATACTATACAGACTGTATTCACTTCACTTTCTAAAACACAATATTGTCTCTTGGCCTTATAGATCAGTGACTATACATAAACAATTGGCACTAAGTAGCAAAATGGAACTAAAAATTACTATAGGGAAAAGAACCACTGCTTACTTTAGGTGATTGCTGGGCAGTGAGAACACACATAACACAAACGCAAAAGAGACTGCAATTTTCTGGTATAGTCCTTGATCAGA
This sequence comes from Vandiemenella viatica, assembly GCA_031002005.1. Classification (NCBI taxonomy): domain Eukaryota; kingdom Metazoa; phylum Arthropoda; class Insecta; order Orthoptera; family Morabidae; genus Vandiemenella; species Vandiemenella viatica. The sequence goes on along the minus strand of JARYHS010013631.1, from coordinate 135,541,581 downwards.
ACTTACAGTTTCATGTTTAGGGTAGATAAAGCGTAGTCAAAAATGCAATCATCATTTGGGGAAATTTGTATTAAGTTGCATATTCTCCTAGATGTGAGCTCCAAAAGTCATTAATCTCGCGCCCAACCCCTCAGTACAAAATTTTTCAACTATTAGACTGAAACAAATTGAAGATAATTAAAATAGTTTTTGATAAGATACTTTTACAAGATCTTCATTATTTTCACATTTTGCTATTACCAACAAAAGTCTTGCAGTCCATAAAATAATCCCTAGTCTCAGGAACAAAGTTCATTTATTTAAATAAGGTACACTGAGGGAACACATGAAATGTTTATTTAATTTTATAAATAAAGAAAACCAAAACTGATTAGTACCCAGAATTTCACAAGTAAAATGTTTTGAGTACAAAATTTTAATTGCGTGCAAATGAGTGTAGAAAATTTCAACATCCTGTGATTTTTGATTGACGGTACAGTTGTACAACTGCTAGGATAGCTGTACCATCTGCAAGACATAAAGGCTTTGTTGCACATGTGAACATACTTTGGAATGTGACAGCAGTTTTGTTTTGTCATAAGTTGGATGGCACTAGTGCTCCTACATGTCTAGATAACACCAGACCAAAATTTCTAGTGTACTTATTAAATTTTAATATGGCTATCCTCTTATTTGAAGTTTTTAACAAAGACTTTCGTCATGATTATTCCAAAGTAATGAAGGGCTACAGTTATTTACACCAACCTTGCATAACAACTCATGAAGGAACTCGATTAGGTAATACATTTTGGAATTAAGTTGCAAAGTAAAATTCCTATAAGCACAAGATTATCATACTGTTATCGAAGGTAAAAAGTAGGGTAATAGCAAACAAAAACTTTTGTTATGAAACATTTTGTTGTCAATGCAAATCGACTGCTGATCTTTTTTTGGCATGGCTATTTAGTTGTGTCTGTTTGCTTGAATCTTCCAAGTTTCTTAACAAATATTGTTCAAACTCAGGAAATTCAAGATGGTCTGACAAAGTAACATTACTATATTACGTACCAAGTAATTAGGATGTATTACTGAGTGTTTGTGTGATTACTTGAGAAAGACATCAATAGAATCTATACTAGTATAAATCTGTAACCGAGTCGCAGGTGTCTGAGAGTTTGAAATGGTATCATGTGAAAACTATGACAGTAATTTTGATTGTGTTTTCAAATTCTGAGATTATGAGATCATTTCAAGACCGGTAAAATATAGGTCACGGATCACTCTGCATTTGAGATGAGCACTCCTTTCACGAAACACTGACAAAAAAATCTCACAATGATCGTGCTTGGATTCTGTTCTAGTGCTCAACTCCAATTATTTAGTTATTCAATTTTTAACACTAAAATAAATGGAAAACGTGAATTAAACATAGTAAGGATCTTAATTGACCGGAATTGTCATTATAAATTATCATTTTACTAACACCAAACCTTGTAGCCAGTACTGTCACCTTTACTCATTGTTTTCAGAGATCAAAGCAAGAACGTTACGACATGCGCAATGATGTATTCCATTAAAAGAGTGAAAATTCAAGCACTTGATAAATTAATAGTTCTGGAGTAGAAAATATAAATTTTTTAAAGTCATATTCGGTGAGTTCTCTAGGAGAAGTCTTCAGTCACAGATATTGAAACAGCAGGACATTCAAGATTTTTCGTCACAATTTTGTTTTCAATACATGGATCGTAATTTATGAGAAGTTGAGAAAATGCAAAATGGTGATTATTAGTTCTTGGATTTTAGGAAAAACCCAATTTTTCCTCCCGATCGAAATATATGGAAATAATGTCGTGTATAAAATTTATGAACATTTGAGGCATTTATTTGTCTAAAAATGTCCAAATTATTGTTAAGACCTAGACATGCATATTTTACATATTTTTCTTTCGAATATCAAAGGAGTTTTTAAATAAGAAAAACACAAATATTTGGTCAAGTGTTTATTTCCAAAAAATCATGTGAATGTCATGGTATCACTGTCACTTGTGTACTGTTTGCTATTAGTCACATAGAGGATACAATGAGCCATGTATTCTTGTAAAGCACCAGTATGGCCTAGGTATTGATCAAATCATCTTTAATTAGGCAGTGGATTAATGAATTTCCCAATTCCACAACAGATGAAAACATTATATGTTGTGATGTAAACACAAACAGTTGAGTTAACAATAACAATGTGTTGGACAGTTGTAACCATTATATTAAAAATACTACCATACATGTAGGTTTATTAAATTCTTAACGAAAAATAGGATGGTCATCCTAGCACCTGCAGTAAAAGTGAACTTCGTTTCTACATCTACATCCATACTCTGCAAGTCACAAACATTGTGGGTGGCAGAGGGTGCGAAGCACCAATCCTAAACCCACGCATTCCAATCACGAATAGCACGAGGAAAGAAGGAATACATAAAAGCATCCGTACGGCATCTTATTTCTCTAATCTTATCCCTCCGGTCATTACGACCTAGATAGGTTGGCTGAAGAAGTATTTAATTGCACACAAAATTTAATTTTTTTCGCATAATCTCCAATAAATATGAACGCAAGCTACGTCGTCTGTCTTCCAAACTATCAAAGCCCAATCTATGTAATAATTCTGTGTCGCTTTCATAAGGGCTGTAGCAACCAGTCACGAATCGAGCGGCCCTCCTCTGCACCCTCTCCACTGAGTCAATCAGAACTTTGTGATACGGACCCAAACTCCACAACAGTAATCCAGATGGGGACCCACTAGTGTTCTATACGCTATCTACTTTGTATGAGCATTACAATTCCTCAAAACACGACCTATGAATCACAATTTAGAATTCGCCTTGCCTTCGACGGAAGTTATGTGCATGTCCCATTTCATGTTGCTTTGTACTACCACCCCCAGATACTTCAGGGAATCAACCATGTCAACAGCTGTATTGTTTATTTTGTACTTGTGAACAAACTGATTCTTTTTGTTACTTATCCGCATTGCCTTGCACTTTTTGCAATTAAATGTCATTTACGGCACCAATCGAAAATAGCATCCAAATCACGCTGAATATCTAAGCAATCGTCGGAGCACCATATCATCGGCAAACAATCGCAACCAGCATTTTACGTTATCACCTAGATCGTTTATAAATATTAAGAAAAGAAGTGATCCTATTACACTTCCTTGAGGAACGCCCGAAGTAACATTTATCTTAGAAGAGACTTCCCCGTCGACGACATACTGTGATCGATCAGTTAGAAAATCACGTATCCACTCGCAGATCTGAGCCGAAATACCATAAGCTCGAATCTTCGCTAAAAGTTGGTTGTGTGGTACAGAATCAAAAGCTTTCTGAAAATCCAAGTAAACTGCATCAACTTTCGAAGCACTGGACATATAATTTAAATAGTAAAGCACGCCTTAGATTTTCATAATGTACGGTAGCCCTGTTATTGTGCCTATGTGTATCCATTAGTTTGAAATTTAATTTGATATTACTAAAAGATAGTAGATTTATATCGAAATAACATCAATTAAAATTTTTTTTTTGTAAATTTAAGATTTTACACAGACAGAACTAGACTGATAAACAATTAGAATGGCAAAAAGTGGATTTAAAAAAAATAGAAACCGACTTCGGTGTTCAAAATAAATGCCTCATAGTGTTTTGTCGATAGTTTAATAATCTGCAGAATGTGGAATTCATAATTGGAGGATGTTAAAATACTATATTCACTGTAAATTTAATTACCTATTTTTTGTGCCTTTATGTTCATCTGGGCCATCTAGGACTACATAAATCCTTTGTCTTGAATTTATTGTGAATGTGTACACCTTCATGTTATAACTATGGTTGTTAGGCCTAAAGGGGTTCTACAATTTAATGTGTAATTTTAACAATGGAAACATTCTGGCCTACTTCACATTGCACAACAAGCTGTGTCAAGAGGAGAAGGATGCGTTCAGGGCCTACAACACTCTCCACCAAGACAGGGATTCAAACCAGGGACCTTTCAGGCTGTACTCAGACGCACCACTGAATCACCAGGCCGCTTTAGCTATTGAGTTATAAGCGAAACGATAAAAGAAATATACATACAGTAAAAATCATAACATATAATAAAAATACGTATAAATAAATGTAATTTGTTTTATCAATAGATAAATATCGAATATGTGTTCCAAATTTATTTCCTCTACAATATGATGTATGTGCTGTTAGGCACTTGATAGGTTTTATTTTTAAATTTCTAAAAACTTGGTTTGCAGCCCGAAAGTTGTGTTAGATCCTTTAGAAAGAAACACACTAAGACATTCTATCACAGATAGAATGGTCCTCTGTGACCTGCAGTGTACTCACATCCACAAAGCTGTTTTGCTGTAAAAACTCTGGCATATACCAAACATTAAACTATGCATCTTCACTTCTGAAAGCAAGTACTTGATCACTAAACAGCCACGTCACTAGAATTTAGTATATTTATGAAACAAATAAAAATGAATCATCCTAAATATTGCCATAAAATAGTTGAAAGAAAGTGTATTCTAATATATAAAAGTCAGATCATATTCATGGAACCAAAGCTAATGCTTGCTCCACTCTCTTGGTACGAGAGTGTGGATGGTATGCTCGTGTTGCTCACCACCACTTGGCCCCAAAGCAGAAAATGCACAGTTCGAAGGACAAGAGTTGACAACAATCCTTGGATGATTGACACGTCATCTCATGCCTCGGCAACAGTTGTCCGTGTGCCTCAGCTGAGAGTTTGGTTTAGTATAGGAGTTACTGAAAGGTAGGGCTGACAGAAAGATTGTGCTGCAAATTCTAAAATACATCAAATTGTTTTTAAAACTACTGTAACAAAGTCAACACTATTAGTCTTAAATTAACCAAGAATTATTTTATGTTAGTGGAACACAGTATATAGAAAGATTATCAATAGCACAAATAAGCCTATTGGTGCACAAAAGTAAAAATTACCTGTGCATCTGAAACAGCAATTTTCTCCACGGCATTGGAAACATTATTTATTACAGATTCTGGCTGGGCTGATAACAATTCTTCTGCCTTTTCTTTCACAAATTCGAACAATGTGTATGTCATAGCAGCACCCAAATATTGTTCTGCTTCCTTTTCAATCTCTGATGTGATATACTGTTTTACCTCTGGCAATCTGTAGGAAAACCATAACATATAATGAATGTACTAAAATTACAATTTATAAAATATTAACAATGTTGTACAAGGCCGTATCCAGGATCAGAACTAGAGGGGGAGGCAAGATTTCACCTGGGGGGGGGGGGGGACTCATCCTAGTTTCAAGGAAGTGGGGTGGGGGACTGAAACATGACGATTTCTTACATAATGAAACCCAAACCTATTGAGGAAACTATTTTTATTATTGATTAATACAGTAATCCAACCACTTAACCTAAGGACCCACTATGTAGTAAATTAAGATCGTAACTCAGTTTTAGTTTATGTAAACATTAATTGCCTTGGATTCTTAGAAAAATTTTCAATAACTTTGTTTCTTAATATCTCACGGTGTTCTTCCATGAAATTTTGATGCACACTAATCAGGCATAATCCAGTCAATCTTTCCTCTCACAAAGTGCTCCTGAGCCAGTTCTTCACTCATCAAAGTGTACTGAAGGCAACTTAATTTTTATTCTGGGAGGGGGGGGGGGGCAGCAGACTTCCCTGCCCCTAGCTGGATATGCTCATGATGTTGTGCACACATCCACACTGCAGTGTGTTTATGCATTCAGAAATAACTAATTATAATGTTATATAATTTGTGCTTGCATAAGGTGCACCTATTAATAAAACATAATTCCTATTTATTCGTAAAGAATGTTATTATAGACTAGGCTAGTTTCTTTTAGCAGTAGGTAATATTATGATGAGATGAAGTGCAAATTCTTCTTAATTGCAGATAGTGGAACAAGCCAAATGGATCAAGAAAGCTAGCCCCTCCTGCGGTCACTATACCTGCTAGAAACCTGAACAAGAGAGGTTAATATTTATTTAGAGTATGTAGTAAATAGGGGTGATTAGTGGAATAAAAACTTAGCTGCATTGGTTGGCAGTATTCAGAAACCACCAGCACTCAAGGGCCAATTTACTGAAAGCCAACAATATCTTAGGATGGATGTATAAGTACGGAATAAACAGTAAAGTCGTTCTCCATCTTAGATGGTTTTAAAGCAAATTCTCAATCTTGTATGTATACTATACGCTGTAATGTAACAAGGCCGTAGTCATTTGTTCAGCATATTATCACCTTACAACCTAGAAGCCAACTAATGAAACCATACCTTCTAAATTATTTCATGGTGTTCTCTCTCTGAAGTGTGAATGTTCTTACATAAATATTGGGTGTTTGTATTTTCTGAAGTGTGGTATAGTACTGCATACAAGTAAGATATCTGAATTTTCTAGTATCTTAACACAATTTCATAAATATTTAATTTAATTATAACTGAGCACATGCTCCAGTGGCAAATTCCCTAATCATCCACTCATTCCTTTCTTATACTTATTTTTTTGTTTGTTTTATTATCTCATATACTTTGAGTGTAAATTCCCCCAATTATCTATATTTACCATCTTTCAGTGTTTCTGATAAATTATTCATCACTTCCCTTGGTAATTTTTTTCCAATTCCCTACTTCCTTACTTACAAAATAAAATCTTTCCATGTTATTTGTATTTGAAATTTAGTGACAGAACTTTCAAGTCTATCTATATTGTCTACCTTTCTTGCCATTGGAACATTCCATTAGCATTAAGGGCAATGCACTTGCCTACAGCAAGAGAGATTTTGTATGAACTAAATCTTCAGACTGTAATATTCATTTACAGTAGCATTTGCTTTGGAGAACTCAAACGTTTGTTATTTTATTCAAATTATTTTGTTTATTAATTGTGTAAAGTAAGTGCTTGATGTACCTAAAATGTAACATAAGAGCTGTGATCATAATCTGATAGTTGTGAAGTGCAAATTCATATTCAAGAGAAAAAGAAGGAATACAGACCAAACTGGAAGGTAGTAAATTAATCTTACATGGAACAGAAATTTACAGAAAGGAATGGAATTTTCCGAAAAGAAGAGAGAGAATTAAAGGAGCTAAAGAAAATCTGGTTATAATGAAAGAAGCCACAAAAAATACTCACAATGAATTAGGAAGAAAGTAGTGCGAATAGTTTAGAAATAAAATAAATGGTTGTAAGAAAGACAAAGGAAAAATCACAATAGAAGTGTAAAGAAGTAGAGAAGGAAATGGATGCAAGTACTCCTAAAGAAGCATATGGGAAGATCAAATTTTGGAAAAATTAAGGAAAGTATTAATGGTAAACCACTTTATAATCAGGATAATGAGCTAAGGAATGGTAGGACTATATGATAAGAGATAGCCTTGGCTCCAGTGAGCTGAAGAAAAGATACTTCTGATGCAAGAAATTGGTTTAAAACGACAGAATCAGACAGAACTTAGAAAGATTCAAACTCAAATAAGGCACTAAGAGATGACGGGATTACATCAGAACTGTTAAAATGTATGCGAGAAGGAATTTTATAATTATTAAAATTGGTATCAAAATGTTATGAAATAGAAAAGATTCAACCCATTTTAATTATCATCTCCATTCATCCAAAGAAAAGAAAATCAGAGAACAAGTTAGCCTAACATCACAATCTTCAAAATTATTAGACAAATTCATATACAGAAGAATGGGCAGGAATACAAGTTGATACATTCACAGTACAACAGAGGTTATTCTGGTTTTATGATTACTACTAGAAACTTGAGTTAAGAAATTACAAGGTTATCCTGGTGGCATTTAGAGAGCTAATAAGAAGCTGGGTCTGTACGCTTATACAATAACAATACCATAACATGGTACAGTAGTGTAGTTGAGTCAACAAGTGCCCCGGTGCAAAAAATTATTTTGGATCCTCAGGCTAGATGGGCGACCCTTTTTTCTTTTCAGCTCTACCAAGTCTAGTGACAGGTTCTCTGTGCCAGAGACTTGGTAGAGCTAAAAAAAAGGTTACCCATCTAACCTGAGGGCCCTCTGAGCCTGGGGGGCCCAGTGCACTGCACCGTCTAGCCCTATGGTAGCTACACCCCTGCCATCATGATACTGCAACAGTCAAATGTGACAAGTTTCATTTCCAAGCAGTAATTCAGATGGAATACACTCATAATGAGCAAGATACCACTAGAATTATTTCTAAAAGTAGCACCAGCAGTATAAATGTGACATAGGGTGTAATCCATAGAGCTCAAAAATGTATCATGACTGATTACTGTGATATTACAGTCATTACCTTGCATGGCGTAAAGTAGTTCCACACATATCGTATACTCCTATAGAACCAAAAATAGGACTAAAATATTGTGATACAATAAGTTAGAGTGGGTATAAAAACAGATGGCTACAATAAAAGGGAAGCCAAATGAGAAACAACTGACAGTGAAAAGGCACATTCAGAAAAATGTGAGTTTGTTTGAAGCTTAAAGATGAAACAATCAGAATGCTGTGAATAGCTGAAGTCGGGTTAGCATATAACATTGTGAATGTTGAGAAATTGTTCAATGGTAAGAACAAATATTGAGAGAGGAATTCGGAATAAAAATAAATAAGTTCATGATATGCAGCGATATTCTAAATATCAAAACAGGATCAGACAGAGCAGAGGTAAGAGAATGCTGTCCGTTACTAAAGGAAAGTAATTATAGCTGTCCGATGATAAAATATGATACTGAAAGAAGTACCTTCTTTCAAAGGAGACTTAAGTGTCATCTACTGGCCTAGAAGAAGTGGGGGTGCACAATTCCTAATCACCATCAAGTGTGCCAAACATAAGGATTAATTCCCAAATTTTTCTACAGTACATATGGAGTGAAAAAATAAGACTGTTGATGGTGATCTGTCCACTGGCTGGTGGTTTTGGGTTTCTTGGTGTCTGTTAGACGTGCAGGAGGACATAATGACGACCCTGCTGCACGTTTCAAACTCTCTTCTTTAATCTCTCATCAATGTAATTTGCACTTGCAATAACTGCACACTGGAAGACAAGGGGAAACCACTGCTTCTAAAAATGACGAAAAAGGTTCGATGCAGACGTACCTCTGACAAAGAACACATTTTCCAATGAGCAAGATACATACAGCCCTTTATGAAATGAAGTCTGCACTTCTGAAATACCAGATAGAAAAGTCTAAGCATTCGGTGTATTTTACTAAAATAGTAGGATGTAGAAGTAGTTGTTGAAGCTTCAGGTCATGTTGATGTCTGGGACATTAGAGGCCAGGATGTTGAAAACTGAGTGGACAGATAAAGTAAAGAAAAGAACACGTTTCCAAAATGAAGGACAAAAAAAAAGGTTGTCTCATTTGTGTGTGGGGGAGGGGGGGGAGAAACACTTGTAGAAGGGACATACAGGACTGACGGTCACATTTTAGGAAGCTTTGGATTAATTAATTTGTTAGTGGAGGAAACAATTGAAGAGAGGTACTGAGAGAAAGACAAAGATCAGAGTAAATGTGAAGTAATTTTTTTTTTTTTTTGCTCTTTGCTTTACGCCTCATCAAGGTCATTAGAGATGGGAAAGGACTGGGAACAAGGAATGGGAATGAATTTGGCCATTTGCCTGGAGTGATTTGGGAAAACCATGGAAAACCCAAATCTGGATGCCCGGATGGGGATTGAAACCTGTGTCCTCCCGAATGCAAGGTCAAATGTTAACTGTTCATCCACCACACTCGGTGTATTCCTAAAATAATTAGAGGGATAATAATTGCAAGGAAAGGGAAAATGACTAATCACTCACCATTGAAGGCAGCGATGAGAGAAGAACATATATCATAAACACACAAATATACTCAATATTTCGGTTATTAAACCTTATTCATGATGGAGAAAATGAGTCATGAGGCTGGGGAGGTGTGCACACGCCGAGGGTTGCTACATGATTCGGTGGATTATCATGGTGGTGGGACTGAGATATTGTACATAAATATGTATGAGGCTGGGGAGGTGTGCACACGCCGAGGGTTGCTACATGATTCGGTGGATTATCATGGTGGTGGGACTGAGATATTGTATATAAATATGTAAATCGCAGATGGTGGTAGAAATAATAATATACAAAAAAGAGGGGGGAAATAAAAGTAAATAAATATGGACGGATAAATTTTGAAAAATAAGGTAATTAGTTAAATGACAATAATGCTACTACTAATCCTACTAATAATAAGTGATGCGTCAAGGAAAGGAATTTTATCCGTGGTTGAGGCCGGTTGGTATCTAGGATATTTTGGTAAGCAAGTTCCCATCTGCGAAGTTCTGAGGCGGCGGTAGATTCGGGGAAAACTCTGATTGTGCTCACGGTGAAACAGTCATTGAAGTTTTTGGAGTTGTGGTAGTTAGCATGTTCTGGTATGGGAAGATATAAATTGAGGGTGTGAACTGTTTGTCTGTGGCCATTCATTCTGGTCGAGAGTTGTTGTGTAGTCAGACCTATATAAGAACTTGTGCAACGGCGACAAGTTAGCTGGTATATGATGTGCGTAGTGGAGCATGTGGCATGTCCAGTGATGGGAAAGGTTTTCCCTATGACAGGGTTGGAAAATGTAGTAGTGGGAGGATGCATGTTGCAGGTTTTGCAGCGAGGTATATTACAGGGAAAAGATCCATAAGGTGTTTTTGGAGAGTCAGATGGAGGGTATTTGTGAACCAAGATGTTTTTGAGGTTAGGTGGTCTGCTGAAACAAGTACGTGGGACAGTTGGCAGAATTTCTCTAAAGGAGCGAAGGAAGTCATGCCCGTTGTAGGATTCGATTGATGGATTCAAGACCAAGCGAGAACTGGGTGACAAAGACAGGGCTATGGTTGGATGCTAGAGGAGCCGGGAGGGAGTGGTTCTGTGGAGGGTGGGTGATTGCACGCGTGATTTGTTTATATACAAGATCTGCTGGGTAGGAGCAGGAAATAAAGGCTTGGGATAGGTTTTAGGAATAGTGGGAGAGGGATTCAGCATCAGAACAGATACATTTGCCACAGATAGCAAGGCTGTAGGGGAAGGAATGTTTGGTATGGAATGGGTGGCAACTGTCAAAATGTAGGTATTGCTGTAGATTAGTTGGTTTGATATGGACAGAGGTGTGAAGAGCACCCTGCCTGAGTGTGATGTCAACATCGAGGAACGTGATGTGTGAACGGGAGTAGGTCCAGGTGAAATTAATGGAATGGCTATTGTTAAGGGAATGGAGGAATTCTAGGAGTTGATCTTCACTGTGGGTCCAGATCATAAATATATCATCTATGTATCTGAACCACACAGTGGGTTTGAAGGGGAAATGTTCCTCCAGATGCCCAAGGAACAGGTTGGCATAAGAGGGGGTCATGCCACGTATCTGGTGGTATATGGTGGAATTAAAGCTGAAGAAGTTTTTGGACAGCATCATGCGGGCAATGGATGAAAGGAAATATGTACTAGGACAGCTGTGTGGGGGTCGCAGATCTAAGAAGTGTTCCAAGGCACTGAGACCCTGACAGTGTGGGATACTGGTATAAAGAGAGGTTACATCAATGGAGACTAGGAAGGAGTCTGGAGGTAGAAGTGTATGGACTGTGGCTAGACGTTCAAGGAAGTGTGGGGTATCTTTGACATAGGAGGGAAGACTCTGTACAAAAGGCTGGTCCAACAAGGCTGAAATACATTCAGTGGGTGACCCATATGCCGCAACTATAGGCCGCACCAGATTGCCAACCTTGTGGATCTTGGTGGGTGTTCGGGGATTTTGGGGAGTTAGGAGTGAGATGGACTGGGGAGAGAGACCTTGTAGGGAGCCCTGCAAGACCAGGAAAACACCCACCCTGTACCTCCTTCCCAAGATCATGACCATGCTGTAAAGTTACCTGAAAAATAATAATTTTAATACTTCATTTCACCATCAATGAAACAGCCATATGTTCTAAATTTCTCCAACTTCCTCAATAAAGTACAATGCTTCTGTAAATATAAACTCAAATAATTCTGTATAACTGCTGGATCTGATACAAATACAACCTGTTATTCTGAAAGCACCCAGGTTAAACACATTATTAGGCATGACAAAACATTATGACCTTGTAAAAAATAACCACCCAGTGATTCTTAAAGGCATGATACTCTAGAATTGAAACAAAGATGATGTTTGTAATTCTGGTATCTCAGATAAAAAGCCACAATAAGCACAGCTTTAAATGTTCTTTACGAGTGTACCGTTACACTGCTATACTGGACGTTATTTGTAGACAGAAATGATATTGATTGGTGTTACATTTCTTGTTGTAGACCTTTTTTTTTGTTTAAATAGCAATATTAGCATTTTTTTTTTGCTGTCGTCAGTCGTTAGACTGGTTTGATGCAATCCTCCATCCCTTCCTATCCTGTGCTAACCTCTTCATTTCTACATACCCCTTACAACCCATGTCCTCAATTATCTGCTTCATATATTCCAATCTCTGTCTACCTCTACAGTTCTTACCTTCCACTGTTCCCTCCACTAACAAATTAACCAATCCAGCATGTCTCAAAATATGACCAACCAGCCTGTCTCTTCTTCCTGTAAGCTTCTTTTCTCACCCATCATTTCCAAAACTCGTTCATTTCTTACTTTGTCTGTCCACCTAATTTTCAGCATTCTTCTATAGCACCACATTTCAAATGCTTCAAGTTTCTTTCTTTCCGGTATTCCTAAAGTCCATGTTTCGCTACCGTAAAGTTCTGTGCTCCACACATAGAGTTTTAAAAAGTTCTTTCTAATTCCTACATCAATATTTGACACATCCCCCCTGAAAACATGTCTTGCCCACTGATCCTACTAATGAATTAAGTAGCCAAGTGTAATTACTCATATCGTATAACTTTCATTATTAATTATCACTTCAAGAAACAATCTGTTTCAAATATCATAAGGGTATCATGTAATGAGGACTGTGGATTCTTATGTAACTCAAGAAGGTAAGTTGTATGTGAAGAATAAAAGTTTTTGATATCTCACTCAGTTCTTCAGATATACTATTTCTAAACTGAGGTGGTTAGGTTGAAATGCAGTCTAGAACAGAAAAAAATTATCGTTAAAGTCACATGAAAATACATTGCAGGACATGCACAAAGAGTGTTTTGTTTTCTTCCTGGCGGTTGTGGTTAGGTTGAAATGCGGTTTGGAACAAAAGAAAATGTCCCTAAAGTCATCATTTTTGCCATTGATATCTTGAGAACTAAGCGAGGTACCAAAAAATTTTACTCTTCACTTTCGCTTTGTCTTATAGATTCCGTAAGAATCTGTCAACAAACTGCAACACCACAGTTATGAAAGAATTGCCTATTAATTTCTGGTCCAAGCATCATTCTAACCCAGCCATAAGGGAGCGTGCACAAAGTACGTGGCTTGGTCCAGGTGGGGAGGGGTTAGCTGGTAGGCTAAGCTGGGATACATGGGGGGGGGGGGCTTTCGATCCAGGCCACGTAGCTTTCCTTTCATTAAATTTTTCACAGTTAAAATGAGGAACAGAACACACAACAGCATGTGGATATTTATTTCCCTCAGTTAATTATCTCCGTTAGTAACTTACAATAGTTTGACACGAGAAAACAGTACAAAATATCTTCTGGAACAAAAAGGGAAAAAGCTATGTGGGGGGGACGGGGGGTATAGGCAAAAGCCACTTAGGATTACGTGGGGGGAAGGGGGGCTTCGCAGGAGGCCAAAATGGAGCTACGTGGTTTATGCACGCTCCAGAACCACCTCTAAATTTTTGGAGGTACACATATTTCAATTATTAGTGCTTGTCCATACTTCAGTAGCTATGTGGCACTGTAGTACTAACAACACAAATATTGTAGCATTTTTACCAATAACATTAGCATCTCTGGGGAATTATAAAAAAAATCTTCGCCTCAGTTATTGCAGTATAGTGATTACAGGTAGATGCAACAACCCCTAAACACAACAAATATTAAGATATAAATTCCTTTTAAAAAATTCGATTTGATTAACTTACATATGTTTATTGTAAAATGTGTCCATGTTGATGAGTGGTTTTTTGGTTGGATAACTTTCACTCCATGAAATCTCCAGCAGAAACGATTTTGGATCTTCATCTTCGCCATACTATTTAAAAAACAAGGTAATACTAAGATTCGAAAATAAAGAATCTACACAAAACAAATAAATACTATCGACAAGTTACCTTATACTGAAAAGTAGTAGGCGTCAGCTGACGAAAGGCTGGATCTCCGTCATATATCGAGGCAAGAACTTCGCGTTCTTCTTCTTGCAACTCAATGTCAGACATTTCCGGAGAGTAAATATTTTTTTCCTAAGTATTATGCATTCGAACAAACTATTGTCAAACGATTCATTCGATGCCACACATACATTTATGGCAAAACTATAAATTTCTGTTTGGTGAACAGACACCCTACCTAAGATGAAATTTCGGCACCTGTAACATCAACGAATTCCTTACCTAAGTGTATGTTTGATGAATGAGAAATTCTTTCATGGCATGTCACGAAATCTTCAATAAGCTCAGAACTGACAATTCAAAACAACACAAGACTTTCACGAGTTAATTATCACGTAGGCCATTCACAATACGTTGAAAACATTTTACATAGACGTTTTTCATAGAGTACATCACACTACACAAACACCTTGCCGTACCTGGTGATTGTCAAAGATAATTTTGAAATAGAACATATTATACATTATGGTTAAATCACAAATAGTAATAAATTCAAAGTAAATATTCTTTGCATATTGAATTATTTTAACTTTCTCCGTGTATAAATGGGTATAATAATTGTGTAGCACATATGATTCGAGAATTCTAGGTATTCATCTTGAGTGTTATTATTAATTAATTATGATGGAACATATGTTTAGGTCAGTTTCCCTACCCAATTACGGAAAGCAAGTTCTAGTTTTTAGTCATTGTAATTTCTTTCTTTGTACGTACACCTTCTCGTAGCTCTTCTTGCAATATCCATTCAGACCTAAACGCTAATGCACTTCCAGCAAAATATTCCCCACTTCCTATCTTCCAATAACTTCCAACTAACTTCAATATCGCATAAGCCATTGATAATTTTCACAAACAAATCTAGTTGCCATCCTTTGCAACCTCTAATACTACTGTAGTTGATGCACTTAATCAAGGGCGTATCCAGGATCAGAACTAGACGGAGGCAGGATTTGAACTAGGGGGGGGGGGGGCAACTCATTTTGGTTTCGAGGAAGTGGGGTGGGGGACTGAAACATGACATTACAAAATCAAACTCAAACCTATTCAGGAAACTATTTTTATCATTGATTAATATAGTAACCCAACTACTTAATCTAAGGACCTACTATGCAGTTAATTAAGATCGTAAGTCAGTTAGTTTTTTTATGTAAACATTAATTGTCTCGGATTTTCAATTTCAATAATTTTGTTTGTCAATATCTCATGGTGTTCTTTCACGAAATTTCGATGCACACTCGTCAGACATAATCCTGTCAATCTTTCTCTCCCAAAGTGCTCCTGAACTAGTTCTTCACTCGTCGAAGCGTACTGAAGGCAACTTAATTTTTCTTCTAGGGGGGGCAGCAGCCCCCCTCTGCCCCTCGCTGGATACGCCCATGCACATAATATGGATTCCTTACTACTCTATCATACTCCTTAATTTCTGGCTGTAAACCATCAACACAACCATCCTTAGAATAAAGAACAACCATGGTCTTAGTACACTGCAGAGTGACACTCATGTTCCCAATCTTACCTCTTTGATATGTTATAGCATCAATTATCCAAATACGGATCAACTGAAGGATCGGTTAACCGAAATCGTCAGAACATTATACCAGTAGAAATTTGGTATAATCTCCTTCCATCGGATGTGTGTATCACTGGACATTAAGAGCCACCAGACAGCCAGTTTGTCTCAGATGTGGCTGGGTTTATTAAAGAAGCTTCATGATTTGAATAATGTAACCAGTAAAACATTCAAGACTGGCTCCAATTTGGTGTTGACGACCCTGGCTATGAAATACTGATGGACGACGAAATCATTGCTAGTGTCATCGATGACCAAGGCACTTATGGCGACGAGGAAGAGGCTAGCAGCGACCAGCTCCAGAAAGGAGCATCCGGTAAGGAAGCTTTTGACTGTCTTCAGGCCAGGGCCGGCGCTAGGATTCTTGGGCCCCGGGTAAGTTTTCTCTGTCCCCCCCCCCCAACCCCATTTTTTTTAACTTTAACTTTGATTTTTTTGGATACAGGCAGAAAATTTTAATCAAAAAAATCAATTAACACCTTTTTAGAAAAGGTTTTTTCTGTTTGGTTTCTATTTAGCTAGGCACCCTCGTCGGAGGGCCCCCTTTGGGGGACCGGGCCCGGGTACTTTTGCCCCGCTTACCCCTCCCTAACGCCGGCCCTGCTTCAGGCAGTTATGAAGTGGATTATGATGCTATCTTTAAAACGTTTGTGAGATTCAGCGAAAAGAAACCTATAGAGCAAAAGAGAATTATATAATTCTTTTTCTAAATTACAATATAAGGAAATTTTTATGGCCATTTTGAATTTGTCAAGCAAAGTTTTGCTTTAACTTATTTGTAAGACATAAGCTTCATAACACAATACAAAATATAATACTTATAACTATACCGTATAATATGAATCCCTGTTTCTTGATTTCATATTCCTCATAGGACACTAGTGCAAATTTATTCGTTAATGATCTGTTATCCAATAAACCAGTTATCCGAACAATCCCCGTCCCCTATTCTTTTGGATAATCGATGGTCTGATGTATTGCTTTTTTTTCCTCTTACTCTTTGTTTTCTACCTCTTATAAATTTCTCCATCACAGCAAGTCACTAGCATTTTTAACCTTACTCACAGTTATTTTATGACTCTCTCTATCAAATGCCTCGAAGAAAGTCACTGCTACATTATCAACCTGGCCTCACTCATCCATTTCATTTTCAATATCTTGCACGTAGCCCGCTAATTGAGATTCACTTGAAAAACATCTCCTAACTATCTTAATCTGAGGAAAACTTAATTCAAATATTCCGAAATAAGTTCAGTGCTTTCGTTCGCAATAATTGAAAAGCTACTGTAAATTTAATTAATTAATCAGATAATATCCTCGCAATTAATTTTAGAACCATTATCAAGAATTCATAATCTAGATTTCAAGTTCTATTGCTCTGAGTTGAAATTAGAGGAAAATCTGTCAAGTGCAATCTTTACTAGTTTGTCTCTACCATTTGCCCAGGTATCTCGCAAAAACTACTTAATCAATATGGATGAAGTTTCCACAGTTCGAACGTTTATGCTCCAGCTTAAAAATCAGCTGTATATCTGAAGACTCTACATCACAGTGTAAAAGAGCGAGAAATAATAAATCGTTCTTATCGAGAACGATTTATGCCACAGACCTCAATGCATTCAGATGAACTTTCCGAGTTACTCACCAAACATCAAACCTTCACATTAACTGCACCTCTTGGGTTCAGTTATTATTTATCTCATTTTATGCAGGTAGACCTATAAAGATCACGCAAAACTTAATCATTTTCTCTCCGAGTTTCTTTTGCCATTCCAGTATTCTTGCATCCGTTTATTGAAGGCAAGTTTTCTCTCTTCTGACCAAGTTGCGACGGTCTACTTGGCTTTGACATCTGGCATGACTACCGAGTTATGTTTTTTTTTTTCTGAAGATTTTACGATCTAGGATTTCTGATCTCTTGATATTTGATTTCTCCAGGTCTTGTCGTACATGATCGAACCAGCTGTTAGGCATTTTTAATGGTTGCATGAGGTCGAATATCTGCTTAGTTAATCTGTGATCTGACATCCTGTAGATGTGACCATAGAATTTTAGTCTGCGTTTTCTGATTTCGTTGGCTATGTTTGAGTGGGACTCTACTGTTGTGTTTGACTTTAGTCTGTGGTCTTCTTCCGTTTTGGTTGGTTCAATAATTTTCCTGATGACTCTTCGTTCCTCTTTCTGGATGTTCTCGATGTCCTTCCTAGAGTTTATTGTGAGTGTTTCTGTCGCGTGGAGAACGCTGGGTTTAATAACTGTATTGTAATGCCTAATTTTTGATTGGCTTCCCATATTCTTTTTGTTGTAGATGTTTCAGGTCTGTCCGAAAGCCTTTTAATCTTGTTGAGACTGTTTTGTTGTGCCTTCTTTCCGAGTCCTGTTGAACTGAATATTTCGCCTAAGCATTTAAACTCAGTGACTCTGTTGATTTTCCAATATTTTGTGTCTAGTGTTTTATGTTCAGTCTGTGTGCCAAATAAAACCGCTTTCTCAAAACAGATTTTTAGTCCAATTTTATGTCTGCTAATTCTTTGAGGGATTCTATTTGTTTGATGGCTTGTTGTCCACTTTCTGACAGAATAGCCAGATCATTTGCGAAGGCCAAGCATGAGATATTTAATCGGTTTCCGCCTAGTTTTACTGGGGTGTTCGTTTTCTCCCGTTCTCTAATGACTTAGTCCAAGGCTATATTAAATAGGATTGGTGAGAGACCGTCACCCTGTCTAACTCCAGTTTTTGTCTTGAATTCTCTGGAGAGTTCTCCCATGAATTTTACTTTGTTTGTGGTGTTGGTGAGTGTCTAATTGGTTAATTCTCTTGATTTATTGTCTAGTCCATATTCCCTCAGTATGTTCAGTAGGCTTTTCCTGTCGATGGAGTCATACGCCTTCTTGAAGTCTATGAAGGTGCATATGGTTTTCTTGTGCCTGACTGATCTGTATTTTAGGATGGTTTTTAGATTAAAGATTTGCTCGGTGCAGGATCTGTTGGGTCTGAAGTCTGCTTGGTATTCGCCAATTTTGTGCTCGATTTGTTCTTGTACTCTTTGAGACAAGCAGAGAGAATTTTGTAGGGGACTGGTAGTAGTGATATTCCGCTGTAATTGTTCACATTGGTGCGGTCGCCTTTTTTTGTGAAGGGGAAGTGTGAGAGAGCACTTCCACTGCTATTATTGGTTTTTTTGTTACTATGTAACTTTGATTAGATATTTCTTCAATTAAGTATATTATGTAGTAGTATACGAAAAAACCGTTAAAAAACACTACACTAAAGATTAACATTCCATTTAGTGAAACGAAATTGTGGAATTTAATTTACTATAAAAGTTACATTCTACATTAAAACGTTTTTGATTTTCTACTAAAGGGGGAAAAAAAGGTTTCAAAGGCCTTTGAGAGAGTGAGCCATAACATGGTTGTAAATAAGGTAAAAACAAAATGGAATTATCTCGGGAAACGTGTTATACAAACGTACTCGGCTAGTTTCCCAAGAAGATTTTATCTGTATACAACACCGAGAAACCCTCCACTCTTATAAGGATAAAACTATTGGTGTGGATGAAAAAGTGATTTGCTGGGTAAAAGATTTTTTTTGTTGATAAAAGGCAATATGGTAGGGTAGGAAATGCTGTATGAAAAGAAGTGGAAGTAACAACGGGAGTGCCACAGGGTAGCGTATTGGGACCATTGCTATTCATTATTCTAATGAATCATTGTGTTGATGGTTTACTATCAGAAATTTGGTTGTTTGTAAATGACATTATGCCATATAAAAGGATAAATATGGTAGAGGACTGTTAATAGCTGCAGGGTGGTCTGGTCAGGGTATCTAGCTGGGTTGGCAAACATGGGATGAAGATAAATGCAAAAAGAGTCAGTTTATTAGATATACAAATAAAAAATTATAGGTTGATTATTTTTTTCTCCCTTTTCGTTTCAGCCAACTATGGACTACGACTACGCAACTTCATTTCCTCTTCTGAGTTTCCTTAGTCCGTCGCCAGTACTCTTCCATTCTCTGGCTGACTTGATTATTATTATTATAAGGTGGGAAAAGAATTACTTGTTGGAGACTTGAAATGTAAATATGTTGGCATAACATTTGATAACAATCTCAACATTGCAGGACACATTGGATAGGTAGTATGAAAAGATTTTAAAATCCTTCACTTGTTCGAGAGAGTGATGAGGGGATTGTACGAGAGAAGTAAAGGAATTGGGTTACAAAACTTTGGTCAGACCATTGTTTGCATCTGGTGGAGTAGTATGGCACCAACATTTTGTGTATCACATACAGGAGTTAGGGGCGGCAGATTTGTCTCTGGAAATTACCCAAAACACAATCAGCAACGGACATGACAAAAGAGCTGGGAAGGGATTCATTGGAAGACAGGATGAGGGTAAAGAGAGTCATGGGATTGTACAAGCCGTATATTGGTGATGAGACGTGGAAAGATATTGATGTAAGTACTAAAAGTAGTGCATAGAAGTGAAAAGATGACCATGACCACAAGCTGGCACTCGATTTCAGGCACAAGGGTGTGGGAAGATTTACTTTCGTAGGTAAGCAGGTTAGGGACTGGAATAAGTTACCAAGAGAATTGATGAATAATTTACCAAAAATGTTAAAATTATTTAAAGTTGAAATTTGGAGAGGGCAAAAGTAGGTGGATACAGGAAAAGGAGGAAAATGATTCTGTAGGAAAATTGACACCGGAACGTGCATTCCAACTCTGTAAAATTAAATTAAATTAAATTATATGCACACCAAAGTCCGTGTTGGCGAAGCAGCGAAAAACTGCCAGATGTCGCTCTTGCTCGTGCTTGTGGTGTGGTCACTGATCTAGAATACTTCTTGCTTTTAGGATTAAAGGTCATGACAGCTTACCGCAATCGGGATGAAATGTGAATGTAACCATTATTTCACCCTAAAGGCCAAGTGAAACAGAAAAAAAGACTGTCCGCATGGACAGAACGCGGCGGATTGATGGCAGTCCGCCGAAGCTGTAGTGGTTGAACTGGGTGCGGACAACTAAAGGGCACGGACCATTGTTAAGCGGTCATAGACGAAGGAAGGCGTAATTCAGTTTTTTCCGCCCTCTTCTTTTTAACATGTGCAGCAAATCCTGCGACGATGAAGAATTGCTTCTTCTGCTAATTTTGAGTATCTGTAGACTAAAAAAGATCTCCAAAATTAATGGAAAAAAAGAGAAGAATTCTAGGAATTTCACAGACTGTAAGTTGTTGTTGTTTTTTTTTTTTAAATTTTTTAAAAGTTTTTATCATTATTTTCGAACGTCTCAACAACAGTTTGAACAACTACACAACTTGATACAACAAGAAATATCAAAGCTGAGAACTAAATGGAAAAGGCCAATTGGGACGAATGAAAGGCTAGTAATCTGCTTGAGCGTAGTATAAAATTCCTTTGGCATTTTAGCTCAGAGGTGACGTATTTTTTTAGGCCTATAGAGTTGGATGTAGATAGCGCAGTTCATGTTGTCAAAGTTACATATTGCCTTCACAATTTCATGAGAAGATACACAAAACATCTCACTGAAGCTGAACTGCAAGATGACATAATAAAAACAAATTAACCCGTCAATAATTTC
>JARYHS010013631.1:135357418-135519085 GCA_031002005.1 Vandiemenella viatica | reverse complement strand
CAATGATTCAAGACCTGGCGAGTGAACATTACCATCTCGTAAACAGTGTCACTGGTGGTGGTCGCTCAGCCTGTCTCTGTGCGATGCCGATACAGCGACCAGAAGAGGATCACCGGCCAGCGATAATAACAACAAACCTTGAGATAGTATACATGTGACATTAAAAGGAGATATTAGGTATGAATAAAATGCAAAATTTATTCAAGCAATGCTAATAAAACTGATCTTTCCAACGAAATTTTCGCTTATTGTTAAAATAGTCACGCATCGTCACTGAAAAAAATAAAAACAATATGATGCAAGCTTATTACTGTTAGTAATAGTTCTTGTTAGGTGATTAATAAGCATATCTCCAAATTTGGAACATTAAGAAAGCCCCCATCATATACACGAAGACACATACATTCAATCCGACGTCTACCATTAAAAAGTTGTAATTTGCATTTACTATACCCAACAGAGCAATACTGAAAAAGTGTTTAAACTTATAAAAAGGAATTCAAAACCAGGAGGTATCTTGATAATTAGATGTCTCCTGCGTAAGTCACCAAGACTGTTCGAAGACAATTCCTTCGTCATGTGTGAATATTTCCGCTTCACGTATCAATTCTTTATCCGTCTTAATTTTTTTTTTTTTTTTTTTTTTTTTTTTTTTTTTTACTCAGTACAGTAATGCAATAGCAACAGCTACTACGTCCTGCTCGTCTGTCATTTCGAAGTCAACTAAACAATTGTGCAATAATTATTGAGCCGTCTAGGGAGAACATCAATATTATTGCGCAATATTATTGCACAATAATATTGATCGTGTAGGGGCCGCTTTAGGCTTTCTAGAAATCACGTGATGTCCCAGCACACTGTGATTCGCTGCAATTTTGCGAGCGTTCTCCCGAGCGACAGTTAGGAAGGGGGTTGTGATCTTCACAGCCTCGCGTCCCAAGAATGGGGCGATGCACTCAACCTTGAGAGAGTCTTAACGGGACAGGGTAGCCTTTGTGCCTTGTGCTGTCCGGCGCCGTCTTGGCGGGGAGGGGGACCGGAGGTATGCTTCCAGTGTTCGCCAAATGGCATCCAAACCCTTGCATATTAATTTAAATATATACAATTTGGGCTGCCCGAGATGAGTTTAATTAATCTAATCTGAATAAAATTAATATTGAAATAATTTGAAATATATAAATTGTGCAATGTTGTTGCAGGCCATGTTAATTACCAGTTCAAAGATAACGCCAATGCAAACTGTTTAATTTATTTATAAATAAATTAAACAGTTTATCTTTGATGTGGTAAATATAAATTGTAGTGTGGCGTAATAACGTCCTGCTACACAGTAAATACCGTCTTTCTGTATATTAGAGTTCAGCGAGGAGTTTACTCTTCGACATTTCCATCAGTCATCATGATGATATGTCTTTTTTTGTGTAAATGTAATTTCCAGATTTCTTTTTTGCATTCACCTATGAAGATAAAAATTAAGTTTCATCTCCTAACCACCACTATTAGTGAGTTTAAAGTTCTTCGAGTCCTAGAACGAATGACCCTATTGTTTCATCCTGTCACGGAACGTAATTCCAGAGACTTCGTATGGGTATGTTACCGAGAGGGTGCGAGGAGTGCACTTCATAATGCACGGTTCTACATAGTTCGCAGCTTGGTACGTTCTCTTTTACCGCGTTACTGCATACTGAGCATGGTTATTCTTGAATGGATGTATCAAGCTAAAGTAGACGACTACTACTGTTTGGACACTGAGTTCCTTGGGACATGGAGGGTTGCTTGTAGCGGCGGGTTCCAGAGTTGGCACACATATCCCCTCAGGTAACCACCTCCGGCGAAATCCACTACCAGCAAGCGGACCCGTAAAAACTACCCTCCATTTCAGTTTGGATGGTGAGCCTAGGCACACTTCACTACTCGTAAGGGTACCCGCAGGGAGCCACGGGGACGCGGCGCCCACCACGAACCAGGCCGAAGAGTAAACCGGGCCGTATAGTTAGACCCTCTCCGCTAGTCCCACGCAAGCCAGACCCCACCCGCCCCCGCAGGGAACAGGTGGAAGCCGCAGCGACCGAGCACAGCACAGGACTGCTCTTAGCGCACGTTACTCCTCCCCCGACCGTAAGCGCGAACGACAACAGCAGGCACGGGTTCCCGCACTACGGTACACGCTCCTAGTGCACATTCCACAGCATCACACCGGACGTGGTTGCCACTGATTAGCACAGCTTCTCGCGCACTCGTCCAAGCTTCACCGATCACCATTGTAGTGCGCGATCACACCTCGAAATAAAGTCGAAGCACTCAAGGTTGTCTTTGCCCCATCTGGGTCAGATGTTCGGACCCATGCACTACCAGTCCCCAACTATGTAGAGGAAATATTTTGGCAGCAAAAATAGCAGGCTGCAAGGAGTGCCGATCGCTTGATCACTGATCACTGACCCCAGCAGCAGCCAACTGCGAAACATGGTGATGGCCACCGCCGTTGCCAGATGTCGTCACTTTACAGTCACCCCCGATCAGGATCACGTCACTCCCCTGCACCTCGAATGTGTGATGCTGAGTATATGGTACAGCTCATGCAGGCGGGATTGTTATGTAGATCTTTGATGTACTGTCACCATGTTATGTGAATGTGGTGGTTTTACATGGACTATCTTCCCAGATCCGGGTGCAACCCGTATCACCGGGCTAAAATCAATGCCAGCGTTTCTAAGTATTGATGGAAGTGGACCATCAGCCTCAGTTTGTTGAAGTACTTGCACTTTCTTCGTGGCAATGGCTCTACTGCTGTGAGCAGTGAAAACGCTATTCCATCAGCGTATAGTGATGTCTGTTCACTGGCAGTTGTCGGGATATCTGCAGCGTACAGACTGTTCAACACTGGAAACTCCAGCGTAAATAAGACGGCGGGAGATCTGAGGGGTTCCGATTCGTGTACAAATGTATAAAAATGCTAAATAGCTTTGTAGCACCTTTACCGCTGGGCCGGGAATCTGGGAGTGGTAGTTGAAGAGTAACTTCATCGTAGTGCCAAATGCACCTGCGACACATAACAGGTCTACCGCATCGTCGACACGATGATTGGAGGTTTTTGTTGCTGTTCTAACCATAGTCATAACTGTTTAGCAAAATGATTGTTCCTGAAGTCCAGAAGAAAGTCGGGTATGATGCCCTGTTTTGTGATATGTGTTTCAAGTCACTGCAGTAACTGCTTCTCGAAAATTATGCTAAAAGCTGATTACAAGTTGTGACGTTCTCTCTCTCCACACAGAATATTCGCTTTGTTCGTAAGGTGAAATTATTAATAATGAGATCAGTACTGCAATGATCAATTCTGGTAGAACACCAGGATTAACAGAATTTCCTATACACATCGAATTTTCTGTTAAATCCAGAGAATTTTTGCATAAAGTTACTTCTAAATGTAATCTGAGAAAAACAATCATTTCACGGTCGCAGCTCTTAATTTAATAGAATGGCATAAAAAAACTTAACTTAGTCCACAACCCGAAGGTTGGTTGGATCCTCCAGAAGGAGGCATACTAAGCCATTGTGTCAGAGGTAGGACGGCCAGTTCCCTTCCTCTGTGACCTACAGTTTAACGTGGAATCCGAACCACGGAGCGTCCTGGTATAGCTCATATGATTAAACACAACTCTCAAACTCAATGGCATATGATCGGCAAAATGAGTAAAAAATAAAATATTGATTTTTTTTAATGAATGTGAATAATTATTGACAGCAATGACTAAATAAAAATAGAATCAAAATTTGGAATTCGGCGGAATTAAGCTTTGACATTTTAGGTGCACATGCGCATAACGTTGTGGAGCATGGTCTCTTAACGCTTAACTCGTTACGCTAAATGAAAGGCGCGTCCTTTAAGGTTCGTTCCCACGGCGCGTGATAGGCAGGACACACCTTTCATCTTCTACCGCCTGTCGGTGGGTCGAGGCGCGCCGTCCCTGTTAACATATGCGGCAAAGAGGACAGGCGTTCCCTAGCATGCGCCGAGGGACGCGCGCGAACAAGTTTCATTTCGAAAGTTCTCCATTCGCCGATCTATGCAGGACATATTTTACTGCATCGACAGGGCTCGTTATTGAACTATCACCGCCGTTCCTCTTTAGGATCTGCAGTGGGAAGTCGGGGTTAAAACAACGTGTAATGATCTCGAGCGTCTTCTCTATTCGATAGCTGCCAGACCAGAGAGCAGACGTCAACAATACTCTCCGGCGGCGGTAGCAGTCAGTTGGCAGCCACATACAGAAGCAGATGGACTACGCCTAACAGCTTGGCTCTGCTGTTGGGGTATGATTGAATACGGAAGCCGTTGTCTTGAGAAGATGAAGATTAGTGTCGTGCAAATCTCCGATTACTCACATTCGAATTCACTCGGTTATATCTATGACTGGTCCTCTCTACCCGGGCGAGCTGTGAACGCTGGAACTTCCCCAGGTTCGGTGGTCAAACGAAGGCTCGGCGGACAAACGAAAGCTCGGGGGACATACGAAGGTTTGACAATGCTGGAACAGCGTATAGTGTCTTCCTCGCTGAGCCCATGGAGGAAGGAAATATATAGAGACAACGCAAGAGACCTTCACCACGCATTGAAGTGAAGCAGGGCGGAGGAGGAGTGGGGGGGGGGGCATGGCCAGAGTGAAGGGGGCATGGCCGCTTCCATACAGACACGGGGAATATGTACAAAAACCTCAAGGGGACTCTAGGATAAAGGTGACGCCGATATCTGGTGATGGATTATTATGTAACTCGATATGACAAATAAAAAATGAAGAATAAATTTTTTTGATATTCTGCTTAGTTTTCGAGATATTCTGTCCCAAATGTGAAATGGTTTTGGTTGAAATTCAGAAGAAAAAATTGGTTAAAGTCAAATTTGATGATGGATTCTTAATTAAAAAGACGAGACAAATTAAAAATAAAGAATAAAAATTTTCGATATCTCACCTAGTTCTAGAGATATACTGTATCAAAAGTGAGGTTTCTTGAGTTGAAATGGAGAAGAAAAATTTCGCAAAAGTCAAATTTAATGATCGATTCTTATGTAACACGACGAGACAAATCGAAAATAAAGAATAAAATTTTTCGATATCTTGCTTAGTTTTCGGGATATACTGGGAACATCGCAATGTTTGGAAGCGCAATACCGCTGCTGCCGCCATGCGGGAGAGTTTAGAGCCTGCTTCACCGATTTAACGTCACTTCTCCTCCATATATTTCCTTCCTCCATGGCTGAGCCGTGCTCGGCTCGTATTGGGGGTTATTCTTCTCTTCCGCTCGCGACTGTCTTCTGTCGCTAGTTCTCGGTGAGCCCGCATGCTCGTTTTTCCGTTAGAGAGCGCTGTGGCTCCTTGCTGCCCTCTATCGGCCCATAGAGCGTATATGATTTGGGACACGGAACCGAGCAGGGAGTTAGTTGGTTAGTCGGAGTTAGTCGGAGTAAGCCAGTCAAGCAGTCAGTCGGAGGCAGAGTACTTCCCTGTGTCGCCGTGACGCTGGAGGCCCGGTGGGGCGGCGGGGTCCGGGTTTGGACCGGGCGGCCAGGGAGGCAGTCAGTCAGTCGACCAGTCAGCGGGAAGGTAGTCGCTTGATCGCAGCGGTTTGTTTGGTGGCGTCTGGTACTTCCCTGTGTCGCCGTGACGCTGGAGGCCCGGTGGGGCGGCGGGGTCCGGGTTTGGACCGGGCGGCCAGGGAGGCAGTCAGTCAGTCGACCAGTCAGCGGGAAGGAGTCGCTTGATCGCAGCGGTTCTGTTTGGTGGCGTCTGGTACTTCCCTGTGTCGCCGTGACGCTGGAGGCCCGGTGGGGCGGCGGGGTCCGGGTTTGGACCGGGCGGCCAGGGAGGCAGTCAGTCAGTCGACCAGTCAGCGGGAAGAAGTCGCTTGATCGCAGCGGTTCTGTTTGGTGGCGTCTGGTACTTCCCTGTGTCGCCGTGACGCTGGAGGCCCGGTGGGGCGGCGGGGTCCGGGTTTGGACCGGGCGGCCAGGGAGGCAGGCAGTCAGTCAGTCGACCAGTCAGCGGGAAGGAGTCGCTTGATCGCAGCGGTTCTGTTTGGTGGCGTCTGGTACTTCCCTGTGTCGCCGTGACGCTGGAGGCCCGGTGGGGCGGTGGGGTCCGGGTTTGGACCGGGCGGCCAGGGAGGCAGTCAGTCAGTCGACCAGTCAGCGGGAAGGAGTCGCTTGATCGCAGCGGTTCTGTTTGGTGGCGTCTGGTACTTCCCTGTGTCGCCGTGACGCTGGAGGCCCGGTGGGGCGGCGGGGTCCGGGTTTGGACCGGGCGGCCAGGGAGGCAGTCAGTCAGTCGACCAGTCAGCGGGAAAGAAGTCGCTTGATCGCAGCGGTTTGTTTGGTGGCGTCTGGTACTTCCCTGTGTCGCCGTGACGCTGGAGGCCCGGTGGGGCGGCGGGGTCCGGGTTTGGACCGGGCGGCCAGGGAGGCAGTCAGTCAGTCGACCAGTCAGCGGGAAGGAGTCGCTTGATCGCAGCGGTTGTGTTTAGTGGCGTCTGGTACTTCCTTGTGTGGCCGTGACGCAGCGAGGTCTTGTGGCTTGACCGGGCGGCCAGGAAGGTGGATTGGTGTGTCCACCGCGACTGGTCCTAGTTCGCTTGGGGCGAGGGAATTCCTCCGATACGCTCCTGGTCGAGAGCGCTGTTCCGTAGACTCGGCAGTACGGTGGCGATCGACGCTCATGGTCACTTCGATTTGACGCATGCCATTATCTTGCCCTATGCGGGTATTGGAGGGAGTATTGCCTGTCAACTCCAACTACAAGTGTATCACCTACGGCTTCCTCGTTAGTGGTCTGGCTCATCTGTAAAATTGTGTTTGGTACTACCTGCAGACTTGTTACATGCTGGTAGATTTGCGTGAGCCAGTCTGGTTATTTTCTGTTATTTGATATAAGTGGAATTGTCTGTGATTACAGGGTTATTCAAATTATAATCTGTAAGCTCAAAGTTTTATGCATTATATTGTATCATATTGTGATTATAGGGTTATTCAAATTATAATCTGCCAAGGTTTTATGCGTTATATTGTGTCATATTTGTGATTACGGGGTTATTCATATCTTAGTCTGCAAGATCGCAGCGTGTGTTATTTGGTATTATATTCTCTGTAAGTTTTGGCACTGTCCTTGATGATTGTAATAAATGCTTAAAACAAGGCTTGGACTGATAACCATGCTCCCACACTCTTCCCATTGAGTCCTTGTGGCTAATAATAACTACTACCACATATCACTCGCCAGAACCGTGTAACAAGGATAGTACATCATACAAAACTGGACAAGATTTTACAGTAGGGGCATTCTCGAATCTACAAGCGTATCAGTGACTACTAACAACATTTTGTGTAATTTCTGTCAATTGATTCGTAATAGACATGAAGTGTAACGTGTATCTGTTTGATAAACATATGTAACGGAATCATTACAAACCATGCGATCAGAACACGGAGCAACGAAAACCATGCAATAAATAAGTTATCTATAGCTACTGTCATACATAAAGCATACCCTGAATCCACGTTTAGTGCGTTATGATTTATACAGAAACTTCAAATATATGTGACATCTTGTAAGGATTTGTACCTATTAATGTAGACTATTGATCTTACTCACTTTAGTAAAATAACAGATACCACTTTCATACGTGATTGTAAATAACCTTAGATTATTCAGTTGTTTTTGAGAAAGGTTGTTACCTAGCGTGGTGGGTGAACGGTTAACGTTCTGGCCTCGCATTCGGGAGGACGCAGGTTCGAATCCCCGTCCGGGCATCCAGTTTCGGGTTTTCCATGATTTCTCCAAATCACTCCAGGCAAATTCCGGGATGATTCCTTCAAAATGGCCATGGACAAATTCCTTCCCGTTTCTTGTCCCCAGTCCCACCCCGCCTCTAATGACCTTAGACGTCGACGAGCCGATAGAAAAAAAGAAAAAAAAAAGATTGTTCCACTTTTATGAAATGCTGGAACATAACCACAGAAATATTGAAATGTGGTGAAATCTGCCGATTTTTATTTTTTCATTAACATAGAGTTGGGCCCGGTCTTTAAGTATTATCCCAAAGTAAACGTTTACAATCTTATAGAATGATACAACAGCACGTATAAAATAACAAGGAGAAGACATATAGGCCTACACTTCATTCTTTAATTTTTGAATTAATTCATCCTTCTATTTGGCGATTTTAAGACTGCGATGCAGTTCGTCGCTGTTCAGATTGTAGGAGCGGGTACCAGCGTTGCCTCGTCTCCCCACACAGCACGTGAATAACAGACTGAGTCTACTGTCAGGCTCGAGCTTACGTCCAGGCTCGGTCCTCTGTACTGTATACCCGGCATTTGGCCGACAGAGGTCGCGCTGGCAGCGACTAACCGAGCGAGCCAGTCAGCGTTTGCACGACTTTAATGCAGACGTATCATAGATTTGGAGCTAGGCTCATTTATATTTACTATAGATGGGGTTAACTTGTATCAGCAAGTGCTCACAACTCGCTCGCCGCTCGCATAATATTATTATAGCGAAGCAGTTATCATGCTATCAACCACTTGTCACTATTTATCCATAGTCTACAGCATCTTCAGAAGGTAACACCAACGTATCCTATATTGCACTATGTATTCTTTTTTATATAGCTTTGTATATTTGTACAGCACCGTATATTAAACCAAGGCTCCCCAACCCTAGGCAGCGGGCCACTAAATGGCCTTCAAGTACTTTTAAATTTGCCCGTCAACAGCAGCTGTCTACAACATGCTAGCTCAAAAACGTCTGTAACGATCTCATTGATGTTTTTTACATTTTGATTATAACTTTATAAAAAAAACCTCTGCAAAGGTCTCATTGACGTGTTTTACTTGTCGATTATAATTAAACTGTGTTATTTGTATCTTTGTCATATTTAAATATCTATTGTAGCTATATTCATGTATTATCTGACCTGCAGGCTAACTTAGAATCGAAATTGTTGCCCGTCTCCAACATTGGTTGGGCAGTCTTGCATTAAACAGCGAACGTTTCGTTCTGAATTCATTACATCATGATCACGAATATATCACCCCGATCCCAGATCGACTATCGAGCTCAATTCTTATCCCGTTTACCTCTACAATTTATCTTGTCAGTCTAACTGCTAGGGCTGACAGGGCCGCTAGTATTCAAACAAATGGCTTCGAAAATACGTAATACATCTTTCCAATCCCCAGCCATTATTGTCATCTCTCATAGAATGAAGCCTGTGTCTGTCTTTACGCGACAGGAAATAAACAAAAATTCTTAAAATTTTTCAGAGCGAATCCTTTGGGAAAAATACACATCAAATTCTTAAATTAGCCACATCTGATCAAGATATCAAAACTTTTCATTCTTTACTGTATCTGAATAATAATGGGGTAGTCTCCGTTTGCGTAGACTTCCGCGTTCGTTCTCCGGGTGGAGCCGCGTCGATTTTTCTCTCTATTCGTATTTAATACTTCAATTAATTATTTTAACTTCCTTCAAAATACCATACATTTTTTAAATTTTGCAGAGTGAACCAAAATGGTGATTCGCAGGTTCAGTTTTTAGTTCAGTCAGGTCGGGTTACTCGGTGATGACTTTTGAGCTTTTTACTATAAATTGCTTAGTCTCTGTCGGCGCTAAACCTCTGTCTTTATTACTTTTAAGGCCCTTCAAAATCAAATTCTTCAGATTTTACTGAGCGAACCCTTACAGCTAAATACGGGTAACGTGTATATTTTAGCCAGATCGGGTCAAGTGGTCGAGATCTTTACCATATCCTGTGCAAAATCCTCATGATCCTAAAACTCAAGAGAAATACTTAATATTTTGTTGAGCAAGCCTTTTTGGTCAGTTGCAACTTCAGTACCTTTTTTTTTTTTTTTTTTTTTTTTTATTGTATTTACGTCTCTCAACAGCGAGGTCTTTAGAGACGGGAAAGGATGTGGGGCAAGGATGGGGGCAAGGAATGGGAAGGAATTCGGCCATGGCCTTTTGAAGGAAGCATCCCGGCATTTGCCTGGAGTGATTTGGGAAACCATGGAAAACCCAAATCTGGATGCCCGGACGGGGATCGAACCGCCGTCCTCCCGAATGCGAAGCGAGAAATTCAGTACCTATTTGTCAGCTTAGTCCATGTGGTCATTTGATTCTTTACTGTACGTAGTCTATTCGCGCGAAATTTTTTTACTTTTAACTGCTTTCAGACTCAACATAAATACCACAAAATTTGCTGGATAAATCGGAAAGGTGAAACACAGTCGCAATCTCTATTAGTGTCAGTTCGGCTCTCTGATTTATTACCTTCCAGCTTATTATTTAATATTGCGTAGGCTCTGCCAGCGTGAAACCTCTGCCTTTCGCTTTCTAACGTTTTCTAAATCCTTTCGAAATCTATACAAATTGTCAAAATTTTACAGAGTGAGCAAAAACGGTAAAATTTGTATTTCAGCCAGATCATCTCTCGTACAGGGGCGTAGCTATTATGGGGCTAGGCGGTGCAGAGCACCGGTGCCCCTACGCTCAGGGGGCCCCCAAGCGCAGTTCAGAGGGCCCACGGGCCTTCACGGCAAACTGGTGACTTTTTTTTAGCTCTACCGTCATCTAAGGGGGTCCCTGTGACACAGGGAGCCTCTCACAAAGGGCCCCCACTATTCAGGGGGCCCCCAACCACTGCTCATGGGGCCCCAAGCACAGCTCAGGGGCCCCCTGCCTCAGCTCAGGGGGCCCCTACCAGCAACACAAAGCAAAAAAAAAGGTCGCCCATCTGGCCTGAGGACTCAAAATAAATTTTTTGCACCGTTGCCCTTGTTGATGTAACTACGCCACTGCTCTCGTACTTATTATCTTTGACCCTTTGATCTCTTTCGGCTCAAAAACTATGTCTTTCCTTAATACTCAACCGAAATTCTTCAAATTTTGCAGAGCTAACCTTTAGGGTGAAATACAGGTCATGTTTATATTTCAGCCAGTCGAGTCGTAACCTTCAAACCTATTGCTGTATTATGCTATAGTTGCTGTCTTTCCAAAATATAAGTCTCAACTACTTCCAAATCTCTTCAGACTCAATAGAAATAGTTCAAATTTTGCAGAGTAAACCTTTAGTGTCACATAGATGTCAAGTACTCATTTAAGCCAGAATGACATACACTATCATAATCTACGATCCTGTGACTTACTCTCAGTCCGCACAAAATCACTCAAACTCAACAGATTTTTTTCAAATTTTTTAGAGTGAAACTTAAAGTGAAACACAGATCAAGTTCGCATTTCTGCCAGATAATGTCAAACCGTTATGACCTTCGAACAAAAAAACGGAACTTTTCTATACTCGCGACCATACCAGCAACAATATCACGGGCTTGTAACTGAGCTTAGTGGGTGAGCGGTAACGCTGTGGCCTCGCATTCGAGAGGACGTCCATTCGAATCCCCGTCCGGGCATCCGGATTTGGGTTTTCCATGGTTTCCCCAAATCACTCCATGCGGATGCCGGGATTCATCCTTCAATATGCCATGGCCAAAACCCTTTCCGTTTCTTGTCCCCAGTCCTTTCCCGCCTGCCTCTAATGACCTCGACGTCGACGAGGCATAAAACCATATTTAAAAAAAAATGGGGATTATACCTAGTCTGTAAATAATCAGTTTGCTAGAAAATTGATCAAATGGTTATAGCATGAAGCTCAAATTATCTACTTTGCATTAAATGTTTGTCAGTTTTCTATCTGGTACCTGTTGTTTATTTTACCATACACATCTTATACTGCTTAGGCCGTGGCTGTTCGCGCAAAACTGTATTTACGCAATCTAACTGCCTTCAAACTTGACATAAATTCTACGAATTTTGCATGGCAAGCCATTAGGGTGAAATACACGGCGATTTCGTATTTCAGACAGATCAAATGAAGCAATCAAGATTTTTGATCCTCTTATTATATTTTTAGGCCATGTCCGTCCGCACAAATAAATCTTTACTCGTCCTAACTCCATTTAAACAGGAAAATCAAATTTTGCAAAGCGAACTCTTTTGGTCGCATATAGTTCCAGTTTAATGTCTGTTCAGATCAGATCACGTTGTCAGACTTTTGACACTTAATTATTTAGTGCCTAATGGCAATCTCGCATAATCTCTGTTTCTGCGCATTCTAACTCCGTTCAGACTCGAAATAAATACTTCAAATTTTTCAGAGTGAACGTAAAACAGAGTGAGCGTAAAACACATGTCAAGTTCGTATTTCAGCGAGATCGGCTTACGTTGTTATAACGTTTGATATGTTTACTAAATGTTGCATAGTCTCTGCCGGCGCAAAACCTGTGTGTTTATTACATATCTGACCCTTTAAACTAGGGTTACCAGAATTTTTTCTCCAAATCCAGGTACGCTTCACAACTTTTTCAGCAAAATCCGGGGACGCTTTCGGCATTTGTCCTAATTACGACTTGTACTTTTATAAGTTATACGATTAAAATTTGGGTTAACTTAAAAGTCACATATTGTTTATATTTTGTATTTTAAATGAGGATCACAGACAGCCTTGTAGCACACAGCAAGGAGACTTGATTTTCCAAAGCTGTTGTGTCCAAGACACAATATACTTGTAATTTTCTTTTATTCCGAGGCACGTACAAGGAAAGAAATGCGCTTTAAACGAATGCATCAGCAAATCGGGGCTTTTAAGATCTCTCGCTTGATTAAACCAAATTTCTGTGGACAACAGTAAAAATTCGGGGACATTGCGGGGACGAAATCTGTCCGGGACAGAGAGCTAAATACGGGGACTGTCCCCGGTAAACGGGGACGTCTGGTAACCCTACTTTAAACTCAACCAAAATTCTTAAAATTTAAGAGATAAAACCATTAGCAGGGGCGGATCCAGGATTTTGGTTTGTGGGGGAGGGGGCTTGAGTGGACTTTGGTTTGTGAGGGGCTTGACTTGAGTGAATTTTGGTTCAGAGGGCTTGCCTTCAGCGGAGAGCGAAAAAAAAGAAAAAAAAGTCTCCAAAATCACAATGTCGGGGGTGGACCGAGATACTTTTGGGGGGGGGGCTTGAGCCCCGTAGCCCCCCCCCCTGGATCCGCCCCTGACCATTAGGATAACATACAAGTCACTTTCATATTTCCAGATCGAATTAAGCGGTCGTAACCCTTCATCCTGTAAGGCCACTGCAGGTCAGCACAAAGATCAAAATTGCTATACACGTAATCCAATGATAGCGTTCTCACTGCACGGTCCGGTCAGGTCAAGGCAAGGCAGGTCAACCTGAACACCGCGGCGCCACCA
The DNA here is from genome assembly GCA_031002005.1 of Vandiemenella viatica. Classification (NCBI taxonomy): domain Eukaryota; kingdom Metazoa; phylum Arthropoda; class Insecta; order Orthoptera; family Morabidae; genus Vandiemenella; species Vandiemenella viatica. The sequence continues at coordinate 135,505,783 of JARYHS010013631.1, read as the reverse complement.
ATCAATAACGGTCAAGACCTGACCTGAACTGCCCCGACCGCTAGCGTGAACGTGCAACAGTCAGGTCAGATCAGATCAACATGGACGACGAACGTCTCATAGAGCTTGTTCGAGGTTACAGTGAATTATACGATTTTAGTGATAAGAGATATTGCGATTCATCACACAAAAGTGCACTGTGGATAGAGATCGGAAAAAAACTCCTACAAGGTAAGCTTATAAAATTGCATGATATTGCGCAAGAAGTAGAATTATCGCAAAAAGTTGATTACTTTATATTATACAGGGTGGGGCATTTAATATGTTCTCTGGAAATATTTCGGAAAGAAAGCATTTTAACAAACAATAACCTATATAAAAAATAATCGTATAGTAGGGGGCTACAATTATGTGATATTGGATTTTTCACAGGTGGCGCTGTTGTCATTACAACAAGGTCAACTTAATTCTTTTAAATGGGAACCCCTATTTTTTTGAAGATTCCGATTCCTCATGAAAAAATAAAAATAGTTTGCTTAACTCACTTTTCTGTTAGCCTCACAGATGGCGCTGTAATCGCTAAAAATGAATATTCGCGTTTTTTGTGTATAATTTTAATTATTGTTTAAATAATTACATGTAATTTTCATTCTGTAAACATGGAAGGTAATTTTAAAGGATAATGACGAAATTGATTTTTAAATGCTTTTTCTTACTTATTTGCAGCCATGTCTACAGCAGGTGCTCAAAAAGGTGACCATTTACTTCCAGACATTTTCTGACCCTTTGCAGAAATGATGCCTGAACAGCTCGAAGTGTGTCAGAAAATGTCTGGAAGTAAATGGTCACCTTTTTGAGCACCTACTATAGACATGGCTGCAAATAAGTAAGAAAAAGCATTTATAAAATCAATTTCGTCATTATCCTTTAAAATTATCTTCCATGTCTACAGAATGAAAATTACATGTAATTATTTAGACAATAATTAAAATTATACACAAAAAACGCGAATATTCTTTTTTCGCGATTACAGCGCCATCTGTGAGGCTAACAGAAAAGTGAGTTAAGCAAACTATTTTATTTTTTCATGAGGAATCGGAATCTTCAAAAAAAATTAGGGGTTCCCATTTAAAAGAATTAAGTTGACCTTGTTGTAACGACAACAGCGCCACCTGTGAAAAAACCAATATCACATAATTGTAGCCCCCTACTGTACGATTATTTTTTATATAGGTTATTGTTTGTTAAAATGCTTTCTTTCCGAAATATTTCCAGAAAACATATTAAATGCCCCACCCTGTATACGTCGGAAATACTGAGAATCGATAGACTGTCCTCTTTTGTTTTGTCAAGCAGAATCAATTATTCTGCTGAACTGAAAGTTAAAATTATAAGGTTTAAACAACAATAAAACATCTGGATATTGTGGGTCATTTGCGGTAGGATCAGATTTTTATGAACCATTTTCATGCCAATGCAATTGAATATGTTGTGTATTTCTTCGGTTCTGTATTTTTACATGTTCACATTGGCTTGTAATTGTACCGGGTTTCAGTATCAGTTGAATCTGTAATAGCAATATTTTGCATTACAGGTATTGGTTGCATCTTTATGACTAATTTCGTGTCACTTTCACTGCACTATAGATACTGTTTTTTTGTTTTTTTTTTTTTTTTTTTTTTTTTTTTTTTGGCTTACATTATAGTGCAATAAAAGAACCGCTGAAGATGCTTCAGAGAATTAAGTGCATCACGTACGGACGATAAAAACAACATATTCAATTGTATTGGCGTGAAAATTATTCATAAAAAATTGAACAATAAAACAATTTATAAAGCTTAAATTCTTTGTTTATTTCTTCAAAACGTTTTGTTCGTAAAAGATTAATAAACAAAAAATATGTTATTTCGGATTATGATGGTTTTCTTATAGTTGAAGTAATTTTATCCAATATTAGATGGAGCTCTATTTCGATGTGTTTTCCATGTATTGCTCATAGGCAGTCGAGAAAATCCAGGATGTCCAAATCCGAATAGCTATCGCTTCCCATTCCATGTTCTGAAACGTTGGACTTATTATTTTTTATTTTTTTACTTGTGCCTTTACGCCTCATCGAGGTCATTAGACGCGGGATGGGACTGGGGACAAGGAACGGGAAGGAATTCGGCCATGGACCTTTTGAAGGAAGCATCCCGGCATTCGCCTGGAGTGATTTGGGGGAACCATGGAAAACCTAAATCTTGATGTCACCCGAATGCGAGGCCAGAGCGTTAACCGCTCACCCACCACGCTCGGTATGAAGCGTTGGAATGTAGATACTTAGTAAATTATCTATTATTTCTTTGCGGGTATCTTGAACTATAGAGTGTACCGTTGTATGTCCAAGGCGGTAACTTAAAGTGATTGTTGGGAAGAATATCCTGTTCCCAGATAACTGAAAAAGGTAGCACTTACGTACTTACTTGCTTTCTCTTCATCGGTTGGCCTAAATCTTGTTCCGGCCATAGCTTTCTTACCATCTGTACTTGGGTCTACCAACTTCCGATCTTTCTGTAGAAAGCTGCTGCAGGGCAAGCTTCAAAAATCTGTCATAACTTATCCTTTCAACGTGGTCCTTCAATTTTTCTCTTTTTTTGGTGGGAAATTCTATCATTCAGAGAGGAAATATTTTGTTGTTACCTCATTTCTTCATTCCTTCTTCTATGAATCAGGGAATGTCCTTTTATTGTTCTTAGGAACATTTCATTGAATTTTATTTATGTATTATATTTTATTTACCAACGTCTTGCTGTCATATATATACACCTTTAGTATTTACAGTTTAGTGTTCATCGAACTGTTCCACGCGTGTGTTGAATACAGTGAAGTATCTTCTTCACTTCGTAACCTTCATTAAACGATAGTTCACAACCGAGGTAGGTAAAGCTTGAGACTTGTTTCATTGGTTCATTATGAGTCATTATTTTGACTCTGATTGGATACTCACCATGACATAACTTTTGTTTTTGTACGAGACAACAAATTTAAATCTTTACTAATAATATTTAATGCATGTATTGATTTTTGGAGTCCATCTTCATTTCCTGTAGGATAAAATGCTTTGTGTTTATATGTGTGATTTTTATTCCATGATGGTCATTTTCCTTCCATTTGCAAAGTCACCTATAGATATATTAAAAAATGTTGGAGACTGCAACGATTTTAAACTCCTTGTTAATTGTTATCTCTTCTGTTAGTTTATATCCCAAATCTGATTCCTTTTTCTTTTCCTTTTACGCATGTTCCAGAAAATTTATATCAAATGTATTGGATATCCATTCTTTTGCATTATTTTCCACAGTTAGTCCCATTTACTTTATCAACCATCTTTTCTTAATCCACAAAAGCAATCTAAGTAATTAAGGGAGTAATTAAGGGGAGGGGAGTGGAGAGGCCTTAAAAGGGTGCGCGGAGGCCAGACACTGTCAGTGCAGCACCGGTACTCCCTGCAGCACACATCTAACCTGAAGATGGCGGCAGAGTCAGCCGCCGAAAGCTCGTTGTCTTTCTTCAACAACATACGGCGAAAAACCCGCGAAGACTATATTTCAAGTTAAATTTTCTTCTCCAGTATATGTATGAGGTAAAATATACTATCCATACAGAAGCTTCCTTTCCTAAATCCACATTGTTCTTCTAAAAGAAGAATATGTGTTACCTTGAGCCTGTTTTACAAACTAACTCCTCGATAATTATTACCTGAACTTATACGGTATTTCCTTTCTTCCATCATTCTCCTGGGACGGTTATCCTTTTCCAACATAAGTACTTTTATAATAATTCCACATATTTAATCAATTCTAAGTCAATTTTATCTAATCCAGGAATTTTTCTATTTTTAAATGATCTTAACGTTGCAACGACTACCACTATGGCTAAAAGATCAATTTCTTTAACATCAGCCCCTACATCCTCTCCTCAATTTTTCTCCGTGATTACTATTATAAAAAATTTTACAGTGCTTTATCCATGATTCTTCTTCAATTTCATTTATGTTAGCAGTTTACTTTTCATCTTTGTTATCATGTTTCAAATGCTTATAAGTCATCTCTTTTCTACCATGGACATCATATCCTATTGAACTTATCAATCTGTCCTATGTTTCTTGATTCAGCTTCCTTGCTCTTGTCTTAGCAATATTTCTTTTTCGTTTATACTCAATTTCTGTGTTTCAATCCTGTGTCATTTTCGATAAGACTTTTGCTTTTGTTTAACGGCTTTTGCAACTTCATCATTCCAAAATTTAAGTTAAGTTTTTCTTCTAAATTTTTTTTTATTTCCGATGGCTTCATATATTGCTTTCAGTGTTGATGAAGCTATAATTTCCCATTTTTGTTGTTGATATCATTACTTGTTGGATTTTTCAGTAGGGTGTTGTAATAGCCTAATAGGCTTCGATATAAGTGTCTTATTCCTTTATCTTGTAATAGATAAACCTTATAAACTTCTTGATATTTTTATATTTTTTTATTCAGTCTTTTTCTCCATTTAACTTTTGAGAAAACGAGTTAATGATCTGATTATACATCATTACCTCTATGTACTCTGGTGTCTACTACATCTGGAGTGAATTTTCTGTTGAGCATTAAATAGTCAATAATAGATCGTTGCCCTCTTACTGTTCATGTAAACTTATTGATATCCTTTTTTCCGAAGAATGTGCTAGTAATTTTTAATTGATTGATGGACGCAAATTCTCCCATTAATTAAAAATTTCATTTAATGTGTATTCACCTTTATTTAATCACATCTGGAATTGCGTTGTTTGCTACTAGAGCATTAAAATCACCAACCATTAAGGGGCTTCCATTAACTACGTGGCTCACATCCATTTTGGCCTTCTGTGAACGCCCCCTTCCCCCATCTAGCACGACGTGGTTAAATTGTGTCTAGCTCCCCCCCCCCTTTTCCCTCCACACCTCGCGTGGCACATAGCTTTTTTTCCTTATTGGTTCCAGAAGATATTTTGTACTGTTTTCTCTTGTCAGATTATCGTAAATTACATACGCAGATAATTAAACAAATATATTATCGCATGCTTTTGTGTGTTCTGTACCTTATTTTAATTGTTATAAATAATATAAATGAATAGCTACGTGGCTTGGCTTGGGACCCCCCTCCACCCACACGTAGTCCCACGTATCCCAACGTAATTTTCCAACCAACTATCCCTCCCTAAAACCAAGGCACCTAGTTTATGCACGCTCTCTTATTAGAATTTTTTTTTTTAATTTCATGTATCACTAATTAAAGGTTTTCATAAAATTGTTCAGATCCTTCTCGTTTGCTTTCTTCTGGGATATATTTGGCGATCAAAGTTAGGTTGCCTCTCTCTACTTCTTAAAGTAAAGATCCTTTCATCTATTAAACTGTATCTCACTATTTTATTTTTCCATTTTATACTCACTAAAATTGCCACTCCTGCTGCACGTTCTTCTTCTCGTGCAACTTCACTGTAAATCATTGTACATTTATCAATTTCTTTTGTTTCTTTAAATTTATTTTTTGCCTCTGTAATTACAACAACGTTAATTCCCTTTCTGGATAACTCTCTATCAATATCATCTTCTTTACTTTTTATATCTCGCACGTTCCACGTTTCTGCTTTCAAATTATCTTTAATTCCGAATCGTTTGTCCTTTGACCTTGCCGCCTTTGTCAGCATCATACAATCCATCCGGCTTTTCTTACTCCGAGGTTTATGAGTAATATTTGTTTTCTGTTGAAGGATTACCAGCCCTTTGCACAACCATCAACCTGGAGGACAAGAGTTTTATTTCAGGTTTTTCTTTCCTTTAAAAACAGAAAGTCCCAGTTTTAGGGCGCCGGGGGCTCGCCTTCTATCCTCTACCGTTAAGCGGCCCCTACACGATCAATAATATTGATGTCCTCCCTAGACTGCTCAATAATTATTGCACAATAGTTTAGTTGACTTCGAAATGACGGACGAGCAGGACGTAGCAGCTGTTGCTATTACTTGGGAAAAAAAAAATGTAAGACGGATAAAGAATTGGTATGTGAAGCGGAAATATTCACACATGAGGGAATTGTCTTCGAACTGTCTTGGTGCTTTACGCAGGAGACATCTAGTTATCAAGATACCTCCTGGTTCTGAATTCCTTTTTATAAGTTTAAAAACTTTTACAGTATTGCTCTGTTGGGTATAGCAAACGCGAATTACAAGTTTTTAATGGTAGACGTCGGATCGAATGTATGTGTCTTCGTGTATATATATGATGGTGGCTTTCTTAATGTTCCAAATTTGGAGATATGCTAATTAATCACCTCACAAGAACTTTTACTAAACAGTAATAAGCTTGTGCCATTTTTTTTTTTTTTTTTTTTTTTTCTGTGACGATGCGTGACTGTTTTAACAACAAGCGAAAATTTCGTTGGAAAGATCATTTTTGTTAGCATTGTTTGAGTAAATTTTGTGTTGTATTCATACCTAATAACTCCTTTTAAGGTCACTTGTATACTAACTCAAGGTTTGTTGTTATTATTGTGGCTTGTAATAAAACTGAAATAATAAATACTTAAATCATTCAGTAATTTTCTCTGCTCTTCCAGTGGCCCCATTGTATGTTTTGAGCTCACCACATCCTGATATCAAGAAAACTCAGCTGGTCGAAGTACGAAAACGTTGGCTCCACCACTTAATTTATTCTTTTTTTGTTTCTTTAATTCGTTTTACTTCTTTTCCGTAGTTGGTTCTCAAAAAAAATCGATCCTTTTGTAACATCTTACCTCGTAGCAATTGCATGTTTCTCTTTATATTTATGCAGCAGAATTTCATAAGCCTTATTTTTTCCTGACTGTTTTTATACTCAGACGATTTGACATTCAATAATGCTGGTAAGTTATGCACTCACTTCACTTTTGCATTTATTTTCAGAAGAAAAAATCAATGAAAAAAATATTACAGTAACAAAATACAAGCGGAGACTAGTGATCGTACCCGTGTCTCGAGACCAACTGAGGGGATATTGCGCAATATCGCCCACAGACGGCACAACGTATTTCAGATTGCACAATATATTTCAAACTGTTCTGATTCACTCAATAATATTGCACAACCTCTCAATCTAACTTATAGACGTTCAATATTATTGTGCAACCATAAATATTGTGCAATAATATTGACCGTGTAGGGGCCGCTTTAGCTATAATCCAAGGAATCCATTTCCCAGATGCCTTCGTGGACGTGGGATTAGGATTTGCTGGCAAAGTTGCTAAAATAGATCCCAAAGCATTTCTCAAGGTTTTATTGTCTCAGCCAGTCCAGCATAAGCTGAGACCCTTGAGGCCATATCAGCCTTCGATCCGCGAACAAAAGAAAAAAAGTAGTGAAAAACATAATTTAAACATCATTGTTGAAACATAAGCAATAAGCTAAGAGTAATTAAAATTTAAGAAATAACCAAATGTGTGTGTGTGTTTTTTTTTTTTCAGATCCGAAAAAATGCAAACAGAGATGGGAATCTTTGAGATCCCAGTTCAGGAAAGTTTTGAGATCGAAAATAACATCAACGGGACAAGCATCCTTCCCATCCTCAAATTGGAGATATGAATCTCATTTGCAATTTCTCGTTCCCCATATCAAAGTTAAAGGTAGGGTAACTTCAGTCTTAACAGAATATGACGAAGAATCTTTTTCCATTGATGTGAAAGAAGACATCACATTTGAACCGACAATGGAAACATCATGTGTCTCATCAGCTGGGGAGCCAGCAGGGAAAAAATCTAATAAAACATTTTCCAGAAGAAGAAAACCCAGCCCAGACACTGCTACGATAAAACACTTTTCAGACGTGGAGCTTAGGCAAAAGGAAACGGAGCCGGATGAAATTGACCTCTTTTTTGACACAATGAAGGCGACTGTTAAGAAATTTTCTGCTACAGAAAAGATCCAAATAAAAAGAAAAATTTTCGATGTTGTTTCGGAAGCTGAAATGAGAAGAAACAATACACAGCAATGTCACTGTGATAGTGCACAAACACATTCTGTTATTGAAGTGCAACCTCCTCATTTTGAAGATACGCCTCCTGCATCACTATGCTCGTAGAGACCACCAAATTTGTATGCCTATGTGGAAAACTATTCAACAGAAATTTATTACTGAGATTGATGTTCCAATTCTTTTTTAAAATTTTATGTTGTTGTAAGAATTTATTTTTACATTTAATAAAAAGAAACTAAATATTTAGTTTTTTTATAATTAGTTTATTCAGTTCTGAATTAAACTTAATTAATAAATACATATCTTTAAAATTAAATTGTGTTTTACTTACCTTAGACAAACAGCTAATTTTTCAGATGGTATTATGCCTTTTCGAAAATTGGTATCATTTTTATTCAAATCACTTTTCAGGTGAGACAGCATATTTATAAACACATAGTGACACATTGGAAAATATTTGTAAAACTTTACATCATCTTCAGCCATCTGTCGTTACAAAGAGCTAAACTCTCCTTCTTCTTGTTGCATTTGCACCCAAAACCGTCGTCTTTTTTGCCTTGGCGTAATATTGGCCTCTTCATCCAAAATAGTGCGATTTCAACTAAAGTTAGCGTAGAGAACTAACAAATGAGTTACTGAAATTAAATGGTGTCGTCTAAGATTTGAACTGATCTGATCGGGAATGTGAACGTTTCTGGCGATATCCTTGATTGTGAGTGATCTGACCTGACTTGATCTGTATGTAGTGTGAACCGGTCATTAATATATTGTGTGATAGTCTCTGTCTATGCGTAATCTCTGTCTTCACTACTTCCAAGACCCTTTAGACTCTGCAGAAATACTTAAGATTACATACAGCAGTCCAGTAACGGGGTGGTAAGAAGGGGGTCTCAGAAACATTATATTACATATTATACATATTATCTTGTATATATTGGTGAGAGTATGCAGAAACCAAGTTTTCGACCTTCAACACCCTCGGTACAATTTTCGGTGGCCAAAAAACGTCAAACGTTTGGTATTTTTTCAGTTTTTCGTCTATACCGCCTTCCTGACGAGTCCTAGCAAGAAATACTTTATTTCCGATTTGAAAGAGGATCAAATTTCCTACAACTTTTGTAGTACAAAGCTTTTTCTAAATTCAAAACAAAACGAACTACAGTTCTTAGAAAATCAGCAAAATTTTACACTTTTCCGAAGAAGTTGTGTTTTTACCTACTTTGTCGCCCAAAATGACCTGGAACCCCTGTATAAATAATTTATATATATACACTTCTGTATGACATAGTATTTATAAGTACTATACTTTGATTATTGATGGTCAATTCAAGAAACATTTGGCATCGTTGGCCGGAAGATTCCGCCAGGTGACAATGTTTTTCGGTTCGCCGCACAATACGTATTTATATTGGCCACAGCATCTTCACAGATGATAGTTGTAGCGACTCAGCTACATCGCCTAGGACGGTAGTTAGAAGCCATGAACTTGCCCAGCATTCGTGACTTCTCTCGACCTCGACAGCTAGTTCTGCAGGGGCAACAGGTCGCCACGTGCATAGCCATCTCGGTTGCAGGAGTTGACGACTTGTTCGGGTAGAACCCTAATGTCGCCTACGGTACTACGGATCCGTTGCCTCATCCGCCAGCAACGCCGTACCGAAGATCTTCTCCGCCGCTGTTGCCGTTGAGGACTTCACCCGTAACCCTGGGCAAGGGGACTGCGATATACCCGGCTGGACTTAGCCGCTCCACATTCCGGCCAACTGAAATGCAGAGCGCCCACCCCCGCGACTAGGACGCGCCGGACAGGATTTACTCCGGGGGCAGACAGAGAAGGAGGCTCTGACCACCCCAGGAGCCGGGTTAATGGCCTCGTATTGAGCCGAGACCAAAAGCGTATTTACTAACCAGGTAATAGTACCGGGTGTAGGGAACCTACAGCTTAACGTGGAATCCTAACCACAGAGGCTTTTTGACTTACTTCACGTTACACAGCAAGCTGTGGCAGAGCCGAACGACGGGTTAATTAATGCCTGATAAAAATCTCAGCTGAGACCGGGATTTCGATATCCAGTAAACCACTGAGCCACCAGACCGCTCTATCACAGATGGTATTTGGATCGGTTTGAAAAACAGATTTGCATAAATCTATATATATAAAGATGAATGTATGTATGTTTGTTTGTTATTCATACAAATCAACAGTTTTCATCCAATCTCGATGAAACTTTGCACACTTATCCTTTGAAACAAGGAGAAAAATATTGTCTACATTTGGTTGAAAAATTATCTGTATAAATAATACATGTTGTCTCATAATTTCGAAATACTACTGAATGGCGATAGACAGACGCGATGGATATGGACGTCTGTATACTGCTTTTCCGTGTATCGGTCAGACAGCTCAGTGGTCAAATCTCCATGGAGGCTAAAATTTTTAAAAATTGTTTTTGATCGTAAGAGTCACGCCTGGGCCGTAGGTTATTCGGATTTAATGTTAAACTCTAGATATCACAAAGTTACGGGTGCAATGCGAGGCAAATCGTAGGTTGTTTTGCAATGCTGTAGGTGTACACTTTTTTACGTTATAATGATTCCTCAGGGGTTGTTCGCAGTCAGAGAGAGAGAGAGTGTGTATGTGTGAACCGCAGTAAGGCCGGGCGCACATTGACGCGCAGTCGACGCAGCGCAGCGCAGCACAGTTTCTGTGTCTATGTTTTGGGGCGGAACCATGGAGGAACCTTCCTCCATGGGCGGAACAGCGCGTATTGAGACGCAGAGCAGGGCAGTGCAGTACTGCGCCGCACGTGGCCTGCGCGAGGTTGTGATCACGACACAGAAACTGTGCCACGCAGCTCACTCGTGCCGGTTTACAACGTAACACTTCTTGCGTTATTTATAATCTTGCTTTACTTATAATCATTTTCAACTATGGAATAAGAAAAATTGATTAATTTGGTGCGTAACCAACCTGTGATTCACAATATCAGTCATAAAAATTAAATTTAAACAAGAGATTTGGGCAATGAGCCCAACAAGTGGCAAGTAAATTCAGCATTTATTTATCATACAACTGTCCACTTACAATTTTCACTTTTCTTTTTTTGAATTCATTTTTAATAAAACTTCGAAAAAGATTGATAGATATAGGCTATTATCACATTATTTGTTTTCTTATTATTTGTACTACATCATTCAATAGTGTCGGCGAGAAACACTTAATTTGTTGACACTGCTTTTTTAGTTTCAAGTGTTTATGTTCTGTTATATAGTTTTCTTAAAAATATAATATGAAATAAAAGAGAGAAACATTCTTATAAATGTCATGTACCGTCAAACGCTAAATAAATAACCACGAAAATACAGCGAGATTTTCTTCAGTTCTAATAGATATTTTAGCTTTGTCGAGAAAATAACAGGTTACATTATGCCGTGAATCTCCGCTCGAGTCATCCGGAAATTATCTTTTGAAAATTCTCTTGTCACTGCAAAAGCCAGATGAGAGTTTCTTCTTTTCATATACTCACTTTTGCATGGTTTTATCTAACTCAGCTTCTGTTAAAGTAATAACAATTTTCCAAGCTCGGCATCCCAATCTGATTCAGAAATCAAAAATCGAGTTTTTGCATCGACATGTTTTTGGTTACGCTTTATTGTCGGTTTTTCGCACAACACAATGCTTTGTAAACTGCCGCACGAAACTGCGCTCTAATATGCGCGAGTAACTGCCAGTCTGTGCTGCCCTGCCCTGCCCTGCCCCTACTGCGCCACGCAGCTCAATGTGCGCCCCGGGTAATAATACTATAAATACGGAAATAAGTCTCTGGACGACACTGTAGCAAACCATGCAGCTCCAGCGTCGCCCACGCCCTCGCAAGAAGAGGAAGAGCCAGCACCAACCACGGAGCAGGGTCCTGTCCAACCCGTGGTGGCGGCTTATGCGGGGAACTGGGGCAGCCTGTATGTACAGCTCCTGCTGGCTACAGAGCTGCCTCTGTTCTGCTGGCTGGTTGAGGGATGCCTGCAGATCCTAGCCTCCTGCCCCGCTGACCTGACGAGGGCCACCAACCTGCTGAGTGACCAGGCAATCAGCTGCGACATGGTGCAGCCCATCCCGCCGTCGCCTGTGGCCGTTTCAGCACTGCCGAGAGAGAGGGCTAGGAAGGCTGGCAAGAAGAGGCCTTCCCCGCCCGAACTTCGACAGTGTTTTAACTGCTAAAACCATGGACACCAGGCGAGCGACTGCACCCAACTGCGAAGGTGTGTCCGGTGTGGGGCGGACCACAAACTAGCCGACTGCTCCACGGCCAGAGAAGAAGCAATCTGCTGCAACTGTGGCAGAGGGCACGCGGCCTGCTTCTCTGGCTGTGATGTCAAGAAGGCTCTTCGGGCAGAACGCCGCTCGAAACCTGCAGCGATAACAAACCGCCGCCAAGAAGCCAGCTCAAGACAGCCTCCCCACCAACATAGACCGGCGGACAAGCCTGCGCGCGAGCCCCATATGAGGCCCGCTGCGCGCCGCCAACACCAGCCCAAGACGAATATAAGAAAACTGTAGGGGTTTTTCACATAAGGTCGTCTTTGACGAACCATAGCCATGTTTTTCCCTCAAAGAGCAATAAAAAGAATCCCCAAAACAAACCCATCCTATACAGAGAGACACGTAAAGTAGAGCTACCTTGGTAGCGGGACTTTTCACAAACATGCCGTTGAGGCAGAGACACCAAAAAAAAAAAAAAAGCTTCCGAGTCCAGTCGGCAGCCACCGGGCAGCCGAGAAGGTCGACCTGCAGACCACTGCCACTGCCGTACCGGACCCAGCGACCAGCTAACGGTGGTGGTGAAGCTGCTCACGCAGCTCATCACCGCCCTGATGCCACGTCGAGATCAAGAAAACATCAGACAATCCTAACAACTGACGACTTAGACAAAAAGCCATTTCAAAAAAAGCAAAACAGACAGCAGTAGAAGGTTTTAACCTGGTACTGTGAAGACAAAACGGTACAAGCCATCCAGATGACGCTGACGTCTTTTTGTTACGTTTTGATGACCAAATGGCTATATCGATGTTGATGGAATTAGACAAGAAAATCTGTATGAAGGGCACAGGACATTTTCTCCGGAATGTTTAATAATTGTAGTCACGAAATTTTGAGACCTTATCGAATTGAGACAGAAATATGTTGGAAACTGATTCTCTTCAAGAGACTGGTTCGACAATAGAATGATATAGTGATAGCTTTCCTGTCATATTATGCCGACTCGGTGTTGTTTGGGTCCAATCCTTCGTTGCCAACAACTTTCTATATTCAATTCTGGCAAAAAATTCTTAATCCACACGTACGAAGTCGCGCGTACGAGCTAGTTAAAGTATAATTTAAAAGCACAATATTTACACAATCAAAATAAGATCATAATAAGTGAAAAATTAGTCATATTTCTTTTCTGTTTGAATGGTTTGAAACATTATTTGCTCCGTACTTCAAGGGAACAAAATTGTATCTATATGAAGTATTTACATCTCTTCAAGATGCAACATCCAACATAAAAATTTTTGTTGTGGATGGAAGATGCCTCCTGCATAAGGTTATGTCGCGTCGTAGTGCATACTTTGACTCCGTCTGTGGAAAATATGAAGCCTAATTGAGAATTCACTATTGATCCAACATCACAGTTATATTTGACGGATATCGAAGTGATGCTGCGCAGAGAGGTATAAAGTCATCTGAAAGGTTTCATCATTTGAAAATATCAGATACTTCAGCAGATATCATTTTCAGTAAGGAAACAAGTGACGCAGTAAATGAGAGCAGCAAGAACTGTCTAATTTTGATACTAATGGGAAAACTGAAAAAGTAGTCATCCAAGTTCACCACACAAAAGAGAAGATGCAACTGGATTGATTATTGACACAGCATTTTCCCAAGCAGTAAAATCCGACAGCGTGATAATTCTAAGTAAGTATATTGGCTTTCTCGCTCTGCTAATGGACCTTATTAATAGTTGTACTTCCATAAATCAGGGAAAGGCAAGGAGACAGGTTTATGGTACTCAACCACTTCCTTCAAGTTTTAACCCACACATATCCTCTTCATCCATGCATTTACAGGATGTGATACAATATCAGGATTTTTCGGCCATGGGAAACAAAAATTCTGCTGCCTCATTCAGTACCAACCACATCTGAAAATACCATACATGCATCCTAACTACTCAGAACCCCTAGCCTCCAGAGACTAGCATCAGGCAAACACGCAGGGGAACAAGTCATCGAGGAGCGGTAAGGACTAATTGCTTGTGGAACATTGGAGGGCTCAAATACTAAATGTTTACGAAACATACCCAAAAAAACGCATTCAAGCTAGCAAGATTGCCATCAACATCAGATTTGGCAACGTTTCATACAATACACACGTATTACCAAGTGCAGGTATGGCTGGGTCGAGAACCTTACCCAATGCCATGGGAATGAAGGAAAGACTCGTCCAGCCTTATTCCAGTTACAGTAACAAAAGACGCAGCACCTGAGTTTATTCCGAAGGTTGTATCGCGATCCTGTAAGAAACCTCGCTCCACCATGCAACTAGGGCGCTAATGACCCCACCATCGACGCGCCCTTAAACCCAAAAAACAACAACAACAACAACCATACAGCTGTCGCAAATCAGGACTGCACTGTAGATAACACTCTCGGGATTCTAGCCGCATCAAATAAAAGTCGACTGGCGACGTTTCGAGAGCCGGCACTGTTATCTACAGTGCTGCCGCCGCGAAAACGTTCACAGTTACAGGACTGCACTGTTCAGCTGTTTGCAAAAACTGCTCGGTCTGCCTCGTGAAAACATTCCTAAGACTGAAGTAGATTAAGGAGAGGAAGCGTTCTTCGAGCTCGAGGAAGCTGCTCCTGATGCAATGAGGATGAAAGAGACACAATTCTAAGTAAAGACATTGAAAAGCCAGGACAATGAAACCGTAAAAAAATTGATTTATGACCAATATTTTTACCTTATTACAAATTTATTATGAATTAATAGCTTTATGCCATAACAATATGTACTCATTTCCGCTCTATTATCATCAGTAATACAGCGGTCTGGTAGCTCAGTAGTTAAGGCGTCTGACTAGAAATCGAAATAACGGTCTCAGCTGGGATTTTCAAAGGCCAATAAACCGAACTTTAGCTCTGCCACAGCTTGGTGTGTAATATAAAGTAAGCCAAAACGCTTCTGTTGGTTCGGATTCTACGTTAAGCTGTAAGTTTGGTATACCCGGTACTATTACCTGATTAGGTTAGATAGGCACAAAGGGGCGCATACCACGGCGAATCGAAAACGCTATCATCTGGCGACCGAACAATCCTTCAGGATCTCCCGGCCAACAATGCTATATGATTATTGAATTGACCATCAGTAATCAAAGTACAGTACATATATATACTATGTCATACAGAAATACATATAAATATATATATATAAATTATATATACAGGGGTGTCAGGTCATTTCGAGCTACAATGTAGGTAAAAACCAAATTTTTTGTAAAAGTGTGAAATATTGCTGATTTTCCAAGAACTGTAGCTCCCTTAGTGTTGAGTTTAGAAAAAACTTTATACTACAAACGTTGTAGGAAATTTTGTCCTCTTACAAATTGGAAATAAAGTATTTCTTGCTAGGTCTCATCAGGAAGGAGTTATAGACGAAAAACTTAAAAAATTACCAAAATTTTGACGTTTTTTTTTTTTTGCCACAGAAAATTGTGTCGAGGGTGTCGGAGGTCGAAAACTTGGTTTCTGCATACTCTCACCAATATATACAGTAAAAGATAAAAAAAATCTTCTATGTAATATAAGGCAAGGTAAAAACACCCCGTCACTGGATCACAGGTCCGGCACGTATTTCAGTGAGATCGGGTCAAGAAGTCATGACCTTTAACCCTTTACTACCGGGTGCTTCAAAAAAATGTATACACACTTTAAACTATTGTTGTTTTCCCGCTCTACAAGGCTAGTGTTACATTTCTTCGCCAGGTGCCAGCATAATCGTCCCTCTATGTTATATTATCAGTTGGAATTTGTAATATCAACATGGGGGACGTACGTTTGAGTTTTGAAGAACGTAAGCAGGTTATTAAGTGGTACTGGAAGTTTGAGAATGTAAATGAAGTTCAAAGACAGTGGAGAAGGGAGTATGATACAGAACCACCTTCAAGATTAACAATTACACGCATACGAGACAAGTTCGAAGTTCATGGAACAGTGTGTGATGTGCATAAAGGTCATTCAGGTCGGCCTCGAACAGCTACAAGTGATGAGTCATCAATGGCAGTCTTGGAACTGTTTCAACGCTCTCCTAACAAATCTTCAAGGCAAGGGGCACGTGAAAGTGATGTAAGTGCTAGCAGCGTGCTACGCATTCTGAAGAGAGGCAAGTATCGTGTTTACATTCCAAGGCTGGTGCAACAGCTAAGTGACGACGATCCAGATAGAAGGTTGCAATTTTGTGAATGGATTCAGGAGATGGTGATACGTGAACCGGGATTTATGGGTAGCATCATTTGGTCGGATGAAGCCCAATTCAAACTTAATGGAACTGTCAATAGGCACAATTGTGTTTACTGGGGTGAAGAAAATCCTCACATTACAATTGAAAAAGCTGTAAATTTGCCAGGTGTAAATGTGTGGTGCGGTTTGTCTTCAAGGGGACTCATTGGACCTTTTCGATTTGAAGGCACTGTAACTGGTATTAATTACCTAACAATGCTTGCTGATTGCATATTTCCTGCCATTCGTGCATTATACGGTAATGATGATTTTTATTTTCAACAAGATGGTGCTCCGCCGCACTATCACAGGGACGTACGAGCTTACCTGGATCAAAATTTGTTGGGCCGGTGGATAGGACGCAGGGGGCCAATCGAGTTTCCAGCACGCTCTCCAGACCTTACACCACTGGATTTCTTCTTGTGGGGCACAGTAAAAGATGAGGTGTACAAACGTAAACCACGTAACCTAGACATTCTTTGGAATGAGATTCAAGCAGTGTGTAGAGAAATCTCATTGGACGTTTTGATACGATGTACAGAATCTGTGGTGACTCGTACTCAGAATTGTATTGATGCTGCAGGTCACCAATTTGAACAGTATTAACATTTGTTGTTTATGTTTGATTTACATTGGACTTTTAGCTTTCTATTTTCCTGAAATTTAACTTTGTAGAACGGTAAATAAATTTTCTATGGAAGTTCAAAGTGTGTATACATTTTTTTGAAGCACCCTGTATATACTGCATAGTCTCTTTCTGCGTAAAATCTGTCTCTAGGTAATCTAAATCCCTTCAAACTGGATATAAAGTCTATAAATATTTCACAGTGAATTGAAATGCTGAAACACCGGTCAAGTTTGTATTTCAGTCAGATCAAGTAAAACTATCACGAAGATAGATCCTTTTACTATGTATAAGGTAATCTCTGTCCAGCCCGCGCCGTTGGATCAGTCGTTTACAGCGCCATCATGGTGTCCGGGGTTTACACGGGGTTAGCTAGTTTGAGTCCTGGTGGTGGAAGAACTTTTCATCATCAGGACTTGGCCAGCAGGGTAGAAGAGTTCATAATCACCAAATTATGCGCCCGTCCAGGATCAAATCCGAAAATCGCATATGGAGTGAGAGCATACGACACTGTTGATGGTATTTCGTCCGTCAGATGTGGATATCAACCCTGGCGCTCCCCTGTGTTTCTTTTGGAAGAGTATACCTGAAAAGGGCCAACATCGGATTTCACCCTTTTATTTCTGCATATCTCATTTTATACAGCACAAACAACAAGCTGAACATACGCACTATCACAACCACTCACACCTACAATAACACATACGAACACACACTGGAGAAGGCAACGGGAAACCAACTCAGTTCATCTTCCTAAGAATGTTCCCATGAAGGGGTACATCCTCCATGCAGGAATTACATCATAAGAAGAAGATTATCTGTCTTTGCACATTATAACTCCCTTCAAACTCAAAATAAATTCTTCAAATTTTGCGAAGTGAATGATGAGGCATGAGGTTTGTATTCCAGTCATATTGGCTCACGCGGTCAAGAACATTGATCCGTTTGTTAAATATGGCGTAGACTATGGTGACGCAAAACCTCTGTCTTTATAACTTTTAAGATTCTTCAAACTTAATTGAAATCATGCAAATTTTACAGAGTGAACGCTTAAGACCCAACCAAACAGAAACCGCGCGGACTGTCCGCATACTGTTATACGACACTCGTTATCATTCTATTTATAAAAACGTTATTAAAAAAGCCGAAACGAGGAAGGAAATTGGAGAAAGACACAGACTTCTAGTTCTAAGCACACACTTATAAATATTTGTTTTATATGCCCTCTGCTCTTTTCGATAACAAATAACATTCAATAAAAAAAAACATTTTTATAATAAAGTTAATCGAATGATGAGCTTAGGTTGTTCAAGAAATTTTGAAATTTTTTTCGTACAGCATAGGCAACATTAGTTAATCTTTCAATCGACTTGAGAAAGTGTTGACGGGTTGATTTGTTTTTATTGTGTCATCTTGCAGTTCAGCTTCAGTGAGATATTTCGTGTACCTTCTCATGAAGGCAATATGTAACTTTGACAACATGAACTGCGCTATCTACATCCAACTCTATAGGCCTAAAAAAATACGTCACCTCTGAGCTAAAATGCCAAAGGAATTTTCCACTACACTCAAGCAGATTACTAGCCCTTCCTTCGTCCCAATCGACCCTTTCCATTTAGTTCTCAGCTTTGATATTTCTTGTATCAGGTTGTGTAGTTGTTCAAACTGTTGTTGAGACGTTCGAAAATAATGATAAAAACGCTTTTTTTAAAAAAAAATACTTAGTGTACAGTCTGTTAAGTTCCTCGAATTCTTCTCTATTTTGCCATTAATTTTGGAGATTCATTTTATTTTTTTCGTCTACAAATACTCAAACAGAAGAAGCACTTATTCATCGTCGCAGGATTTGCTGCTCATGTTAAAAGGAAGGGGGTGAAAAAAACTGAATTAAGCCTTCCTTCGGCTATGACCGCTTAGCAATGGTCCATGCCCTTTAGTTTTGTTTTTTTTTTTGTTAAGGGCATTCGGCCGTGTTAGCTATTTAGCCAGCTCAGTGTGATTGTTTCTCTTACAGTTTACAGATTTCTTATAAGTGTGATTATTTCCTCTCTTGTGCAAGGACGATACAAGACGATCACAACATTCAATTAAAACCACCCATGCCCTAGGCCGGACTCGAACCGGCGACCCCTGCAACGAGAAGCAAGCACGCTGCCCCTACGCTGCCGGAGTAGGCTGCCCTTCAGTTGTCCGCACCCTTTTTGACCACTACAGCTTCGGCGGACTGCCATCAATCCGCCGCATTCTGTCCGTGGGGACAATCTGTTTTCTGTTTCACTGAAACCAATATTTAGGGTGAAATATTGGTTATATTCACATTTCATCGCGATAGCGGTAAGCTTTCATGACCTTTAATCCTAAAAGCAAGAAATATTCTAGATCAGTGACCACACCCCAAACACGAGCAAGGGCGTCATCTGGCATTTTTTCGCTGCTTCGCCAACGCGGACTTTGGTGTGCATATAATTTAATTTAATTTAACTGAGATGGAATATACGCTCCGGTGTCAATTTTCCTACACACTCATTTTCCTCCTTTTCCTGTATCCACCTACTTTGACCCTCTACTAATTTCAACTTTAAATAATTTCAACTTTTTTTGTAAATTATTCATCAATTATCTTGGTTATTTATTCCAGTCCCCAACCTACTTACCTACGAAAGTAAATCTTCCCATACCCTTGTGCCTGAAATCGAGTGCCAGCTTGTGGTCATGGTCATCTTTTCACTTCCATGCATTACTTTTAATTCTTACACCAATATCTTTCCACGTCTCTCATCACCAATATACAGCTTGTACACTCCCATGACTCTCTTTACCCTCATCCTGTCTTCCAATGAGTCCCTTTCCAGCTCTTTTGTCATATCGGTGGCTGATTGTGTTTTGCGGTAATTTCCAGAGATAAATCTAGCAGCCCTTCCTTGTACCGCACCTAACTCCTGTATTTAATACCCAAAATGTGGGTGCCATACTGCTCCGCCATATTCAAACAATGGTCTGACCAAAGTTTTGTAACCCAATTCCTTTACTGTACTTCTCTCGTACATCCCCTCATCAGTCTCTCCAACAAGTGAAAGATTTTAAAACCTTTTCATACTACGTATACAATGTGTCCTGCCCTGTTGAGATTGTTATCAAATGTTATGCCAAAATATTTACATTTCAAGTCTCCAACAAGTAATTCTTTTCCCACCTTATAATAATAATAATCAAGTGAGCCAGAGAATGAAAGTGTACTGGCGATTGAGGAAGGAAACTCAGAAGAGGAAATGAAGTTGCGTAGTCGTAGTCCATAGATGGCTGAAAAGAAAAGGAAAAAGAAAATCAACCTATAGTTTTTTTTATCTGTATATCTAATAAACTGACTCTTCTTTGCATTTATCTTCATCCCATGTTTACCAACCCAGCTAGATACCCTGACCAGATCACGCTGCAGCTGTTCACAGTCCTCTACCGCATTTATCCTTTTATATAGCATAATTTCATCTACAAACAACCAAACTACTGATAGTAAACCATCAACACAATGATTCATTAGAATAATGAATAGCAATAGTCCCAAAACGCTACCCTGTGGCACTCCCATTGTTACTTCCACTTCTTTTGATACAGCATTTCCTACCCTAACTTATTGCTTTTTTTCAACAACAACAAAAATTTTCTACCCAGCAAATCACTTTTTCATCGACTCCAATAGTTTTTACCCTTATAAGAGAGGAGGCTTTCTCGGCTTTGTATACAGATAAAATCTTCTCTCGAAACTAGTCGAGTACGTTTGTATAACACGTTTCCAGAGATAATTCCAATTAGTTTTTACCTTATTATTATTTATTTATTGATTTTTTTTTTAGGAGCAAATCAAAAACGTTTTAATGTAGAATATAACTTTTACAGTAAATTAAATTCCACAATTTCGTTTCGCTAAATGGAATGTTAATCTTTAGTGTGGTTTTTTCCTATACTACTACATAATATACTTAATTGAAGAAATATCTAATCTAAGTTACATAGTAACAAAAAAAAAAAAAAACAATAATAACAGTGGAAGTGCTCTCCCACACTTCCCCTTCACAAAAAAAAGGCGAACGCACCAATGTGAACAACTACAGCGGAATATCTCTACTATCAGTTCCCTACAAAAGTCTCTCTGCTTGTCTCCAAGAGTACAAGAACAAATCGAGCACAAAATTGGCTAATACCAAGCAGGCTTCAGACCCAACAGATCCTGCCCAGAGCAAATCTTTAACCTAAAAACCATCCTAAAATACAGATCAGTCAGGCACAAGAAAACCATATGCACCTTCATAGACTTCAAGAAGGCGTATGACTCCATCGACAGGTAAAGCCTACTGAACATACTGAGGGAATATGGACTAGACAATAAATCAAGAGAATTAACCAATTAGACACTCACCAACACCACAAACAAAGTAAAATTCATGGGAGAACTCTCCAGAGAATTCGAGACAAAAACTGGAGTTAGACAGGATGACGGTCTCTCACCAATCCTATTTAATATAGCCTTGGACTAAGTCATTAGAGAACAGGAGAAAACGAACACCCCAGTAAAACTAGGCGGAAACCGATTAAATATCTCATGCTTGGCCTTCGCAGATGATCTGGCTATTCTGTCAGAAAGCGGACAACAAGCCATCAAACAAATAGAATCCCTCAAAGAATTAGCAGAAATAAAATTGGACTAAAAATCTGTTTTGAGAAAGCGGTTTTATTTGGCACACATACCTAACATAAAACACTAGACACAAAATATTGGAAAATCAACAGAGTCACCGAGTTTAAATGCTTAGGCGAAATTATCAGTTCAACAGGACTCGAAAAGAAGGCACAACAAAACAGTCTCAACAAGATTAAAAGGCCTTCGGACAGACCTGAAACATCTACAACAAAAAAAATATAGGAAGCCAATCAAAAATTAGGCATTACAATACAGATATTAAACCCAGCGTTCTCCACGCGACAGAAACACTCACAATAAACTCTAGGAAGGACATCGAGAACATCCAGAAAAAGGAACGAAATCAGGAAAATTATTGAACCCCACCAAAACGGAAGAAGACTACAGACTAAAGTCAAACACAACAGTAGAGTCCCACTCAAACATAGCCAACGAAATCAGAAAACGCAGACTAAAATTCTATGTTCACATCTACAGGATGTCAGATCACAGATTAACTAAGCAGATATTCGACCTCATGCAACCATTAAAAATGCCTAACAGCTGGTTCGATCATGTACGACAAGACCTGGAGAAATCAAATATCAAGAGATCAGAAATCCTAGATCGCAATATCTTCAGAAAAAAAAACATAACTCGGTAGTCATGCCAGATGTCAAAGCCAAGTAGACCGTCGCATCTTGGCCAGAAGAGAGAAAACTTGGCTTCAATAAACGGATGCGAGAATACTGGAATGGCAAAAGAAACTCGGACAGAAAATGATTAAGTTTTGTGTGATCTTTATAGGTCTATCTGCATAAAATGAGATAAATAATAACTGAACCCAAGAGGTGTGCAGTTAATGCGAAGGTTTTATGTTTGGTGAGTAACTCGGAAAGTTCATCTGAATGCATTGAGGTCTGTGGCGTATATCGTTCTCGATAAGAACGATTTATTATTTCTCGCTCTTTTACACTGTGATGTAGAGTCTTCAGATATACAGCTGATTTTTAAGCTGGAGCATAAACGTTCGAACTGTGGAAACTTCATCCATATTGATTAAGTAGTTTTTGCGAGATACCTGGGCAAATGGTAGAGACAAACTAGTAAAGATTGCACGTGACAGATTTTCCTCTAATTTCAACTCAGAACAATAGAACTTGAAATCTAGATTATGAATTCCAGATAATGGTTCTAAAATTAATTGCGAGGATATTATCTGATTAATTAATTAAATTTACAGTAGCTTTTCAATTATTGCGAACTAAAGCACTGAACTTATTTCGGAATATTTGAATTAAGTTTTCCTCAGATTAAGATAGTTAGGAGATGTTTTTCAAGTGAATCTCAATTAGCGGTCTACGTGCAAGATATTGAAAATGAAATGGATGAGTGAGGCCAGGTTGATAATGTAGCAGTGACTTTCTTCAAGGCATTTGATAGAGAGAGTCATAAAATAACTGTGAGTAAGGTTAAAAATGCTAGTGACTTGCTGTGATGGAGAAATTTATAAGAGGTAGAAAACAAAGAGTAAGAAAAAAAAGCAATACATCAGACCATCGATTATCCGAAAGAATAGGGGACGGGAAGTGTTCGGATAACTGGTTTATTGGATAACAGATCATTAACGAATAAATTTGCACTAGTGTCCTATGAGGAATATGAAATCAAGAAACAGGGATTCATATTATAGGCTACGGTATACAGTTGTAAGTATTATATTTTGTATTGTGTTATGAAGCTTATGTCTTACAAATAAGTTAAAACAAAACTTTGCTTGACAAGTTCAAAATGGCCATAAAAATTTCCTTATATTGTAATTTAGAAAAAGAATTATATAATTTTCTTTTGCTCTATAGGTTTCTTTTCGCTGAATCTTACAAACGTTTTAAAGATAGCATCATAATCCACTTCATAACTGCCTGAAGACAGTCAAAAGCTTCCTTACCGGATGCTCCTTTCTGGAGCTGGTCGCTGCTAGCCTCTTCCTCGTCGTCATAAGTGCCTTGGTCATCGATGACACTAGCAATGATTTCGTCGTCCATCAGTATTTCATAGCCAGGGTTGTCAACACCACATTGGAGCCAGTCTCGAATGTTTTCCTGGTTACATTATTCAAATCATGAAGCTTCTTTAATAAACCGAGCCACATCTGAGACAAACTGGCTGTTTGGTGGCTCTTAATGTCCAGTGATACACACATCCGATATAAGGAGATTATACCAAATTTCTACTGGTATAATGTTCTGACGATTTCGGTTAACCGATCCTTCAGTTGATCCGTATTTGGATAATTGATGCTATAAAATATCAAAGAGGTAAGATTGGGAACATGAGTGTCACTCTGCAGTGTACTAAGACCATGGTTGTTCTTTATTCTAAGGATGGCTGTGTTGATGGTTTACAGCCAGAAATTAAGGAGTATGATAGAGTAGTAAGGAATCCATATTATGTCACGCATGGGCGTATCCAGCGAGGGGCAGAGGGGGGCTGCTGTCCCCCCTAGAAGAAAAATTAAGTTGCCTTCAGTACGCTTCGACGAGTGAAGAACTAGTTCAGGAGCACTTTGGGAGAGAAAGATTGACAGGATTATGTCTGACGGGTGTGCATCGAAATTTCGTGAAAGAACACCATGAGATATTGACAAACAAAATTATTGAAATTGAAAATATGAGACAATTAATGTTTACATAAAAAACTAACTGACTTACGATCTTAATTAACTGCATAGTAGGTCCTTAGATTAAGTAGTTGGGTTACTATATTAATCAATGATAAAAATAATTTCCTGAATAAGTTTGAGTTTGATTTTGTAATGTCATGTTTCAGTCCCCCACCCCACTTCCTCGAAACCAAAATGAGTTGCCCCCCCTAGTTCAAATCCTGCCCCCCTCTAGTTCTGATCCTGGATACGCCCTAGATTAAGTGCATCAACTACAGTAGTATTAGAGGTTGCAAAGGATGGCAACTAGATTTGTTTGTGAAAATTATCAATGGCTTATGCGATATTGAAGTTAGTTGGAAGTTATTGGAAGATAGAAGTGGGGGAATATTTTGCTGGAAGTGCATTAGCGTTTAGGTCTGAATGGATATTGCAAGAAGAGCTACGAGAAGGTGTACGTACAAAGAAAGAAATTACAATGACTAAAAACTAGAACTTGCTTTCCGTAATTGGGTAGGGAAACTGACCTAAATATATGTTCCATCATAATTAATTAATAATAACACTCAAGAGGAATACCTAGAATTCTCGAATCATATGTGCTACACAATTATTATACCCACTTATACACGGAGAAAGTTAATATAATTCAATATGCAAAGAATATTTACTTTGAATTTATTACTATTTGTGATTTAACCATAATGTATAATATGTTCTATTTCAAAATTATCTTTGACAATCACCAGGTACGGCAAGGTGTTTGTGTAGTGTGATGTACTCTATGAAAAACGTCTATGTAAAATGTTTTCAACGTATTGTGAATGGCCTACGTGATAATTAACTCGTGAAAGTCTTGTGTTGTTTTGAATTGTCAGTTCTGAGCTTATTGAAGATTTCGTAACATGCCATGAAAGAATTTCTCATTCATCAAACATACACGTAGGTAAGGAATTCGTTGATGTTACAGGTGCCGAAATTTCATCTTAGGTAGGGTGTCTGTTCACCAAACAGAAATTTATAGTTTTGCCATAAATGTATGTGTGGCATCGAATGAATCGTTTGAAAATAGTTTGTTCGAATGCATAATACTTAGGGAAAAAATATTTACTCTCCTGAAATGTCTGACATTGAGTTGCAAGAAGAAGAACGCGAAGTTCTTGCCTCGATATATGACGGAGATCCAGCCTTTCGTCAGCTGACGCCTACTACTTTTCAGTATAAGGTAACTTGTCGATAGTATTTATTTGTTTTGTGTAGATTCTTTATTTTCGAATCTTAGTATTACCTTGTTTTTTAAATAGTATGGCGAAGATGAAGATCCAAAATCGTTTCTGCTGGAGATTTCATGGAGTGAAAGTTATCCAACCAAAAAACCACTCATCAACATGGACACATTTTACAATAAACATATGTAAGTTAATCAAATCGAATTTTTTAAAAGGAATTTATATCTTAATATTTGTTGTGGTTAGGTGTTGTTGCATCTACCTGTAATCACTATACTGCAATAACTGAGGCGAAGATCTTTTTTATAATTCCCCAGAGATGCTAATGTTATTGGTAAAAATGCTACAATATTTGTGTTGTTAGTACTACAGTGCCATATAGCTACTGAAGTATGGACAGGCACTAATAATTGAAATATGTGTACCTCCAAAAATTTAGAGGTGGTTAGGGAGCGTGCATAAACCACGTAGCTCCATTTTGGCCTCCTGCGAAGCCCCCTTCCCCCCCACGTAATCCTAAGTGGCTTTTGCCTCTACCCCCCCTCCCCCCCCACGTAGCTTTTTCCCTTTTTGTTCCAGAAGACATTTTGTACTGTTTTCTCGTGTCAAGTTACTAACGGAGATAATTAACTGAGGGAAATAAATATCCACATGCTGTTGTGTGTTCTGTTCCTCATTTTAACTGTGAAAAATTTAATGAAAGGAAAGCTACGTGGCCTGGATCGAAAGCCCCCTCCCCCCACGTAGCCCAGCTTAGCCTACCAGCTAACCCCTCCCCACCTGGACCAAGCCACGTACTTTGTGCAGGCTCCCTTATGGCTGGGTTAGAATGATGCTTGGACCAGAAATTAATAGGCAATTCTTTCATAACTGTGGTGCTGCAGTTTGTTGAGAGATTCTTACGGAATCTATGAGACAAAGCGAAAGTGAAGAGTAAAATTTTTTGGTATCTCGCTTAGTTCTCAAGATATCAATGGCAAAAATTATGACTTTAAGGACATTTTCTTTTGTTCCAAACTGCATTTCAACCTAACCACAACCACTAGGAAAAAAAAAAACACTCTTTGTGCATGTCCTGCATGTATTTTCATGTGACTTTAACGATAATTTTTTTCTGTTCCAGACTGCATTTCAACCTAACCACCTCAGTTTAGAAATAGTATATCTGAAGAACTGAGTGAGATATCAAAAACTTTTATTCTTCACATACAACTTACCTTCTTGAGTTACATAAGAATCCATTGGCTATCTCACAGTCCTCATTACATGATACCCATATGATATTTGAAACAGATTGTTTCTTGAAGTGATATTTAATAATGAAAGTTATACCATATGAGTAATTACACTAGGCTACTTAATTCATTAGTAGGATCAGTGGGCAAAACATGTTTTCAGGGGGGAGGTGTCAAATATTGATGTAGGAATTAGAAAGAACTTTTTAAAACTCTTATGTGTGGAGCACAGAACTTTACAGTAGCGAAACATGGACTTTAGGAATACCGGAAAGAAAGAAACTTGAAGCAGTTGAAATGTGGTGCTATAGAAGAATGCTGAAAATTAGGTGCACAGACAAAGTAAGAAATGAACGAGTTTTGGAAATGATGGGTGAGAAAAGAAGTTTATAGAAGAAGCTTACAGGAAGAAGAGACAGGCTGGTTGGTCATATTTTGAGACATGCTGGATTGGTTAATTTGTTAGTGGAGGGAACAGTGGAAGGTAAGAACTGTAGAGGAAGACAGAGATTGGAATATATGAAGCAGATAATTGAGGACGTGGGTTGTAAGGGGTATGTAGAAATGAAGAGGTTAGCACAGGATAGGAAGGGATGGAGGTTTGCATCAAACCAGTCTAAAGACTGACGACAGAAAAAAAAATGCTAATATTGCTATTTAAACAAAAAAAAAGGTCTACAACAAGAAATGTAACACCAATCAATATCATTTCTGTCTACACATAACATCCAGTATAGCAGTGTAACGGTACACTCGTAAAGAACATTTAAAGCTGTGCTTATTGTGGCTTTTTATCTGAGATACCAGAATTACAAACATCATCTTTGTTTCAATTCTAGAGTATCATGCCTTTAAGAATCACTGGGTGGTTATTTTTTACAAGGTGATAATGTTTTGTCATGCCTAATAATGTGTTTAACCTGGGTGCTTTCAGAATAACAAATTGTATTTGTATCAGATCCAGCAGTTATACAGAATTATTTGAGTTTATATTTACAGAAGCATTGTACTTTATTGAGGAAGTTGGAGAAATTTAGAACAAATGGCTGTTTCATTGATGGTGAAATGAAGTATTAAAATTATTATTTTTCAGGTAACTTTACAGCATGGTCGTGATCTTGGGAAGGAGGTACAGGGTGGGTGTTTTCCTGGTATTGCAGGGCTCCCTACAAGGTCTCTCTCCCCAGTCTATCTCACTCCTAACTCCCCAAAATCCCCGAACACCCACCCTGAACCTCCTTCCCAAGATCCACAAGGTTGGCAATCTGGGGTGGCCTATAGTTGCGGCATATGGGTCACCCACTGAACGTATTTCAGCCTTGTTGGACCAGCCTTTTGTACAGAGTCTTCCCTCCTATGTCAAAGATACCCCACACTTCCTTGAACGTCTAGCCACAGTCCATACACCTCTACCTCCAGACTCCTTCCTATTCTCGATTGATGTAACCTCTCTATACCAGTATCCCACACTGTCAGGGTCTCAGTGCCTTGGAACACTTCTTAGATCTGCGACCCCCACACAGCTGTCCTAGTAAACATTTCCTTTCATCCTTTGCCCGCATGATGCTGTCCAAAAACTTCTTCAGCTTTAATTCCACCATATACCACCAGATACGTGGCGTGGCCCCCTCTTATGCCAACCTGTTCCTTGGGCATCTGGAGGAACATTTCCCCTTCAAACCCACTGTGTGGTTCAGATACATAGATGATATATTTATGATCTGGACCCACAGTGAAGATCAACTCCTAGAATTCCTCCATTCCCTTAACAATAGCCATTCCATTAATTTCACCTGGGCCTATTCCCATTCACACATCACGTTCCTCGATGTTGACATCACACTCAGGCAGGGTGCTCTTCACACCTCTGCCCATATCAAACCAACTAATCTACAGCAATACCTACATTTTGTCAGTTGCCACCCATTCCATACCAAACATTCCCTCCCCTAAGCCTTGCTATCCTTGGCAAACGTATCTGTTCTGATGCTGAATCCCTCTCCCACTATTCCCAAAACCTATCCCAAGCCCTTATTTCCTGCTCCAGCACAGCAGATCTTGTACATAAACAAATCACACGTGCAACCACCCACCCTCCACGGAACCACTCCCTCCCTCCTCTAGCATCCAATCATAGCCCTGTCTTTGTCACCCAGTTCTTGTCTAGTCTCGAATCCATCAATCAAATCCTACAACAGGGGCATGACTTCCTTTGCTCCTTTCGAGAAATGCGCACTCTCTTGCCAAAAATTCTGCCAACTGTCCCCCGTACTTGTTTCAGCAGACCACCAAATACATCTTGGTTCACAAATACCCTCCATCTGACTCTCCAAAAACACCTTATGGATCTTTTCCCTGTAATAGATCTCGCTGCAAAACCTGCAACATGCATCCTCCCACTACTACATTTTCCAACCCTGTCACAGGGGAAACCTTTCCCATCACTGGACATGCCACATGCTCCACTACGCACATCATATACCAGCTAACTTGTCACCATTGCACGAGTTCTTACATAGGCCTGACTACACAACAACTCTCGACCAGAATGAATGGCCACAGACAAACAGTTCACACCCTCAATTTATATCTTCCCATACCAGAACATGCTAACTCCAAAAACTTCAATGACTGTTTCACCGTGAGCGCAATCAGAGTTTTCCCCGAATCTACCGCCGCCTCAGAACTTCGCAGATGGGAACTTGCTTACCAAAACATCCTAGATACCAACCGGCCTCAACCACGGATAAAATTCCTTTCCTTGACGCATCACTCATTATTAGTAGGATTAGTAGTAGCATTATTGTCATTTAACTAATTACCTTATTTTTCAAAATTTATCCGTCCATATTTATTTACTTAATTTCCCCCCGCTTTTTTTGGTATATTATTATTTCTTCCACCATATGCGATTTACAATCATGTAGCAACCCTCGGCGTGTGCACACCTCCCCAGCCTCATGACTCATTTTCTCCATCATGAATAAGGTTTAATAACCGAAATATTGAGTATATTTGTGTGTTTATGATATATGTTCTTCTCTCATCGCTGCCTTCAATGGTGAGTGATGAGTCATTTTTCCTTTCCTTGCAATTATTATCCCTCTAATTATTTTAGGAATACACCGAGTGTGGTGGATGAACAGTTAACATTTGACCTTGCATACGGGAGGACACAGGTTTCAATCCCCATCCGGGCATCCAGATTTGGGTTTTCCATGGTTTTCCCAAATCACTCAGGCAAATGCCAGGATGCATTCTTCAAAAGGCCATGGCCAAATTCATTCCCATTCCTTGTTCCCAGTCCTTTCCCATCTATAATGACCTTGATGAGGCGTAAAGCAAAGAGCAAAAAAAAAAAAAAAAAAATTACTTCACATTTACTCTGATCTTTGTCTTTCTCTCACTACCTATCTTCAATTGTTTCCTCCACTAACAAATTAATTAATCCAAAGCTTCCTAAAATGTGACCGTCAGTCCTGTATGTCCCTTCTACAAGTGTTTCCCCCCCCCCCCTCCCCCACACACAAATGAGACAACCTTTTTTTTTGTCCTTCATTTTGGAAACGTGTTCTTTTCTTTACTTTATCTGTCCACTCAGTTTTCAACATCCTGGCCTCTAATGTCCCAGACATCAACATGCCCTGAAGCTTCAACAACTACTTCTACATCCTAATATTTTAGTAAAATACGCCGAATGCTTAGACTTTTCTATCTGGTATTTCAGAAGTGCAGACTTCATTTCATAAAGGGCTGTATGTATCTTGCTCATTGGAAAATGTGTTCTTTGTCAGAGGTATGTCTGCATCGAACCTTTTTCGTCATTTTTAGAAGCAGTGGTTTCCCCTTGTCTTCCAGTGTGCAGTTATTGCAAGTGCAAATTACATTGATGAGAGATTAAAGAAGAGAGTTTGAAACGTGCAGCAGGGTCGTCATTATGTCCTCCTGCACGTCTAACAGACACCAAGAAACCCAAAACCACCAGCCAGTGGACAGATCACCATCAACAGTCTTATTTTTTCACTCCATATGTACTGTAGAAAAATTTGGGAATTAATCCTTGTGTTTGGCACACTTGATGGTGATTAGGAATTGTGCACCCCCACTTCTTCTAGGCCAGTAGGTACTTCTTTCAGTATCATATTTTATCATCGGACAGCTATAATTACTTTCCTTTAGTAACGGACAGCATTCTCTTACCTCTGCTCTGTCTGATCCTGTTTTGATATTTAGAATACCGCTGCATATCATGAACTTATTTATTTTTATTCCGAATTCCTCTCTCAATATTTGTTCTTACCATTGAACAATTTCTCAACATTCACACTGTTATATGCTAACCCGACTTCAGCTATTCACAGCATTCTGATTGTTTCACCTTTAAGCTTCAAGCAAACTCACATTTTTCTGAATGTGCCTTTTCACTGTCAGTTGTTTCTCATTTGGCTTCCCTTTTATTGTAGCCATCTGTTTTTATACCCACTCTAACTTATTGTATCACAATATTTTAGTCATATTTTTGGTTCTATAGGAGTATACGATATGTGTGGAACTACTTTACGCCATGCAAGGTAATGACTGTAATATCACAGTAATCAGTCATGATACATTTTTGAGCTCTATGGATTACACCCTATGTCACATTTATACTGCTAGTGCTACTTTTAGAAATAATTCTAGTGGTATCTTGCTCATTATGAGTGTATTCCATCTGAATTACTGCTTGGAAATGAAACTTGTCACATTTGACTGTTGCAGTATCATGGTGGCAGGGGCGTAGCTACCATAGGGCTAGGCGGTGCAGTGCACTGGGCCCCCCAGGCTCAGAGGGCCCTCAGGTTAGATGGGTGACCTTTTTTTTAGCTCTACCAAGTCTTCTGGGACAGAGAACCTGTCACTAGACTTGGTAGAGCTGAAAAGAAAAAAGGATCGCCCATCTAGCCTGAGGATCCAAAATAAATTTTTGCACCGGGGCCCTTGTTGACCCAACTACACTACTGTACCATGTTATGGTATTGTTATTGTATAAGCGTACAGACCCAGCTTCTTATTAACTCTCTAAATGCCACCAGGATAACCTTGTAATTTCTTAACTCAAGTTTCTAGTAGCAATCATAAAACCAGAATAACCTCTGTTGTACTGTGAATGTATCAACTTGTATTCCTGCCCATTCTTCTGTATATGAACTTGTCTAATAATTTTGAAGATTGTGATGTTAGGCTAACTTATTCTCTGATTTCTCTTTTCTTTGGATGAATGGAGATGATAATTAAAATGGGTTGAATCTTTTCTATTTCATAACATTTTGATACCAATTTGAATAATTATAAAATTCTTTCTCGCATACATTTTAATAGTTCTGATGTAATCTCGTCATCTCTTAGTGCCTTATTTGAGTTTGAATCTTTCTAAGTTCTGTCTGATTCGGTCGTTTAAACCAATTTCTTGCATCAGAAGTATCTTTTCTTCAGCTCACTGGAGCCAAGGCTATCTCTTATCATGTAGTCCTACCATTCCTTAGCTCATTATCCTGATTATAAAGTGGTTTACCATTAATACTTTCCTTAACTTTTCCAAAATTTGATCTTCTCATATGCTTCTTTAGGAGTACTTGCATCCATTTCCTTCTCTATTTCTTTACACTTCTATTGTGATTTTTCCTTTGTCTTTCTTACAACCATTTATTTTATTTCTAAACTATTGGCCCTACTTTCTTCCTAATTCATCTTGAGTATTTTTTGTGGCTTCTTTCATTATAACTAGATTTTCTTTAGCTCCTTTAATTCTCTCTCTTCTTTTCAGAAAATTCCATTCCTTTCTGTAAATTTCTGTTCCATGTAAGGTTAATTTACTACCTTCCAGTTTGGTCTGTATTCCTTCTTTTTCTCTTGATTATGAATTTGCACTTCACAACTATCAGATTATGATCACAGCTCTTATGTTACATTTTAGGTACATCAAGCACTTACTTTACACAACTAATAAACAAAATAATTTGAATAAACTAACAAACGTTTGAATTCTCCAAAGCAAATGCTACTGTAAATGAATATTACAGTCTGAAGATTTAGTTCGTACAAAATCTCTCTTGCTGTAGGCAAGTGCATTGCCCTTAATGCTAATGGAATGTTCCAATGGCAAGAAAGGTAGACAATATAGATAGACTTGAAAGTTCTGTCACTAAATTTCAAATACAAATAACATGGAAAGATTTTATTTTGTAAGTAAGGAAGTCGGGGGATTGGAAAAAATTACCAAGGGAAGTGATGAATAATTTATCAGAAACACTGAAAGATGGTAAATGTAGATAATTGGGGGAATTTACACTCAAAGGATATGAGATAATAAAACAAACAAAAAAATAAGTAGAAGAAAGGAATAAGTAGATGATTAGGGAATTTGCCACTGGAGCATGTGCTCAGTTATAATTAAATATTTATGAAATTGTGTTAAGATACTAGAAAATTCAGATATCTTGCTCGTATGCAGTACTATACCACACTTCAGAAAATACAAACACCCAATATTTATGTAAGAACATTCACACTTCAGAGAGAGAACACCATGAAATAATTTAGAAGATATGGTTTCATTAGTTGGCTTCTAGGTTGTAAGGTGACAATATGCTGAACAAATGACTACGGCCTTGTTACCTTACAGCGTATAGTATACATACAAGATTGAGAATTTGCTTTAAAACCATCTAAGATGGAGAACGACTTTACTGTTTATTCCGTCCTTATACATTCATCCTAAGATATTGTTGGCTTTCAGTAAATTGGCCCTTGAGTGCTGGTGGTTTCTGAATACTGCCAACCAATGCAGCTAAGTTTTTATTCCACTAATCACCCCTATTTACTACATACTCTAAATAAATATTAACCTCTCTTGTTCAGGTTTCTAGCAGGTATAGTGACCGCAGGAGGGGCTAGCTTTCTTGATCCATTTGGCTTGTTCCACTATCTGCTATTAAGAAGAATTTGCGCTTCATCTCATCATAATATTACCTACTGCTAAAATAAACTAGCCTAGTCTATAATAACATTCTTTACAAATAAATAGGAATTATATTTTATTAATAGGTCCACCTTATGCAAGCACAAATTATATAACATTATAATTAGTTATTTCTGAATGCATAAACACACTGCAGTGTGGATGTGTGCACAACATCATGAGCATATCCAGCTAGGGGCAGGGGAGTCTGCTGCCCTCCCCCCCCCCCCCTCCCAGAATAAAAATTAAGTTGCCTTCAGTACACTTTGATGAATGAAGAACTGGCTCAGGAGCGCTTTGTGAGAGGAAAGATTGACTGGATTATGCCTGATTAGTGTGCATCAAAATTTCATGGAAGCCGTGAGATATTAAGAAACAAAGTTATTGAAAATTTTTCTAAGAATCCAAGGCAATTAATGTTTACATAAACTAAAACTGAGTTACGATCTTAATTTACTATATAGTGGGTCCTTAGATTAAGTGGTTGGATTACTGTATTAATCAATAATAAAAATAGTTTCCTCAATAGGTTTGGGTTTCATTTTGTAAGAAATCGTCATGTTTCAGTCCCCCACCCCACTTCCTCGAAACCGTGATGAGTTCCATCCCCCAGGTGAAATCTTGCCTCCCCCCCTCTAGTTCTGATCCTGGATAAGCCCTTGTACAACATTGTTAATATTTTATAAACTGTAATTTTAGTACATTCATTATATGTTATGGTTTTCCTACAGATTGCCAGAGGTAAAACAGTATATCACATCAGAGATTGAAAAGGAAGCAGAACAGTATTTGGGTGCTGCTATGACATACACATTGTTCGAATTTGTGAAAGAAAAGGCAGAAGAATTGTTATCAGCCCAGCCAGAATCTGTAATAAATAATGTTTCCAATGCCGTGGAGAAAATTGCTGTTTCAGATGCACAGGTAATTTTTACTTTTGTGCACCAATAGGCTTATTTGTGCTATTGATAATCTTTCTATATACTGCGTTCCACTAACATAAAGTAATTCTTGGTTAATATAAGACTAATAGTGTTGACTTTGTCACAGTAGTTTTAAAAACAATTTGATGTATTTTAGAATTTGCAGCACAATCTTTCTGTCAGCCCTACCTTTCAGTAACTCCTATACTAAACCAAACTCTCAGCTGAGGCACATGGACAGGGTGGCCACAGACCTGGAAAATATGAAATTATCATGGAATTTAAAGCAATCTTGAAATATCAGGGAATCCAAATAATTTCAAAAATTATCAGGGAATTTTAATTGCAACAACCCAAAATTTGGAAATTTTTTGATAATTTATTTTAATATTGAACTTTTGCATTAAATAATTCAGCTTATATATTTTTGACATAAAATAGCTAACAAATGCCACATTTACACTAGCAACTTGCATCTCGTCTTGCGTCTCTTCGAGATAGGATGACGAAATGTTCGTACGCGAGCGCTGACATGAACTCTCTCTGGAACTCAGCATTCAAAATTATATTTTAAAAAAGGTGTATGACATCTAAATCAGAATTATAGTACTACATGTAAACTCAGAAGTTATATTTTTTACTGAATAAAACAGTTTTACAATTTCAAGCAAAGTGTGAAACAGATGTTCCAAAAATATTGAATTTGTGGAGAATCTTCTAAGTCCTGGTTTTGAACTTCTTTTGAGAAAAATTGAACCTATAATATCAAAACAAAAGCCTAGATTCAAGATACCAATGCCAGCAAAAATGTGAATAGTGATAATTATACGGCTTTATAACTTTTTCGTATTAATGATATAAGGTGAATTAAAGCAGGAAGAAAATAATACGTAAGATCATGTAAATACTAACCAGAGGTCTAAATAGGTAGGATTTATAAAGTTTTGTGTCATTCAGAGCTCTTTCAAATGCTGAATTGATGTGATAGTATAAACATCGTGCTCGTGCCTTTGACTTGCACCAAATAAACCGCTGCCAAAGTGAGCGGCACACCCAAGTAACCACGCAAGGTGAGCCTACACGATTACATGGTTTCTACAAACTCGTGTTCATGCTATCTTGCGTAGACTCGCGGAAACTTACGCGTAAGTTTTAACAGAAGAAATGGTAGATGGAACAAAAGAAGCTACAATAACTGAACCAGAAGATTTGGAAAGAAAAGTGTAACAAATGATGAAAGGCATAAAAAAGCTAAGCTTTTGACTGAGTCAAGTTACTGATGAACAATTTAAAAATCTTCAATTATTTTATCTACCAAATATTGAAAGATTACTAAATTATTCTAGTTCATATTAGTCATTATCTTATTTTTGTGCTACTCATTTTTAATTATGCTTCATAAGATTACTAAATTAGTTATAAAATTTTCAAATAAACATTCTTAAACATGTTTCTTTTTCTAATTTTTTGAGTTTTATACCAGATTTAATTATTTACAATCAAAATCTAATTAAAACTTTAAATATCTTAATCATGCAAATAAACTTTCTAAATCAGGGAAAAATATGGCAAATTTTTCTGGAAAACCTGGAAATATCGGGGAATTTTTAAATTATTACCTTGTGGCCACCCTGATGGACAACTGTTGCCGAGGCATGAGATGACATGTCAATCATCCAAGGATTGTTGTCAACTCTTGTCCTTTGAACTGTGCATTTTCTGCTTTGGGACCAGGTGGTGGTGAGCAACACGAGCATACCATCCACACTCTCGTACCAAGAGAGTGGAGCAAGCATTAGCTTTGGTTCCATGAATGTGATCTGACTTTTATGTATTAGAATACACTTTCTTGCAACTATTTTATGGCAATGTTTAGGATGATTCATTTTTATTTGTTTCATAAATATACTAAATTCTAGTGACGTGGCTGTTTAGTGATCAAGTACTTGCCTTCAGAAGTGAAGATGCATAGTTTAATGTTTGGTATATGCCAGAATTTTTACAGCGAAACAGCTTTGTGGATGTGAGTACACTGCAGGTCACAGAGGACCATTCTATCTGTGATAGAATGTCTTAGTGTGTTTCTTTCTAAAGGATCTAACACAACTTTTGGGCTGCAAACCAAGTTTTTAGAAATTTAAAAATAAAACCTATCAAGTGCCTAACAGCACATACATCATATTGTGGAAGAAATAAATTTGGAACACATATTCGATATTTATCTATTGATAAAACAAATTACATTTATTTATATGTATTTTTATTATATGTTATGATATTTACTGTATGTATATTTCTTTTATTGTTTTGCTTATAACTCAATAGCTAAAGCGGCCTGGTGATTCAGTGGTGTGTCTGAGTACAGCCTGAAAGGTCCCTGGTTTGAATCCCTGTCTTGGTGGAGAGTGTTGTAGGCCCTGAACGCAACCTTCTCCTCCGACACAGCTTGTTGTGTGATGTGAAGTAGGCCAGAATGTTTCCATTGTTCGAATTACACATTAAACTGTAGATCCCCTTTAGGCCTAACAACCATAGTTATAACATGAAGGTGTACACATTCACAACAAATTCAAGACAAAGTATTTATGTAGTCCTAGATGGCCCAGATGAACATAAAGGCACAAAAAATAGGTAATTAAATTTACAGTGAATATAGTATTTTAACATCCTCCAATTATGAATTCAACATTCTGCAGATTATTAAACTATTGACAAAACACTATGAGGCATTTATTTTGAACACCAAAGTCGGTTTCTATTTTTTTAAATCCACTTTTTGCCATTCTAATTGTTTATCAGTCTAGTTCTGTCTGTGTAAAATCTTAAATTTACATATTTTTTTAAAAAAATTGATGTTATTTTGATATAAATCTACTATCTTTTAGTAATATCAAATTAAATTTCAAACTAATGGATACACATAGGCACAATATCAGGGATACCATACATAATGAAAATCTAAGGCATGCTTTACTATTTAAACTATATGTCCAGTGCTTAGAAAGTTGATGCAGTTTTCTTGGATTTTCAGTAAAAGTTTTGATTCTGTACCACACAACCGACTTTTAGCGAAGATTCAAGCTTAATGGTATTTCGGCTCAGATCTGCGAGTGGATGTGTGATTTTCTAACTGATCGATCACAGTATGTCGTTGTCGACGGGGAAGTCTCTTCTAAGATAAATGTTACTTCGGGCATTCCTCAAGGAAATGTAATAGGACCACTTCTTTTCTTAATATTTATAAACGATCTAGGTGATAATGTTAAATGCTGGTTGCGATTGTTTACCGGCGATGCAGTTATCTATAGGGAAATAAGGTGCTCCGACGATTGCTTAGAAATTCAGCGCGATTTGGATGCTATTTTCGATTGGTGCCGTAAATGTCAGCTTACATTTAATTGCAAAAAGTGCAAGGCAATGCGGATAAGTAACAAAAAGAATCAGTTTGTTCACGAGTACAAAATAAACAATACAGCTGTTGACACGGTTGATTCCCTGAAGTATCTGGTGGTGGTAGTGCAAGGCAACATGAAATGGGACATGCACATAACTTCCGTCAAAGGCAAGGCGAATTCTAAATTGTGATTCATAGGTCATGTTTTGAGGAATTGTAATGCTCATACTAAAGAGATAGCGTATAGAACACTAGTGCATCCCCATCTGGATTACTGTTGTGGAGTTTGGGATCCGTATCTCAAGGTTCTGATTGGCTCAGTGGAGATAGTGCAGAGGAGAGCCGCTCGATTCGTGACTGGTTGCTACAGCCCTTATGAAAGCGTCACAGAATTGTTACATAGATTGGGCTGTGATAGTTTGGAAGACAGACGACGTAGCTTCCGTTCAAATTTATTGGAGAATATGCGAAAAAATTTAAATTTTGTGTGCAATGAAATACTTCTTCCGCCAACCTATCTAGATCGTAATGACCGGAGGGATAAGATTAGAGAAATAAGATGCCGTACGGATGCTTTTATGTATTCCTTCTTTCCTCGCGCTATTCGGGATTGGAATGCACGGATTTAGGATTGGTGCTTAGCAACCTCTGCTACCCACAATGTATGTGACTTGCAGAGTATGGATGTAGATGTAGAAACGAAGTTCACTTTTACTGCAGGTGCTAGGATGACCATCCTATTTTTCGTTAAGAATTTAATAAACCTACATGTATGGCAGTATTTTTAATACAATGGCTATAACTGTCCAACACATTGTTATTGTTAACTCAAATGTTTGTGTATACATCACAACATATAAAGTTTTCATCTGTTGTGGAATTGGGAAATTCATTAATCCACTGCCTAATTAATGATGATTTGATGAATCCCTAGGCCATACTGGTGCTTTACAAGAATACATGGCTCACTGTATCCTCTATATGACTAATAGCAAACAGAAAACCAGTGACAGTGATACCAAGACATTCACATGTTTTTTTGGGAAATAAACACTTGACACAAATATTTGTGTTTTTCTTATTTAAAAACTCCTTCTTTAAAATTCGAAAGAAAAATATGTAAAATATGCAGGTCTAGGTCTTAACAATAATTTGGACATTTTTAGACAAATAAATGCCTCAAATGTACATAAATTTTATACACGACATTATTTCCATTTATTTCGATCGGGGGGGGGGGGGGAAATTGGGTTTTTCCAAAAATCCAAGAACTAATAATCACCATTTTGCATTTTCTCAACTTCTCATAAATTACGATCCATGTATTGAAAACAAAATTGTGGCGAAAAATCTTGAATGTCCTGCTGTTTCAATATCTGTGACTGAAGACTTCTCCTTGAGAACTCACCGAATATGACTTTAAAAAATTTATATTTTTCTACTCCAGAACTATTAATTTATCAAGTGCTTGAATTTTCGCTCTTTTAATGGAATACATCATTGCGCATGTCGTAACGTTCTTACTTTGATCTCTGAAAATAATGGCTACAAGGTTTGGTGTTAGTAAAATGAGAATTTATAATGACAATTCCGGTCAATTAAGATCCTTACTATGTTTAATTCACATATTCCATTTATTTTAATATAAAAAATTGAATAACTAAATAATTGGATTCGAGCACTAGATCAGAATCCAAACACGATCATTGTGTGATTTTTTTGTCAGTGTTTTTTGAAAGGAGTGCTCATCTCAAATGCAGAGTGATCCGTGACCTATATTTCACCAGTCTTGAAATGATCTCATAATCTCAAAATTTGAAAACACAATCAAAATTACTGTCATAGTTTTCAAATGATACCATTTCAAACTCTCAGACACATGCGACTCGGTTACAGATTTATACTAGTATAGATTCTATTGATGTCTTGCTCAAGTAATCACGCACTCAGTAATACATCATAATAACTCGGTACATAATATAGTAATGTTACTTTGTCAGACCATCTTGAATTTCCTGAGTTTGAACAATATTTGTTAAGAAACTTGGAAGATTCAAGCAAACAGACACAACTAAATAGCCACTAGTAATTGTCATATGCCATAAAAAGATCAGCAGTCGATTTGCATTGACAACAAAATGTTTCATAACAAAAGTTTTTGTTTGCTATTACCCTACTTTTTACCTTGGATAACAGTATGATAATCTCGTGCTTATAGGAATTTTACTTTGCAACTTAATTCCAAAATATATTACCTAATCGAGTTCCTTCATGAGTTGTTATCCAAGGTTGGTGTAAATAACTGTAGCCCTTCTTTACTTTGGAATAATCATGATGAAAGTCTTTCTTAAAAACTCCAAATAAGAGGATACATAATTAAAATTTAATAAGTACACTAGAAATTTTGGTCTGGTGTTATCTAGACATGTAGGAGCACTAGTGCCATCCAACTTATGACAAAACAAAACTGCTGTCACATTCCAAAGTATGTTCACATGTGCAACAAAGCCTTTATGTCTTGCAGATGGTACAGCTATCCTAGCAGCCGTACAACTGTACCGTCACACAATTAAAATGTTGTACTCAAAACATTTTGCTTGTGAAATTCTGGATACTAATCAGTTTTGGTTTTCTTTATTTATAAAATTAAATAAACATTTCATGTGTTCCCTCAGTGTACCTTATTTAAATAAATGAACTTTGTTCCCGAGACTAGGGACTTATTTTATGGACTGCAAGACTTTTGTTGGTAATAGCAAAATGTGAAAATAATGAAGATCTTGTAAAAGTATCTTATCAAAAACTATTTTAATTATCTTCAATTTGTTTGTCTAATAGTTGAAACATTTTGTACTGAGGGGTTAG
This sequence comes from Vandiemenella viatica, assembly GCA_031002005.1. Lineage (NCBI taxonomy): Eukaryota > Metazoa > Arthropoda > Insecta > Orthoptera > Morabidae > Vandiemenella > Vandiemenella viatica. Next base: position 135,464,661 of record JARYHS010013631.1, on the reverse strand, counting down.
GCGTGAGATTAATGACTTTAGGAGCTCACATCTTGGAGAATATGCAACTTAATACAAATTTCGCCAAATGATGATTGCATTTTTGACTACCCTTTATCTACGCTAAACATGAAACTGTAAGTTCTGATCAAGGACTATACCAGAAAATTGCAGTCTCTTTTGTGTTTGTATTATGTGTGTTCACACTGCCCAGCGATCACCTAAAGTAAGCAGCGGTTCTTTTCCCTATAGTAATTTGTAGTTCCATTTTGCTACTTAGTGCCAATTGTTTATGTATAGTCACTGATCTATAAGGCCAAGAGACAATATTGTGTTTTAGAAAGTGGAGTGAATACACCCTGTATAGTATAGACTTGGGTCATAACAAGATCTCGTAACTTTTTATCAGTAAAAAGATATATTTTAAAATAATATTTTTTTCGGCATTTGTCTATAGATAGTTTTTCACTCAATGAAACATACCTTTGTGTGAAATTTTTATTTCAAATGATGCAAAGGCAGCAGAATTATGAAGCTAATTGTAATAGAACAGTATGAAACACCAGCTTGTGTAAGATACAATATATATAAACATTTGGATAAGAGAAAAACCACCGCTTACCATAGAAGAGGATTCCCGCAGTGTCGATACATGGAGAAAAAAAAAACAAAACACATACACACATAGAGTATAAAATTTTCGATCCTGTGGCCCTTCTTCAGTGAGATGGCTGCATGTTGGAGGCTGGCAGCCAACTGAGTAAGCCAGCAAGGCCCGTGGCTCATGGTGGGGGGGACAACATGGCAGGAAGTGAGGGTGGGGGTAGAAAGGTATAAGCTAGAAAATACTAATAAATAGATAAACCTGTCCATACGGACCCATCGCGGAAGTGCAGTAGACGTCAAGTGATGGTCCTGAATAGCCTATTAATGAAAAAATGTGCAAAAAACTGAGAAATATGCTAAATCAAAATAAAATAAAAAATTAAAAATTGGAAATTTAAAATTAAGGAAAATACGAAGTTACAAGCTACAAAAAGATAGGCTCTGGTGAGCGATGATTCTGTGGGAAAAGGTGGGATGAATGGGAGGAAAATTGGTGCTATCTTAAATTTAGTCCTGGTGGTTGTCTGATGTCCAGTTGGTACTGCTAAGCCAGTTCCCACCTTCTGAATTCTGAGATGCTGCTTTTGTCCAAGAGGCGCGGACTGCAAAACATGTGTTAAAATTGTTGGTGCCATGAGTGGTGACATGATAAGTTACAGGGTGGTCAGGGTTCTGTGTGAATACCGATTGTCTGTGTCCATTCATTCTGATGGCTAGTGGATTTGTTGTCAGATTAATGTAGGATGCTGGGCAATTGTTGCAGGTGAGTTGATATATAAGGTAGGAGGATACACACGTGGCAAGTCCTGTGATGGGGAAGCTTTCCCCAGTTACAGGGTTGGTAAAGATGGTGGAAGGCTGGTGCATGCTTCGTAATTTGCAGCTGTATCTGTTGCAAGGAAATGAATCTTGGGGCTGTCCTCAGGCTCTAGCAACCAAGAGTTGATTGAGGTTTGGAGGTGTGATTAAGCAGGTTCTGAGTGGGTGAGAGGATTTTTGAAAGGAGATTTCTCATCTCAGGGCAGGCTCGAAGAAAGTCGTAACCTTGTCGCAGGATTCGGTTGGCGGATTCCAAACCCGGGAAATATCGGGTAATCAATGGTTCGTTTTATAGGCTGTTGATAGGTTGAGTGGGTTGTGATGTGGCTCGTGAAACTTGTTTGTGAACCAAATCTGGTGGGTAATTGCGGGACATCATGCCTTCGGAGATGTTGCGCATACTGTTGGAGGGCCTGTTCATTGGAACATATGTGGTTCCCCCGAATGCCAAGGCTATAGGGGAGGGAGCGTTTGATGTGGTGAGGGTGGCAGCTATCCTAATGAAGGTACTGTTGTAGGTTGGTGGGTTTTATATGGACAGATCAGTTGATGTAGCCATTCATGAGAGATAGGTCGACATCCAGGAAAGTGGCATGTGTGTGGGAGTAAGTCCACGTGAATTCCAGAGTGCTGGCGGTATTGAGGAAACTGAGTAGGTTGTCTTCCCCTTGGGTCCAGATTATGAAACTGTCATCAGTGAATCTGACCCACAAAAGGGATTTCAGATGGGATCCAGCTAAGAATGACTGTTCCAGGTGGCCTAAGTAGAGGTTAGCATATGAGGAAGCCATTCGAGTGCCCATGACAGTGCTACTGACTTAATGATAAATTTTGCCATTGAATAAAAAAAAATTGTTGTTCAATATTAGCTCGGCCAGGGTGATCAAGAAGGATCTGGTGGGGAGGCTAATGGGGGGACACTGGTCTAGAAAGTGTTCCATGGCACTGAGACCATGACAGTGGGGAATATTCGTATGTAGCGAAGTCATATCAACCATCACTAGGAAGGAGTGTGGGGAAGAGGTGTGGGGACTGTGGCCAGCCGAGATGGGAAGTGTCGGTTGTCTTTGATGTGGAAGGGAAGCTGGCTAACAATGGGCTGTAGATGCTGGTCCACCAGGACAGAGATGCATTCATTCGGTGAGTCATATGCAGCAACTATGGGATATCCTGGGTGGCCAGGCTTATTAATTTTAGGAAGTAGATATAGGAAAGGTGTGCGCAGCTTTTTTGGGGACTGAGACTTTGGAGTGGTCCACTGAACTGTATATAATATTTTATTCTATCGCTGACTGCAGTTGTGGGATCAAGGTTGAGGGGGCGATAAGTGTTGGTGTCAGACAGCTGACGCAGTGCTTCAGTAACGTAGTCACAACGGTTCAGGACCACTGTAGTTGAGCCCTTGTCTGCTGGTAGAATGATCAAGTCTGGATAAGAGGAGAGTTCCCTGATGGCCTGGGTTTCTGAAAGAATCGGGTTGGTTACGAAATTAGGAGAATCCAAACTGGTGGAAACCTGATCTTGAAACAATTGGAGATGGTAGTTTTGTGAGAGAGGTGGTGGATCAAGGGTGGTTGGAACCTTTGGAGACTGGGCTCCAAGTCATTCTGAGTATTCAGATTGTTGCTCTTCGAGGCAGAGTGGTACCTCCAGCGGAAGTGGATGGCAGAAAGCGAAGGAGCCATGAACTAGGGTGGTCTGATCAAATTTGGGAGTGGGTGAGAAAGTGAGACCCTTGGAGAGTACTGAGAGTAGAGAAGAAGACAGATTAATAACAGACAGTTTGGGTTTGGCAGCTTGATTCGGACTGGGTGAGATGTGGGTTTTAAGGGAGGTGGTAGAGGTATGTTGAAGAGCTAGGCAATAGATGGTTGTGAGGAAATGAATATATATATATATATATAGAAGTCTCTTATTAAATCTTGAATTATTAAAGATTTTTCAGTCAAGGTCTGAAAAGTACATATGAAGTAATGGGAATCCAGTTGTGTAGTAATAGCTTTATTAACTGAATTGTAGCATAATGACAGTGTATTTGTATACAGTCAATAGATTGGCATTCATTTTTTAAATTTGGAGATGTACATTAACATTCCTATCCACTGCTTACATTCTCTCTTCTCTGCAGGATGAGCCAGTAACCAAAAAGGCAGTGAAGAAGGAGCAACTTAGCAAAGCCCAGAAAAGAAAGCAGTGGGATAGAACTGACGCAAAAGGTGAACGACCACGAGGATGGGACTGGGTAGATGTAGTCAAGCACCTCTCACAGACAGGTTCTAAACAACCTGAGCTGAGTGTTTCATCATCTACTCCTGGCTCATAACATACTTAGATGTTCGTTCTTTGCAGTATAGCCTAGATTGTGTGTCTTGCAATGATCACAGGGTAATGGTCATTTACAGAGTGCTTTTGATGGTGAAATATACATTTAAAATGAGAATATAATATTTAACATGTTAACTCCCTGTACAAGTGTTTTATTTTTGTAAAAAATGTTTTTTTTAAAAAATAATGAAATATATTTTGTTTTGAAAAGGCTCCCAGTTATGAACAATCACTTATTTCACTCCTTCCCTTGACGCTATTAACCATTATACATGACTTGTATTTAGATGCTTCAAAAGCATTCAAAGATAATAAACATGCACTGAATAAGTGTATAGATTTCAAATTAAATATCATTGGGTCAAGAAATAAATTTAAGTTGCAATAGTGCTGCTTTAGAAATTGCACTAAACTATTTATACCGATTTTTTTTTTAATTGCTGTCCAGTTTCTGACAATTGTTGCAACTGAAACTAGAATGACGAGGTTACAGTTTGCTAATGATAGACTGATCAAGCTTTTTTAAAATAAGTTTATCCACTCTGTTTCCAGGTTTAATCCTATTAGTGCTTATAACCAAAAAAAATTGTTTAGAATGTAGTAACAAGGCTAACTATTTCTAAAACACCCAAAAAATAAACCACTCTAATTTTTGTAATTATTAAGTGAGAAACCTGTTCCCAAACGAGCATGAATATACCATTGCCAGCTGAATGCTTATGACAGCCTCAGTTGTTTCAACATATCAATAGATTTTGTGTATTGTTCTGTAGGAGATTTATAATATTCCTACAATTTTATAACAACCTTTCCTGCTGCCTTCTTATTGGTTCTAACCTCATTACCTCACTTATTAGTCCAGTAACATTCATTCCTCTGTAGTGTATATTTATGCACTTACCCGTTCACTACTCTGTACCTGACAAGACCAATTACATCCTAATTTTTTTCCAAGGTTTTGGATCCATCAACTACAGTATATCAAAATACAAAGAAATGGCCTACTGAAAATTGACCCTAAGTATATATGATTCCAAAAATTCTTAATCCCAGTAACCTTGTCCTTACTAACTGTTTTTAAACACCAGACTGAATGAATCTCATCCATCATTGATTACTCCATAATCAGTTTCCTTCCTCCCCACAAGTACACCTTAACACTTCTTACAGCCACAACGCCACTCTTCATGACTATCTGTTACCACTCTTTGCACCAACATTCCAGACTAGTTGATTCCCAACTGCCTTATTCTAAATTTAATGTAATGTTTGTGGATCAACATACAAGCCTTATCTGAGTTACTTTTTTTTATCTCCCTGACACATTAAACAGTATGTTCCCATATGATACCAAAATCTGCAGCACTTACTGGTTACTCTGTGGCTCCATCCAGTACTTGGCTGCGCCTTGTTCATCTAGAGTAGTCCTTTGTATACCACGCTCCCCTATATTCCTCTATGGAATTCAAGTCCATACACAAATTTTGTGATTTGGACACATGTGAAGAATAGCCTACTGAATTCCCTGTGTAGGCTCGGCTCCTACCATACACTAAATTTTGACCTGGTACTACTTTCCTAAATTTTGACTGATCCCCCATAAATGGATAACTCAAGAAACTCTTTCCCCTATCAAGCTTATCAACCTGCAACTTCTACTATATTTAAATAGCTGCCACACATTTTATACAACACATTGTGTTCCTTATAGCTTGGGTGTCCATGACAAACATGTTCCCTCGTGCAATATTCAAATAATATTTCACAAGGATTAATATCATGCGTTTACCCACCTGAAATTATTAGGAAACAACTCTCCCTTTGTAACATTTACTTCCTTCAGCATAGACAAATAGACCAGTTTCCATTAGAAACTTTATTTTTCCAGTATCAAATTCAAATTCCTGTCCGGGCATCCAGATTTGTGTTTTGCATAGTTACCCCAAATCACTCCAGGCAAATGCCAGGATGCTCCTTTCAAAAAGGCTATGGCCAAATTCCTTCCCATTTGTTGTATTAGTCCTATCTTGTCTATAATGAACTCAACGTTGACAAGGTGTAAAGCCGTAAGCTAAAAACAAATCTGTCGAATCCACCAACTTTACTTTAAGATCTATTGAAAACCTACACTGAAATCAGATGTCACCATCTTACTACTGTACTTCTCTGAAGTCTTTTAGCAAGCAAGTCAATTCCATTACTCATTTCATATATCAATTTACTGCAAGACTTGCAGCATACATGCTGTTCCACCAACCCACCACATGTGTATCCAACCTATGACATGCTAGCTGCGAAAATAATTAACTGACAACAATTACCTAACTTCTCACTATGCTTAATTACAAATCTTTTGTCAGTTGGATTGACTGGCCACAGAAAAATTTAACAAACAAAAAGCTGTAGTTGGTCATGCATATTAACATAAAATTCAATTCCTGCTTCCAGTTAAGAGCAGTGTCTCTGAACTACAGGCAGTTGGATTGATATAGTGGTTCAAATTGGGCAACAGACAATATCCTTGTCATGATCAGAGATAATCCTCATTACCTTTCTATCCCTCTGAACCCTTCCTCTCCCCAAACTAGAAACCAACATTCACAATTGATTATATTTATCTCCAAATTAGTTCAATTTAGTCCTCAGTTAGATACATATTTTTTTACATTTGTTAAAATGATTGTTGTTATTTCTTTGAAATAAATTACAGCGGCACTCAAAAGTAATTTGCTCAAACACAAAATAGTTTACAGTTTTTTTTTGAAAATGCTGTTGGATGTTCAATCTTGAGTTTATCAGTAACAAACTTTTATTAGGAACAGTGATAACAAACTAGAAATTTGTGGTTTGATCGAATTTTAATGGTTTAAAAACACAAAATTCACAAACTGTTTTGTGAAGCTTATGGTTAAAATGTCATTTGGGGACAGGTGGTTGGAAAATGGTACAATAATTTCAAGAGTGGTCACATCAACATCACAGACACCATTTACCATGTATGAAGATCAAGAACATTGAAATCTGTAAGCATTAACCTCATTTACTACTTGATTAAGTCAAATCGGTGAATAACAGCTGAAGCTGCCGACCGAATTTACTTCATTTGGAGTAGTGTTCAAGAAGACATTATTCAATATCTTCTGAATCAAAAAGTTTGTGTTAGATAGATGCCTCAGTTACTGACAGATAAATACAAAAGCAACCGTTTGCAAACATCGAACTCATTGCTGAAATAAATTAATTTTTGATAAGATGCAGGGGATGAGACCTAGTTTCGTCATTTCCAACCGGAATCAAAGAGAAGTTCATGTGCAAAAAAGAAGTTGTTGCATCTGCAGGAGAGGTAATAATCACTCTCTTTTTGATAAGTAGAGCATTTTTACTTCGGAATTTATGTCAAAGGTACCATAATAGAAGCAGCTGTCAACTGTGAAATCCTCAAATTATTGAGGAAGACAATTAACTTTGACTGATAAAAGGCACCGTGCTTCTTGAAATGAAATAAAGTGCTAAGTGTGCCAGTATCTGGCTTATAGGCCTCTGTGTTGGGCAGGGCCGCATTTAGGCTCTGTGGGCCCCTAGGCTATACATGTGGTGCGGGCACCCTGTCAGCAGTGGCTGGATTCTTAAATTTCGACTGGCAAAGCAATATTATCCCGTAGGTGATGAATTGGAATCAGCTGCTCTTGGTTGGCACTTCAAGCTGGATGCAATTTCTTCAAACCAGGCATTTCTAAACTCGGAAAAGTACGAATGTAGAAAAATAATTTTTACATTTAGTTTTAAATAAAACTTTTTTAAAAAAAATTAAAAAAGAGAGAACCTTTAAACTTATGACTAAATGCAACTTACTTTTGGAATGCCTCTTGAATTTTTATATATGTGTTTAGCTCAGATATATTTTTTTTTAATTGCTAACTCCAACTCTTTTCTTCCTTTTTCCATTCCCACTCATCAACTTATAACACACAGTACATGTACAGTGTGAACTACCAACCTCTAATCCAGCAAAAGATTTATACCATAGAATTTCTTATACATTTATTGATCCTTCTGTGGGTTTCTGGATGGTTCTTGAATTCAGCTGGCATACTAAGGTAGCTCTAGATTTCGGCAGTAAACTCATCCTGTGACCAATCTTTCTCAGTAACAATTGATTGATGAAGAGATCAATGTAAAAATCTTGGTACTGTAGACAGGTAAGATTGTCAATATGGTGAGTCATAGTACAAGTGTCTTTAGCAGAGGTGTAGTTGTAATAATTCAATGTAGGCTTCAATTGTCAGAACAGAGCACAAGGAAGCAAACATGTTGGATAACTTCTTAATGAAACCTGATGATTAATTTGTGTAGTCTCATGTTCCAGAAGGAATAAGTGATCATGCAACAGTTCTTATAGATATTAGGAGGCTCATTAATAATAATTGCCAAAATTGAAAATGGTTATAGATACAATTATAAAAAGGCAAATAACTCAGAATTTGGGATGAGAGTACCAGTACAGTGGAGAGGAGGTAGGAGTTCAAGAAGATAATAAGAACAGTGGAAGAAATGTTTATTTCAAAGTAGAAAATAAAGTACAGAACATACATAAGGTGTGAGTAGGTGAAAGAAGTAAGAAGAGAACACAACAGGGTGCAGCAAAGCAATAGGGAAAACTTGAAACAACTAAACAAGGGTTTAAAAGCAGCAAAGAGAGAAGCTAAGGATGGTTTTAAGAAAAATATTGTGGGTTCAGGGAGACCACTAAACGATGCATCTAGAAATTTTTATAGCTGTATTAGAAAACTTAGGGCGACAGAGAGATCAACTAATTAGTTTAATGAGACCATTAGGCACTGTCATTCAGGGATGCAAAAGTAGAAATCATAGAAGCAGCTTGTAGTGTCCCGCTCTGTATGTCTTGGGATTAACTACTATATAAACAGTTTTATTAACTAATACTTAGATAAATGATTGTGGGTGGGCTTCTCTTCCGAAGTGGTCCTTCATATTAATACAAGTGAAACATGAATTATTAATGAGAAACATACTGATTTTATACATAGAAAGCAAAGTTATTTCGATGAAACAATTACTTGAATGGGTAAATGGTTGTTCCCTCTTTGGTACTGGAATTTAAAGTTCTTTAATTTTGTTGGAGCTCGTTGTGGTCTCTGTAGACGATTGCGTTACCGTAATGTTGAGCAGTACAGGCCAAGCGATGTGTCGTGTCGGTGACCCGCGAGGAGGGCTGTGTCGACGACCGCGGCGACGGGGCGCAGAGCTGCGTCGTGTTTCGGCAGGCCCCAGGTAGTGCAGATCAGCTGAGCGAGGGTGGAGTGGCGTCTGGTGTCTCTCCTCCGCGACAGCCGACAGCTCGTCCTCAACCCTCGGGACCTCAGCAATGTGGCCTCGGTAGCGCAGATCGCCCGCTGCTGTCTGGTCGCGCCGAACCAGAGTCCCTCTCGTCCAGTCTCCACCAGTCCGACATCAAGTGCCTGTCCTCCGTCCATTCTGCCTTCCTCGTAGACTCGCCTTGGGCGGAGTTCGTTCCTCTTCTCTCTCCCGATTGGTTGAATATATAATAAAAAAACAACAAAAATATCAGCAACCAGCGAGAATGAATTCCATTGGCTGGGATAACCCCACCACCAGCGTCATTTTCTTGGTAGGTCATCCCCCTCCATATAACCATAGTCTCTGTGGGCTGCACTTCTTAAGAACAAACAGTTTATTGTTAATGAATGTTTCTTCGCCAGTGACGTCTGCAAAGTCTGACAGCTCGGCGCTGGAACATTTTATGATTGGGGCTCTCAAAGAAACCTTTCATTCGTCGAACATCCACACAGGGGAGCTCACAATGTAACACTGTGTCCATTGTTTTAAACAAACCTCTACTATATCCGAGAAGCTCTCCATCACTTCAGTAAATTAATGCCCCAAAACACTCGGTAACACAAGGGAAGTCTGTTCTTTTGAACGTCAACCAGACCTCAATAAAGTACCTCCTTTATTACTCACTTATTATTATTATTATTTCGTATCAGAAACATACAGTTACACAATTACAGTCATCAAATTATAATCGACCAGAACTTGGCCACTTCCAGTGCATTTTCTGAGGCCTCATACAGTTCAGCTGCCGAGCAGGATGCTGGACACAGTCGACACTGGAGCATGTGCTGGACAGTCTGGTCCTCACCGCAGTTGCACTTGATATCACTGATCTCAGTATAGCCCCATCTTGCTAAATTCACTTTGGATCTGCCCACTCCTGATCTCAGCCTATTCAAAGATTTCCATGTCAACCATCCCTTGTCATAACCAGGTGGCAAAGATTCAGACACTCTTCCCCAGCCAAGCGGAAAGGGAGCCTTAGCTTCCCATAGTTGTAACCTGGCTTCTTCAGTTGTTGTTGTAAGTTCCTGAGATATTCTTAGGAAACTTTTCCTGGACTTAAGTCTTTGCCTGTGAGGGATATACCCATATAGTGGATGAGATTTTTCATGGTTCACTTTCCTCCTTTCCTTGTTCACTGCTATTTCCCTTCGAACAGAAGGTGGTGCTATTCCTGCGAGACGGTGGAGCCATTCGACTGGAGTTGATTTTAAGCAGCCTGTTATGATTCTGCGAAGAATAGCAATCAGGCGTACCCTGGGCAACGTCAGAGAATGAATCGAAATGTCCTGACGGCTAATCCTTTCACACCAGAAACATTACTACCCAAGCCCTTTTCAGGGCCACAATTAACAATCATCTCTGTCAACATAGAAGGCATGTCACCAGCCAAGGAAGAACTGCTACAAGACCTATGCAGTCAATATCAGTGCCATATACTGTGCGTACAGGAAACACACAGAGGTTATGAAATGCGTAGACCAAAAATAAAAGGAATGCATCTCGCTACAGAAAGACCTCATAATCAATACGGAAGTGCAATCTTTGTACGTCCAGATGTACAAGGAATGTCCACTGCATTACTCACTAGCCTGTCCACTAGGTTACAACCATTATCCTTTCTATGACAAGTAATAATATTAAACATTCCTCATGATAACCTTGTCGGTCGAGAACCGCACTCATATCAAATGAAATGAACTTATGTAAATTAAATACATTATGGTAATAACACTACTGAATCTAACAACAACATTTCTTGTTACTGATAAATAATGAGATCTACAGAATGGGACATCTCAAGCTCCTCCAAGTAAGTGGTGATGAGTATACGAAATAAAGTGGAAATAGATCCTGAGGGAGCTATGAAAGCCAAAAAATATTAAAGGGGCTAGTGTGGATATTATTTATTATTTTTTTCACTAGCTGTACCCAATAAAGTATTGCTGTGGCTCACTCTGATTAAATGGAAAAGAAAAAAAAGAGAGAAAGCACACATTTCTAATATGTTCAGGGGCAGATCCAGGACTTTGGTTTGGGGGGGGGGGGGGGTTGGCTTGAGTAGATTTTGGTTGGGAGGAGGCTTGCCTTCAGTTGATTTTGGCTTGGGGGAGGCTTGCCTTCAGTTGATTTTGGCTTGGGGGGAGGGGGGGAGCTTGAGTTGGGCAAAGAGTAGTATTTATAGTCTCCTCAGGCTTCAAATCCGTAGAGCTAAAAAAAAAAAAAAAAAATTACAATAGATACTTGCCCCCCTCCCCTCGATCCGCCCCTGAATATGTTTATTTTTACCATGATTGTGGATATACAATATTTTTTTGTTATTCCATTGTCTGTGCACATGTTTGCAGACTCTACAACCTGAAACACATAAATTCTCCATGTGAGAAGCAACCTGTGTCTAGATCTAAACCCCACAGTTCTAAAGATTGGTCCTGAGCTTTTTTGATTGAGATTGCAAACGGCATTCAAATTGAGAATTGCTATCTCTTAAATTGAAATGGCCTATCCGTTGAAATGATATCATTGTGAGTAATGAGGACATTTTCACCTTTAAAGAACCTGTCTAGATTGTTGCTTCTACAACATTGCTCATTAATTTTTTTACTGCAAAGTGCGTGTTTTTGCAAAGCTTTTGCTGGTTAATATTTCTCAACATGATAATTGACATGCTTATTTTCAATTGTGGTGTGTCCCTGGCAGATTGTGTGAATTTGAAAATTATGTTGGATAATTAACTGCTTCATCCACTGCCAAACCGGTTTCAATGGACTTGTATGTGACTAGTTTGTTTTGAATGTTAGACTGAATAATATTATTAATTTTTTTAATATCTTGCTCTTGGCAGCTAGGGTAGCTCGTTCACTCAACCAATAGTGATTCTTATAATTGATTTGAATATTGGGATATACTTTTTCAATCAATTCTTCCTATGACGTTACTAAATTGCAGAAGTTACTAAGCAGTGAAAGTCTAACAAAATAATTGAATTGAAATGAAAATAAATAGACACTGCTCAATTCACAAAATAAATAAACCATATTCACAAAATAAATGCAATGGCAAACGACACAACTCAGTTCCAACACATGAAATAATTAAATCAAACTGAAAATAAGAAAAACAAATCACTGAAAAAAAATCCAAACAAAATAATTGACACGGGTATGTAAAAACACACACCAATTCAAATGCAATGTTGTGTCAAATGTTATTCTTATCTTCCAAAATCCACCTCATCCTTTCGCTCTGGGCTTGATGTCTCTCTTGTGTCAGTGTGGATATTAATACCATAGATGAATTAAAGATAAGTCTATATTACTTCTTAACTTACCTTGTAATATTATTTGCATTGAAATTGTAAATTCAGAGGAGACATGCCCATGTGTTGTTCTTAGTTATTTGGGTGGTACCGAGTCGATATTTCTTTTTAAACCTAACATTTCAGCCTTTTTTCTGTGGCTTTCAACAGAGGACTGCCATAGCTGGGACATATAAATTACATCACTATTTCGTAGTTTGAGATTCTGGAATTACAGATTTATGTTGTATAATTTTTCATCAAATAAAATAAATAAAAAGATTAGTTTTTGCAGGGTTGACTATGAGAAACAAGTGTTTTGGAAACTCATTGGGGAAAAAAGATAGAATAAATGAACGGTAAAAAAAGAAAGTTAGGTTGTTAACAATTAAGTACGAATAAGAATGGATGCTTCTACTGTAGCTCAACAGTGCTTTTGGTCCTCGGGTATTTCATAAGAATAGCCTTGAAAAACAATCCTGCAATCTTCACATAAACATGAAGTCGGATACGAGTTATAGTTGTAGAAAATGGAGTTGTTAGTTACAAAGATGCATTAAAAACAATGGCAAACCAAAGACTACTTTCAACTCAATTTTAACTATAATAAACTCAATAAAACCAGTACCGAGCCTTATTTAAATGCTACACACTGCTGTATATATATATATATATATATATATATATATATATATATATAAAGTGTCTCTAATGAGTGATATCATGGAAGTTCCCACCTCTAGTGCTGCTGTTCTAGTAGGAACTTGCATTCTCATGATTAGACTGACCATATTTGGTGAAGCTGTAGCCCAATGTCTATGTTCATATTATCAGGTATTTTAATTGCAATGGAGCGCATGCCCTGGTGGCAATTTCCCTACACACCCCATTTTTACTTCCATTTCTTTTGATATAGCGTTTCCTACCCTAACTTTTTGTTTTCTACCTCTTAAAAAAAATTCTACCCCGCAAATTACTTTCTTATCCACTCCAATAGTTTCTACCTTATTTACTATCATTTTATTGCTCACTCTGTCAAGAGCCTGTCAAAGATCTAGTGCTACACTATCAATTTGGCCTCCCTTGTCCATTTCATCCGAAATACCTTAGATATAACCCACTAACTGAGATTCGCATGAATATCCTTGCCTAAAGCCATGTTGCTACTTGAAAACCACTTACACTCCTCAGATATATTTCTGATGTGGTAACATATCAACCTCTCCATTAATTTAACTACCACTGATGTCAAACTGATTAGCCTGTAACTGTTGACTCTATTTCTCACCCCTCCTTTATTTACCATGTTAGGCATAAGCTGTATGCTCGGAGGTTGTAAGAAAACTTTTTCTTACAATTAATTTTTTTATTATTACATTTATATACTCTGTTTATTTATCATTCAATTAATACACATTCATCTTAACTTTCTTTCCTTGTTACTACCATACAACACAATCAAGATACTCTCTGTGATATTATATCACACAATAAAATCTATGGTTCAAGGATATACTATCACCACTAATCTTATATATATATATATATATATATATATATAAAAATAGATGTGTGTTTTCATATATTTCACTTTTCAGCCACCACTACCAAGCACAGATCACTGGTCTTTGTGTGTGGAAGTAGCATGGAGTTTCCTGTCGTGCACAACGTTATGTCGATAGCTGTGGGGATGTGGGAGATATGATGATTAAAGTTGGCCAATGCAGGGCATTTTCATATTTCGACCAAAAATTTGTGTCTTCTTAAACTTCTTTTTTCTGCCACAATTACATAGCATAGACCATTGGTGTTTGTGTGTGGTAGTAGAATTGTGTCTGCTGTCGTGTACTATGGTTGTTAGATGTCGGTAGCTATGGGAGATATGGGGGTTGAAAGTGGTCGACCTGCGGCAGTTTCATATTTCTGCCAAAGACGCATGTGCCATGGTGTATCACTTTTCAGCAAAAACTATCTATCGCAGATTACTGGTGTTTGTGTGTGGTAGTAACACAGTGTCACCTTTCGATCACAACGTTGGCCGAATTTCAGTAACTGTGGTAGTGTGGAAGATATGGTGGTTGAAAGTGGCCGATCAAAGATATTTTCGTATTTCGACGAAAAACAATGTCACTTTTCTGCCACAACTACATAGCATAGAGCACTGGTGTTTGTGTATGGTAGTATAATTGTCTCCTGTCATGCACTATGGTTGTTAGATGTCGGTAGCTATGGGAGATATGGGGATTGAAAGTGGTCGACCTGCAGCAATTTTATATTTCTGCCAAAGACAAATGTGTCATGGTGTATCACTTTTCAGCGAAAACTATCTATCACAGATCACTGGCGTTTGTGTGTGGTAGTAACATAGAGTCACCCATCGATCACAACGTTGGCCGAATTTCGGTAACTGTGGGAGTGTGGGAGATATGGTGGTTGAAAGTGGTAGAGCAAGGATATTTTCGTATTTCATCCAAAGACATGTGTGTCCGTAAATTTTACTTTGCTGCCTGAACTACATAGCGCAGATGACTGGCATTTGTGCGTGGTAATAGCATCGCGTCTCCCATTGTGCACTGTTGTTGTTAGATGTCGGTAGCTGTCAATACAAATTCTTTACAAACACGAACGAAGTCGTGGGTACCAGCTAGTTTTTCATAAACATCAATGATGGGTATAAGGCATTTCCTTATACATCCCTTCTGAATTGTGTCTTTAAAAGTAATTGTACTTTTTCGAGACAATAATAATAATAATAATTAAAAAATTTAGATATAACTTTAATTTCTTTCTCGTTTTCACAGCCAGTAATTTAAAATTTTGAACTGAATGGGTTTTAATGGTTAATGAGATTTGCCAGATATTATACCACTTATAATTTTACCTAACTCGTACATACACACTTATATTTTACTCTTCATATTTCACAACATTTCTTCCCCTGTATCTTAAATTTAATCCACATTTCTGAACGCATATTGAGAAGCTGCAGAGAATGCAAAACAAGGCACTGAAGAGAGCACTCCACCTGCCAATAAGATTCCCGACAGACATCCTCCATGAGACAGCGGGGATCCCGAAACTTCGGGATAGGTACAAAAAAATATCAAGACATTTTTACCAAAAAACTGAGTAGAGCGACAACCACCTTATTCACTCTCTAGGGCACTATGACATATACGAGGGTCCACATAGAAGACCACTCCAGCTGCTGGCAGAAGAAAACTAGTGAGAAAAGATAAATACAGTGCGAAACGGATGCACCTACATTGTTAAATTAAACTAAATAAAATAATACAAAAAATACAAAAAAAATTAAAAAATAATAAAAATATATAAAATAAATAAATAAAAATGTAAAACAAGCACTTACACGGAAACAGCAAATAAAAGAAGGCAATGCCAAGACGGCAAGTACTTCTGACAAGAATCCCTTAACCTAAGGGCTAAGGGAGATTGATAGAGCCTCTATATGCATCCATAGCAATAAAATAGAAAATTGTTCTTTTGCCTCTCATCATATTTTGTATATCTTTTCAGCTGACCTTTTCTTTTCATTTCTTTCTCCTTCTTGAAATGATACCTGTTGTCATTTTCTTTAATTTCTTCCTCTTTTGCTGTGATCTTCTTCATGCTTTTCATTTTCCCTATCGTTATCTGGTACAGAATTGTCTTGTTCTGGCTTATCATTTTTGTCCTCATAGTATTTGTAATATTTTTTATCTTTATGGTTTTCTTCTTGAATACAATCATTATAATCAACTTCTGGTCTGTCTTTCTTCTCTTCTTCTGCTTTACATTTTCCTTTTTCATTATCTTCTATTTTGTTCGAAACACTACAACAAGAGTGTTCTTGCTGCTCTTCTAGCATACTAATTTTTTTGGTCCAGGTTTCTATCTTATTCGGTTATTTATCACTTCAACTGCCTTCTCAATCTTCCGCTCTCTTCTATGTTCACATAAATCTTTTATTTTTCTTTCTACATTGTTGTCAAGTCTTTCAATATTTTCTTTCGTCGTGTTTTTTAACTCCATCTGTGTCTTCTTGTTCTCATATTTCAGTTCAGCAAATTCTCTTTGTAAACTTTGCTTCATATCGTTGGTAGCTTTTTCTTGTTTGTTGATGGAATCCTGTATTTTTTCATCATCAACAACAACATTTTATTCATATTTTGATGTTCAACCATTTTAAATTGTTATTAAACAAACATCAACTTAAGTTCGTATTACAAGTCCTTTTTATACACTTTTACTATGAATTCGTGGCTTTTACACAGTGTTGCCATGGAGACTCTTGCATCAACAACTCAATTCGTTTCTCAAAATAGCATCTTCCATCTCGTTTCCTACCATTTCACTGCTACTTCTCACTAAAATTTCTCCCTCAGTATTTTAGTCCATTTTCCTTCCAATAACTCAAACACATGCATCAATACGAAAACTACAAGTTCATGTCCTTCCAAACAGCGAATTATATTTGAAAAGCCATTTGTAGTCCTGTTTTACGATCTGCCAATTGTAAGAATACTTTTTCTTACAATCAATTTTTTTATTATTACATTTATATACTTTCTTTATTTATCATTCAATTAATACACATTTATCTTAACACTTTCTTTTCTTGTTACTACCATACAACACACTCAAAGATACTCTCTGCGATATTATAACACACAATAAAATCTATGGTCCAAGGATATACTACAAGGGCTTCCTATGATCCCATTCTATCAGTTTTAATTCAACATTCAAAAAGGTTTCTATAAGATTAATGTTGAAGTCTCTTACCTCACCGGCTTGGCCCACTTTATTGCACAGCAACAATAATTAATGACACTCTATCTTCAAAATCTTAATTGTCATTTGCCAAAACCACTATATATTTGTGATCTTCTCAATTTAGGCTATCTACTGATATAAAATTTCTCAGTATATTCCTTTTAGTTAAAAACTTCATTTTTTCTCTTAATTAAAACCAAAAATTAAACTTTGTCAAATTAGTTAATTTTACTATCAAAATATTCAAGACAGTGTTGACCATAGCTGGTGATAATAGATCAGCTGTGACTTTACTCAATTGAAAGCTATTTCAAATCATAAATCTTATCTTTCCTAATCGCATTGCAAAACGTAATCAAACCAAAATATCTCTTAAATTAATTTTTTTTGGACATAATGAATACACTTTAAAATGATTTTTATAACGAGTTTTAACTGTGAAAATGAATGCAGGGTAATCTATTCAAGCTGAAAATTACTTCGCGTGAAATTTTTAAGTTCTACATTAGCGACTTCAAAATCGAACTATAGAATATATTACTGCTGGGGAAAGCTATTGGGAATGCTTTTTGTGAACCAAAGGTACCTTACAACCGGCAATACAGTCGCACTTTTGCAGTCCCTTGGTAAGCAGCAAGAATCCAGACTCAATTTAAATAATAATTCAAAATAAGGTACAATGTCACATCCTGCTGTCTTTAAGACACCTGTAATAATATTATCTACAACAGCCCCTTTATGTTTTTTCAGCTTTCTTAGTTCCTTCATGACATCCTCAGGATGAATTTCAATTTTTTTGCTAAGCATGTTATCTGCTTTAGACACTCCAGTTTCCGATTCATTGACCCTAATTCTTTCACTAACCCAGTTACTTAAAATCTCTGCCTTTTATAAATCCTCAGTAACTTCTTCTCAATCCTTATCTGTAAGTGTCCCAACACCCTCTCTTCCCCTCAGTTTTCTAACATAGTCATAGAAATTTCTCAGTGCATCAGTCAATGGTCCCCCTGCACTGACAATATTCTTTATAAACCCATCTTTAGCCAAGTTCTTAACTATTATTAAATCTTTGTTTAGATGTTTTAAATATTACCCACTACCCTGCTGTTTGTTTATAGCTCTTCTCTGAATCATCTGGGCCACAATCTACTTTGCTGAGATGGAACATGTATGTCACTCAATAAAACAGTGTGCCCACTGATGGCTGAATGTTGCACTAGAGCTCCTTTGCTGGAATTATTTCTAAAATATCTCATATGTTCATTCAGCCTTTCCTTTTCTGGTGTGTCTTATCTCAACAATATGTAGCACAGTCACACCTGGTTTCTGTAATTTCTTCCTCTTGTGTTTCACCCTTACATCAAAAATTCTACTAGGAGCCTTGTATAATGGACAGATATTTTTTGTTTTTAGAAGGCAGTCAATTTTATGACACATTCTGGAATTGGGGTAACACTGCCCTGGGCCTGTTCCTTGGTCTGCTGATCTCTACTAGAGTCGTACAAACGCTGTCTAGGTTCACCTAGTTTGTCACTGCCAGAGCGACCTCTGCCGGCCAAATGCCGGAAATACAGTACAGTGGACTGAGCGTGGATGTAAGCTCGAGTCTGACAATAGGCTTGGTCTGTTATACACGAGGTGTGTGGTGACAAAGTGACACTGGTACTTGACCAGTACAATCGAAGCAGCCACAAACTGCATCACAGTCTTAAAATCGCTAAATAGAAGAATGAAGTAACTGAAAAATGAAGTAGTGGAGACTGTATATCTTCTTCTTATTTTCTGTGTGCTGTTGTATCAATTTGTAAGATTGTATATGTTTATGTTTGGAAAATTCGGATACTTAAAGACCGAGCACAACCCTATGTTAATGAAAAAGTAAAAATTGGCAGATTGCACCACATTTCAAAATTCCTGTGGCGATGTTATGCCATTTCACAAAAGTGTAGCAATGTTTCTCTGAACATATGAATGATCTTTCGGTTATCAACAATCACTTATTAGAATGACAGCAATTACGTCATTTAAGTGAGTTTAATGTTGTGCATAAATAGATACAAATCCTTACAAGACGTCATATATATTTGAAATCTCCATAAAAATTATAATGCACTAGTGAATTCGGGGTTTACTTTATGTACGTCAGTAACAATAAATAACTTGTAAGATTGAAGCTTTTACGGCATTGTAAATAAATACTCTTCTCAGGTTTTCAGCCACACAGAAAAAAGCCCCACTTGTGGGGCATTTCGTATGCATCAATCTCAGCCCTCATTTTCAACCACAGATGTCACTGAAGGGCTGAGATAGATGCCATCGAAATGTCCCACAAGTGTGACTTTTTTACATGGCTGGAAGGCCGAGAAGACTATTTGATAGCTAATTTATTTATGTTATGGTATTCGTTAGACAGTGTTCTGATCACATTGTTTGTA
This sequence comes from Vandiemenella viatica, assembly GCA_031002005.1. Classification (NCBI taxonomy): domain Eukaryota; kingdom Metazoa; phylum Arthropoda; class Insecta; order Orthoptera; family Morabidae; genus Vandiemenella; species Vandiemenella viatica. Next base: position 135,445,044 of record JARYHS010013631.1, on the reverse strand, counting down.
AAACTTCTATTACATATGTTTATCAAACACATACACATTTCACTTCATGTCTATGATAATTCAATTGATAGAACACAAAATATTGGTAGTAGTAATCGTTAATATACTGTAGTTTCAAGAATACCCCTGACATACAATCTTGTCCAGTTTTCTATGATGTACCATCCTCAATGCACGTCATAAGCGAGGATGACACTATGCACTATTCCTGCATTGCCAAGCCTTTGTTTATCCACCGAGCATGGGGAAGCTTCAGCGGTCACAGTTCGCCCGAGTAAAGAGGACCAGTCGTAGGAATAACCAAGCAAGTTGTAGCTAGAGTTGACGGCAATTTACACAATACTGCTGATGCTGGGGCACAAATCATTGATTGATTGAGTTTAGGTGCTTGCATCATCACTAACTACAGATACTTATAGTTTTAGTGCCAGATGATGGTGAGACTCTGACGTAGATACTGGTTTGTATGTGTGGGCGTCTCGAATACTTCATGGCCCAGGGAGCAATCTTCCATTTTATTATCATATCCATAAAAGTAAACTGTTTGTCAACCTTAACTTCCATAGTGAAAAATATCCATCTGGTACACAGGGTTCGTACTAAGATTTTTGATGTAATTGTAAGGGGACAAGTGGTAAGCGTTCCCTTCAGAAGCTGTTTCTAGGTGACAGTGATACCAGGCTTGGCAGTTTACCGATAAAGGCCACCAAAAAATGGCTGAATTGAGTTTTGAAAACATTGACAATCACCACAGAACTTTATGAAATCATTTGATGAATGCACAAAGGGTATTTTATAAATAAATTGTAATTCTCTTAGAACTTTCAGTTGTCCATTATGGACATGAATGTTTTTTACTCTCTTTCTGCCACCATCATTGATGATGATACCTTTTCCTATCATTATCAGATTCATTTATTAGGTTTTTTTTATTGGTCACTATAAGAACAGAGTTATTAAAATAGTTTCCACAGCATAGTAAAGAAATGGTCGATCAATATAAAAAATATTTTATTTTTTTACAGATTTAACGATGCTATATTACTTGCTGAAAGAGTGTACAATAGTATTAACAGAGTAGTTTTATATATAGATATTACTGTGCATTCCATTGCGCTCGCCATTCATCCATCTTCAAAAGGTGGCTATTTGTGTTCCATCCTAAAAAGAAGGAAAAAAATATATTGGACTGAGAAAATGTATCTATATGAAAAAGTTTTAAAACCTTTTTTTTGTTTACCTTTGTTACGAAGGGCAGCTAGAAATGCTGGGAATTCTGTAGTTACTATTTCTATTGAAGACATCACAATATGTTCTGTCTTTCTATCTAGTACTGAATATAAGCGATGGATGGGTGAGGATGGAACTGTTGGCCACTTTTTGGACAAAATTGTCTGAAACAGGAATTCTATTAAGTGATATTAATTAAATTAGTCGGTGGGAAATATATTTACAAAGTAAAGATACTATTTATAACAAAATAAATAAATACAGGCAAACCATGAGAGTATCATATTTTAATATCAGAGAAGTTTAAACTGTTATTATTCATATATAGGAAATCAATTAAAAAAGAGCATCATTTTGAATCCACCAAATCCAATATGGAAAATTCACCACCAAAGCTGCACAGCATGCAGGAAGAATGTTAATTTCACAAAAATACTTTGAATGGATGATGGGGGACAGAATCTATCTAAAAAGTTTACAAACTTTGTACATAGATCCCTTAATTTCACATTTGTAGTTCTTTGACATAACCAGTATCAAAAACCACAAAAAGGTGGTTAGAGGAAAGAAACTAATAAAAATATTACCAATGGTGATAGATGGACAAGTACACAAGCATGTACAACATGAATTCTCTGGCCGAGTATTAAGACCTCATATCACACACTGAATTTTTTGTACCATATGATTACACAAGAATGTATATCCTTCATTTGGATTCCATGCATAAAATCCATATATCTACATGAATAAGGCTGAGAATCCATGTTTGTTTTATGATCAGCTCTTGTACATATTTCTTACTTGGCTGTCAATCACACTTAATATGATACTGTTACGTTTACTCACTTACATAGCTCTCTGCCTGTCATAACTTTAGGGACCAAATAATATTTCCAAACATAATACCTAAAACTTACCAGTTTAATGCCAGATGAAATGCAGTATGCAACTGCCAACATAACTGAATGGAAATATGCCCTTATCACATCATGGGCACACTCATGTTGTTGAAAAATAACGTATATGACTTTTGAAGAAAAATCTGGCATGAGTAGGTATTTCTGATCTTTGAAAGCTCCCTTAAGCATTTTAGCATCTTCAAATGTCAAACCAGATTTTGACATTGCAGAAGAGAGAGACATTCCAAGAACTATTCTGAATCCACACAAATCTTTATCTGGAATATATGTGGAGAACACCATATGTACATAACATGATCACTTTAATAATCACACATAAAATTGTATTTATAATGAGCACTAAAATGAATGCAATACATAAAAGTATGAAAATTCAATTTCTATAAGAAGCAACTGCTGTTAATAGCACCATACACACATATTATTTATACTCGGATGAAAAGGGGGGGAGGGAGTTTACTTTATTTTTTCATTTATAAGTAAATTATTGTAAAAATATTGGAACCCAATAACTAATAAATGTCTCTGGTTATTAAATTCAATCTTCAAAAAATTTATACTATTTATTTCCAAAACATTAATTTTCCTTAGCATAATACATGCTCCCTTTTAACATTGTTTCCTATTCCAGTATTATTGTCATGATTACCTATACCTTCCACATAATAATAAAGCCTCTCTACCTCCAACTTCAGAAAATGATGTATTCATAATATTATTATTTTCTCAACCCTCAATTGAAATCTTTTCTATTTTTGAAGAAGAGGGGGAAGAAAAGATTTTCCCCAGAAAAAGCTGTGCATACGATGTCAGATTAGGTTCTATATAATTTTTTCTACAGGTATATAAAATGTGTATATTTTCTCTGTAAGGTTTTTTATTATTATTATTTTTTACACAAGCAATAAAGGAGTGCTATAAATTTACAGCACTACTTTTTGTTCACTTGGGTAGGAGACAGAAATTATCAATTCTTGTGCACTTGATTTCACATTGCTTTTATTTCCAAGTCTATTCAGCCACATGTTTTGATAACAGCTGATCCAACAAGTACCGTAATGTTCAAGGGGAATGTAGTTGACATAAGCATTCATCGAATCCTGTATACTCTACATCTAAGTAGGGAAAGGACTGGGAACAAAAGAACAGAAAGAAATTCGGCCATGGTCTTTTGTAGTAACCATCCTGGAATTCACCTGGAGTCATTTTGGGAAACCATAAAAAACCAAAATCTGGATAGCTGGATGGATATTTGAATCCATGTCCTTTCAAATGCAAAGCCTAAATGATACTGCTTGGTCAACAGATCCAATTTATTTTGAGTAATTTTGAAAGTCACAGTTCAACCTGGAGCTACAAAGAAACCAATAATAACAGAAACTTATCAAAGAGTGGACAGAACTAAACAACTGTAGCATTATCTGAATCTTTCCCACTTTCCAAAATACTATTTCGAAAAATTGATACAATCCAGATATCTGCTTTGATACACAATTTGAAGATTGATCTGTCAAAAGGGTGTGTGATCAGATACCCAAAAGTCAACACAGACTTGTAAGTATTGATATACAACTAGAGCAGCAATTTCCAAACAGGGAGCACACCTCCAAGGGCAGGTGTGGATTGGTGCCAAAGGAAGCACAAAAAGTTTAAGATAAATATAATTTTCGTAACATAACACATATAAATAAAAAATAGATTCATAAAAATGAATTTTCATAGCTGCTTTGAACTTTACAATTTCAAATCATTTGTTACCAAATTTTTAAAAATTTTGTGTACTTTGAATGATTTATGAAATAAAAGGAGAGGTGCCATTAGATTTTATTTAATGGGAGGCATCATAACTAAGCTGTGGAAACTCTCATATAGAGTGAGTTAAATTAGGGCAGTACCTTAAGAAAATGGTTAGACTGCAGGTATATATAATTTGTGTACTGAACAGATTAAATATCTCAGACCACATACAAAGGATTGGTTTTTCTAAATGTTTAAGACATGAATAAAAATGCATAAAATTCCATAATTCTGGATGAATTTAGAGGTAATAGCCTTATTAAAACTAGATAAAGATGCTGATGAAATGTCTAGCAACTAAAGACCCTTCTCATTCTATGTCACCTTTTCAACTTGTATAAAAGGCTAGTCCTTACATGTTTAAAAAACAGTGTTGAACAAGCTCTCTTATTTCTCAATAAGCAGGCTTTAGGTCATGTAAATATTTTATAGGTCAGATTCTTGCCCTTACTGATTTCATCGAGAGCTGGTATTAGAAAAAATTAGTAATTGTTGTGACGCTATTCAACTTATACTGTCAACCAGAAACTCCTTATAGAATTTTCTGAATTAACTGAAGATTACAATTTAACATGGTGGTTGGGTCTATTATGTAAAGCAGATGGTTTTTTGACACCACAGACTGGATAAAAAGAGTAGAAGCAGAGATTTTAAAAAATATCTATCGCCAGGAAGAATTTAAGTGCCAATACCATTTAAAACCATCCCCTTCCACTGATAACATTTCCTTCATGCTGACAATCTAAAAATAACTGTCCAATATAAAACTTGAAAGAGCACTTAAGATTATGTGCTACCACTGTGATAAAAACTCATTAAAATCAAATGTCACAAAATCAAAAGTTTTTACTTAATTGCATCTGAATGTGACATTCTAGAAAATATGGAAAAAAACAAAATACTTCAGAATCATACTTGATAGATTCCTGAGTTATGAACACCAGAGTATTAAAACAAAACAGAAAATTGTGACCAAAAACAAACATCTAAGGAAATTAAGCAGTGTAAAATGAGGTGCAACTCTAAACATCCTTTAAAATACACAAGATAATATGCTTGTGCAGTTTGAATAGATACAGCCATGAAAATGTTTTTCATGTTACTCTCAACAAAATATGCTGAATAATAAAGGGATACATCAAGGAATATCTAAGTTTGTGGAATAATAAGTTTGTAGAATATGTAATGAAAGTGACCCCAACAAAAATTGTAGCACTGAAAATTAGTGAAAAAAATTCAGACTGCCACATAAAATTACAAGATCATCAGGCTGAAGACGTTAACCAATTCAGATACCTGTGAAGCATAATGGCTAGTAATGGTACGGGATATTGGGAAATAATGAATAGAGTAACGAAATGGTCGAACTTTTACAGTATCATGCTGAGCTTACTAAGGGACATGAAGGTTTTCCAACGAACAAAAAATAACTTCTAAAAATCATATCCCATTCCTATTCTCACATATGCTCTGGAAACATGCACACTAACATCAAAGGACCTTCACAAGATCCAAACTTGTGAAATGAAGTTTCTTAGCACTGGCCTCCAGAAAACGAGACTTGATCGTATAAAGAATGATGAGATTAGATTAAATCCAGAGTTAAATAAATCCATGGAAAAAGACTTAGGTTATCTAGATTCAAATGGTTTAGACATGTTAAAAAGAATAAAGAGCAAAATTACTGAAAGCTTATTTTGAGAAAATGATAACTAGCAAAAGACCAGAAGAAGATTGATGGACCATTGAATGGGGATATAGAGAGAAGAGGATGGATTTGGGAATCTGTTATGGACATGAAACTTTCTCAGATAGAAGACAGTGGAAGACGATCATTTATATCCATCAAAACTGAAACACTGGAAGGCTCATAAACAGAGCCGCATTTAAGCATAGGCTGTAGCCTAGGGGCATGCATCACAAAGAGGGGGCCCGGACCTCAAGCATGCACAGTCCCCAGTCAGAGAGGCCCCGGCCTAGACCACTGCCGACAAAGGGGCTCGCACCACATGCATAACCTAGGGGCCCACAAAGCTTAAATGCGGCCTGCTCGTAAACCACATCCTGGAAACTGGAGGAGAAGGAGAATAAAAAGAGAAAGAAAAAGATGATGATAAATATTAATAAACTGTCTGTAAATGTCTATTGGGCATCTAAGATTTATGTTGAGAAACTATGTAATGGAGAGGAAACCTCATATCTGCCAAACTTCTGGCTCCACACAATACGCTATTTGACAATATTAAAAAAATATTATAAATTGAACTCATTCTCATAGATTAATGCTTCAGGAAGCTAATTTTTTCAGTTTTGAAAAGAAAAGTGGATTATTTTTAATAAAAAAGTGAAATAAAAATTATACTTTTCTTACCTCTGGTCACGTGACAGAAAACGCTCTAGGATTGGTGGTCGCTTGAGTGACGTCACACGTCTGTAAACGCTGCGGCTAGGAATGGAGCATTTCCTATTATCCAAGTTTTCAACTATTTTTATTGTTTGTTGCTGGTCATTTCTTGTTATTAATGAAATTTCATTTTGAATACAAAATCGAGAACATTATGTAAAAGCCTACGGCGGAAAAATAACGAAAATAGACGCCTTATTTATGGGGCTGGCTATAGAAAAAAAACGTGACTTTTATTCTACTGAGCTTAAAAATGTAACAGCTTCTATTTGAGACTCATTTATATTTAAATTGAAAGTTAGAGATTGATTCTTTTGCGTTAGCAACGCGAAATTTGTGCAGTCATGCTGAAAATAAAGAAAAGTTGTATGGGTGTCGTAAATATGCGCAAACAAATTAAGGTATTTCTTGTAGCAATAAGCAGCTCTTTCAAATAAATATAGTAAGAGATCGGTATAATGTGGTATAATGAACTAAAACTCTACATGAAATTGGCTCAGTAGTTTTTTTTTTAATTAAAAATAATCTCGTTCTGTTTTAATGATGCTATTGTATCACGGAAAAATCATGCGTTAACTTACCTTGAAGCTCGCCAAAAGCAATAGCAACACACAAATCACTACTAACACACAGAAATACAGTGTAATCATCGACCAAACTCAATGGATTAGCACTGCCGACTGAAGTGCTTGTTCGGTGCATCACAGGAAGCCCATTGTCCAAACTATTGTTAGGCGTGAATTCATTGAAAGTAAACCTTTGTTCCGAGTAGTATGGTTCATCTACTTTGAATATAAATAACTATTTTGCCTGCGTAGACAATTATCAAAACTGACTTTTGTTCCTCTAGATTTAGAAAATATCACACTGTGCGGCGTCCTCCCGGATGCGAGGCCAGAGCGTTAACCGCTCACTCACCACGCTTGGAACAACTGGATGTTGTGGGCCATTTTTCTTAATTGCAGATTATGGACAAATAATATTTTTTATCAATAAAACTGAATTTGTTTGTTTATTCATTTACCTACCTCGTTTCACTTCATATCACATGAAGAAACTGTGAAGTGTTCACCATTAACATAAAGAGAAGCAATTAAGAAGTAGTGTCAGAATAGCTGCGTGATTGAAGAGTGGTAATGGAATTCAGAACGTCCTACGTTCGAAGAACCTTGGTTGGGATAATATTTTTTGTGTGAATTTTTTTCGGTATTTGTTTGCTGTTTTTTGCACTACCATGTTTTTATTCTAAGAATTCATAATAGTTGCTAAACGTCATGCAAGTGTTTGAAATGAATTGCTACCATACATTAAAAGTTTTAATTTTTAAACTTACCAGAGAGAGAATATCATGCAAAAAATACAGGTGCACGGCCGTGAACAATGGAATTTATTTTAGAAGTGACATCACATGTAGAAATTTCATGATAACCTTGCAACAGTTCCGGAACGCTTTGTGTCCTTTTCGTTGGAATTTTTACGTGACGATACAACTGTAGATTACCTTCTTGACATAACCGTCTATTAGGCGATATTTACTTTTAATGTGAAAGTCATTTTCATTTTAAAAAAAAAAAAAAACTTTTTTTCGGTGTGCAAGTAACATCCAATTCCCTTTTTGAAATCTTCTTTGGTTGTTTCAAATGGTTGTAATTCGCTTGTTATCCAAAAATTTGTGAAGCCTTCGGAAAAAAGAAAAGAAAAATTAAATTGATTTTCTGGTGGATTTTCGGGAAAAAAATTATTATGCAATGCAACCAACAGCAACTAGTATCCAAAGAAAATGACAAAAGAAAACCAACTGAAAATATTCCGAAGCGAAGATCGAACCTCAGGACCAACCCTAATAATTCTCGCCTTAAACAACGTATTACATTTACTCTACGAAATTTCGGTGTAAATGAGATTCACAGAAAATCGGAAGTGACTTTGTTGCAATATCAAATTGAAGTTGTCACATTTTTAAGCTCCACAGAATAAAATTCAGTGGTTGTTTCTATAGCTAGGCCCACAAATAAGGCGTCTACTTTCAATATTTTTCCGCTGTAGGCTTTTTCAAATTGTTATCGATTTTATATTCAAAACGAACCTTCATTAATAACAAGAAATAACCAGCAACAAACAATAAAAAAATAGTTGAAAACTTGGGTAATAGGAAACGCTCCATTCCCAGCGGCAGCGTTTACAGGCGGGTGACGTCACGACTGCCGTTGCACGCGTCAGGCAGAGCAAATGAGCGTTTTGGCGGGCTTTTAAATTCTTTAAATTTTAGCTTTGAATTTTTCGCAAAATAATGCATTTTTGTCAAAAAATCTCTTCACTCAGTGAATAAGGTGTACCAATAAACAATTAAAACCATTTTCAAGAAGTAGTCAAATACCCTATTGTTGCCAATAGGGGTTAGTCAGACAACAGCAAGGATGTCATCAAAAATTTGGCATACTTTCAGTTTATTCATAAAATATTTTGTATTTTTAGCAGAAATAATTTTGTTGAAATTATTTTAATGAGCTGTCCTGTATTTTAAGAAGTGTAGCTATGGATACAGATAATTCTATTTATTGGATATTCTTCAGGGGCAACCCCATGTGCAGAGTCCTCTCCTGAGATTTACTTGACAATCAAATGCACAGAAAGCAAAAAAGGCATAGCAATTACTACAAATGTTGTTTCTGCATGGTTCTCAGTAGTAAAATCTAGTTGACAGTGTGAAACTGAGAACAAGAGACGAAACTGAACCAAGTGTTTCAGTCCAGCCAAGTCATAAAAATTACTTTTCACAGTAGCCAAGGTAAATAATCTGTTAATTATCCTTATTCATCATTATAGCAGTGTTCATATAGTTTGTGATAGGACAGCAATGACTTGTCCATAAAACAGAGTGGTTCTAAAAAGAAAAATTATTATAGTTTCATGTCAAACACTATTAAGAAAACAGTGTATTGACTATATGGCAAAACAACTGTTCCATTTGTGGGCAGCTTATTAACAATATATTAATTACAAATATTAATTGAAATTACATAGAAAATATTTAAATAATGCTGATTAGTGAATTACTGCTAAGGGGCTAGTAAATTATTAACAAACCTATTAGAGATCAAGCTTTTTTCTTATGGCTTTACGCCTCATCAACATCGAAGTCATTATAGAGGTAGGATTGAACGGGGGACAAGGAATGGGAAGGAATTTGGCCATGGACTTTTGAAAGAAGCATCCTGGCATTCGCCTGGAGTGATTTGGGGAAACCATGGAGAACCCAAATCTAGATGCCCAGATGGGGATTCGAAGCAGCATCCTCCCAAATGCAAGGTCAGAGCATTAACTGCTCACCCCCTCACTCGGTATAGATTATGCTAATGACTTAGGATATAAATTTTAAAGTAAAAAATAATATTTAGATACTGGAAAAATGACTTATTTTATGGTGTATTCATTTCAGTCTGTTGTAACTCCTCATTTTTCTGTCCACAGATACACCACAAACAATTCATATTAATGACTTGAAAAATCTTCACTATAAACAATTCCTAAAATAACTTAGCAAACTCACCACAGAATCCAAATCCAATAACAACAGACTCTCGTCTATTAATATTTTCAAGTGATCCAATATCTTCTACAGTCAAGTATGAACGAAGGATGAGATTGAACCTTGCGTTGTTCAGAGTTGTCATTGTTAGAGCCCGAACAGCTCGATAGTTGGCATATAAATGGACAAGTGTTAGGAAAGCAAACATTTCCCACACAAATCTGTAAACAGAAAGTTATGTGAAAGCATAGTTTTTTATTGTAATGATATTCCAAAATAAAAGAGGAAAAAAACTGATAAGTATGTGGTGACATACTTCCTCCACATTTAATTAGTGGTTACCCCAGATACTCCACAAATTCCCTGTGCCAAAATGTTACTTGAATTCTATACTATTCTTTCAGTGCTGAACTGACACCATTATGCAACCAAAACATCACTATATCTTCTACCGTTCATCATACCTCAACACACTAAATCTTCTTTCCAATAATTCCCTCTTTGTTTCAAGAGAGAAATGGTTTTTAACATAAATACATCTGTAACTAGTTTTATAATGCGGCCCTAAACCAAAATGTCATCAGTGCTTGTATCCATCCCATTTCGTCAATCATTTTACTTGCACCTTCTCTCAGCATTAACACAATTCCTACAATATATGTCAACCGTCACATTTCAGACACCCACAAAAGTCTTGTGGGAGTAAATTTGTCACAGAATGAAGGAATTTTACAGCCTACACTACCATCATTATTATCAACTTTCCACTCCGACAGACCACATGTGGCAATGAACGATTCTCTTCCATAACATACTTCCTTTCCACCAATTCTCTTCTAATACATTCTCTCATTTTGGACAAATTATTTTGCTCTTACTTCTACTTCATCTTTTTCCAGCTATTGATTATTCAATACATATCTCAGGTATTCTAGTTGCTGTCATTCTCTTTATGTGACAAAAGTGTTTCAGGCTTGATTCTTCTGCAATGTTAATTGCTATCGTTTCTGGTTTTGTTCCATCTCCTCATCTGGATACTTGTAGAGATGGGTATGTCCAAATCGATATGATTCCATTCACTTATGCCAGTGATGGATGTAATCTGAGTGCAAGAAGGACCCGTATCCGCCCAGAATAGAATGCACACTGCGGGTCTCATGCGGCCAGATCTGAACCTGGAACCGTTAGAGTTCTGACTTGAACTCTAGGTTTTTAAGACTGTGTCACTATGTGATTGGATTACAGTTCTGTTTAAAGATAATGTTTTTACTGAAAAATTGTTTCTGAATCAGTAACCACTAGTAGATAATTATTATACTATTAAATGTCTACAGGTAGTTAAAACCTGGTAGTTCTGTTTTACTTATCTGGTTGTAGTGTATTTTATGGCATGCTTTTAAACATGCTAAATAAGAATGAACTTACAATCTTAATCAGAATTTTAATGTGCTGTAGCTTTATTAAACTTCAATTTGATTATTAATACGCTCTAGAGATTTTAACTTTAATTCTGATGTCTTTTTTTCTGAGAGTTTCCAAGGCACAATACCTATATAAATATCATTAAGTAGCATTATTCAGAGTGACTCTGCTGGCTGTTTTTAGAGGAATATTTTATAACATGAAGTGAAAAAAATGCACAAGCTAACGATCTCTAGAACATCTAACAATGGCTCAAACAATCGATTACTACTATGAACAGTTAAAACTTACTTAAAAATACTCACTACTAAATGGAAATAATCTTAACGAAATTACAAATAATTTTAAAGTTTTTGACATTGCACTGAATAAAATAAACATTTACAAGCACCGGAAAACACATTCAAATACATTAGCCGGCACAACATAACATGTGAATGTCATCTAATTAAAATGAATGGTATCACACTGAATTTAACATACAAAACATTTCATATACTCATTCAAAACAGTCTCACATAATATACACTACAAAATACTATACAGTTAAAAACCAGTTTCGTGGAATTTCTCACTCTCAATTTAAAATAATTATTTTATACATGCAGTTTTGTTGTTTATTCATTTATAATAAACTGGTGCTTAAACGGATAGGTTATGGGTACCTAATAATTATTTCAAAATGTTGAGTCTTTCATTTTTAGTACAAAAACTTTAAATTTTTTCATTTTTTGTAGCAATACTTACAAAGCTACTAAGAAAAGATTTAATTTTCATCTTGCATAAGGCCTCAGAAATTGCTGTTTCATTTTGATCATTATCAAGATTGATTATACTGTGCTTTTATGTTATTATGTTCAGTTGTGAGCTTCAGATAATAATAAAACAAAATTTTCACACTTAACATTCTTTCTTTTTATAAATTAATGTATGAAGATGATATAGCTCCTACTTCAGTCCTCTTTGGTTGAATTTACATTCACCAGACACTCTATCTGTCCAAATATGGGTTTGGACCTATACAGGCCCACTGGACATTGTATGGAAAATTCAGTTTATTACCCTCTTGAGTTTTTAACTTTAATTCTGAAGAAGGGTAGACTTAAAAGAGTCAACACATGATACAATTAGCAGAAACAGATTAATATGTCTCTTTTTCTCACTTCCACTGCACCCTTTGCCCATCTGATTCTATAGTCGGATTCATACAGTTCCCCCGGGACACAGAACCTGGATGTAGGTCTGCAGAGCTGGATTTAAATTCAAATCAGTAGCCTTTAAAACCTCGAACCTACCCATCTCTAGATACTTGGTCTGAGGAATTTTATTTTCACTTGCTTGAATTCATTTGCTATTCTCCATTGTCAGTGTAACAGTTTCTATTATGTATGTTAGAAGAGGACAACCTTTGAAAAGCTTTTGTCTCACAGTATTTGGGTAAAATAACCACAGAAATCTATAGCTATTTTAATTCTCTTGCTGATTTCTTGAATTATTCAACACTACCAATACTTTTTTTTAAATTTTTAGTTTGAATGGTTTGCTTTTCCTGATAATCACCAAGCAGCCATTTTTAGTATCAGATATTTCAAAATTTGACTGACAAACTCCTCTTTCCACTACTCAATCTTTGTAGTGTTTTCTTCATTTTTCCACAAATCATGACATCATCACAGTTCACAAAATTTTGATACAGTGTTAACTCTTGCCACAATCCTTCATGATACACCATTCTCATTTGTGATGATAAGGAAAGATGTCCATCTTTGCTATATTAAGAAAGAGTGATTTGACAGGTTTCTTTCTTTATCAACAATTCTCAAAAATTATTGTTATAAGTAAAATTAAGATCTATAGTGGAGTGATCAGATTTTAATCAATTTTAAATGTAATGTGATGCCACATTTACAGTCATTCAAGTTGTGTCCCTACTTGCATATCTGTTTGCATGAAGACCTGTACGTACTGTGATTATAATAAATAAATACCATATTTATAGTGCACTGCAAAAATTGATAGCTATAGATTTTCTTAAACTGATGCTTTTATTTCCAAAATACATTGCCAGATTTGTAAGCAAATTAAATTTTCTTTCCATCGTCAAACACTTCAGGCGGAAACCCAAATTAAAATTACAAAATTTCTAGATACTTGACAGATTATTTTATTTATCAATTCATCAAAAATACATAACAATAATAACAACTGTTTAAAAACAAAATATGCAATGTCAAAGATACATTCAATCTAAACAAATGTTAAACAAGAGGTTTAATTTAATTTAATTGCAATGGACCACACCCTCCAGTGGCAATTTCCCTATACACCCATTTCCCTCCTTTCTTACACCCTACTACATTTGCCCTAAGCAAATTTTAACTTTAAATTCTTTCAACGTTTATGGTAAATTATTCATCATTTCTCTTGATAACTTATTCCAATGCCTGAAACACAACCTAAAAAAGAGAATCTTCCTACACCCCCTGTGCCTGAAATTGAGTGCAATCTGGTGGTCATGGTCATCTTTCCTCTTCCATACATTACTTTTCATTCTTACAGCAATATTTTTCCATGCCTCACCACCAATATATGCCTTGTACACTCCCATGACCCTCTTCACCCTCCTCCTATCTTCCAATGAATCCCATTCCAGCTCTTTCATCATATCTGTTACTAACTGAATTCTGCAATAATTTCCAGAAATAAATCTAGCAGCCCTTTTTTGCACCATCTCCAACTCCTGTATTTGATACTCAAAATGTGGGTCGCATCCTACACTTACCATATTCAAGCAATGGTCTGACCAATGTTTTGTAACCCAAGTCCTTTACTTCTCTCGTACATCCCCTCATCATTCTCTCCAGCAAGTGCAGAATTTTGAAACCTTTTCTTACTACCTGCGCAACGTGTCCTGCCCAATTAAGCTTTTTAACAAATGTAATGCCAAGATATTTACATTTCAAGTGTCTAACAAGCAATTCTGTCCCCACTTTATAATCATAATCAATCTTTAGTTTTTATCTGTGTATCTAAAGAGATAACTCTTCTTTGCATTTATCTTCATCCCATGTTTACCAACACAACTAGATATCCTGTCCAGATCACCCTGCAGCTTTTCACAGTCCTCTGCTGTTATGACCCTTTTATATAGCATTATGTCATCTGCAAACAATAGTAAATGATCAACAAAATTATTCATTAGAATACACTACCCTGTGGCACTCCCATTTTTACTTCCACTTCTTTTGATATGGCATTTCCTACCCTAACATTTTGTTTTCTACCCAAAAAATCACTTTCTCATCCAATCCAATAGTTCCCCCCCCCCCCTTTATAATTTTAGCGCTCACTCTCTCAAAAGCCTTTGAAATATCTAGTGTTCCACTATCAATTTGGCCTCCCTTGTCCATTTCATCTGAAATATCTTGCATATATCCCACCAACTGAGATTCACATAAATATCCTTGTCCAAAGCCATGTTGCCTTCTTGAAAACCACTTACGCACCTCACATATATTTCTGATGCGGTTGCATATCTATCTCTCCATTAATTTACCTACCACTGATGTCAAACTGACTGGCCTATAATTTTCGACTCTATTTCTCACCCCTCCTTAATGTACTGGCACTGTTCCAGTCCTCTGAAAGCAACAAGTATTCAGACTCAATTTAAATAATAATTCGAAATAAGGTAATATGTCACATCCTGCTATCCTTAAGACATCTGTAGTAATATTATCTACACCAGCCCCTTTATCTTTTTTCAGCTTTCTGAGTTTCTTCATGATATCCTTAGGATGAATTTCAAATTTTTTGGTCTGCTCATTTCTAATTGTGTTGTTAAACTCGTTATCCTCCCGTTTCTGATTCATTGTCCCTACTGCTCTCATTAATCCAGTTACTTAAAATTTCTGCCTTTTTCAAATCCTCAGTAACTTCTTCTTCATCCTTATCCCTTCCCAGTTTTCTAACATAGTCATAAAAATTTCGCAATGCATTAATCATTGGTCCCCCTATACTGACAATTCTCTTCATAAACCCATCTTTAGCCACCTTCTTAGCTTTTATTAAGTCCTTGTTTAGCTGTTTTAAATATTCCCTACTACCCTGCTGTCTCTTAAATCTGTTATGTACTTTTCTTATCAACCTCTTTAATCTCCTCACCTCCCTATTATTGTACACAGGTTCTATAATTATTTTTATTTTCTGTTTTGGAAAAAATTTTCTTCCCCCTTTCTTATTATTATCTCCTAAGATCCATGAATGATGTACAAGGCTAGATCTAATAAGAAACGAAAGAACAGGAGAGGAGTTGAAAATATGTAATATACATAAGATAGAGGAACATGGGAATAACTGGAGAGAACATCTGTATAGAATGGGTGATGCACGATTACCAAAAGTGGTAAATAAAAATAGACCAACAGGTAGTAAAAATATAGGTAGACCAACAAAGAGATGAGAATATAGTCCCTGAAGCCGGAAGAGGTCAACGAGCCTAATCTTTGTATAGGAAAAAGAAGAATACTATTCCTTTCATATGAGTTCACATGTTAAATCTCAGGTTAATAACTTCTGAATGTTCCATTCCATCTCACAACTTTAGACAGTCAATTACATCCTGCCTTTAAATTTCCAAACTCACTGAATAAAAGTAGAGAGTCACATTCTTTTCTTATATATAAAGTAACTATCAAAAACTGTAACAAAACATAGAACAATCTTTCTAGTAAATAAAGGGAAAGAAATAAAAAGGCCAATGACATATACATTTCCTATATAGTGCATATGTGTAACGGTTACAACTTTATATTCTTTAATTTTTTTCAGACCACAATTTAATTAATTAAGCTATATACTAAATATGTGGAAATAAATTTAAATGCATTTGCTATTTACTAATGAAATGAATAGAACTAGTGTAACAAAATAAAGTACAAAGAAAAATTTCATTATATACTATAGCAAATTACCAATTTTCAAAATACACTTCACCAGTGAGAAACAATGTGAAAACCAGGGATCAAATGAACATTCTCCCAAATGCCAGGGCCAAATGTTACCACTCATGCAATGGGCTCAGTGTTGAAGAGAGGTTGTTTATATGGCTAAGCAAGAGCAGGCACAAATATACATGGAAACAAAGAGACCTAGATGGCAGATATAATTTAGGTAATCAGATTACAACAGTTCATGTTATGACTTTTCTTTCTTTTTACTTCGTGAAATGCATGTAGATGAAATATGGCAAGGGACTAAGAGAGTAGATGGAGGCATGGACAGTAAGAGATAGAGTTAAACAGGTAGGGAAATAATCAAATAAATATCTTAGATCAACATCAGGTGCACAAGATTATCATGTACTTTGATACAACAGATTCATATGTTTGAACTTAAAGATGCTGGAATTTTCAGTACACTAGCATGTAGCAGATATTAAGGTTGTTGATGTTTTAAATTGTTCTACAGTCTGTTGTAGTTTAGTTGGCACTAGGTTCGCTTGCAGGTAACATAATGTATAACAAGATTTGTTTCTTCAGTGGTGAGACTAGTGCAATTAGAGGGGCAAGTTTTATGTTACAACTTTTGTAATATGATTAGTTGACATTTCTCAACTACAAGTTTGCTAAAGTTGGGTGATGAGCTGATATATACTCTGAATAACACATCATATCATACTTATTTTAATGGTATTAATTTATCCTAATCACGTAGAAAAATGCCACTTAGATCAAATGTAATTGATAAGATAAAAAAAAAAAAATAACTAACTGTCCTTCACTCAGTGTGGAAAGAAGGAAAATGCCAGCAAAGGATGCAGCAAGGTTTACAAATCTTTCCTGACTGCCGTCCTTGGCAGAAACATCTGCCATATTGTCCCGAACTGCCTGCAATTTGAGTTAAATTAAATCAAAATAATTTTAAAAAAACAGTACAAAAACAAACTATTACAGTAACACAGGTCTAAGTATGATACTATAAACAATCAAACACTTTCTAGAATGGAATAAATGAGGATTCCAGTGGCTCAATTTTTTGAATTAATGGAAAGTTTATAATTCTTTTCTACTTCTTCCAAAGACTTGAACAAACTACAAAACAAAGGCAATTACTTCTTCCTCTTTCAGATAAATCACACACAATTTGAATACATTATATTTTATAACAAAGAGAAAAAAAATAGAAATCTAGTAAAATCTGTCCTTGGTTAGGATAGAAAGTTGTGGCTCAAACAGAGTAGTGGATGAGAGTTTGACCACTGAATGTTGTGGTATATCTGTGGGTGGGACAATGGCTCAAGGGGTGACTGGTGGATAAGATGGGAGGGGATGTTAAAAATATCAGCAAGACATGGAGCTTTGGCAATCAGGGGAGGAGATAGAGTGTGCTGCATACGAGAAGTGTGTTAGTAAGTGAGAAGCAGGTGTAGAGCTAGATAGATTTTCAATAAATTAGATAGCTTGTGCAGATGTTTTGGTGCAGTTTCTGGTACAACTGTCTATGGTCAGTAAAACTTTGTTAAAGGTGTTGAATCAGGGTGAGGTATGACAGGCAACTTTCTTCCCCCACCACCAGTTTAATCCCTACCCTCCTGCATGTTTCATCTTTGGTTCATTCATGTGGCTGGTCTCGATGTGTTCACACTTTACCCCTGCAAAATGTCTCACCTCTTACAAGACTAAGGTTATTAACCAAAATATTGTGAATTGTGTTTGTGTTGTTTACATGTTTGTTTAGACCTCCTGTCTTCATATGTGGTAATTGATAGGTTATTTTCTGTGCTTAATGGCAGTTTCATTATATCTATTATCCAAGAATAGCATGTATAACAGATGCAAAAGTTGTGTGAGAATTCTGCTATTAGGCAGTAAAATTACATTAGTCTGGTGAGAAAAGGAAGATGTGAGAAGTAAATTATTATCAGTATAAATAAGGGGCTTGCTCAAAAATAAATATTTTAAGGTCAAATATAACAGGTACTGTCCTTTAAGTAAGATAGGATAGGGAAAATAAACAGTTACCCGTCACTTACCACAGATAAAGGCAGGAAGGCGAGACACGTAAAAACACAGAAACACACGAATTGCACAATATTTCGACCTTAGTCTTACTCATGTGGGAGGCGAGACATATGGCAGGGGGAAAGATGTGGTCACATCCCAACCCGCCGCGGGTTGGGATGTGACCACTTGAAACTTTGAAACTTTGATGTACAGTTCAACACAAATGATTACTCAGTTCAATCATGATCTCTATTCTAAAATCATTCTAGAATGGCCACAACCAGCATTTGTAAGAAAGTAGTAAAATTTTGCAAAGACAGTAACTTCTAGATGAGCAAAGGGTAAGTTCGACTTCAAAATCATGAAGTGAACTGGTTATACAACTCTGATCTCAAAATTACATGCAGTATCACCTCCTCCAATACCTTCATATTCATTTGGTATAAAAATTCATACATGAAGAAATCATTTATATAAGGCCTTTGCTTTTATAAAAGTTTAAAGCTATACATCCAGACAACAATGGGTGTTATGCACAGTCACCTCACAGCACGAACCGAAAAACTTGCAGCCTACATCTATCTTATATGGGAACGATCTTCAGGGTGTTGGATTTTTTTTCTTTCCTTATTGGCTTGTTTGGCTGGGAGATTGTGGAGGTTGTTCGGCCACCTGGTGGCAGTCTTCTGCCTATGACGTGAGCACTATTCTACTGCAGGAAGCGAAATGTCATTGTATGTTTTGTGAAACATGTAACCTTTGTTCTGTATTAGACATGTATGTTTTTGGGGGCAAAGTGTATTTTTTTTTAGATAGAGTTTGAGGATCATTGCAGAATTTGCCTTAGTGATTATGTCAAACTGCCTAAAAACCATAATCAGGAATGCCAGTGTGCCCAGGACACCACAAACAAAGTAGGAGTTCATAGCAATAAAAATCAAATGCACATAGAATAATCAAATAAAAGGTTTAATAATTGTGAGTAAGTAAAAATGGACTGAAATCTGATATCTTTATACAAGTTACAGTGTAAACAGAAGAAATTCATATTTTTATTGTGAACAGAACTGCCATACAATGAGCTGCTTTGGAGTTTTATCCATCTGAGTGGGGTAACCACTTGATCAAGGAAAATTTTATGAAAGTTATGTGATCTACTGTGTCTGACAGTAATAAAACATGGTACAAAAGATGTGTCACATTTACAGAAGTTATTCAGTGTGTTTGAAAGTGACTGATGGAGTATTCACTTACAGACTAAGGGGAAAGTGATATTAAATAATCAGCACAGAAGTTAAGTACATTTCAGGTGAACCTGAATAAAATATATGGGCAAGGCTACATTTGTCAGACTAGATTTACTCACAAGTCCTGTTGTACAGTTCATGGCATAACTATAGGAGTCAATTAACAGTTCTTATTTGATTTATAAATACAATCATTATGCTTCCATGCATATAGTTTTTTGACGACAGCTGTAATGTAGGATAAGTGACACCTGATGTTGTGTGATGGCTGCTCTCGTAGCTCCTCCAGCAACTCCCACAACAGCCTTCATTGTAGTGGAAGTACAAAGTAAAGCCGTTGCCCATTCAGAGAAGAATGGCAGTGACAGCTCCAGCAGCATAGCAGCATCATTCAATCCATCTGCCACTAGCCGCCACTTCTTGCTGTCTGAGTCCAAGGATGTGCTGTACAAATATCGTATCTTCAGTAAAAAAAATAATAATAATAATAATAATCAAAAAATTTAAAAAGTGCAAAGCACAAAAGGAATTTTTCATAGTAAGAGATACCAAATAGAACATCAGATTCACGGCATTACAATTATTTTTTTATCATTTTAAAACGGTCTTATTTCTCTAAAAGAAAAGACACATATTGTAACGAACATGTCTTGTGACCGCTAGTTACATTAATAAACTATATGTTTATTTTTTTTTTAAATGGAGAATATTTTAGTTAGCTTGTGGGTGCTAAGCGGCTGGTCAGGAATGTCAGCTGGCCAGGTTCCGAGAACTGGCGGGCGAGTTTTGCTGGGGTGATTCAATGCTGGGCGAGGGGAGTATGTCCCTGGGAGAGGAGGATTGGACTAGCCAGGTAGATTTACAGAGTGACGGACGGGATTTTCTGTTTTTCATGTGGCACGGAATGCTTTCGGGGCCAGCCGGCAAGGACGATCGGTCGATGTGCACTGTCTGTGCGTTAATGGAACTGTGCTGCCTGGAACAGGACATCAGCCACTTTGTTTGAGTGGAGGTGCTCAGGCAAAGGATGTTCTGAAGAACTGTGCCACACTGTTCCGTAGCAGAGCAGAAAACTTCATCCAGTGTGTGTGGCCGACATTAAAATTCGGTAATTATATATCACCATATGAAGGACATTGTGCTAGCTACAAGTGCAAGTTCATAGCATTGCCCAGCTACGACCCTGCAGATAAGAACTCTCATAGCCCAGAGCAATCAATTCTTTCAGAAGTGAACAGTCAAAATGTTGAATTTGTTTACTGTTTAATTTTGTGAATTTTATATAAAATACCCTGGCGCCCACAGAAGGACAACTGATTAATTTTAACTAATTTGTTGTATATGTCATGTCAGTAATTGAAATAAAACCATTTGTGATTTCTTATATAAAGTATTCACGCAAGTTCTACCTTTCATGAACATTCAATAAAATAATAACATTAATTACGATTTTAAATCAGGTAATGAGGTCAGAACGTTACAATATTCTTAAAAAACTGAAACATTTCAACGTTGTCATACAACAATTCCAACCGTCACATGTAAAATGGAATAATGATCATTTGAAGCTCCTGCCTCTTACTATTCCTTATCAAGATTAGTCTTATTCCTTCAATCAACTCTGGGTAACCTTTTTAACCTAGTTTCAGATCGTCCATGTCTTTATAGCATTTTTGGAAGTCTATCATCATCATCTATTCTATTAATATGCACTTTCAATTTCTTCTCGTTGTTGCCAACAAAAAATATTAACAGAAACTAAAGAGTGGGGTGTTTATCTGTATTGTAGTGGGATCTTTGGTGGGTATCTTTTAAAGTTCAGAAAGGAATGTTTATCTGAGATGAAATGTGATCTGTGGCACCATCTCTTCTGGTTATCAACAGATTATTATTTACTCCATCCACAAGCCATGTAGAGCAGCGGTTCCCAATTTTTTTTGGCCATGGAACCCTCATTGATCATACCTTTTTTGACGGATCCCCATTTTTATAAGCGTAAGCTGAAAAACCAGTCTCGCATCGGTAAGTCGTCACAAACGGAAGCAGAACCATGATAGCCTTCTCACAGCGCAGTTATGACTCTTTTCAACGAACATTTTATTTAATTCTTGACGGAACACAGAACCCTTCCATGGAACCCTTATGACCCTTCCATGGAATCCTTATGACCCTCTCACGGAACCCCAGGGTTCCGCAGACTACCATTTTGGAACCACTGATGTAGAGAAATAAAATATATGGCACTTTTTTAAGCTTTAAAAAAGGAGAAAACCATATTCAAATTGGTTTGGTAATTTTTTCATGATGTGATAAAAAATGTAAGACAGAACAACCTGCTTACAGATTTATGTATGTAAAGACAGTTTTAGTATATGCCTTGTGATCATTGATAAATTGTCAAAGTACAAACATGGAAAGCTGATGTAATCACAAAGACAAAAAAGTGACTGCAATTTTTGTTAAGATAGCTCAAACAGGAGGAGCTATAAACAGAATGTTTCTTCAGTACTTTTTTTTTGGTGTCATCAGTCTTTCGACTGGCTTGATGCAATCCTCCATCCTTTCCTATCTTGGGCTAACCTCTTCATCTCTATATATCCCTTACAACCCACGTCCTCAATTATCTGCTTCATATATTCTAATCCCTATCTTCCTCTACAGTTCTTACCTTCGACCTTTCCCTCCACCAGCAAATTAACCAATCCAGCATGTCTCAAAATATGACCTACCAGCCTCTCTCTTCTTTCTGTAAGTTGTGGAAGAAGCACTACTTACATGATCTTTATTATTATTGCCAGGAGTTGAAGCAGATAAAAGTGTTTCCTTAAATGCTATTGCAGTTTGGAGTCAAGCAACAATGGCAAAACAATACAAATGGAAATATTTTCTATTAAAACAGAATAATAAATTATGTAAAAATTCAACAGTTTTATTCATATATATGAAGTGTCAGTATTTGAAATACAAACCCTTTCCACCATGCAAAGAAAATGCTGCTGACGAGGCCTGTGCCATCCTTCAGAACCCAGGTGATGGCAGCAGCTAGAGGAGTGGCATCTACACTGCCCACACCCATGCCCTCCATTATTGCCCGTGTTGTCAGGGTGCCTGTTATTGAGCTGCAGAATGCCTGTCATCAGAACCTGCTATTGATATTTAACCTTACACCCTTACAAATGAACTGCTGCACATTTACAGATCAGTTTTAAATCCTTGTAAGTTATACATTAAAATTCAAGATTTTGTAAATAAAAGAAGTGAGGAACACAACATGAGATTTGAAGTGAGTGGCACTTATGGTATGCCAATTACAAATTACTAATTCTTAGACAAATAAGATTGTTTCGTGTATTACTAACATGCTCATCACATCCTCAAAATAATGATAATTCCTGTGAAGCTCAGAACCAGAAAATTGCTTCTATGGGTAAATGAGACATCTTAAACAAGTACCAAATGTTTATAGGCTTGAAACAATTAATTGTATCAATCATAAGATGCACAAAAAATTAAAACAATGTGATCAAATTATGAAAACTGTGTCCAAGAGATTTAGTTGATGCCCTGCAGATTCCATTAAAGTGCTAACAAAGTTGACAGAAAGTTTAAGGACATCATATAATTATCATAAAATGCTGTTATGTCTTAATTTTACCAAACAATCCAGCAATGCTTTTTCACTGCTAATTAGCAAAGGAAAGACAAATTACTAGAGCAATTTAGATATTTCTGTGGTTACTGTTAGTCCTTCTGTGTAACTGTAATGTGTTTTAAACCAACAAAAAAGTTATTAAAATTGGCAAGAAATTATTTTTTTTTACTTATGGCTTCGCACCTTATCGACAGTCATTAGAGGCAGGATGGGACTGGGACAAGAACAGGGAAGGAATTCGGGCATGGCCTTTTGAGGAAAGCATCTCGGCATTTGCCTGGAGCGATTTGGTGAAACTGTGGAAAACCCAAATCTGGATGCCCGGACGGGGATTCGAACCGGCATCCTCCAGAATGCAGGCCAGAACATTAACCTTTCACCCACCACACTCGGTAAGAAATTAGTAATTATGGAATGTTTCTCAATGATTATTGGATAAAGTACAACATCCACCTCTTTAGTTGCTAAAATTGGTATACTTGTTAAAAAATTTGTGAACAATTCAGAAGTATATAGGAACTGAATAATTAAGTAAAATGCAGGAAGATTTATAAGTTTTGAATTACACAACCTTAGAATGTATACATTTAGAACTAAGCAGATTCCATAGCTGGAATCAGCTTCCTAGGGAAGATACGTTGCACATACATTGTTATATGCATCTTTTCCCACTACCCACCTTCCTCCAACTGTCATAGTGTATTTAACTTCCAAACCAGAAAGATGGGTGGACAGTTGTGACAAATGACTATAAATGGTTAGCTGTTGATGTGCACAGGACTGGTAACTGCACTTTTGGGTAGAATCAAAATACACTCCTGGAAATTGAAATAAGAACACCGTGAATTCATTGTCCCAGGAATGGGAAACTTTATATACACATTACTGGGGTCAGATACAACACATGATCACACAGACAGAACCATAGGGCACATAGACACAGGCAACAGAGCATGCACAATGTCGGCAATAGTACCGTGTATATCCTCCTTTCGCAGCAATGCAGGCTGCAATTCTCTCCCATGGAGACGATCGTAGAGGTGCTGGATGTATTCCTGTGAACGGCATGCCAAGCCATTTCCAACCTGGCACCTCAGTCTGGACCAGCGTTCGTGCTGGACGTGCAGACCACGTGAGACGACGTTTCATCCAGTCCCAAACATGCTCAATGGGGGACAGATCCGGAGATCTCGCTGGCCAGGGTAGTTGACTTACAACCTTCTAGAGCACGTTGGGTGGCACGGGATACATGTGGACGTGCATTGTCCTGTTGGAAACAGCATGTTCCCTTGCCGGTCTAGAATGGTAGAACGATGGTTTCGATGACTGTTTGAATGTACCTTCGTGCACTGTTCAGTGTCCCCTCAACGATCACCAGAGGTGTACGGCCAGTGTAGGAGATCGCTCCCCACACCATGATGCCGGGTGTTGGCCCTGTGTGCCTCGGTCGTATGCAGTCCTGATTGTGGCACTCACCTGCACAGGCGCCAAACATGCATACGACCATCATTGGCACCAAGGCAGAAGCGACTCTCATCACTGAAGACGACACGTCTCCCATTCATCCCTCCATACACGCCTGTCGCGACACCACTCGAGGCAGCTGCACGCTGTTGGGGGCGGTGAGCGGAAGACGACCTAACGGTGCGCGGACCGGAGCCCAGCTTCATGGAGACAGTTGCGATGGTCCTCTCTGATACCCCAGGAGCAACAGTGTCCCCAATTTGCCGCGAAGTGGCGGGGCGGTCCCTACGGCACTGCGTAGGATGCGACGGTCCTTGGCGTGCGTCCGTGCGTCGCTGCTGTCCGGTCCAGTTCGACGGGCACGTGCAACCTTCCGCCGACCACTGGCGACAACATCGTGTACTGTGGAGACCTCCGCGCCCCACATGTTGAGCAATTCGGCGGTAACGTCCACTCCGCACTCCCGCATGCCCACTATACGCCCTCGCTCAAAGTCCGTCAACTGCACATACGGTTCACGTACACGCTGTCGCGGCATGCTACCAGTGTTAAAGACTGAGATGGAGCTCCGTATGCCACGGCAAACTGGCTGACACTGACTGCGGCGGTGCCCAACCGCTGCGCAGCTAGCGCCCTTCGACGGCCAACACTGCTGTTCCTGGTGTGTCCGCTGTGCCGTGCGTTTGATCATTGCTTGTACAGCCCTCTCGTAGTGTCCGGAGCAAGTATGGTGGGTCTTACACACCGGCGTCAATGTGTTCTTATTTCAATTTCCAGGAGTGTATGTTGCAACCATAAAATTAAAAAAGTGGAACTTAGTTTTCCATACAAGACATCATCACTCACCAGCTCATAATGTTTAGTAAAATAGAAATACAAGAGTGACTTGAAAGGTTAACTCAGTGAGACCAATGGCAAAAAGGCACTGCCACCAAAGTTTTCAAGATTTTTATGAGAATGGGATGAAACTTTTAATGGCCATCTGATTTGTTATTAAAGTGCACTTGCATAGTCAGCTGTCATATTAGTGGGTCAACATGGTCAGGGCAGCTCTAAAGTACTCCTTGAGTGGCGTAAGACTGCTTATTTGATGTAGTATGGCTGTTGACATATCCCTCGGTAACTTGTAGGCTTATCTTATGGCTCAGTTCTCAACTTGCAGGAGAAGTGTTAGATTGGTTGGAGCTGCATTATACCACACAGTTGCCGCATACTCTAGGCTTGGTTGGATCATTATGATTTACAGGATGATGGCTGTATTTGGCTGAAGAAGCGGACAACGGGTTCAGTATGGGGTAGAGCTGTCTCAGCCTGTCCATTGCTTTTGCAATGTTGCTGATGTCGAGCTTTTTTTTTTTTTTTTTTTTTTTTTTTGTAACTGCTTTAAATCTCTTTTCTGAGGTCTTTACGAGACTGGGAAAGGATGGGGGGCAAGGATGGGGGCAAGGAATGGGAAGGAATCCGGGCCATGGCCTTATGAAGTGAAGCATCCCGGCACCTTGCCTGGAGTGATTTGGTGGAAACCATCGGAAAACCCAAATCTGGATGCATCGAGACGGGGATTCGAACCGCGTTCCTCCCGAATGCGAGGCGAGAACGCTAACCGTTACACCGCCCCGCTTCCAAGTGAGCCGCTTGTCTATGGTGACTACCAGATAGAGAGGCAGTATGGGTTCCACTTAATTCCTTCTACCAACAGTTTGCATAGACTGATGGAGCAGGACACTTCTATTCACAATGACTGCTAGGCTTTTAATTGCATTAAAAGCCAAGCACCATTTCTTTGCCCATATTTTCAATGTTTTTGCAGCCTCTTGGAGTTTAGTTACAAGATGTGATAGTCTGATGCTCTTGTGAAGAGGGCTGCATTCAAGAGCATACAATGCCATTTGAATCTGAATCTATCCTTGGAATATTGGCAGTGTAGTGATTGTATAATTGGGTCCGATAACTGAGCCCTGAGGGACTCCAGTTTTGAAGGGTTTGATGAATGAAACAGCATCTTCAGTGATTATGTGGAAAGTATGCTCTGCTAAATAGTTTTTGATGAGTTTGACATGTGGCAAATGTATTCTCTGAACCAGAAGTTTATGCAAGAGTCCCTCATGGCAAACCAAATCGGGATACGGGGGACGGCACTTAAGTATTCCCTTTTCTCAAGTGAAATCATTACATGTTCAATTAAATGCAGGAGTTGATGTGGAGCTGAGTATTTGTGCCTGAATCCAAACTGCTCATTGGGGAACAGACATTCAGCATTGATGTGTTGTGAAAGCCTCTTAAGGTAAATCCTCTCAAAGACTTTCAGCAATGGAGGTAGTTGGCTAATCAGCCTTTAAGATTTTGGATATCATTTGTCCTTGCAGCATTTAACAACTGGTACGATTTTCATGTGTTTCCAAAGTTCACCAGTACTCAGGATTTTATTGAAAGCTGGCGTGATGTAACTCATTGCTTCTTGTGGCAAATGACAGAGTAGTAGTCCTCTAATGTGGTCATGTCTAGGAGCTTTATTCTTGGTGATATGTCTTAGCATCACAGAGGCCTCTTCAATAATGATGAACTCAAATGAGTCTTCATTAGTCACTGCTGTGTTTAGGTAGAGCTCAAGACTCTGCTTCACTAAATCAATATGGGCATCGTCATTGGGCTCTTCTGCTGGCTGAAGTTTTCTTTAAAGCAGGTATGGGCAAACTTTTTCTTAGCTGAGGGCGTAATTTTGTGACTTAATCAGATCGAGCCATAGGTAAGAAATAAGTAGGTAGTAGTGAATAAAAAGGCAATAGAAATTCACACATTTTTTTGTTTATTAGAATCAAACATACAAAAAGCAAATTAACAAAAACAGATAGAAACATCAAATGAAGATTAACGAGAGACTTGAGTTTGAAGCTAAGAAACAAGATCATCAATATTGGGGTCAATATCACTAGTACATAGGTGCAAAGTGTTTTCTAAATTAACATCTGTAAGCCGAGTATGATGCTTATTTTTACTAATTTTCATGATTGAAAAAAGCTGCTCACATTTAGACATGCTTCCGAATGTGCAAATTATTTTTTTGTGCGAAAACTCTCAGCTGTGGATATTTTTCTTTGGAAAGGTATGTTCTGTATAATTCGCTTAGTTCCACATTATCAAATTTAGACGTCTAATTTGAGTCTTCTTGAAGCTCAATCAATTCCATTTGTAGGTGAAGCGGAGCATCTTCCACATTACACATGCATGGATTTGCAAAAATATTGAAAGTGCTATCCATATTCTTAAAATCAGAAAACCGATCAGATAAATTGCTCTGACAGTAATTTCAGTTCTTCAGCATAGCAACCGTATTCAATGTTTTCATGACTGGATAATGTTAAAAAATTAAAACAGTTTTTACTACTCATTTGTGTTTCCCACAAGCGAATTTTGTTTTGAAAAGCTTTAAGATAACTGTACAGCTGATTTAGCAATTGTCCTTGTTTTTGAAGCTTCAAATTCAGGTCGTTTAAGTGTCCTGTGATGTCTACTAGGAATGCCAAGTCACAAAGCCATGTCGGATCACAAATTTATGGCAATGATTTCTCTTTCATTTCCATAAAATCAGCTATTTCTTTTGTAAGGTTATAAAATCTTTTTAGCATTTTACCTTTGCTTAGCCACCTTATTTTGAAATAGTATGTCACATCATCGTGTTCCGAAGAGAGTTCATCCAAAAATGTTTTGAACTGGTGATGGTTAAGACTGCGGGATCAAATGAAATTGATGGTATTTACTTCCACATCCATAAAACCTTCTTCAGTCAAATGGAATTAGAGCACAAGTTTTGTTGGTGAATAATGCAATGCAGAATTATTAAATCACATTCTTGCACATTCATAGCGGTTGCTCTTTCCTTCAGAATTCTGATAAAACCCTTTCGTGGACCGACCATTGAGGCGCACCATCTGTGCACACTCCAACTAATTCACACCACTGGAAACCATATTGCTCAAAAATACTTTTGCACCTCGGCAAAAATATCTTTTCCAGTAGTGGTCCCTTGTAGCAGCCGTAAAGCCAGTAATTCCTCTGTCACTACAAATTCTTCATCATCACCTCATATAAAAATATCTAACTGGGCTGTGTCAAATAAATCTGTACTCTCATCCAAAGCAATCGAAAATGCTTGAAAACCAGCCAATCTACCAGTCAATGTTTTTTTGATATCATTAGCCATCATATCTCAACAAAATTGTCTAGATTTGATCTTTGTGAATGGAACATTTGTTAGTGTTTCCCTAAATTGGTAATGAGTTTTTTTTTAATTTTATCCTTTCTTAACTGCCCCGTAAGTAAATTGTTTGAGGGAAATGCTTGTTGGAGTAACGCCACTTCATATTGTATTCTTTTAAAACAGAAATTGTTTCACTGCACAACAAACACTTAGGTTTACCACTGTGCATGATGAAAAGTATTCATCAATCCATTTGTTTCGGAACTGACAGCATTCTTTCTCCCCTTTCTGCTTTTTTAAACCAGACATCTTGATAGACAGTGCACATGCGCTGAGTGGTTTATATATTACCCAAAATAAGCACCTAGAATACTCTTGATCGTACACAAATATGCGATGCGAGCAGTCAGAGTTGACTGTTATGAATAGCAGTCGAGTCCGGAGGTCATCGGGCGACTCCCCGAATGTTTATCTGTTTGTCTCTTTCTAACAACTATTTCTGACTCAATCTGTTTTGTTCCACTGCGTTTGCTTAGTAATATTATTTTAGTATTTATGATTTGAATAAATACAGATTTTTTTTTTTTTTTTTTTTTTTTTTTTTGCACGTTACTTGAAATTTCTGAATCTCTCGCAAGCCGGATTGAAGCTGGTGGAGGGCCGGATCTGGCTCGGGGGTTGCCCATATATACTTTAAAGGCTGTAGCAAGTCTATCAGCCTTTGCTGCTGGATCTGTAGTGACAATTTTCCAAAAAGTCAGAGGTGGTATTTTCTGGCGCTGCTGTAAAATACATCTGGTGGCGATCCATCAGCTACTGAGAGGGTTATAACAAACTCTGCCCAATCCAATTGTCAGTGTTATGCAACCTTGGCTTTAATTTCATGCTGAGAGCGATTAATAGTTATTTTTTGTGGCTGGGTCTATGGTTATTTGCAACTCCCTCGTGAGCTGATTTTTTTAGGGTAATGATCTGATGGATGTATGGTGGCAGTTGCCTTGATCTTTCCAGCTGCTGTTTTGCAGGTGGAGTTGCATGATCTGCAGAATTGTTGATCAGGTTGGTGAGAGCAGTCATCACAGAGAAGGAGATTAATTAATCACATGCTAGAGCACTGGTTATATATTCAGATAGAAATGCCCAGTACACATCCCAGTTGGTATGTTTCAGGTCTCTAATGTGCCTTTTCTTCTGGAGGGAAGCTGCCATGCAGAAGATAACTGAGATGTGATCAGAAGAAAGGGCTGAATTAGTTGATATAGTGATGTGATGCTGTAGGTCCATCATGATTCCAATGTCAAGAATATCTGCGAAGGTTATCCCTTTGAAGAATGTGTGCTCAGTTGGTCATCATGTAGCAGCATCATTTCGTTTGACGGCTGATAGCAGCTGCCTGCCATTGCTGTTTGTTAGCCTCGAATCCCATGCCGTGTGCTTGTTGTTAAAGTCGCCTGCTATCTTGGCATTACCAGGTACTCAAAGAAGCAATGCTAACTCTGCCTCATTTACCAGTCCATGAGGTGGTTGGTATGTGGAGATAAGCATTTTCCCTCTCATTTCTGAGGTACTCAACCTCACTAATTGTGAAATTTATTATTATCAGAATATTTTTTTATTAATATGTAATTATGATTATATATAGTAACTTTGGACATTTAAGTTTCAAGGTCACTGAGCGTCGAGCCAGAGGAAAAAAGATCTCTGATTATGAGGAGGTGTTGTAAAAAAGATGGCTTGAGAAGTATGCATGAAAAAGAAATTCCATGATCATGGTGGGAGGAAGCCAAAATTGTAATTTAATATTGAAAAAGATAAGTCCAATGGCAAAGGAGAAGTATAATTGTACCAATGAACTGTAAATATTGTGCTCAAATAGAATAATGTTTGTAAAGAGCATACCAGAAGATCAGTGGATGGTAATTTTTATTATGAAAGTGAAATAAACTAATTGAGAGAATATTTGAAAATAATTGACTTCATTTATAATTTACTTTTTGCCATGGTATTTCATCCCTTCCTATCTTGCACAAGCCTTTTCATCTCAACAAACCCCTTTCAACCCACATCCTCAATTATCTGTTCATATATTCTAATCTCTGTCTTCCTCTGCAGTTCTTACCTTCTACTGTTCCCTCCACTAACAAATTAACGAATCCTGCATGTCTAAAAATATGACCCACCATCCTGTCTCTTCTTTCTGTAAAACTCTTCCACAAACTTCTTTCCTCGCCAATCATTTCCAAAACTTGTTCGTTTCGTACTTTATCCGTCCACTTAATTTTTAGCATCCTTCTATAGCACCGCATATGAAATGCTTCAATTTTCCTTCTGTCTGGTATTCCTAAAGTCCAAGCTTCACTGCCATAAAGTGCGGTGCTCCACACGTAAAGTTTTAAAAAGTTCTTTCTGAGTCCAAGATCCATATTTGAAACTAAAAGGTTTCTCTTTTTAATGAAGGCTCTTTTCGCTACTGCTATTCTGCTTTTAACATCATTCCTGCTTTGACCATCATTTGTAATTTTACTTCCTAAGTAGCAAAATTCACTAACTTCTGTTACTGTATCTGACCCTATTTTTATATTTAATCTACTAGTATTGGTATCATTTCTGCTACATTTAATCACTTCTGTCATGCTTTGGTATATATTTAGTCCAAAATCTTCCTTCACTATTTTGTTCATGATATTCAATAACTTCTCAACATCTTCAGCCTGTTCTGATAACAAGACAATGTCATCAGCAAATCGTAGCATATTGATTTTTTCTCTTTGAAATTTATGCCACATTCAAACCTTTCATTCACTTGCTTTATTGCTTCCTCTAAATACAAGTTGAATATTAACAGGGATAGACTACAACCTTGTCTCACACCCTTTTTAACTGACGTATGTCTCTCATGATTCCCTACTTTTATTATAGCTACTTGATTCTTATAAAGAAACCGCCTATCTTGGTATTTTAGACCCGACTTCTTTAAAATTGTGAACATCCTTTCCCACCTAACATTATCAAAAGCTTTTTCTAAATCAACAAACGCCATAAAAGAATCTTTGTTTGTCTTGATCCGCTCTTTAAGTATAAATCTTAACGCCAGAATTGCTTCTCTTGTACCGCCATTTTTCCTAAATCAAAACTAATCTTCACCTACTATCCCTTCTACTACACTTTCGATTCTTCTGTATATTATTCTGGTCAATAATTTTGAAGCATGTGATGTTAGATTTATAGTGCGATAATTCTTACATCTTTCAACTTGTGCTTTCTTTGGAAGTGTGTAGATGACACTTTTATTAAAATCAGTGGGAATCTCTCCCGTTTCATAACTTTTTGATATAAGTTTGAATAATCTTTGTGTTCCTTAATCTCCTAGGGATTACAGAAGTTCTGCAGGAAATTCATCAATTCCAACTGCCTTATGTGATTTCAAATCATTCAAAGCTCTATCAAACTCTGTAGATAATGTTATAAACTGAAAGATAGCCAAAATTCGTAAGATACTTCTAAGAACACCTCCAAAGCAATAGTTGCCCACGAAGTGGACTGCACAGCAATATATACGCGTATAAACACCCCTTTTATTACATCACCTAAATCATCAATGTTGACATCTACTTCTTTTTCTAATGCACCGTTGTTCAAATCATCCCCATCATACAGTTTCTCTATGTATTCTTTCCAGTGGTTAGCTCTATCTTCTGAACTTAGAAGAGGTTTCCCATCGGCAGCTTTAATGTTTATACCTCTTTTCTTCATTTCTCCAAAATTCTGTTTGATCTTCCTATATGCCACATCTACTTTACCTACAACCATTTCCTTTTCTACTTCTTTACGCTTTTCTTACTGCCAGCTTTCTTTTGCTTCTTTGTATTTCCTATTTATTTGATTTCTAAATTGTCTGTATTGCTCTCTTCCTGCTTCATCCTGCGCATTTTTGTACCTTCTCCTATGATTCACCAACCCCAAAATTTCTTCTGTGATCCAACGTTTTCAGACGACTTAAGCCTAAAGCTGGTAATGAATACAGAGGATAAATACAAATCCTGTAGTAGTGATCCGATACTGGAAATTGTAAAATACAATTGTGTTTATTTATAAATAAGGACGAAACATTATACGTTGATTCCACAGCGACACCCGTTGCCTCAATGGAGATGAGTGGGGGTAAGGTAATTTGATGATTTTTAATGGTACTCTTGATATATATGGCTATAACTCCTCCTGCAGTCAATCTCTCATTGTGATAACAGGTGTAGTTAGGAACCAAAGCTTTTAGGCCAGGTTTGAGATGAGTTTGATTGACAAGACAGGCATTAATTTGCTTATCTCTGAGAAAGTATCTAAATTTGCCTAGCTGCCTCCAGAGATCATTTGCATTCCATGTAGAGATTACTAGGTCACTGAGCTTAGTCCCAATTACTGGTAGGAACTGAAGCTTTTAGGCCAGGTTTGAGATGAGTTTTATTAACAAGACAGGCATCAATTTGCTCATCTCTGAGAAATTATCTAAATTTGTCTAGTTGCCTCCAGAGATCATTTGCATTCCATGTAGAGATTACTGGGTGACCAAAGTTAGCCCTAATTACTGTTCCTCGGAGTGCCATTGCAAGTGGATTGGACCACTGTTTGGATTGCAGCAACTATCTGTTGTGGGAAGACTGTTTGGAGTAACGATTGCACCATGTTTAGGAGTGTTAGGTCGTCAACCTGCTGCTGCTGCAGTGTCGGGGCATGTTGATTCAGACTGCGGGATTGTGCAGGTGCATAAGGTCCCTCATTTGAGTCAGCATGTTGGTTGTGATTTTCATCATTGCCCGTTTGTTACCGATGAGCAGTTTCTGTGATGTAGGGCCTCTGCCTGGTGTTCTATAGGACTGGGAGCAATCAGTGGTAAAGGAGTCAAGATTACAGTTCCTTCTTCCCTCTTCTTTTTCCTTAGAACAGCATTGTTAATTTTCTGCAACTCAGACAATTTTCCAAATGGATGGTACTTCCTGTAGCAAGCTACATTTGGGCTGCTGCAATTAGCACATTTTGGAGATATTCTCCTTTCTTGGAGACACAATCTCTTTAGGAACGTTCCACAGCACATTTTGGAGGCATGTTGCAACATTGATACACATGTCCTACAGCCTAGCATTTGAAGCATTGAGAGGAACCCCTAGTACTTTTTAGTTTTTACACAGTGATTTTTAGTGCACACAGGGATGAAAGCTTGTAGATCTCCCTGGAAGCCACTCTTTAGTCTCTTGGCCACGAAACAGCAAAGAAAATGGTGCTAAAAAACACTTTAGTTAGCTGAAAGAGACAGTAACAGTCATGGTTTCTGACAAGTGCCAAATTAAGCTATTCCCATCAAGAAAATTTCTACCTATAGAATAGTTTTTTTTTTTTTATTAACTGCTTTACGTCTCTCAACAGCGAGGTCTTTAGAGATGGGAAAGGATGGCGGCCAGGATGAATGGGAAGGAATTCGACCATGGCTTTTGAAGGAAGCATCCCGGCATTTGCCTGGAGTGATTTGGGAACCATGGAAAACCCAAATCTGGATGCCCGGACGGGGATTCGAACCGCTGTCCTCCCGAATGCATATAGAACAGTGATGGAGAAATTCTAGCCTACTTGTGTTGCCATATTTTCCACAAGCTAGATGAGCAGTAATGATCTGGAGATGGATCTTGAAGATATTTGTTTAGTTGACTGGTAATTATCACAGCATTTCTATTAGTCAAGAAACTGGATGATAAGAATTTCACATTCCAACAAGGCAACATGCACTATCAAAAGTTATAACTGAAATGTTCCGAAAGCATGAAGTTGATCTGGTAAGAGTGTAGACCTTAAGCCTATCAAGAATCTCTGGATTCAATAGCAATGAAGATTGCTAAGCTTAAACCAAAATCCAGACTCAGCTGATATTGCTATTCGGCAAAAATCTGGCAAACTGTTTCCAAGGAAGAGTGATGAAAAGTGATTGACTATATGCCAAAGACACTTAATGATTGCAGAAAGACTGCTGCTGGACAAAGTAATAAATAATCATATTATCATATGAAATTATGAAATTTTATTTTTTATATTTCAGTAGGATGATGGTGAGGATCACAGTTAAGATAGGATAGGAAAAAAAAAACCTGTCACTTGCCACAGATGAAGGCAACAGGGCCAGACAAACACAGAATACACAAACACGCTTTTCAATATTTTAGTTAACAATCTTACTCATGTAGGTGGTGAGACATGGCAAGGGGAAATATTTCAGACAATGAAGGTAATAAGGGATCAAAGTGTAGCATCGACTCATACACTCTGCATAATGCAAATATTGTTACCTTGCAGTCTGTGATGCGTGTTTAGGATGGTAAAAGTTTATCAACAATAGGAAATGTATGATCCCACTGATACAGGATTTTAACTGTGGGAATAAATAAGCTTGTTCATAACTTTTAAAATGTATTATAAAAGCAGGGTAATATAGAGTGACAAAAATTAAATGCTTGTCACACATAATAAATTTGTATAGTCTTACGACCCGGTGTTTCGATTTGTTGTTCATTCTGCCTCTGAGATAATTGAACCTACAGTTTAAAGTGAAGCTCAAACCATGGATCCTGATGATGATACTTAGGAACTCATCTCAAATTTTTAATTCTCTCCACACAGTCCCATTACCTTAATCAATAACTACAGTGAATGATAATTTACCTGTAGAGTATCCCATAGTTGATAGCTAATGTAGTCTGAGCTCACACTGTCTGGATATCCATATGGCAGGAAAACTTGACGCAAGAATCCAACTGAGCTGGTAAGAAATGACTGTGGAACAGACTGCAAGGACTGCACACGTACAATGGTGTTCTGATCTGTTACAAAGACAATAACTGATGTCATGTGGATGCACATCC
This sequence comes from Vandiemenella viatica, assembly GCA_031002005.1. Taxonomy (NCBI): domain Eukaryota; kingdom Metazoa; phylum Arthropoda; class Insecta; order Orthoptera; family Morabidae; genus Vandiemenella; species Vandiemenella viatica. Next base: position 135,409,272 of record JARYHS010013631.1, on the reverse strand, counting down.
TTGAATTACATCTATGGATACAAATTTGTGGATGCAGAAGCTCTCTCTCCCATAGGATTATACCACTGAAAAGTACTATTATAAATAAATTAATACATCACTTGTTTGTATGTGAAAGACTTTTTCCACAATAAATGAAATAAAAAGTCATAACAGAAGTAACACAAAGCTACATTTAACTTGGCTAAATACATAACAGTCTCTCCTGTATACACAAGAAAGCACCTGGTACTAATAGCAATTGTAGTGGTTATTCATTTCAGCTTTTGAAACACATATTGACTTGGAAGTTTTCAACCCTTGACATCTGAAATTGCAAAAGACCCATGAGTTACTTGTCCACTTTTAAGTCAATGACAACTTCTTATTAGAATTACCTGTTTTCAATAATAACACTTTAGTGTATTCTTCAAAAGTCGAGTTATTTTATAATTACATTTATACAATCATCTTTTTTTCTGTCATCAGTCTTTTGACTGGTTTGATGCAATCCTCCATCACTTCCTATCTTGGGCTAACCTCATGGGCGCCGGGAGGGGGTGCACTTGCACCCCCTTGACATCCCAGGTCGCCGTCTGGGCAGTAGTAGAGCTAAAATAAAAAGGTCACCCAGCCCGGAAATTTTTGGGCCGATAGGGGGGGGGGGCACCAATGCAGCCCTGGTGCATCCCCCTACATCCCGAATCGCCGTCTGGGCAGTAGTAGAGTTAAAAAAAAGGTCGCCCAGCCCGGAAATTTTTGGGCCGATAGCAGCTCTGGTGCACCCCCCTAGAAGCAATCCTGCCGGCGCCCATGGCTAACCTCATCATCTCAACATAGCCCCTACAACCATGTCCTCAGTTATCTGCTTCATTTATCCTAATCTTTGTCTTCCTCCTCAGTTCCTACCTTCGACTGTTCCCTCCACTAACAAATTAACCACTCCTGCATGTCTTAGAATATGACCTACCATTCTGTCTCTTCCTTCTGTAAACCACTTCCGCAAACTTCTTTCTCACCTATCATTTCCCAAACTCATTCATTTCATATTTTTTCTGTCCAACTAATTTTCAGCATCCTTCAATAGCACCACATTTCAAATGCTTCAATTTTCCTTCTTTCTTGTATTCCTAAAGTCCATGCTTTGCTACCATAAAGTACTGTGCTCCACACATACAGTTTTTAAAAGTTCTTTCTAAGCCCTAGATCAATATTTTAAAGTAAAAGATTCCTCTTGTTATTCTGTTTTTAACATTATTCCTGTTTCGGCTATCAGTTGTAATATTACTTCCCAAGTAGTAGAATTCACTTACTTCTCCTATCGCATCCAATCCTATTTGTAAAGTTAATTTACAATTATCTTTACAGCATAAAAACTAACTTTACTAACTTTTGCTCTTTTTTTTGTGACTGAACATAGCTGATCTCAGTGTCTTCTGTGTGCAATTACAAAAAAAGGGAAAATTTGATGAGCAAAAAAAGTGAAAATAGCTACATGAAACAACAAATTAGAGTTTGAATGTTTATTTTCAGAATTAAATGTGGTGCAGAAACTGCTGTTCCAGACTAATGCATGACAGCTACCACAATGTTCTCATTAACAATGCCCCATACCGAAAGGGCGAAACACATCTGGCGAAAACATTACAAGCTTGCAAGGCAATTTTAAGTGGAAGCATCATTTAACAATAAACTTAAATAATTTCTAAAACTTAAGGTATTTTATCTACAGCTACATATTTAATTACTTCTAGACCCACATTTTTAACTGAATATTAGCAAAGTATTTGTTATTACTATTGACACCTCTAAAATTAAAACGACTCTAGTAGGAACTGTCCTTTCAGTCTGAATATGATGTACATATTCCTTAGGCAATATGATTTGAGAGTATGTGTACATTCAAGTCGCCAAATATATACTAATGATTTAAAGGGGTTTGAAACTGGGTAGTTCCAAAAACATTATTATGAAGAGAAACATGTTATTACTGTTGATGTTCTTGGTAAGTATTATTAAGATTTGTTTCTTAGATAAAAATACAAAAAACTTCAATATTTAAAAGATAAAAGGATAGTTGATATGATACCTAGACCAATAATACAGTACAGGAGTTTAATATGATAAACACCATATTTAGGGCATATTTTCACCTACTGTGTTGGCTGTCATGTAAAATCACTATATTATTTTTGTTCATGAGCACTGGTGCACTTATGGCAGTATCATATACTCCCGTATTACAAATTTTTCTTCAAGCCTTACAAATTATACAATTGCTCAATATAGTGTATTTCATTCTAAGTCTCAAAACAATAGAGCAGAAATACTTATTATCACCGGAGGTCACAGTACTAATTGCATCTAGTGACTGGTTACTGTTTAGTGCTAGAGTGAAATTATTTGTCATATGTATTTTAGGAAAGTGTGCAGTTTAATGCCAATACAGCATCCGACAAACAACTGAACACATTTTTAACCCTAACACTCATTGTCAACTCACTCTCTTAACCACACCATCGCAGATTTTAATGAAATTTGGCACAAGTGTACAATTCATAATATAGACATGGAAAAATACCACATTTCATAGGGATAAATCACTCATTTTTTAATTAAAGCTGTGTAAAATTTTCAAAAATTAATTAAAAAAACTGCAAATGAAAATTTTTTAATCTCTCCAGAAACTCTCCTAATTTAGCTAGAGAGTAAGGAGGGATGCATTTTTCATGCCCTTTCCTGTGATTTAATATAATTTGGCTAACACATTTTTTTATTTTTTTTGGCAAAATCTATAAAGAAAATTGATTTTAAATTTTTCAAAAAGTACATATTTTAAAATTAATTCCATGAATAGATAGTATTGTCGTAAATCACTTGGAAAAATATAAATGTGGGATGGAAATAGTCTATTACTCAAAAAATTTAAAACTGAAATTTATTTTTCATTAATTCGCAGTATTCAACTGAACAACTTTAAACTTCTTTGAAAATAAATGTCAGGACCAACTAAAAGAAAGAGTACAATTTTGAATGTAAAGTGAAACTTTTCATTAAGTAGTAGGATATGCTTATCATTTGAGGATTGAAAAAGCCACATTGGTTTGGTATACATCATTTGAAATTGGAATCTAACTTTGTTGAGTGGTAAAAAGATTCACTTTTGTCAGAATATCCACCATTGATACCCACAGAACATCAGCATTTCTTGGATTTGAGAATAATGAAATGGACATTCAAAACGTTGTTGTGGGTTTGAATTTCATTTTCATAGGATTTTTGCAAACTAGCATAAGAGCCAGTCTCTTTACTGACCTCTTCTGTCACAAGGTCCTTTTCCATTTGCTGTGGCCATAAATTGCAACCCTCCTTTCACTCTAAAATAAGTATTGCTAGCAGATTACAAGTTTGTATGATTTAACCCTGCAGTGGTCGCGCTCTGAAAAGTCCCATTAGAAATGGCTTGAGTGGACTACATATGTAATCCACGCGACCACTGCAGGGTTAATTGTTTTAGATTCATTATTGAACTCTTTCTTCAGGTTAGTGCTTATATATTTTTTCACAGAAGTAAAAATATTAGCATTCTTATATTTATCAGTTGTAAACAAGGAATTAATGAAAAACAAAAACTTCAATTTAAAATTATTTTAACACTGAACATATTATGATACCACATTAAATTTTACCAGGTGATTTACAACAATACTAACTATTAATTTTAAATTTTGCAATATCTAAATTCATATTTATAAAAAAAAAATTGGGATTACTGGAGATCGCGATTCCGCCAGGAGTTGTCATCATAATACTGAAGTTTTCAAATGCAAGACGCCACTAGAAATTCTTTCCGAAGTACATTTAACGGTTTCATGCTGGTCCAGGCTGTATTACAACCTAATTTCTGCTTGAAAATAATGGTCCAGGCTGTATTACAACGGAATTATTGCTCGAAAATAATACGTCTTGCGACTGTCTACAGCAGTATTCCAACGAAATTACTGAATGTTGTTGTAGCAGAATCGCGATCTTCAGTAGACCCAAAAAATTGTGTGTTAGCCAATAGCACGTTATACCACAGGGAAGGCATGAGAAAATCTGTAAAATGACATCTCTGTAGCTAAATTAGGAGAATTTTTGGAGCAATTCAAAAATGTTCCTTTGCAATTTTTTTTAGCAAATCTATGGGAACTTTACACAGCTGTAATTCAAAAACTAGTGGATACATCTTAATTACCGTAAAATTGATATTTGTCTAAGTCTACATGAATATTACATCTGTCCCGAATTTTATGAAAATTGAAGATCTGGAGCCTACTTTTGTCTTAAAATTGTGTTCATTTGATGAGGAATTACCCCACTACTTCATGAGTCATTATTATTTCAGAGCCATCTTCTTGGGTGTCAGGGATTGGAATGAGTTACCAAGAGAAATGATGAATAATTTATCGAAAACTTTGAAAGAATTTAAAGATAAAATTTGTAGAGGGCAAATGTAGGTAGGTGCAGGATAGGGGGAAGATGGGTGTGTAGGGAAATTGCCACCGGAGCCTGTGCTCCATTGCAATTAAATTAAATTAAATTAACTGCAATGGCAGTGATGATCCAGTGGCAATTTACATATATACGTTTCTAATGTACAGTTTTAATTTAATATCTTCTTCAGTTTAAGATATAGTATTCATCACATTCTTAAGTAACTTGTCCCCGTCTCTCAAAACTCTCCCTACATATTAAAACTTTGCTACTTCCTTCTGTCTGAAAGCAATTCTTAATGTAGGTCATATATCCGACATTTTTAATTACTGTTTTTGACTATATGTCTCTTAATTAACAATAATGCCATGCTGCTGTGAAAATGTAATTTGGGATCAACTGACAACATAACTTTTCTTGGTTCCACATGTTCCTACTAGCCTACATCGATATCATATGTTTGTCAAATACAAAGTACCGGTCCTCACTTTTACACTGTTGGATCGGTATAGTAATGGTTTTATGATGCATGGTGATTACTAATTCCAACCCCATCATACCTTACAATGTGTTGCTCAAAGGTAATTGTATATGTGTCCATGATTATAGGATATAAGGATCTATGTGACTGAACAATTTATCATTCGGCATTAGACTAGGGTATTGTTATAAAGTGTTAAATACATGATAAAAAACTGTCTTCTCCTGAAATAAATGTAAAGTGACAATTCATCAGATTCACCTTGAGGCTTTACATAAAAATTTTCTTTCCCAAAGGCTCCGTATTTCTCCTTAAAAATTAATTCTTGATTCATTATGACATTTAATTCTGATCAAGAATAAATAACTAGGGCGGTTTCTGTTAAATTTTATATAGAAAATAAAATTATGAGCAACCCATTCACTAAAACTCTGTTACTGCCGGCTAAATCCTAACCCTAACAGAGAAAAACATTAATGTCAATAAACAACACTTGACGTGGCCAGAGACAGAGTAGTAGTGAAGCGGCACTCTCGCATTTACCAAAGAGTCAAACGATACAATGCTAGGAGGAAGGATAGGTACCTTCCTCCATGGGATATGTGTTCCATGTTTTTGACAGTGATTTCAGCGGACGAAAATATTTTAATCATCTCCACGAAACTATAAAACTCATAACCTCACAAAATAGCATCAAGGTCATTTTCGGTAGTTAAAAAAATGCCCATGCATGCAAGAAATCATAATTTTACTAGATCGACTGCAGATACTTCCTTGTTGCTTGAAAAGAATACTAGATCAAGAAAACCATTCCTGTATGTAGATTTAAACTAAATGATACTCTTAAAAATCCTGGACACTAATATTGGTGCAATGAAAATAAAAAGGTATGGCTAGAATTCTATTATTTAAATGCGATGACACACCAGTGAGCTGATAGAGACTGACGGAGAGATAATTTACAGATTAATATGATTGGCGGCTTATAATTTCTTCCGTAACATTGGATTGAATACACGTCATCATAATGTAAATGGGCATGTAGACGATCAAATTGTTTGTCAAATTTTAGGTATTTGTCAAATTATTTGATAGTCTGCGGAACTCTTTTAACCCACCTCTTTTAACCTCTACAAATTTAACTTTAAAATGTTTTAACAATTATGGTAAATTATTAATCAATTCTCTTGCTAACATTCCAATCCCGGACACCTTTACATAAAAAAAGAAAATCTTCGCACACCCTTATGCCTAAAATCGAGTGTCAGCTTGTAGTGATGGTCGTCTCTTTCCTTCCATGCATTCCTTTTAATTCTTACACCAATATCTTTCCACGCGTCACTATACAACTTGTACACCCCCATGACTCTCTGCGCCATCTTCCTTTCTTCCAATGAATCCCATTCCAGCCCTTTTATCATATCGGTTACGGATTCTGTTCTGTAGTAATTTCCAGAGACAAATCTAGCAGCCCTTCTTTGCACACCCTCCAACACCTGTATTTGATATCCAAAATGTGGGTCTCATACTACACCCCCATATTCAAGCAATGGTATGACTAAAGCTTTGCAACCTAGCCACTTTATCTCTCTCCTACATACCCTCATCAGTCTCTCCAGCAATTGAAAGATTTTGAAATCTTTGCTACTCTACCTCTCCAATTTGTGCTGCCCAGTTGAGCTTGTTATCAAATATTATGCCAAGATATTTAAATCACAAGTCTCAAACAAGCAATTCTTTCCCCACCTTATAATCATAATCAACCTTTAGTTTTCTTATCTGTGTATCCAATAAGCCAATTCTTCTTTGCATTTATCTTCACGTTTAGCAACTGAGCTACATATCTTGTCCAGATCACCATACAGCGATTCACAGTCCTCTACCGTTTTGATCCTATTATAAAGCATTATATTATCTGCAAACAATCTAATTTCTGATAGTAAGCCATCAACACAATCATTCATTAGAATAATGAATAGCAATGGTCCCAATTTGCTACCTTGTGACACTTCCATTTTTATTTCTACTTCTTTTGATACTGTATGTTTGCTTTGTAACTTTTAAAAATTCTTCTACGCAGCAATCACTTTCTCATCCACTCCAATAGTTTTTACCTTATTTACCAACATACTATTTCTCACTCTGAAAAATTCTCTTGTTCATTTTATCCGAAATATCTTGCATATCTCCTGCTAACTGAGATTCGAATGAGTATCCGCCCATAAAGCCATGTTGCCAACTTGAAGAACACTTACGCTCCTCACTAATTTTCTGATATGGTTGCATATCAATCTTTCCTTTAATTTATATTCTACTGACGTCAAACTGATTGGCCTACAACTTTCGTCTCTATTTCTCACCCTTTTTTTATGTACCGGAACTACCAACCCACTTTTCCTGTCATCTGATAAGCAGCAAGTATCCAAACTCAATTTAAATAATATTTCAATAAATAGTAAAATGTTATCTCCAGCTATCTTTAAGACAATTGTAGTAATCTTATCTATATCAGCTCCTTTATGTTTTTTCAGCTTTCCTAGTTCCTTCATGATATCCTCAGGATGAATTTCAAATTTTTTGGCCTGCTCATTTCTAAAGGTGTTGTTAAGCTCGTTCTCCGATTTAGATCTTCCCGTTTCTGATTCGTCGTCCCTAATGTTCTCACTAAACCAGTTACTTAAAATCTCCTTTTTCAAAACCTCTATAGCTTCTTCTCCATCCTATCTACAAGTGTCTCAACGCCCTCGCTTCCCCTCAGTTTTCTAACATAACCATAGAAATTTCTAGATGCATCAGTCATTGGTCCCTCTGCACCAACAATACTCTTAATAAACCCATCTTTAGCCACCTTCTTTGGTATTATTAATTTCTTGTTTAGTTGTTTTAAATATTCCTTTTTTTTTTTTTTTTTGCTGTCGTCAGTCTTTAGACTGGTTTGATGCAATCCTCCATCCCTTCCTATCCAGTGCTAACCTTTTCGTTTCTACATACCCCTTACAACCCACGTCCTCAATTATCTGCTTCATATATTCTAATCTCTGTCTACCTCTACAGTTCTTAGCTTCCACTGTTCGCTCCAATAACAAATTAATCAATCCAGCATGTCTCAAAATATGACCTAAAATCCTGTCTCTTTTTCCTGTATGCTTCTTCCATAAACTTCTTTTCTCACCCATCATTTCCAAAACTCGTTCATTTCTTACTTTGTCTGTCCACCTGATTTTTAGCATTCTTCTGTAGCACCACATTTCAAATGCTTCAACTTTCTTTCTTTCCGGTATTCCTAAAGTCCATGTTTCACTACCGTAAAGTGCTGTGCTCCACACATAGAGTTATAAAAAGTTCTTTCTAATTCCTAGATCAGTATTTGAAACTAAAAGGTTTCTCTTTTTCATGAAGGCTCTTTTTGCTAGTGCTATTCTGCTTTTAACATTATTCCTGCTTCGGCCATCGGTTGTAATTTTGCTTCCCAAGTAACAGAACTCACTCACTTCTCCTGTAGCATCCGATCCTATTTTTATATTTAATCTGCTACTATTGATATCATTTCAGCTACATTTCATCACTTTTGTCTTACTTTGATTTATATTCAGTCCAAAATCTTCCTTCAGTATTTTGTTCATGCCATTTGGTAACTTTTCAATATCCTCAGCCCTCTCTGCTAACAAGACAATGTCATCAGCAAATCGTAGCATACTGATTTTTTCTCCCTGAAAACTTATGCCGCATGGACATTTTTCTTTGACTTTCTTCATTGCTTCTTCTACATACAAGTTGAATATTAACGGGGATAGACTACAACCTTGTCTCACACCCTTTTTAACCGATGCATGTCTCTCGTGATTCTCTACTTTTATTACAGCCACTTGATTCTTATATAGTTTATAGAGTATTCTTCTATCTCGATACTTTAGACCTGACTTCTTTAAAATTTTGAACATCTTGTCCCACCTAACATTATCAAAAGCTTTTTCTAAATCAACAAATGCCATAAAAGTATCTTTGTTTTTCTTGATCCGCCCTTCAAGTATTAATCTTAAAGACAGAATTGCTTCCCTTGTACCGCGATTTTTCCTAAACCCAAACTGATCTTCACTTACTATGTCTTCTACTACCCTTTCCATCCTTCTGTATATTATTCTGGTCAGTAATTTTGAAGCATGTGTTGTTAGACTAATGGTGCGATAATTCTCACATTTTTCGGCTTGTGCTTTCTTTGGAAGTGTGAAGATGATATTCCTTACTACTCTGTTATCTCTTAACTCTGTTCTCTTCTTACCAACCTCTTTAACCACCTCACCTCCCTATTATAGTACACAGGTTCTGTACTTCTATTTATTTTCTATTTTGTATTAAATATTTCTTCCCCCTTTCTTATTATCTCCTGGAACTCTTCTCATCTTGACTCTATTGTACATGTGCCATGCTTCCATGTGCTGAAACATTCGCTGAAATATCTCTTCAAGCTCGAAATCTGTGCCTTTTTATAACTGCACCTATTTTCCCCTTCCATTTTGGCTACCGGTTGACTGATCCTCTGACACCCATCAGAACTGCTTCGTGATCACTTATTCCTTCAGTTACTTGACACCCCACACGGTTATCATCCAGCTTTATTAGGAAAATTTCCAACATATTTTGTCCCCTAGTGTTCAACTCTACGACTTGTGTAAAGCCTCCTTCCCTTATTAAGGCATTTTCAAATCTCTGTTCCCTTGTGTTGTTAATCTTTTTTCCTACCCAGTTTGCACGTGGTAAATTTGAATCCCAACCAATATTGACCATTCTATTCTTACCTCTAAAATCTGAGTATGAATTTAATTTATCCGCAAGAACCTCATCTTCATCAGTGACTTCCACTGCAGTGAGAAGCCAGCACCCTAACGTTTTTTTTTTTTATTACCCCAGAAAGCCTCCCCATGTAACTCATGGTCATGATCTATGAACACCGGTGAACTGTAATAGTTTTTTGCTAACCAGTATGAAAACCCCTCCAACAATTGCTCCTCTATCTCTGCGGTTCATTCTGCAATCATCGGTAAAACCTTATTGTCTAGTACTTCTTCTTTTAACCAAGACTCTACACCTACAATTACTTATGGTTCGACTATCTCTATTATGTTTGCAAATTTTATTACTTTGTTTATTATACTTCTACAGTTCAGCAGTAACACCCTTATTACTTGTTTTGTGATATATTCAGCTTTAATCTCCTTCTTCCCAGTTCTGCCCCAGTCAGCTATTGTTTCAGCAGCTTCATCGATTTCTTCAGCATTTGTGATTTTTCCCATCGCGGATCTACAATCAGTATCATTTTGATCATCTAACTTCATTCCCAAACCAGCGCCCCTAACCTAATAGAGGCACAGTCCTGACCCCATCAAGTTTTCCACGTCACATTACCTGTTCACAAAGATTTACGGTAATTACTAGGATATACAACCTACTACTGGTTCAGTTATGTGAATCTTAAATTGTAGATTTGAATATTTTTCACGCACATCATACAGCAACTATTCTTCGAGAAGATGACATCCGCAGTCGCGTTGGTCATCGCAGCAGCAATGAAAAGATGAGAAACTCAACAATATCCTTTAAACAGCGATTAGGCGTCTTTCTGAACTTTGATCTTTCAAGAAATTCAACTGAATTTCCAGTAAAATCTCTTTCCTCCGAATGCAAATGATGATTGAGATTGGAAGGTTTCATAGATTGATAAAATTTTGAAACATGCCACACAGTACGGATATTGCAATAGTTCATTGACAGTGCCTACAGTGAATCCAAACCATAAATACTATCGTAATGCCTAATAAAGTTTCTTTTCCACTTTCTAGTTCGTATTACACATTTCAAATTATCAACAAAGTTTTTTCCATATATTTGCTACCACCACTTTTAATCTCCTGAATATTCTACTTCCCTCCACTAAACAATTTCGTATTTGACCTTTTTGTGTCCATTTTGTAGGATTTACGATAGAAAGAAAATGCCATAAGACTATATCTGCAGACTATAACACGACCGCAATAAAATAAGAGTTTGTGGACTTCAATTAATTACGTGAACTTAAAATAGGGAGGAAGGGGGTGAAGTCCGGCAAGATCTCACCAAATCTCATTTAGAGGGAGGGGTATCAATAAAAATATCACAACTTTTTAATTCAAGAATATATATTATTATAATACATAAGATTTTGCATTACAAAATGTAGACATCAGTATTAACGCTTAGGAAGTTAGTGGCGTGAAGAAAAATATGTGAAATGAATTTAATTATTTAAAAATTATGAAGTAAATTCCACGTGAGCGTGAGGAAGAGGGGTCCTGCCACATCTTACTAAATCTCTCCAAGGAGGAGGGAGGGTCCAAATTTAAAAAAAAGTACCTCACGTAATTAATGGAGGCCCATTTCAATACAGCAATCAACATCCGCCGGAACGATATTTAAGCGGGAATATATTCTTACTTTAGCGAAAAAATTGCGTTTGTTGTGGTGGCCTTAATTTTAGTGCTTCCGCGGACTAGCACGAGTTATATTTATAGGGGAAGCGGTGACGGAAATTTTTTATCGCTAAAGAGATTCACAGGACAGATGGAAACTTTTTTTCTGTCTCGCGAATCAAGAGCGAAGGTAATGGACTACGCCATCATTAGAAATCAGACTTGACAGATCTCCAGCTTTTATCATAATGATAGAATGTTTGTGTTGCTGCCTATCTGTGAAGCGTACAACTTTGTGTTCTGTATGTCAATTATTTTAATGAAATGTGTAGTTTATGAGGCTGAGACTAGGAACCGTCCCTGTGTTCGCCTAGATGATTTCGGGAAAGTGCCTAAAAACAGGAATCAGAATGGCCGGAGCGCGGAGTCCAGGACTCGAGTCTGGCACCTTTGTACCTCCCCGATCCATTGTGCTGCCGCATTACGAACGCAGCCATATTGGCGAAACTTTATTTCACAATATTACTTTCACATATTCACAATTTACTCATGATTGGAGAAGAGGAATTTAGTTTTCTTACTTTAGAAGTAAAAGAAAGTGTCACGATGAATGCTTAGCCACTTTTTTATCATTCAATTTTTAAAGCAATAATCGATAATTTTATCCACATTTTTTTATATAAAAAAAAGGAGATTGGTCCATCATATTTAACTAGAAAAATACCTGGATGCACCAGCTTTGAAAGGTGACAAATGCTTTTATATTTACTTCAGAACATCAATTGTTTTGATGAAGCTTTGGACTATATCAGGAATGACAATTGGTTACAATTTTCGAGTTTGATTCACAACAGTCGTGATAGAATCTAATTTATTTATTAATTTAATTGCGATAGAACACACGCTCCGGTGGCATTTCCCTAAGTCATCTACACTGAAGAGCCGAAGAAACTGGTACACCTGTCTAATATTGTGTAGGGAACCGGGAGCACGCAGAAGTGCTACAACACTATTGTACGTGGCATGGACTCGAACTCGACTAATGTCTGAAGTAGTGCTGGAGGGAATTGATACCATGCATCCTGCAGGGCTGTTCATAAATTCGTAAGATTTATGAACGGCAAGTTGCAAGGCATCCCAGCTATGCTCAATAATTTTTATATCTGCGGAGTTTGGTGGCCAGCGGAGGTGTTTAAACTCAGAAGAGTGTTCCCGGAACCACTCTGTAGCAATTCTGGACGTGTGGGTTGTCGCATTGTCCTGCTGGAATTGCGCAAGTCCGTCGGAATGCACAATGGACATAAATGGATGCAAATGATCAGCCAGGATGCGTATATCACCTGTCAGAGTCGTATCTGAAGGTATCAGGGGTTCCATGTCACTCCAACTGCACGCGCCCCACACCATTACAGAGCCTCCACCAGCTTGAACAGTCCTCTGCTGATATGTAGGGTCCATGAATTCATGATCTTGTCTCCATACCCGTACACGTCCAACCGCTCGATACAATTGGAAACGAGACTCGTCAGACCAGGCAACATGTTTCCAATCATCAACAGTCCAATGTCGGTGTTGACGGGCCCAGGCAAGGCGTAAAGCTTTGTGTTGTGCACTCAGCAAGGGTACACGAGTGGCCCTTCGGCTCCGAAAGCCCATATCGATGATGCTTCGTTGAATGGTTCGCACGCTGACACTTGTTAATGGCCCAGTAGTGAAATCCGCAGCAATTTGTGGAAGGGTTGCACTTCTGTCACGTTGAACGATTCTCTTCAGTCGTCGTTGGTCCCGTTCTTGCGGGATATTTTTCCGGCCGCAGCGATGTCGGAGATTTGATGTTTTACCGGAATCCCGATATTCACGGTGCACTCGTGAAATGGTCGCACGGGAATCTCTCCACATCTTCGCTACCTCGGAGATGCTGTATCCCATCTCTCGTGCGCCGACTATAAACGCCTGCGTCAGACATCTGTTGTCTTATACAGTCGTTGCCGACCGCAGCGCCGTACTACGAGTGTTTACATATCTCTGTGTTTGCATACGCATGCCTATTCCCGTTTCTTTGGCTCTTCAATGTAATTACCCATTTTTAGTAATTATTTTATATAATTAGAGGGTTAAATTCCTGTACCTTTAATTTTGCATTAACGAATTTCAGTTTTAAATTTCTTCAGCGTTTGAGTAAATTACTCATCACTTCGCTTGGTAAATTGTTCCAAACCCTGACACACGTATCCACAAAAGAAAATTTTCCTGCTCCCTTAGGGTTGTAGAAAATTCATTCGAAATATTGGCAGAATATTAATTTTTTGAAGGCTAATAGAAACGAAACTAATCACAACAATTCTAATTGTTAAAACCACTTCTGCAGCATGGAGGTTCTTTCCTCCATGTTCTACAGTGCGTAAATTTTATGATCCGCTCTGAGTCTAAATTTGGAGCTTTTACCAATTTAGAAAATGATCTTAGGTGCGCAGAAATTTTTTGTTAATTACTTTAATTCTCAGATTAATTAATGCCTAGTTCAACTATCTGAATCAAAATAAAAATACATATTTACATCCTTTTTCTAGAACAGAGCATGCCAGTACAATAAGAAACGTATATAAATAAAATATAATAATAAAAATATTTCATAAAATGAAGACATTAAATAATACTTAGCACTTATAATGGACTTACTTTTAATATTTTAATGTACTCTCCGTGGGACATTCACTCTCAAAATTTATAGTGTTAGAGGAAAAATGCTATAGACAGCGAAATGAAATCTCCGGCGAAAGAAGTGCGCAGCTCCATGAAAGTTCGGCATTGTCTGAGCGTGTAAATAAGCCGTGGAAAAAGTTTCTTCCACGAATTTTTAGCACACGCACATTTCGCCACAGCAAAAATTTTGCGTCGGTCAGTAAGGGGACGTCCATTAATTACGTGAAGTGAAATAGGGGGGGGGGAGGGTCCGGCGAAATTTCACGACACCACACAAAGAGGGAGGGGGGGTCAACGAAAATTCTTGTTGGACTGTAGAACTAAAAAAAAGTTCTACAAATGACGCGAATGTCGACTTTAGGGGAGGAGAGGATTTCGTCCTAAAGCCGATCTAGTGGGGGTATAAAGGTCCCTGGAAGCATGAAACCTAAAAAAAAAAGGTCTCAAAAAGTTACGAGGTCGATTAGTAGGGGAGGGTCTCCATCAAATTCTCACGTCATTTTAGAGGAGGGGGGTCCGGCCAGATCTCACGAACTCTCAGCAGAGGGGAGGAGGGTTCGAATTCCGGAAAAACACCTCACGTTATTATTGGACGCTCCTAAGGACTTTATAGCAGCTACATGAGACAAATGGAAATTTTCGCGAACCGGCAGGAAATTTCCGCGCAGAACCGGTTAAAGAGCTTTGAGTTCTACTAAAAACCAACTATTCATTTTTGGCTAATAATGTGTTTTTTTTATTTTTTCTTGGTGAAGCACATTTATCTGTATTAGTCATACGTCCTGTACGACAGGCTGTTGTTTGATTCCAACATTGTTCTGCTTCTCAGTCAAGGGTGTTTGTGGCAACGTGCGCATGTTGCGTGGTGTGAGAAAGACGATGAACTCCAAAGTTCCGTCCGTGTCTCTTTTTTGACTGCGCACTTAGCCCATATCCGACATCTGGGCGTGGCCGTTTGCGTGCCTGTAGAAGCTGCCTTTGCGAACTCTTTGGAACGCCGTAAGTCCATCAAAGAGAGAAATATCGACAACACCGCAGGTCACAGTTAACGGGTCTCAGGAAGGTATATGGAGGATAACTGAGTTGTCGGTCCCCAATCTCCGCCTCATACATTGCACATTATACAAACAAAACTCAAATTACAACACACTGAACATAGTTACTCTTTTTGCAGACAGATGGCAACACAACTTTCCTCCCCGGTAGTCGTCAGGCTCGTAGAGAAGATGGCCAAATCTCAATACGTCGCATCCTGGAAAAGCCGACCTTACAACAGCGCGATAAGTGCTAAAAATAACAAGAGGCAGTTTTAATGATTAACCTGGCGAAATTAGCATTATTATGTAAATCTTGATGCTATTTTTTACGTTTTATGATATTTATATTCACCTTAAGAAAAAAACAGATTTTGCAGCATGATTATGGAAAATTGTTTAAATAACCGATGGTTTCAGCCAAATTGCTATATTGTGAAACTGCATGGGAAACAGTAATGGCGATAAATGTGTAAGGTGGAGAAGGAGAACTCAGGCAGTCTAGCTGTTGCGCTCATAGCGATCACTTCCGTGTTCCGGAGCTTAGCCAGTCTCGTAAACAGTCAAGTGAACTTACAGTCCGTCAGTGCAGTGAAGTGTGAATAAAATTTGAATTGCCTGAAGATATAGGCTTCAGTTCTTAGCATCTTCTGAAAGCCGAGCCGTGCCCTAACATGGAAGAGCCCCCAGACACTGGGCAAATAATTATTTTCCAGAAACAGCCTCTTCAGCCCCGACGATGATGCACTTCCAACAAGGTATCCAGCCACAGCCATCTCATCTTATCCGCTCAACTACCCAGGTAACGACGCTGCTTCTGCAAGCTGCCCCTCGATCGCAGTGTTGAACAATGTAAATTCGGAAGAAAGAACTGTTAAACGGACTCGCATAGAGGGAAACCCTACTGAGCTACCGAACGAGGAAATGTCCACTGTAACGTTAAACAATCCAGTGAGTGTGCCCCAGGTGTCAGCTTCCATGTCATCAGTGGTGTTTTACCCAACTACTTCAGTCGCAGAATTAGATCATCAATATGATAGCCGTGACCCAACCCAAAAAACATTAAACGAGGGTACGGGCATGGATATCACAAGCATTCCCGTGGATCGTGAAGGAGTTCAAAGTATATTATCGATCAATCGGAACCCTACTAACCAAAATAGTACACCCCAGGTGCCAAGCCCCAACTTAAATTCCAATAAAGACAGAAGTAAGAATAACCGATACAGCCGCACGGACACGGGTCCATACTTCGTCTTTGTAGAAAGTGTGGATAAAAATATTGGTAGACTTCACCCCATGTCAATAGGGAAACTTCTTTATACACATAGCCCAGCACATAAGCATAACATCATCAATATCATAGCGGCCGGGAGATATAGGTTAAAAATCGAAACCAATTCAGCAGACTCTGCTAACTTGTTGGTTCAATCTACAGTTTTCAAGGACAGAAACCTAGAAGCATTCATTCCAAATTTTTTAATAAACAAACAAGGTATTATCAGGGACGTAGACACCTCCCTGTCAGAAGAAGAAATCCTAAAGGCGATAGAAAGCCCCTATCCAGTTATCGCAGTTAAACGGTTTACCAAGAAGGATTCATACCAAAATAATGATAGGAGAATACCGATACCAATATGCATGATCACCTTTAGATCACAATCCCTTCCGGACCACATAGCAATCTTTGGAGCACGTTGCCCAGTCGAACCTCATGTCCCACAAATTCTCGTCTGTGATAATTGTTTACGTTTTGGCCATCGTATATCTCAATGCCGCAGCTCTCCCCGTTGCAATAAGTGCGGAGGCCCACATACTATAGAGACGTGTGCCAGCACAGCTGATCTTCAATGTGTGCATTGTCACGGTCCTCTTTTATCCAATGACAGAATATGTCCCGTAATAGTTCAACAACAAAAAGCACGTGAGGCAGCGACCCATAATAAAGCCTCTCCCACGCCGAACTGGTATCTCACCCATCGTCATACATATTCGCAGGCAGCCAGCGCCGCTCCGCTGTATTACGACGAAAAACAATTCCCCCCGCTCTCTCCAATGGCAGTGCAGCCACTCAGTTTAGCCTCAACAAATGCATTCCAAAATCGTCCTATAATCTCTATCCAACAAAATCAAGAGTCACGTCACCAAAGTAAATCACTCTCTCCAAACAAACCGAAATATACTACTACTACCGTAGGCCGCAACAAGCAAAGGCCAGCAACCCCAAAAGAACAAAAGTCCCAATACCCTCCTGTTTATCAAAGAATGTATGTACCCAATCATATACCAATAACACATATCACACAGAATCCCTACCCTCCTCAACCCAAGGATAAGGAAAAGTCCCCCTCACCCGAAAAAGTAGAACTCATAGAGAAGACATTGCAAATGATTTTGAAGATGATTCAAGAATTTCCAGTAGCTCCATCTGATACTTCCCAACTCGACCCATTTCGTCACCTTCTTACCAACCTAGCAGGAATAAATTAAAGAACCGAATAATCTCTCTAAAACTAGTTAATTGTAAGGATTTTACTCATTGTAATGTCGGAAAAAAAACAACTATAAGGAACTAACAATAATGTATATTACACTGTATCGTTTGTAATTATGTCTGAGCAAGTTTAATTAAACATAATGTGTCAAACCCCTTTAGGGGATAAACAAAAATGTTCCTTTCTGATTAATCAGTTTACCTTGTTCTATTCCTTATATTTTACTAATCATGTCAAGTCTTGCTCGCTTACCTATATGTAAAATGTTTATATATGTATGTAAAATTGGATGATGGTTGTATAGTGCTTAGGCGCTTAAAGCCAAATAAATTTTTAAAAAAAGGAGAACTCGCTAAGGACGCGGCCGTGGGTTATTGACTTAATTCTCTTAGCGTTTGGCACACTTTCAGTTATAGGCACAAGCCAGCCTGTGTTTGTGTACATACGCTTTGTTCCCAAATCATTATCAGAATCAAATAATCCCATACTCCTGGTCTCGTCCTAAGAGGAATCATGTTACAAGGCTTTATGCAAATTGAATATCGGAATCCGGTTTATCGAAAAAAAGTAAAAATAATAGCATGAGAAATGGAATTAAAAAATAAGTGATAAAGCGACAAAAAAAATATATAAATGGAACTTATATATTATTTCTAGAAGGTGAATTTTTCTCCCTTTATACTTAGCCAAAAATGATAAATGAGCTAACATTTTAAAGATTATGCTCTGCTGAGTTTTTAATATGGAATTGTTCTTTGTGTTATTTGTTTATAATTCGAAGCTTTAACACTAGAGCATTTTCCCTGTATGCAGTTCAAAGGCAGTCCGCTAGACGACACTACCTGCGTGATAGCGCCGCCACGTATTGGCGGATGGCTATTTTGTTTTGTTTTCTCCTCCGTATCGCAAGATGGCACAGTGCTCCAACGCTTGAACGTTTTCGGTCATGCTTAGTCAGTGCTGCCGAAAAGAAAAGCGTTTTTGCACGGCTATATGATTCAGTATTTCAGTTGATACTGTGCATATTTAAATTATTTCTCTCGCACGGAAAGTTATACGTGACGTTTACTGGAGTAAGAGGCCTTTCAGATATTTTTGTTTCTGTTAAGGATACATTTAGTCAAAAAGTTGTTGATGATCATATTCTTACCTCAAACTGTATAACAAGAGGTTTTGTAATTTACATACTACATTTTGAACGATATTGTCCACAAATGTGGCCTTGTGTTATGTTTCACCTCAAAACTAACTAACACAAATGAACCGTTATTTTTTCATCCTACTTAAAAGCAAAATACTGCTATCAAATTTTAACATTTCATCGTATTTTATTCGCAAGGATAGCGCAGAATCAAAAATCGTTTCATGTAAATTTCGTTTAAGTAACCCTTTCTGCGAGATGCGGAATTTCAGCACGGAGCATTAATGCATTTCATCTAAATGGTGAGGCGTCTGATGAATCAGAAGATATTCAAATACATTTTTCAAACTGATGTTACCACAGCCCTAAATTTAGTAGTAGCTGCAGGAAAATTATTGTAAATTTGCGGATGTTCTAATATTACCTCTTATCATTCCATTCCCATTTTGTAATTTCATAATCTCGTGATTTGCAGTATTTAAAGAACAAAAGAAATGTGTTGGAAAATGATTTTCGATGTTTCACAGCAGTAATCCGAACGTAAATACATCACAACGGGCTGTGCCCGCTACTTGATGCACGAAAAAAAATTGAGATTTATGCTGTTAATTCACAGATAAAACATCAAAGAAATGTTCGCTGGGTAGGAAAAAGCAGAGGAGTAGCCCCGTTTTACTTTCTTGAATCTCCTCCTCTTCCTCTAAATATAGGTTGTATGCAAATGTTTTAAACACGTTTGTGCCCATCATTTGTTTCTACCACCACTTGAAACTGTCACTAATTTGGAAGATTTTACTGTCTTGGATGATCCACAGCACATTTCACAATTGTTCACATATCTCTTCTGCCAGCAATATTCGAAGAGGTGCTGCGTGGTGTGTGTACGAACTAGTACCGGATTAACCACGTAGCAGGAGTTAGCAAATGCTATGGGCCTCGCGCCTTCTTGGGGATACCGCGCCTCCTAGGGAGGCCCCGCGCCTAGGAGTCTCTAGAGCAGTGTTTCCCAACCTTTTTTGGGTCATGTCCCACTTTCAACATTTTTTTTCCCCCATACATAATTTTTAATAAAAAAATTGTTATTAAATAAACTAATATAGGATGGTTTTTGAAAGAAAACACTTTAATATTATCATAAAACACAGTAAGTAAAATTAAAAAAACATAATGAAATACTAAAATTCAAATCCAAAAGATTTATAATAAACATTTATTATGGCAATTTATTGTGATCCTTTTAAGAATTTGCTTTTTGCTATATTTTGTAACCATATCTGGCAATGCGTTTAAATAACCCAAAGAGAAAGCGGAAAAGTCGCATCAAGTCAATTTCTAAATTGCCCCCCTAAAAAAACCAATTTGCCCCCCTGTGGGGCATGGGCCCCATGTTGGGAAACACTGCTCTAGAGTCTCCCCGTCAGTCTAGATGGGCTCTACAATCCCCCCGGACGGCGAAAACCAAGGGCCTCTTCTTCACATTTGCTACGGGCCCCGCGCTGTCTTAATCCAGCCCGGGTACGAACAGATTGCTTTTTTATATAAACTATGACAGACAATCCCTAATTAAATCTAAAAGTCTATCTGTTATTGATTGGACGATTTAAATACATTTTCACGGAATTATAGGGTTAATACTACCGTCTGTTGCAAATAATTGAGCAATGTTCGTATTATATAAGAGAAAATGAACTATACGTGTCTATACAAAGATCAAAACAATCACTCCGTTATTCTTTAAGCATAGATTTTATTATGATTAGGGGAACTTATAAACTTTCTACGTTCTTTAAAACACATACACTGCTTTGAGGTATGTGGATTTTGCGACGTTTTCAGAGGCAGTTATGTAATTTATAGGGATAAAAAGTATTCTGTGTGTTAACCCATGGCATAATTTATCTCTATGTGTAGTTTAGGTAAAGTCCATTAGTTATTTTTGCTTGATCTGTGCAAAGAGGGACAAACAATAAACAAATTTAATTTTTGGGACTGAGTGTGGTGGGTGAACGGATGTTCTGGCCTCGCATCCGGGAGGACGTAGGTTCTGTTTCCCGTCCAGCCATTCAGATTCAGATTTAGATTTTACATGGTTTCTGGAAGTCACACTAGGCGAATGCCGGGGTGATTCCTTCAAAAAGACCAATGCCAAATTCCTTCCCTTTCCTCCAGTCCTTTCCCACCTATAATGAAATCGAAGTCGACGAGGTGTAAAGCCATACGAAAAAATTTTTGGTCTCTGTATAATCTGAAATTTTGAAAATCATTGGGACCAAAAGTATCATGAATGGTAACCGATGCTATATGCTATCAATATGTTTAGTTTCGTTGAAATCCGTTAATTAGATTTTGCTGGATGCTAATAAAGACAGACAAAATTCCTAAATTTACGGTTTTGGTCCTTGTTTGATGGGTCTTTGATTTACTAAGCTCGACAGAACTTATTTTAGATGTTAGCTGATAACAAGTTACTGCTAAGTCTAGGCTTGCTGAAAACCGCTCGTTAATTTTAGCCAGATACGCGCACAAACTAAAAGAAAATCAAAATTTACTTGTTTGGCCTCCGTATCATCAGAAAGCATGTTATGCAATTTTTTAGTCTATGACACTATTAGCACTTTCGTTAAAATCCGCCCAATTAGTAATGTGATGACAGACAAACAAAAATTCCAAGTTTTACCGTTTTGTTATCTCTGTCAACAGTAATGAACTACATTGTAATTACTTTTTTTGGAAATAAATTTCATGTTCAGGCACAACTTTTCTAAAATTTTATATAATCAATAAAAAGGGAAAAGAAGATTTTATTTTGGGAGAAGTAATTATTAATTTTAATAATTAAATTATTTATGATATTATAATGAATTACCTTGAAGGAATTGCTTTGCATTTACAAAAAGTAAGTTAGAGATTTCACAATTTATCGTTTATTTTTTTAAAAAATTTAAAAATAATTGTTAAAAAATACATTCTTCATTGGAAATTCTAATGTTTGAGACATAAATTTTAATTAAATTGGGTGCCGTATAATTGTGCAGCTAGCATCAAAATGTTAGAACATTGAGAACCTCTTTTATCACGCATGTCTCCCTGCCAGTGCCGTTTCAGGCTCACCCGAAACTGAAGTGCAATGCATTTTTTAGTTAATCAACGATAATTACTGTCGTTTGCAGCCATTCAGCATAAGCTAAATCGCTCCACACACTACACATAATTCCACCAGCGACACGACATAGGAGGGTGGCTTCAGCATTCAAGACCACCTATCACAAAACACTTAAGCAGATTGGCGCTATCTGTGCCGCACTAAAACACTTGCTCTTGCGGCGAGCCAGCCAAATCGCCCCATCGGTGACTCCAATCCTAGTGCCTCTCTCCCGAAGACTGCACAGGCTCCCGTCAGTTTACAGAAACAGAAAAAGAAACAACAACCTTAGACGGGGCTTTGCATTGTGGCACATCCTAATACATCTGACGCTCCATTCACTTGTCAATCTTTTCACAATGCCGTCCCAGTGCTCGCAGGTTAACTCGCGGCTGTGTCTGAAGGTGCGTTCCGACGGCGCGTCCCTCGGCGCGTAGTTGCGGACGCCTTTCATCTTTGCCGCATATGCTAGCAGGGACGGCGCGCCTCGACCCACTGCCAGGCGGTAAAAGATGAAAGACGCGTACTGCCACATCACGCGCCGTGGGAACGCGCCTTAACACTTAGCTCGCACGAACTTAGTTAGGCGTGAATGCCTGCTGTCCGGCAGAAAATTCCTTTACCTGTTTTTATAGCCACAAAATATAGTTCAGTTCTTTTTTAAAATACAACGTTAATGAAATGATTTAATAATTTCAAGTTAAAGGTTACTTTAGATTGCGAAACCGAGTGAGGATGGATGAACGGTAAAGCTCTGGGCTCGCTTTCTGGAGGACGTGTGTTCGAATCCCTATCCGGGCATTCGGATCTGGGTTACCCATTGCTTACTCAAAGCACTCCTTTAAAAGGCCATGGCCAAATTCCTTCCCGTTCTTTGCCCCGTAGTCTTTTCCCGCCTGTAATGACCTCGACGACGACGAGGCGTAAAGCCAAAACTAGACTGCGAAACAGGATTTTCAGCAAAGTTCGACACTCATCAGCGCCATTTAGATGTACGAAAAAGTGGCCTCAATGGAGAAACGAAATTTTCCACTATCCAAGCTAATGGGAGAGAAGTAATGTTGTTTCCTGGTTTTTGGGGAACGTGGATTCGATCCCCGGTACGAGCATCCATATTCCAGCTATCCACGTTTTCCTGAGATCACTAGGCGAATGACGGGTCTGTTCCTTCAGAAGGGCCGAGCTCGATTCCATTCCTGATCCTTGTAGACAACGTCTAATGATTTTGTCATCGACAAACTCTAAAGATCAATAACAATCCTGTGTAATGTACATAATAAGATAATAGTTGTGGTTGAGCGATTTTTTATTTCTCTTTCCGTCGGCCGCGGGCATCTGGGTTCGCGGTGGATTACAGGTCAGTTGGCGTGATTCAGTATTCCACCGGCCTGAGCGGTACTTGCGTGCCCTGTTTCACAAGGAAGTTATATATGTGTATCTTCTTTTCCTTATAAGTTATTGTCACTGTTGTTACGCTTACGGTTCGCGACGATTAGGTTAGCGTGCGTGGACATTGAAGCGAATTAAGCTTCTTATTTAATTGTCGGCGAGTTATGCCAAGTTTGAGAGAATTATAATAAGAAATAAAATTACGTGTGAAGAGTATTTTACAGCTCAGATTCAGTGCATTCAAGTTACATCTTGCTGAAGATAACAGCCGGTGTCACATTACAGCCTGACCATGCGAATCGACTCTACAGTCATAAGGTGAGTGGATTTTTGTTTCTTTGCGCTATTACTGGCCGAATCGCTGCTGCCGAATTTCGGGTGCCTGCGGTCGGTAGGAGTGAGGAGAGAAATCGCTCACCATTTAATTACCTACGATTAAGTTCCCTGCGGTAAGACACTATTTATACGTGACTTTTCCCAAATAGATTACCCATCATCTAAGTTGTTACCATTTTTATTGAGTTTCTGACTACTTTCAAATGACTTTAAATACTATTGTTTGTTTCTTTATTATATATATATATATATATATATATATATATTTATATTTTTAAAAAAAAGCTAAGCTAAGCTTGATTTTCAATCCGATGGTTGGTTGGACCCTTCCGAAGGAGGTACGCTCAGCCTGGTATTGTAGGTAGGATAACCAGTTCCTGTCCTTACTGCCTAACTTTAACCGGTAATCTTACCGGATTAAGGGGACCTACAGTTTAATGTGGAATGCGAGCTACAGAAGTCCTCTGCCTTTCGAACCGGGTACCTTTCGATCCCCAGTGAGACGCTTTAACCATTGAGCCACAAGACCAGAATTTCTTAAGCTATTAATGACAGAAACAGAAGAGTGATATAGAAACAAATTGGAGATACGGACCATCTGTCTATGAACTTGTTATTATTTACGCTATTAATTGATGTAACTTTGCTGGTTTTTACAGCACGTTCATTATGATTGGAAAGCGGAAGCCATTAACTACTGAACAGATTTCAGAAAAGCATAAAATTACATATTTTCGTCAACACCCTTTTTCCTTTTAGACGAGGCACTTTTGAATTGCCAAGATGCTGGGGTCAATGCATTTTTTATTATTATTATTTTTTTATAGGTATATCAGAGCGGATTTTATGTACAGACATTTGTCTATGAAGTGTATTAGATCTTTAATGTGAGACAAGCGTTAATTGGTTTGTGCAATGAGTTAGACGATAAGTGTTTTACTGTATAAGGTTTTTATCGTTAAGAATTGATTAACTGTATCCAGAAAAAAATTATTAGTGACCGCTTGACTCAGTTAGGGTTACCACTCATACTTTATATTAACGTATCATACTTTACTATTGGTCGTTATACTTTATGCTTTTCATACCAATAAAGTACGCCAAAATACTTTGTTTCGAATAAAGTGTACAACACATGGAACAGAACTCTTTTACGCTAGTTGCATACCTTCGTGTCTATCAACTAAGGCAGGATTGTTTGCCCTTTGATCTGCGTACTTACCACTTGGTACTCAACGCAACAAGAACGAAACGATGTCAGTCATGTCAGCGACATGCGGTTTCTTCTGTTTCTCATTATTTTGAGGTTGGAGTTTTCTACTGCATTATTTACATTCTTTAAAATTACAAGTAATTCAGAGTTTGTTATACTGATACAAGTAATACAACAGTAACTCCAAAAGAATCAAAAGTGAAGAAACCTAAACAATTATTAAAAACAAAATAAAGATTTGTGGGAGAAAACATATTATTGGGTAAGAAGAGATTCTAAAAATAAATTGTTTGAGAAAATCAGTATCTGTGCTGTGAGTTTTACCGTTGCATCAGCTGGCATCTGACAAGTCAGTCAGTAACTATTTTCATTTATTTTCAGAATATTTTGAGCATGATCTTTTGTTGAATAAATTATAATTTAATGTGAAATTGTGCTGCACTGGCCAGAGGCGTAAGATTCCTAATACTAAAGTATCATGCAATATTATTGGTCGTTGTAGTTTGTCCTGACCATAAAGTATGTGGATATACTTTATTTGTGGTAAACTACACAATCCATGGAGCAGAACGCTCTTGTGGGTTGTTAATTTCCAAATGACATATTGATGCGTATGACGAAACGAAACGCACACTCTGAAATCATCTTTTTCTGAGAGGGACGGAAAACTATACAGATCACTGCACAATTGAAAAGACAAGAGATAATTTATCAAATATAAAAATAATTGTTTGGTACCTGCTCCCGCACCCTATCGAGAGAATAATTAATGCAAAATTGCGTGATTGGAGAAACAAAGCATCCTTTAATTAAAAATGGGTTGCTCATTTATTTATTTATAATTTTAGTATGTGGTACCAGATATAACACGTTGAAATGACACCAAAACATAAGAGCACGAAAATATATGTATTTAAGGCAATAAATGTCTAAATTAACAAAATATTTTTTTCATGTACTTTTTATTTTCCTTTCCAAAGACAAATATACTTTACTTTTTTCTAAAATAAAATAAAAAGTTGGCAACCCTAGATGCAGCCTCTTGATGTAGAGTTTTCAGGGATTTTCCGGCAGAGAGGCGACATGATTTCCGCTTGAATTTATCGATTTTTCATTCACTATTACAGAGAGATACCTGCATCATCAATGTATTTTAATCGCAGTAACAGAAGAGATATTAAAATCAATTAAATAAGATGCCGTATTCTATTTTCTTTCTTGGCTCTAGGGATTCGAATGCACTGAGCAAAGTTTGAAGAAACCAATAGATCACCGTGATCATGACAGTCTTATACCAGGCCCCGGATTTATACTTAGCCGCTATCCCTCCCTTTGTCCAGTATGCCAGTGCAAAACGTGCTCAGCCGGGATGTCAATATTTGGAAGAATCCGTGTTAAGTGACACAACTTTTGTAGAAATTCGCCTTTATTTGGCAACAATAATTTTTGGGCGGACAATTCTTTTCATGAACTATTGTTTGAAGAGCTAATACTCGTCAGCACAATCTATTTTTTTTTATTTAATGATAATAATCATTAAATTAGGGTTGACAGCTAAGTTAGAGAGTTTTGGGACTTCACCTCCATTCTCCACCAGTGATTGTTTGGTTTATTAGTTAACAACTTTTTCCTCAAACTGTGTTGGAATCAAAGTGTGCCGGCGAGGTGTTGCCTTTTACTGGCGTTTCTTTACTCAATTTATCGGTGCGCCTGTCGAACAGCGCCTCGCAGCCCCCTAGCGGCCGTTATCGGCCCCTCCAGTTCAGCCCTCAGTCGAATGGGACCGTTGCGCGATGTCGTCTCCGCCTACACTTCCGCTCTTCTTGTCCGTTAATGGGTAAGTAAGCCGCGAAGCATTAGTTCAGGTGTCAAGTTCCGCCTACCGAACAAGTTGCCAAGTTCTCCGCTATTTTGGCTTTTTAAAATAGTATACCAGCTGGTGAAAACTATTATTTCCGGGTTACAATCTTAACGATCCATCAATACGTAACATTGAGTTAAATAGATACCATCTTTGATTCCTTAATTTTTCTAATTGTACACACTTACAAATAAATATTTTAACTGTGACAAAAATTTGTTGCTCGAAATTTGTGAATGAATTTTTGGAAAAAATCTCGGTCTTTGACCAAGCTGTATTGTTAGTTTTTTTTCTTATGGCGTCGACGTCGATATCATTAGAGACGGGATGGTACTGGGGACTAGGAACGGGAAGGAATTTGGCCATGGCCTTTTTTAGGAAACATCCCGGCATTCGCCTGGAGTGATTTGGGGAAATCATGCAAAACCCAAATTTGGATGCCCGGACGGGGATTCGAACCTCCGTCCTCCCAAATGCGAGGCCAGAGCGTGTATTGTTCGGTGAGTTAAAGCTTAAGACTTTTATCACGTTGTTTAGCTGTATTTGGAAGTATTTTGACAGATCTATTTCTGTCAAAAGCCTATTTTTAATGACATTCGGCTACTTAAACCATAGAACCAAGGGAGCGTGCATAAACCACTTTTGGCCTCTTGTGAACCCCCCTCCCCCCCCCCCCCCCACGTAGCCATGTGTGGCTTTTGCCTCTACCCTTCCCCCCAAGTACCACGTAGCTTTTTTCCATTTTGATTTCAGAGGACATTTTGTACTGTTTTCTCTTGACAGACGATTGTAAATTACATACGGAGATAATTAACTGAGGGAAATAGATATTCACATGCTGTTGTGAGTTCTGTTCCTCATTTTAACTGTGAAAAATGTTATAAAAGGAAAGCTACATGGCCTGGCTCGGAACCCCTCCCCCCTTTTACCTCCACGTAGCCTAGCGTAGCCTTCAAGCTAACCCCCCACCCTTTTTCCTGGACCGAGCCAAGTAGTTTGTGCACGCTCCCCAAGCCGTATGTGAATATTATAAAGCATCAAATGTTTCAGTTACTATAGCACATTGTTTCCACTAAGCATAGACAGCACAGGACGGATACGACACTCTAGCCCCTACGCTACCGAGACTGTATTGTTTTACAGTCATGTAATGATTCCTCTTCAGTGCATTTTTCCTAGATTCTGTTATTGCTATATTATGACAAAAGTTATTTACCAACTTAGCTTAGTGTTGTAGGGGTTTTATTGCGCTTCGACAACGTGCCTAGTTTGCGTGGGTTTTTTCTCCCGCAATCATATTTACTTCTGTCTCACACTTCTGCTGTGTAAAATACGAAATATATGACTGAATTTTTAAATTCCGAATGTCAACAATGAGGCAAAGTTACATATATTTCTAAAACTGTGATTGTTTATCGAGCACTTGAACTGTAACATTCAAACGGCATAAATATTATTTAATTGTTTAGCATCCAAAAAAATTGTAACTTTCTACGGTTGTAGGCATACGTTATCTCACATTCAGTCAAGATTATAATGACCATTTGAATATTTGATAATGCTTTCTAGCTCGCTTAGCACTGAATGCAACATCGGTTTACTCGTTAACAATAAATCTTAATTTTTAATCTTTTTCTTCAGTCTTCTATGAACCAAAATTTTGTTAAACATACAAAAAATCATATTAATCTCATTACTTTTAATTTAATTGCTATGACGCGCACGCTCCGGTGGCAATTTCCCTACTCACCCTTTTCTCCCTTATCCTGTACCCTCCTATTTTTGCCCTTTACAAATTTGAACTTTTCAGCGTTTGAGGCTAGGGGCTCTACGGATTCGAGGTCCGGGGAGACTATAAAGACTACCCTTTTAACCGACTAAAGCCACCTCCCCAAAACCAAAATCCACTGCAGGCAAGCCCCCCCCCCAGCCTAAATCCACTCAACCCAAGCCCCCCCCCCCCTAAACCAAAGTCCGCTCAAGCCTCTCCCAAACCAAAATCTTCCAGGATTCACCCCTGTTTCTCTTGATAACTTATTTCAATCCTGACCCCCTTATCTACGAAAGAAAAAATTTTACCCGCAATTGAGTGCCAGCTTGTGGTTTTTTCCTTTTCATACGCTACTCCTAATTCTTACAACAATATCTGTCCACACCTTTTCACCAATATACGCCTTGCACACTCCCATGACTCTCTTCACTCTCCTCCTGTCTTCCAATGATTCCCATCCCAGCTCCTTTATCATTTCGGTTACTGATTGTATTTTGTGGTAATTTCTAGAGACAAATATAGTAGTTCTTCTTTGAACCCCCTCCAACTTCCGTATTTGATACCCAAAATGTTGGTCCCCCACTATACCACCATATGTTTGTCTTTGCTCCCATTTCGCTGTGTTGTCGGTCGAGATATGTGAATGTTTTACTCACCCAAACAAAAATAATAAATTTTTTCTGCACCGAATAAACTTTCATTCTGTTGAGTGAAATATCAAAAACATAATTTATTTTGAAAGTCATCAGGAATACTAGAGTGAATGAATCCATCAATATTTATTTTAGACGCGGCAAATCCGGGACGGGTTCTTTATCTGCCTGTGACATTTCCGTTAAACGTTATCGCGCTTATAGTTCAAATAAAAAACGAAGGAGACGTGTCTTCGAATTCCGCGTAATTCGTTCTTCCGGTATATTCATTCTTTCTCGTAGCACTTTCACAAAAATAGATTAGGTTTTCCATTGTTTCTCCAAATCACTCCAGGCGAATGGCGGGATGCTTCCTTCTAAAGACCTTGACCGAATTCCTTCCTATTCCTTGCCTCAGTCTTTTCCCGCCTCTAATGACCTTGACGTCGACGAGGCGTAATGCCATAAGAAAGAGGGAAAAAAGAAAATACAGTATCGTGTTAATGTGTCCGACGTTGCCCAGTCTTTTTCTTATCAAAATATATATTTAAACGACTCAATCTCTATCTGTCCAGGAGGGATCGATTGGGGTTTTATTTAAACCGTACAGTTTTTTAGTCGGCCAATGAAAAACAAATGTACCAAATAGGGTTGCCAATTATACTTTATAATAAAGTATCGTACTTTATTTTTGGTCGGTATACTTTAGTTTCTAACCATAAAATATGCGGAAATATTTTGCTTCTGGTAAAATATACAATTCATGGAACTGAATTCTCTCGTGCATAAAGAATTTCAGAACTACATAGTAGCGCTTATGATAAAACAAAACGAAACGTATTCTCTTGAAACGATTTTTCTGAGGGAGGCGGAAGAATTCACTGGTCCACGACACAATACTTACATATATACTTTAAAAAGTGATAATTTTTTCAAATATAAAAAATAATTAGTTTCCGTGCTTCCGGAATGATACCGCGTCAGATTATTAAATACATATGTTTCGGCCAAACTTCTTCTGCCTTCTTTGGCGAACTGCACCAGATGTGTTCTACTTGCTCTAACAGAGACGAACACACGCGTTCTTTTTTTTTCTTTTTTTTTTTTTTCAGCTTCCCGAGGTCTCATTAAGATAAAACGTACCTCGTGTTAGTACTCGGATTTTCCAATCACTTAACAGTTAACAGCTGGTTTAAATTAGTGATTTCTAGAATTACAAGTCTTGATCAAAATGCATCCACACTTTTTTCGGATTTCGATGGTGCTTCGAGCAATATACAGCAAATGGTCCCAAAAATAAAACAGGGTATCTTTCATTTTGATGTGACATCGAAAACCTGAGAAATCAAGATAAAATTTTCCACAAATTAGTACCCAATTACTCATGTAACGATAAGTTACTTTTCGCAGTCGGAATGTTTGGCGGGATACATACCGACACCATCGTCTTACTTGAAATTATTGATAATTAAAACTGGTATATCATCATCACTAAGTGCTTGACTCATTTCTGAGAGTCCTGATCTGGCTGGAGTTCTCAGTATCTTCGCAACATTTTTGAATATGTGATAATTAATTTAGGTCAAATTGTCCACGCCAGTAACTTCGATAAAAGACTTAATTTCATCTTAAGCAGTTTTTAAAATAAAATAAAAACTGCTCAACTAAATTGTTTGACTAAGATGAAGCAATAAAATACTGTGTAAGTGTATTTCAAATTTTAAGTATTTCTTTATGCTGTTAATAAGTATAAAGTATGTATTTTTTTTAATAAAATTATACTTTGCGTCAGAATTTTCTGCTCTTAGCTTCATTTTTTTAAAACGAGGTTATATAATTTGCTATCAGACAGATTGAAGTTGATTTTAACTTGTATCTCTGCTTTAACATTCTCGAATGATAATCGGTTTCGTCTCTAACGCCAAATTATAATTATCTGCCGCGTTTGAAACTCGTATTGATGACATAAAGGAAAATATTTTTTGCATGTTGACTAGATATTTATATTGAAATATCGGCGCAAAGTCATTGTTCTGAAGTACTGCCTTCACTACGTCTTTGACGTTATAAATTTCCTCATATATATTTAAATTTTTAAATTGCAATGGAGCCCACGTTCCGGTAGCAATTTCCTTTCACACCCACCTTCCTCCCTTCCTGCACTCACCTACATTTGCCCTCTGCAAATTTTAACTTTAAATTCTTTCAACGTTTTCGGTAAATTATTCATCATTTCTCTTGGTAATTTATTCCAATCCCTGACACCCTTACCCAAAAAAAAAGAATCTTCCTACACCCCAGTGTTTTAATCGAGTGCCAGCGTGTGGTCATGGTCATCTTTTCCCTTCCATGCATTACTTTTAATTCTTACACCAATATCTTTCAATGCCTTATTACCAATATACGACTTGTACACTCCCATGACACTCTTCATCCTCTTCCTGTCTTCCAATGAATCCCATTCAAACTCTTTTGTTATATCTGTTACTGATTGCATTCTGCGGTAATTTCCAGAAACAAATCAAGCAGTCCTTTTTTTGGTCCCACTCCAACTCCTGTATTTGATATGTAAAAGGTGGGTCCCACACTACACTACCATATTCATTCAATGGTCTGACCAAAGTTTTCTAACCCAATTCCATTACTTCTCTCATAAATCTCCTCATCACTCTCTCCAGCAAGTGCACAATTTTGAAACCTTTTCCTACTATCTGACCAATGTGTTCTGCCGAGTTAAGCTTATCAAATGTAATGCCAAGCTATTTACATTTCAAGTCTTCGACAAGCAATTCTTTTTCACCTCATAATCATAATCAACCTTTAGTTTTTATCTGTGTATCTAATTCTCTGACCCTTCTTTGCATTTATTTTCATTCCATGTTAACAAACCCAAGTAGATATTCTGTCTAGATCACCCTGCAGCTGTCATCTGCAAACATTCTAATTTCTGATAGTAAACAATCAACACAATTATTCATTAGAATAATGAATAGCAATGGTCCCAATACGCTACCCTGAGGCACTCCCATTATTACTTCTTCATTTGATACTGCATTTCCTACCCTAATTTTTTGCTTTCTACCTTTTAAAAATTCTTCTAGCTAGCAAATCACTTTCTCATCCACTCCAATAGTTTTTATCTTATTTACTACCATTTTATGGCTCACTCTGTCTAAAGAATTTGTAAGATCTAGTCCTACACTATCAATTTGGCCTCCCTTGTCCATTTCATCTTAAATATCTTGCATATAACCCACTAAGTGAGATTCGCATGAATATCCTTGCCTAAAGCCATGTTGCCTCCTTGAAAATCATTTACGTTCCTCACATATATTTATGATGTGGTTGCATATCATCTCTCTATTAATTTACCTACCACTGATGTCAAACTGTTCGGCCTATAATTTTCGACTCTATTTTTCACCCCTCCTTTACGTACCGGCACTACTATCGTACTAATTGAGTCCTGTGTATCCAGACTCAATTTAAATAATATTTCAAGAGAAGGTACAATGTCACATCCGGCTATATTTAAGATATCTGTAGTAATGTTATCTACTCCAGCCCCTTTGTTTTTTCAGCTTTCTTATTTCCTTCATGATATCCTCAGCATGAATATCAAATTTTTTGGTCTGTTCATTTCTAATTGTGTTGTTAAGCTAGTTCTCCGAGTTAGACCCTCCCGTTTCTGATTCATTGACCCTAATGTTCTCACTTAACCAATTACTTAATCTCTCTGTCTTTTTCAAATCCTCATTAACTTCTTCTCCATTCTTATCTATAAGCATCTCAATACCCTCCCTTCCCCTCAATTTTCTAACATAGCTACAGAAATTTCTAGATGCATCAGTGAATGGTGCCCCTGCACTGACAATACTCTTCATACATCCAACCACCTCCTCAGCTATTAAATCATCAATTTCGAAAAACGTGACATTTTTTTGTTTTTCAATAATATTAACCATGGCCGTAAGTGAAAGAGTCTTGTTGAAGAGAAAGTTGCTTCAATAAGTCCAGTTTGCTTTAATTGAATTCAAATGTGGTCTTTGGTATTTTAAAACACTCTTGTATCACGGACAACAGTCTTTTTTTGTTTAAGAAACTGTTTCATAAGGCAACTTTATAATAAATTGCCGCAGGTGAGGACTAAAAATTCTTCTCCAATCCTCTGCTTCAATTTTTTATCGAATCCGACCATTACATCGTTGAAAAACAGCAATTTTTCGTTTTCAAGGTCCAGTACGGTGTCTTAGTGGACCTGGGTAATGAACCAGACCACGTAGCTTTTCACTTATATTATACTAGTAAAATTATTAAATAGACCATGTCACAGTTAAAAAGAGGTACAGAATACACAACAGCATGTAAATATTTATTCCCGTCAATTAATTATACCCATATGTAATTTACAATAGTCTGACAATAGAAAATACAAAATTTCCTCTGGAATCAATAGGGAAAAAGCTACTTGCTACATTAAAAAAAAGGGGGGGGTAGAGACAAAAGCTACGTCGGGCTACGTCAGTGCTGCAATTTCTACGGATTTTTATGAATAGTAAGAATTTTGTTAAAATATCTACGGATTTTTTATACTTCTTATCATTTGTTGATTTTTTTCTTATATTGGTGTTTTGTTAAACTTTGAGCGTATAGCGTTAATGCATTACAGAATTGTCAATAACTGTGAATCGTTTCCTTGCAACCGCTCGTGTGAACCAACGATTGGAATAAAGCTCATATTTTGTTTGATTACAGGTTTTATAGGTAGTAAAAGACCGCACTCTTTATGCACGGTGACACAGTCGTTGACACGGCTTACAAAATAGTGGCTTCCGAGAAGGCCTAACCAATATCAGAGAATCAAAGGGGTCGCAGTTTTTAACATTTCCTGTTACAGAAGATATGCTAAATTTAATGGTAAACAAAGAAAATGTATGGTCACTAGGGAAAAATAAAAACTACTAGGCATAGCAGCAGCAGTGATGAAAGTGATGTATAAAATACGTTTAGATATATTTCTTACTTTCAGTGTAGAATATTATTTTTGTAATTTTAAAGACCTGGAAATAAAAAATATTCATAATTTTGACTCTTTCTTCAATTGTTATTGTTTCAATCTATCAGTTAGCGAGTCTCCGGATTTTTGTACCAAATCTACGGAAATTTTAGCGGCCATCTACGGATATTCACAGCCAAGTGGCTGGCAGCACTGGGCTACGTGGGGGGGGGGGGGGGGGGAGAGAGTTCACAGGAGGCCAAAATGGAGCTACGTGGTTTGTGGACGCTCCCTTGTTGCAGGACTGGATCAAATTAAGATTCACGCGTCTCATAAAATTCTTTTAAAGCTTTAACTCGTTCTGCAAAATATGATAAATGCTTCAGAATAAAATTTTCCAAGTCAAATTTACTCAAACCCAGAACATACTTTAAACTACAGAATGTGTGCAGGGTATCGCACTGATTTCTCATCATTATATGGTAGTAACTGTAAAAACTTAATTCCAGCTTCCAAAGTTCATATTTTTGTTGTCTGCACAGTTGATGGTAAGATGTTTAGTATCAATATGCCTTTCTTCAGTCATGTCACTAAATTTTCGTACATGGCTGATGCACTTTTATTCGCGTCTTAGTAAAGATCGAATACTCATATATATACCGGGTGTTTCTAAATGAATATCGGGGTTTTAACGCTTTGTAGTATTGATTACATAAACCATTAAATTATAATTAACACATGAAATGAAAGTGCAACTCAAACAGTTCTGTTTGTTGGTGCCTGGGGGCACGTGCACGCAGTGTTTCCTCCGTCATCCGTTAGAAAGCGCTAGTAGCAAGAAAAGAAAGCTTTTTGTGTTCTGCAGTTTGCGAAGACCGAATCTGTAGTTACTGTGCAACGTGCGTTCCCGATTAAGTTCAGATGTGATATCCCAAATGATAATAACATCCGTAGATGGTATCATCAGTTTGAAAATACCGGCTGCCCTTGCAAAGGGAAGAGTACAGGACGACCAAGGGTTAATGAAGAGTGTGTTGAGCGAGTGAGACTTTCGGCGTAGTCCGAAGAAATCAGTTCGGAAGGCTAGTTGTGAATTAGCAGTTCCGGTGACGACTGTTTGAAAAGTTTTACGGAAACTCTTACAACTACGTCCTTATCGTTTACAGTTGTTACTGGCTCTAAAACCTACTAACCATGGTTAAAGTACTAACTTTGCACATGAAATGTTGTTGCACGACGATGAAGATTTTCTGTATTATGTTGTTTTCAGTGATGAATCGACATTTCACCTCAGTGGACATGTGAACACACATAATGTGCGCATCTGTGGCTCAGAAAATCCTCACGAGATGTCACAATTGCAACGAGACTCCCCTAAACTGAATGTTTTTTGTGCCATATCTCGGCGGAAAGTTTATGGGCCTTTTTTCTTTGGAGAAACAATTGTAACTGGTACTTCCTACCTTAATGCTCTAAAACTATGGCTATTTCCCCAATTGGTAGAAGACGAACCAAATAACTTCATTTAACAATAAGGTGATGCACCTCACTGGTATAACGATGTACGCGATTGGTTGAACGTCACTGTACCCGACCGCTGGATTGGCCGCAAAGTGTCCAAAGACAGAGCTTGTTTCACATGGCCTCCACGATGTTGGTATTTTCCAGATTTGAGTAAGCGTAGGATTTGCACCTAGTCAATACCTCACCTGAAGATACACAATATCGGCATGAATGGAAGAAAAAACCAGCAAAGCAGACCCTACAATGCGGGAGTAATTATAAAAAGAAGAAATAAGCAAATATCTCATGCCCAAAGCGATTTGTATTGCTTTCTTTCCAGATCTTAGGACTAGCATCAAAACCATTATTTTTAGGCTCTTGTAACGTGAGCTTTGAGGTTCGTCATGAGAGAGCATGAGTATACGGCAGCGGACGTCACGAAAAAAGCGATGTCGAACTCTCTGACGTAAGTTCCCTCCTTTCACGAACGCACTGCCAGTTCATTGTAGCAATTAACACGAGCATCGCTTTGGATGGACGTAATTTTTGTGAAATATACTCCGAACCGCTGATTTCGTGGAAATGAACTTTTATGTAAAAATATTATCGTAAATACACTGGCGGAAATTAAAATCCCAACACCCAGACAGGAATAGTGGAATTTTAGGAAACTTTGTAGATGTATCCAGAGTCATACCCAGAAAAAAAGATTAAAAAAAATTGAAATGGATTAGGCTAAGTTTATTGCCTTTAGATACAGTTGTCAGTAAGAAGTGCACCCACCTTGAGCACCTATACATTCGTGGAACCTTGTTGGCATTGAATCAATAAGTGTTGAGATGTCTTCTTGGGCTAAGTCTCTTTACGCCTGCATGTCTTGTGCAGTCAGTTGTTCCACAGTTTGTGCTGCGTGACCATTTGATCTAATGTGTCTACTCCTAGCATTCAAGACATGCTCTGTTGGGGACAAATCTGGGACCATGCAGTCCAAATTGTGATCGTAACCCCTTGCAAGGCTTGTGTTGCGATGGCCACAGTATGAGGGCGGGAATCATCGTGTTGGAAGATGTGATTTGGATGGTGGACATAAAGGGTATCACTTAGTGGTGGGCTGTCATTGTGCCTTCAACGACAACCTACTCAGTCGAAACAGATTGCCCCCAAATTACGACACCAGTACCTGCACTTTTGTGACGTTCTGAAATCACAGCATCATAAGCAGTTTCTCCACTACGCCTGCGAAAATGTTCTCGATTATCACTTTGCCGCAGACAGAATCGAGACTCGTCTATAAACATAAACGTCTATTCACGTGTCCATTTGCGTTTTGTATTACATCAGGTTAGACGATGCACGTAATGAAATCAGGTTAAATGAACACATTGCGTATGTATCAGAAAGTGTAACCAAGCTCAAAGCAGTTAGTTTACAATCGTCCGGGAGGTGAATCTCTCTGTAACCACTGCTTGGCTCTGGTCTACAGTCACGTTTCTGCCAGCATCAGCCACCCACACAATTTGGCGGTTTTCACATGCTGTGTCCATTTGTATGGACCTGTGCTGCTCTAGGAGCATTAGAGCTTTCTTTCATCCACTGTGTAATAAGTCTGTATACTGACATTGCACTACCGACAATTCTTCGGAAGATTTATCGATATGATGTACCCATTTCAAACACGCCATCTCTCCGACCTCACTCAAAGAGAAGTTTTGGTGTAGAGAGTCATCACTCTTCACCTTGCCATACTTGGTAAACAAGAATTTGTGGACAAAAAAGTGTCATGTTACACTGTTCATCACTTACACGCTAAAAAACATCGTGATTTTGTATAATAAATAGCCCCGTAATTCTCATACAATTATATCTAAAACTTTCCAGTTTTAATCATTTAAAACTCTTCGTATGGTTATACTTGGGGACAAATTTCATTCATTTATCGCAACTCCGTCTGGGAATTTATATTTTAATTTCCGCCGTGTATTTAGCAGCTTACATTATGAGATGCTTCGTCGGAATTTTATAAAGACAAAAACTAAAAAAAAAAAGTAAGCTGCTATTGGTTTAAAGATTTTGAAAAAAAAAATGCAAGGATGAGAAAACTTTATTCTGTAAATAAATATATGTTTCTTTTTGCGTCACAATTTATCAAATACAATGTTATTGCAACAGCTGATTAATACGTGTCAACTTTCTAACTGCTACAAAGCGTTGTGCTAATTTTCGTGTATAGTACGCTGTCAAGTTCCATTTTCCACTGAGGCCTGAGTGTTCACTTTCAACAGTAATATACATCTTAACCTACCCTGGATCCCCTAGCGGTTGATTCTTAAAGGATAGATGATTTAATACTGCGCTTGCTAGACTAGCAGGTCGGAAGCGGAATTAAGCAATGTTTGTTAGCAGCCCTTCAAGGATAAATTAATGCAGCCGTAAACCCAAAGGTT
Organism: Vandiemenella viatica; assembly: GCA_031002005.1. NCBI lineage: Eukaryota > Metazoa > Arthropoda > Insecta > Orthoptera > Morabidae > Vandiemenella > Vandiemenella viatica. The sequence continues at coordinate 135,371,233 of JARYHS010013631.1, read as the reverse complement.
ATTATATTTATGTGGGTATCCTCTGTAGTAGTTTTCGCCGAAGACGTTTCCATCATGCCAATTGCTGAAGTCACTAAGAAAATAGCATATCATATTTTGACAAGAAAGCGAATAAAGTAAAAGCCAAGATGGAACTACCATTTAGATTTGACCGAGCTTGGTGGGTGAGCGGTTAACGCTCTGGCTTTGCATTCGCGAGGACGCCCGCGCCGGTTCGAATCCACGTCCGGGCATCCAGATTTGTGTTTTCCATGGTTTCCCCAAATCACTCCAGGTGAATGCCGGGATGCTTCCTTCAGAAAGGCCATGACTGAATTTGTTTCCGTTCCTTATCCCCAGTCCTATCCCACCTCTAATGACCTCGACGTCGACGAGGCGTAAAGTTAAAAAAGAAAAGAAAAAAACATGTAGATTAACGCAAAACAGGTAACAACAAAGTAAATATTAGACATTAGACAAAAGTTGTCAAGATAGAGGCAAGGTTCAGTTCAGAATGACTGATATTGAATAAGAAAATGGATATTGAGGAGTTAGAGAAAACGAGGAAAATGATAAGGAAACTCCTAGGACTAGCAAAGGGAAAAGACTACCTGATGGAAGAGGAAAAATATATAGGTATACAGAGAAAATTACAGATACAATGCACAATGCAAGGTTGAAATTTTACGGACGCCCTACGAAAATGAGAATAGGTTAATTAATTAAATTTAATTTAATTTATTTGCAATGGAGCACAGGCTCCGGTGGCAATTTCCCTACACACCCATCTTCCCCCTATCCTGCACCTACCTACATTTGCCCTCTACAAATTTTATCTTTAAATTCTTTCAAAGTTTTCGGTAAATTATTCATCATTTCTCTTGGTAACTCATTCCAATCCCTGACACCCTTACCTAAAAAAGAGAATCTTCCTACACCCTTGTGCCTGAAATCGAGTGCCAGCTTGTGGTCATGGTCATCTTTTCCCTTCCATGCACTACTTTTCATACCTATTGCAATACCTTTCCATGCCTCATCGCCAGTATATGCCCTGTACACTCCCATGACCCTCCTCATTCTCCTCCTGTCTTGCAATGAATCCCATTCCAGCTCCTTTATCATATCCGTCACTGATTGCATTCTGCGATAATTTCCAGAAACAAATCTAGCAGCCCTTTTTTGCACCCTCTCCAACTCCTGTATTTGATACGTAAAATGAGGGTCCCATACTACACTACCATATTCGAGAAATGGTCTGACCAAAGTTTTGTAACCCAATTCCTTGACTCCTCTCGTACATCCCCTCATCACTCTCTCCAACAAGTGCAGAACTTTGAAACCTTTTCCTACCACCTGTCCTATGTGTCCTGTCCAGTTAAGTTTGTTATCAAAAGTAATTCCAAGATATTTACATTTCAAGTCTTCAGCAAGCAATTCTTTCCCCACCTTATATTCATAATTAACCTTTAGTTTGTTATTTGTGTATCTAATAAGCTGACTCTTCTTTGCATTTATCTTCATTCCATGTTTACCAACCCAATTAGATATCCTGTCCAGATCGCCCTGCAACTGTTTACAATCCTCTAACGTTTTGATTCTTTTATACAGCATTATGTCATCTGCAAACAATCTAATTTCAGATAGTAAACAATCAAGACAATTATTCATTAGAATAATGAATAGCAATGGTCCCAATACGCTACCCTGTGGCACACCCATTTATACTTCAACTTCTTTTGATACTACATTTCCTACCCTAACTTTCTGTTTTCTACCTTTTAAAAATTCTTCTACCCAGCAAATGACTTTTTTATCCACTCCAATGGTTTTTACCTTATTTACTACCATTTTATGGCTTACTCTGACAAACGCCTTAGACAGATCTAGTGCTACACTATCAATTGTTAACAAAAAGAATTCTCAACTATATCACTAAATTAAAGGTGACGACAACATGGGTTGCGGAGACAATAAAATATTTTGGATCCATCCAGATGAGATAAAGAATGGAATTGTGTTTTAAATTAAAACTCACAAATTCTAGGTGTTCCAGGAACAACGTACAAAGACCAAGACCATCTGGTGTGCAGAAAGAAATAATGAAACCTTCTGGGAAGAGAAGAAAAGACGAACTAGTAAACCAGTTGCTTCCCATAGTCCAAAGTAAGCCTAAATCGTAAGTATACGATTACAAGAGTGAGATGGTGGCAAAAGTATCTAGAACTAACCTTGGTCTAGACGTTCGAATCCATCGAGAAATGGAAGAATATTTTTCTCAAGATTTTCCTGAGCTACTGGAAAATTAGCGTTAATACGTTCAAAAGGAAAGAAATTAAGTGAAAAATATAAATTAGTTTTTGTTTGTAACCGTCGGAATAAATGCAAAATCAAAATTTAAACACCCGTCGTAAGATGCAAAGGATCACAATCAGACATGAATGTTTTAGATGTGTATTTCAGATTAACGGAAAAAAATAACTCGTTTAAAATTTATGTGTAAAACACAAGTTGTTTCGTAATTGTTCCGCACTTGCAGCGTCAGGTACATTAAGACGATCCCCCTGAGCGAACAATAAACGCGGCGAATGTTTCTTCTTTGTTCATAAACCCAGTCGACCATAAACCACTTCTCTACCTGTGGTGAGTTCTTATTTCTTGCGAGCGAGAACATAAACACAAGCACTTGAGAACAATTATCATTTCCCACTATTTGTTAGATCCGGTTACACTTTGCATAATTGTGAACAGGTGTTCTGACAGTCTTTGTTGCTTTTATCACTTCTTAGTGCGTTTGCAGATGTCGGGAGAACAGACTGAGCATATAGTCGCACTATTTGCCACGACAAACGCAGCCTTGTTGGTCAGAGATAAGGTATTTTCGCTTTCATGAATTGAATCTCTCGGAATAAGCCAACAGTTCAGAGAGTGGGAGCAATTTCCTGTGTGTAGTCTGATAATTCAGATCTTGTCACGTTCTGGGTATTATTTACGACTATTATCGTCATTAATTGAATCAATTAACTTCTTTTAATATACAAATTAGGAAGCCGTTACACCATTCCGATGAACATATAATTTCTTATTATTTTACTGCTTACAAAATCAAGAGAAAAGAAACCAAATCGGAGATGTACATCCAGCGATATTAATAAATCTTAAGCTGGTCGTCCACTGGCACCGAATTCGTCCAACCGACTAGTAGGCCGTATACGGTCTAATATGACCGACTAATCCTGAGACAGGTAAAGGCATTGTAACGCGCCCACTGGACACGATCTACTCGGTCGTATACAGCCGAAATGGCCGAGTGACGGACAAATCCCATTGCTTTTTTTGTAACTGCTTTACGTCTCTTTTTAACATCGAGGTCTTTAGAGACGGGAAAGGATGGGGGGCAAGGATGGAGGCAAGGAATGGGAAGGAATTCGGCCATGGTCTTTTGAAGGAAGCATTCCGGCATTTGCCTGGAGTGATTTGGGGAAACCATGGAAAACCCAAATCTGGATGCCCGGACGGGGATTCGAACCGCCGTCCTCCCGAATGCGAGGCGAGAACGCTAACCGTTACACCGCCACGCTCGGTAAATCCCTTTGCAGGGGGATTCGTTGGACATATTCGGCCGAATGGCAAACAGATGTTGCTCTCCTAATAGACAAATCTTCATTTATTTGATCTTGATTTGTATTTTTTCAGACTCCATCATACATTGTGGTGGTACACAGTCATAAAAAATTTTTAATTAAAATATCTATGGAGAGGACAATTGATACACGTGCGTCTACACTTCACATTTTATTAAAAATCTGTAAAGACAATTATTTGATTTCGTACTGGAATATTCTCAAACGATTATGAGGTCACACTTGTCAGGGACCGACTATCAGGCATAGGCTATGGGGGCGACCATAAATTACGTGAGGTGAAATAGTGGGGGGGGGGGTCCGGCGAAATCTCACCAAGGGGGAGGGGGGGTCAACGGGAATCTCACGTGAGGTTTTCGAAATTTTTTGGAACTGTAGAGCTAAAAAAAAAGTCTACAAATTACGGAAAAGTCGATTTTAGGGGGGTATTTCATCGAATAGTGGGGGTGTAACCGGCTTTGGAAGGGTGAGACCTAAAAAAAAGGTCTCAAAAAGTTGCGAGGGCGATTTCTAGGGGAGGGGGGTCTCACGGACCAAATATCACCAGAAAGGGGGGGGGGGAGTCCGGAAATACGGAAAAACACCTCACGTAATTTATGGATGCCCACTATCTAGGCTGTAACCTATGAGCCCGCAACACAGAAATCAAATTAGCTTGTTTCTTATGTTATTTCTTTTTGTATCTTGTTTTCTTTTTCTTATATGTTCATTTATTTTTAAAATTGCAATACTGATTTTTGCAAATTTGGCAGTATGAACATGAATCTCACCTTTGCATTCTTTTTCTTCTATACTTCATCAAAACGATGTTAATATATTGTATTGAATACCTTAATTATTTTCTGTTGTTTTCATTTTTATTTCAATAATTCTGTATACGCTGTAGTAAACTATTCTACAATTTAATAATAAATTTCAAATGTTTGTTTTAAGTTTCGGTTAGAAAATTGTATAAAATGTGAGGCTAAATTTCAAAGTATTTGCGGGGAGGTAGCGCGTCACATGTACAGTCCAAGGGTCTACACATCCTCGTAATATTTCGCGAGGCCAAGCTAAAGACTGTTTTTACGAAATGTCAGTTACTATATATTTTACGAAAACACTCCGTTCACTTGGTGTTGAAGCAACAATGACGGATCGGCGATATGTGTCGGATGTAATTCGGCTGCAGTGGACGTGGTTAATCGGACAATCTGGTCGGCAGTAAAATCGGACGTTACACTCGGACGAATAAGGTTCCGACGAAATTCGGTTCCAGTGGACGACCGGGCTTATTGTTTCATAATTTAACGTTCTCTTTTCATACAAATGTTTACCGTCCGCGCCTGATGAAAGATGATGTCAAACTGAAGAACCTGATCAATTACAAATAAATCTACAGGTAACTACGGTTAGCGAGAATCTGTTTTAATGAATTCTGGCTTCTGTAATGTTACGTACTTGTCAACATTTGCATCAAAATATTCAGAACTGTAAAGATGAATGAAAGCCATCCTGGGTAACAGCGGGTGTTAGTTGAAGCTTGAAAGAATCGGCCCATGTGCGGCTACCCCGCGAGCCAACGTTCAACGGTTTGCCGCACGTAGTGGATACGAAGCTTAAGCTCCGTTAACATTTTTCAGTTGGCGTCAGCTACCACCATAGATTGTTTCGTTACTGCTTAACGCGTGTTACAAGTTCTGAATGCACTGTTGTAGCTTCTAACCGTTGCATAATACCATTAAAATAACATGTTGTTAGAAAGGAGTCTCATTCCTGTTATGGCGCGGTCGAACATACCGAGCTGAGTCACTCTCTGTCGGTATTTAGGCGTGCGGCAAAGGGATTACAACCCCATTACTTGGCTCGCGCGCAGTTGAGACGGGGAGCGTGCATAAACCACGAAGCTCCATTTTGGCCTCCTGTGAACTCCCCCTCCACCCCACGTAGCCCTACGTGACTATTGCCTCAACCCGCCCCCCCTCCTCCCCACGTAGCACGTAGCTTTGTTCCATTTTGATTCCAGAAGACATTTTGTACTGTTTTCTCTTGTCAGACTATTGTAAATTACATACGGAGATAATTAACTGAAGGAAATAAATATTCACATGCTGTTGTGAGTTCAGTTCCTCATTTTAACTGTGAAATATGTAATGAAAGGAAAGCTACGTGGCCTGTCTCGGAACCCCCCCTCCCCCCACGTAGCCCAACCTAGTCTTCCACCTACCCCCCCCCCCCCCCCATGGACCAAGCCACGTAGTTTGTGCACGGTCCCACGGGAGTATCTTTGTTCCAGTCTGGCTGGCGCGGCACAGAAACTGTTTGCTACCATGGATAGCTATAAGTGCAGGGGCGGATCCAGGATTTTGTTTTTGGGGGGGGGGCTTGAGCGGACTTTGGTTTGGGGGGGGGGGGGCTTGGCTTGAGTGAATTTTGGTTCAGAGGGCTTGCGTTCAGTGGATGTTGGTTTTGGGGGGGCTTGGGTCGGGAGAAAGGTAGTATTTATAGCCTCCTCGGGCCTCAAATCCGTAGAGCTAAAAAAAAAAAAGTCTCAAAACTAAAATGTCAGGGGCGGACCTCGATACGTTTGGGGGGGGCTTGAGCCCCCTAGCCCCCCCCCTGGATCCGCCCCTGTATAAGTGTCTCCTTTTAATACAGTTGTACGGTGCGAATGATTTTTTGTGGAATAGCAAATACACAGCCTAATCAGACTCGGATAGTATCACCTCCATTGGCACCACAACCATCACTTGAAACTCCGATCAACTAATCTACGGAATCACCAAATGACATGATTAACTCAATACATTTTACCTAAGTAAGAAGTAAGTTCTCTTTAAGAATGGCAACAGAAAATTTAATAGCAATAAAAACTTTAATATAAAATGGGTATTATTTCCTTATCTTTACCCATTCTTTCAGAGCTTTCCATAATGCGTTAAAAACATCTGGAACAATTATCTAAAATGATTGGTTTAAGTAAACGAATCTCCAAATGCTAGAAATCTTCAATAGCTGAAATCCCTGTCCAGGCATTCAAATTTGGGTTTTCCATTGTTTCCCCAAATCACTCCAGGCGAATGCCGGGATACTTCCTACAAAGGGCCATGGCCGAATTCCTTCCCGTTCCTTGTTCCCAATCACATCCCGCCTCTAATGACCTCGACGTCGACTAGGCGTAAAGCAAAAGAAAAAAAATCTGAAATTGACTCGTGAAATAAGGTGTTCACTTTATTCACACTTGGCTCAATTAATGATTTTAAGAACTCTAACTCAATCTTCGTCACTCTCGTTAATTTTTTAATTGTATCCTCGATGGATTCATAACTCATGTCTTCCATAAGTTTCACACCATACTGTATTTTATTAATACAAGTTCCTTATCCACCGATGCATTTTTCGTTTAGGTTTATAGTTTCCAATGTGATGCCTCACAGTGAAAGTGGCAGCTACTCGTGCACGTGAAAACGTCCGCGGTGGCTTCACGAAAAGACCCTGTCTGGATAGTTTGCCGCGCAATCCTGGCTGGGTTGCGTTGCCGCGCGCGGCAGTCGCAACAATAGAAACGGCTCGCGCGGCAGTACGTGGTTTGGCGCCCTTGAACATTGCTCGTGCGGCAGCCAAGAGCAATGACAATGTCACCAGACCACATGTTGTTTTACTAGTGTTAGAGCGGCAACAAGGTATACATTACTTTCAAGTAGCAGCAAGTCGGAATGAAGTCATCCTTGGTGACAGCTGCGGCCTGATGAATAATTCTGGCTTCTTAAATAAATCAAACAGAGGGCGGATGGAATCTGCATGTCTTCCAGCAGCAGTGCTAAGTTTGTAGGCGCAGCTGTCTTGCTGGGTGCTTGAGACGGCTGGTTCAGAGCAAGTGAAAGTGCTTGCAGGTAAGGCAGGTGGAGATTAGTGTGGGCAGCTGCGGCACGCGCCTACTTCAAGGAAGGCATTCCAGTCGAACGAAGAGACTACCCTGTTATTACTCTACGTCCTTAAATTATTTATTAAACGCAGATATAACGTTTAAGATAACACTTAACGGGACTAAGTAGTGGTTGAAACAAATGGCCTTCCTATAAACAGCCTGAGATATACGGATGGCGCTGTTATGATAATACGCTAGGATCTGTTATTAGGGAGAACGCCTGTTTGATCCCTTGTCCAGTCATCCAGATTTCGATTTAACGTGGTTTCAAGAAATCCTTCACCTGGGTTGGTTCCCAGCCAGGCCACGTAGCTCTCCTTTCATAACATTTTACACAGTTAAAGTGAGGAACTGAACTCACAACAGCATATGAATATTTATTTCCCTCAATTAATTATCTCCGTATGTAATTTACAATCGACTGACAAGAGAAAACAGTACAAAAGTCTTCTGGAATCAAAAGGGAAAAAAGCTACGTACTACGTGGGGAGGGGTGGGGGGGGGGTAGGAGCAAATGCCACATGCCACGTTGGGCTACGTGTGGGGGAGGTGGTGGTTCACAGGAGGCCAAAATGGAGCTACGCGGTTTATGCACGCTCACTTTCCAGCAATCCAACCGCCCTCACCCCCCCCCCCCCCGACCAAGCTAAGTAGTTTATGGACGCTCCCCTATAACAAACGTGTATTTTGTACAATGATAGATTGGTTTAATATGGAGGTAGTTAAGTTGGGCTGTAACTATAGCTTCATGTTTTTGAAGTGTCCGTTCCAGGGTAATGTTATGGACTTGTTTTATTTAATCAGCGTGTCGTGGCAGTGACAGAGCACTGTGTTGGCGCCAGCTGCTGTAGACAGCTGCCGTCCTGGAATGCGGACGCCGGTGTACAGTGTCCACCTGCCTCTAGCCTGCCGCCCCTATACCTTCATTGTCGGACAGTGTTTCGCGACCAGGTGAGGTCGATTCCAAGTCACGAATCAGCGTACATACATAGTGTCAGTTTAATTTAGAAGAGGAAACATTGAGGTTTTAGGATCCTCTCTAGTTGACGTTTATAGATGTGACACTATAAATATCTATAACTTACACAAATATTACAAGTTGTATATCGTAGAGACGTATAAGTTTTTTTAATAGGAACTTTCGAATGTTGTATGTACAATGTTAAAGTACTTTGCAGTTGGAGGATGATGGATCGCAGTAAGTTAGAACAAAATAGAGAAATTCAACAAGATAGCCTATTTAATGTTTCCTGTTGCTCTTCATTAGATTTGTGAATGCGATTTTAAAAGAAATTGAAGTCGTATAAAACAAGGATTTGAATACTTATGCAGATGGTGTAGCTACATTGGGAAAGGTTTTTTTTTTTTTTTTTTTTTTGCACATATCTTGACGCCCTGTCGAGGTCATTAGAGACGGTAAAGTACTGAGGACAAGGAACGGGAAGGAATTCGGCAGTTGCTGATAACTGAACAAAATATACTGACGCCAGATCTAGTAATGCCGCTCCTAATATGTGCAGATTGCGCGCAACTTTGAGATATTACATCCAACACATACATTAAGTGAAGTCAGTACCTTTAGAAACTGGTGGATTCTTTCATGTGCCTTTACTAGACGAATACATTACCGTAATCTCTATTCCTATGGTATGAGCATGGGCGTGTCTGGTAACGGAGCGTCTTTCTCATATGATAGGCGAGCGGATAACCTGCCTTAACGTATTGTCGATCTTCCGTTTGACATTAGAGGGATTCTCAGACTAATTTATCGATAGTGAACATACTGCAGCAGTAACGTAAAACAGAAAATTAATATAATTCTTCCACAATGAGGGCTCGTCTAGTACTACTTCCGTGGTGTAATGAGATATAACTCAGATTTTAAGTAGGATCGTAACATTTCAAACAGTCATTAATAATCGGTTCAGAAGTGTTTCATGATACGGGAATAAACAGGCAAACGGACAATCAAATGAAAATATTTATTAAAAATTTTTGTTTTAGGCACCTCAAAAAATCTGAACAAAATCTTTTTTTTTTCAAAATATTTTCAATGTACAGAGACATCTCCGGTACGGATTTGTAATAGTATAGATACATGGTGAAACTAAGCGATCCTACTCTTCAGAACATCACCTAATCTTAAGTGTATTTTACAACTGCTATGTTTCAATATGTGGCCCAAAAGATTATTTGTTCTTTGTCGACGTCGAGGTCACTAGAGGCGGGAAAAGACTGGCTGCAAAGAACGGGGAGGAATTCGGCAGTGGCGTTTCAAGGAACCATCCCTGTATTTGCTTGGAGTGATTTTCGGAAACCATGGAAAACCCGAATTTGTATGGCCGGTTGGGGATTCAAACCCGCGTCCTCCCGAATGCGATGCCAGCCCACTACCGCTCGGTCATTGTTATTTGTAATACTATGAATGTGACGTCCAGAAATATTACAAGTCGTTATAGACGTTAACAGGGATAAAGATAGGAAATAATTCTAGGATGGTTCTTTCAAAAGGCCATTGCTAAATTGCTTCCAGTTTCTTTAACCCCCTCGCCCATCCTCTCCTACGCTAATGTGCTTGACGTCGACGAGTCGAAAATCCCGATACAAAAAATACTTAGTTTAGCCATTTTGGGAAAGGCAGAAAAGTAGGAATTAACGTTTGTCCCTTGTTTTTCGGGGGTCAGCGGTTCTAGACCGGCCATGGGCGCTTTAGCTTAGTGTTGCGACTGTCCGTACTGTTGTATACTCAAAAACTTCAGGAATGAGATAGACTTGGAAAATCGATATGTACCCCTACTGTGGAATCAATGTAAACGTTGTTATGTTAGCTACGGAAGCAGAAACTCATTTTATTTAAAAACAGAGAAGGGGCTACAGAGAAACAGATTTCAACAGATTTCAGAAAGTCCAAGTATAGATATTTTTTTGCTTAGATCATTAGAGGCACGGAAGGACGGAGGGGAGGGGGAAAACCACGAGGTGTTGGATGGAATTCGGCCATGACCTTTTGAAGGAACCAACGTTACTTTCGCCTGGAGTGATTCCAGAAAACCATATAAAACCCAAATCTGGATGGCTGGACGGGGATTTGAACCCGCGTCCTTCCGAATGCCAGTCTACAGTCTTACCACTATCCCACCAAGCTCGGCGCTAAGTATAGAGAGTACAGGCGGACTAAGAGTAAGAGCGAGACACTGACAATAAAAACTAGAGGGAACAACAAATAGTGCAATCTCATACTCGGCAGAGAGAGTATTAAATGTGTGGAATGCTTCAGTTGTGATAAAAGTATTGTGTCGCAGTATGGTTTGATAAAACTAGAAGTGCACAACAGCGCAGACATGAAAGTACTCGTATAGTATATGAATTGCGTTGGATGCACATCTCCTACCCATCATGATATACAATTTGGAGAACTGTGTAATTTAGTAAAGTGTAATATGTAAAATACTAGTCTACTTTTTTCTATAAGTTAATAGTAAAAACTTTGCACAAATTAGTTTATGCATCCTTGTATAATAAAAATTACCAGCGTGCGTTTATTTGGAACTTTCATTGTGCCGTGAACTTTATTTTGATCCAGATCTTTTTCTTACACTTCCATGCTTCCCCCGCAAATCTATGGACCTTGTTTTCTTATTACGAACTCGAATTCTCAGGGTGACTGACCCTGCGCATTACAGGAAAACAATTGTGGAACACGTCGTGGGCAGACACAATCTAAAGAAAAGGAAAACACTATGGCGCAGTGGCACCAGATACAATGCGTATCAAGAAAAATGATTGTCACCACTGGGGGACTGAAATTTAACGACGGACACTTCCCCAAACACCTGCTCCGCATTAATTTACTGGAATCAGCGAATGCGAACCAAACCACCTCTTATTTGCTTGTAAGGAAAAATGGCGATAGTACACGCAATTTATACATGAGATTAGAGTTACAATTACCACTAAAGATGACCCACCTCCTGACCTTTGAAGATGTTGCCATCTACAAAACAATAATGAAATTCACGGAATAAAACAATATCAGGATATAATGCGTTATTGTTTTGATCCTTTAATTCTTTCTGATGATATAATAACAATAATACGCGTTAGTGTCCCTGTAACTCGACTGGGACAACCATGGTTCTTGCTTTCTAGTCTAGGTTAACGTGAATCTTACAATAAAACTGGAAACCCAGTTGTAATATATCCGTAAATTGACACCTAGTGATAAAGTATAAATGTGGTATCTTGGAAGAAACACTCGATTATTATATAGAAATGTTTTGTTAACTTTAATATGTATTATCATATTTCTGTTTCAAACTCATGTTGTTTTTAATCCACGTATCCATTTATACAACACATTGTTACTAGTTTAATGTAATTTTACCGCCAATCTATATACAGTATACATATATTGATGTTAAACCTTTGTAATTTTGCTGGCTTTATGGAGGAAATCCGAATGCCATTTAATAAGAAGAAAAAAGAAAAACCACTCGAATTTGAGGCGAAAGTTAAACGAAGTCCGATCGAGGTATTCATCAAACAGATTAGACATTATAGCTTTTCGAAGGCCAATCAGACTCGTAGAGAGATCTTTTGCGCCATTAAGATTTGAGCATCAAACTGTAACCAGTAGTCAGTCCTACAGAATGAGTTGCAGCCAAACCAGAGATTTCTAACCGCTGGAACAAATGAAACATTATAGTTTTTCACAGGGCCGGCGTTAGGGGGAGGGGGGGTAAGCGGGTCAAATGTACCCGGACCCGCCGGCTGATGGGGGCCCCGAACACCGGCTGCAGGGACCCCCAGGCCTCGAAGCCAAAAATCCACCCAAGTAGTGCCTTACGTATTGTGTGAGCTCGTACCCCGGACCAAACACCCCATGTATTCCTTATGGGCGCCGGAGTGAGCTCAGGACCCCCCACGTCGCGCAGGTGTTCGCCAGACCACCCACGTCGCGCAGGTGTTCGCCTCAGATCATAAATTGTATGCTAATGAGTGTCGTGTGACCAAATCGTCTAAATGGCTTTATTATTTTTTAAACCTCAATTACGGTACAATATTCACTTTACATTACATTCTTGTGGTGTGGCGTCACGCGGTCAGAGTAATAAACCTCAAATTCAATTCGAAATGCCGTATAATATTCGCTTCTGAGGACCTTGGTTCAATATTTTTATAACACAATTTTAAAATAGCGTTATTACATGTCAAGTAATAAGGATTTTTCTGGCCGTTACAGTGGTATTTATCCGAAAAAGATCGGATAAGTACTTTCCGAGATATGAAATTTTAGTATTAGCGTATGTTTTTTAAACTCTGTTTCGTTCTCAGGGATAGCCGCCCGATACAGCACACCTGCATCAATAAATATTATCCGGCGCGCCCACCCTTCCCGGCCTGAATTTTAAGTAGCCGGCCGCCGCGCCCGCCCGCGCGCAGCTGCAAGCCATTAATTATCGCTTCCCACGCTATCAAAGGCTCCCACGCCGCCGCGCCAGCCCCTCCCGGCCTGACTTTTAAGTAGTCGGCTCGCCGCGCCCACACTCATAAATATTCCCTTATCCGCGCGCCAGGCTTCATAAATACCACCTGGCCTCCTCGGAAGGTATGTGTGTGTTAAAAGCTAAAACATTTTTTCAACTTTCACGATTGTGCGGGAGGAATATAATTTACCCCGAGAAATATGGTCTTAGATTCCTCGGGAGATTAATGTCGCCAGACAACACAGGCAAAGCGTCGTGTTCCCACGCTATCAAAGGCTCCCGCGCCGCCGCGTGCAGCTGCGCCCGGGGACGCAGTCTTCCCACGCTAAGGCTCCAGACTCGTGTATAAATAGGGCAGAGACCTCCCTTCAGCCATCCAGTCTCCTCTGAGCGGCCGAGCTGAACACTTCGATCATCACAATGTCTTCTGAGGATCTTAGCTTATTCGCCGATATTGGTAAGTAAATTATTGTTATTTAACTTGTTTTTCTGACTGTTTTAAATTCTTTCACATATACTGATGAGTTTTTTTTTCTCTCTGCTTCAGACTTTGATGAAATTCTCGCTGCGGATGATTTCGGTAATGATAATATTTTTTTAACGTAACTAGATTTATGAAAAAATGAAGCAGTAGTCTATATTATTAATTTATTTGTTCGCAGGTGATTTGGATATTTCCTGCAGTGACCTTTTTTATTTCAGTACGTATTTATCTATAGATTATTTTTTTTCCCATGTCTTTATAACTATTGCTAATACATTATTTTTTTTTTTTTTTCAGATGAACCATCACGCCCAGAGA